>OY821741.1:10637696-11837696 GCA_963682055.1 Primula veris | reverse complement strand
AATTTACAAAGATTCCCAAATGGAAAACGTTTATATTGTTGATATAATTTAAAACAACTTCGTTAGTCCATAAGAAAAGAATTATTTTCGTATGAAAGATACTATCATTACTTATAAATTAAAATTATTTTCTTGTTTCTCTATTTCTTTAAAAATACTAAGTCCAACTTGGAAAGAAAATGTATAATTATTAAAACCTTACTGGACAACCAAAGTCGTTGGATCTAATAAATAAATCTAACAATAGAGATATCAATACGTAAAAAACACAGCAAAGAAAAGGAATTATAAATCTGATGATTTCATGTCAAACTTTAACTGATGATGGAATGTTGATGTCTCTTAATTGTCACAAAATTTACCAACTCTTAACTCTTCCAACTAAAGCAGTAACAAGCTAAAACAAGTATTTCATTTCAAAAAAAAAAAAAAAACAAAAAAAAAAACTAAAACAAGTATTAAATTTTCCTTTTGCTATATCCGCTACAACTTTTGGGTCAAAACTCAGCAAATCACTCGAATTCTTCGCTGACTTGTTAACCTTAGCTTTCTTCGTTGGTTCAACACTGCTGACTTGGCTCCTTTTTAAACGTTAGATCTTCGACAACTTTTCGTTTTTTCGTAGTATTAGCATCCACCGAGGACCCAGCTTCTCTTTGATTAGTCGAAATCTTTCGTTTCAAATCAGCCTCCTTCTATTCCTCAGCATTCCGCGCGTTCTCTCTCTTATACTTCTGGAACACTTCTTTAGCGAAACCGCCAGAATGTAACCCAGGTGGACTACTGCTCGATGTAGGAATTGAGAAAGAATACCCGGCTGTAAATCCAGCTTGATTTTGCTGAAAATAATAAGGCTGAGAGGGCATATGAGGAATTCCTGAAGGGGATGGATACTCATAGGCAAAATAGGGTGAGTTGCCAGCTTGATTTTGCTGAAAATAATATGGCCGAGAGGGCATTTGAGGAATTCCTGAAGGGGGTGAATACTCATACGCGAAATAGGGTAAGTTGCAATTGAGACACTGTACGTTCTTGTGTAGATAAACACGAAAGTACTCGTGTAGTAATCTACATGTGTGGCATACAGACCAAAAGGTAGCGGCGATGGGGTAGTTTTGCTGAGCAGCAGGGGTAGCACCTTTGGAAGTTCGACTCTTTTTAGTTGCCGGTTTTCTTTTTGGGGGTGCTGGTTTCGGGATTGCTCCGCTTTTACTCGAACTACTCACCCCATTCCACGCAGCTGAAGGACCTTGCGGCTTAACAAGTTCTTCATTCCTCAATTGGTCAAAAGCTTCTCTTTTGACCTTGTCTGACAAAAAGCTACATGCTTCTGAGATGAGCTTAAAAGCTCCATCAGCACCTAATGATTTGTTTTTGTCCGGATGTAGAACCAGAGCTAATTTCCGATACTGTTTTCTTATCACTCGCTCATCTGCCGTAGGGCTCACATCCAATACCCTATACCAGTCACTCTCACCACTTATTCGAGTTTCGGACGATATGTATACGTCTAGGGTTGTAATCAGCTGTTGTATACTGTCAAGATCCGGATAGAGTGATTGGGCTTTCAATGCAAATCTCTTCGCACCTAAATAATCTTTAGCTTCAAACTTGCTGAGGGCAATCTCTTTTGCCCTGACAGCCTCGTCTTTATTGCACTCCATAACAGCAATTTCCTTTTCTGGTGATACCCGGTATTTCGCAAACTTTAGCAGACAAGTTTCCAGCAATAAATCGTACCTAGTTAAAACGAAACAAGTGCATGAGCCAGTATATTCAAACACCGACAAAAATAATAATTTCTAGCTGAACCTTTTATAAGTTTATCCTAAATGGACAATTCAGTAGTAACCGACAAAAGTAATGTTGAAAACTGTCGGAACATAGTTGTATATGTAGATTATAATGTTAAACATTATGCAAACGGAGTGAAGCATTAAAGACACATTGATAAAACCACCACAGTATCTTCGACGTTTTATGAAACCTGGGTTTTGCTAATTCTTTAACATAGAAGTTTCCGAAAACAAAATCAAACTTAGTTTAGAAAGATATACACATGCCAAAAGAATTCAACACCTACAACTATAAAATATCTAGCTTAACTTTTCCGTGTCTATCAATCAACTACTCACATGCAAAAGTAATGTGGAAATCTCCTGGTACTTAGAGGCAACCAGGTTCAAATTATGTGAAATTCTATGTAAATGAAATGATGGCATTAACCCGGACAAAAATTCTCCCTTTACAAAATTATACGAGATCAAAGATTTTTAAATAATGGATAATGAACTATAACATGCGCACACAATTATTTTTTTTAAATAATCAGAAACTTCTTTTGCCCTAGCTCGTTTTAATCGCATTCATTACCTTTCTAGTTTCTTTTTTTCTTTCGTTATATAATCAATGAAGCCACCGACAAAATTAATGAAACCAGGACAACATTTTTGTTATTTGAAGGATACCCAGACTCTCTCAAACTTAAGAAGAAAAAGTTTTCGACACAACAACTAACCTAGTTAAAAAAGATACACAGATGAGCAAATAGAATGCAAACAGCAACAAAAATTATACATCTAGCTTAACTTATTCATTTCTTTCCTAAATAGACAATTAACTAGTGACATGCAAAAGTAAGGTGTTGAGGTCTGGTACGTAATAAACATCTTGGATTGACCCTATTAAGCCATCCTTTTGTAAGTAACAAACCGTACCTCGGCCTTTGACCTCCACCTTTGATGCATCTCCAAACGACAGATGACCATCTTCAATCTTTTGCATCTTTTTGAATAGGTACTCATGACCGCGCATATGGTTGCTTGCCCCTGAGTCGAGGTACCACAGAGTGTCATTGTTGATGTTGACTTCATTTTGAGCCATCAAGAGAAAGCCTTCATTCGCCTCGTCTTCCAAGGCTAGGTTGGTTGTTTCTTCCACCTTTTTATCAGCTCGACATTCTTTTGCAAAATGCCCCATTTTACCACAATTATAACATTTGTCGGAGTTCCAATCCTTCGCGTAGTGACCATACTTGTAACACTTGTAGCACTCGATGTTGGAATAGTTTGACCGGCCGCCTCTTCCTTGACCGCATCCTCTTCCATGCCAATTTGGTTGGCTTGACTGTCCCTTCTCCTTATAGTACCCTTCATGACTACTGCCGTGACCACCGTGACCATTTCCACGACTTCCACGGCCACGACCTCTACCTCGAAAAGTTTGAGAATAGAGTACATTTTTGTCTTTAATTGACGCCTTGGTTTGAAGTGCTTGCTTGAGTGTCTCCTCCTTTTTCTTCTTACGTTGTTCGTGTGTCTCGAGAGAACCGGCAAGCTCATCGACTGTGAGCGTCGCAAGGTCCTTTGACTCTTCTATCGCGCATACAATATTCTCAAAATTGTCGGTTAATGATCTCAAAATCTTCTCCACAACTCGCGCATCAGTTAACGCTTCGCCATTACGAATGAGTTGGTTCACCACGACTTGTACACGAGTGATGTAGTCAGAGACACTTTCCGACTCCTTCATCTTCATGCTCTCCAACTCGCCACGAAAAGTTTGGAGACGCACTTGCTTGACTCGGTCGGCTCCTTTGAACACTTTTTTCTAAAATGTCCCATGCTTTTTTTGAAGTAGTTGCACCGGCAATCTTCTCAAAGGCCGACTCGTCAATGGCTCGGAACAACATGTATAGTGCTGCCTTATCCTTTGATCACGCCTCTTTCAACGCCTTGTTTTGAGCCGCCGTATATCCCGTGGTATTTGTTGGTTCTTCGAGACCTTCTTCGACCACCTCCCACGCATCTTGAGATCCGAGAAGAGCTTTCATTTGAATGCTCCAGTTCTCATAGTTCGCCTTCGTTAGTCGTTGTAGCGGCGTTTGACCCGTCATATTTGCCATTGGCTCTGGTACCAATTTGATAACTCTTAGTCTTTTCGACTCGTTTATTTACCACTGTTTTTATGAAATTAACAAGGCCTTTATATAGACACAAGCCACTAATTACTCTCACCCCTTGGCCTTTCATCTACCAAGACTCTTGACCTTTTTTATTTTTTCACTAACTTCTAAATTTAAGAACCCATTAAAAAATAACATTTAATATTTATTCAACACAAAATTCATCCCTTTTCATCAACCAACCTCTGATGTATGCCTTTTCTAAGTGTACCAATGACATAACAATGAAGCCTTAACTGTAACACACAAAAGGAAAAATTGAATCCTCAAACAAAAATTCTTTCGCGTGATACAAAACTATTTTGTTTTTGTACGTGTTTTTGCGTGATGCCACTAACAAATAACCACAACAGAAAATTTGTTGGTTACATACAGGAGTTCTCTAATTTTAGCAAATAAGTTTCTCATGCAAAATCAATCCTATTTAGAATGATGCACACGCATGAGCAAATCGAATTCAGAAACTAAAAAAGACAAAAAAAATAAAAAATGCCCAGACATTTCAAGTTTATCACAGAAAGACAGTAAACTAGTGACACGCAAAAGTAATGCAAGATTCTCTCCAAACTTGGTTCTAACAATGTTCGAGTGATGTGAAACTTAAAGTCATCATAAGACAAATTTAGTATGAACCCGGTCCATAAAGGGCACAGAATCAGTATCAATAATATTTCAGTGTTCTACTTCTATTTAATTTGAGAGTGGGCTCCATAAAAATTCCCCATTTATTTCTTAGGGTTCTTAAGGGTTGCCACTCTAAGAAATAGTGGACCGAGATCCATCCCAAACTTACTCGTAATTATTCTTAGAAAGTGTGAAGACAATCAATCAAGCAAAATTAAAAAAAAAACATAACAGCAGAATTGTTGTTTTCCGATACTGGGACTCTCTCATACTAAAGCAGATAAATTTCCGACACAATCAAACCTAGTTTAGAAAGACACAAACACGAGCCAATAGAATTCAAACAGAAAAAAATATAAAATCTTTGGCTGATTTCCATATTTATCCTAGACAGACAATTAACTATGGTTAAATTTTTGACTATCCAGTAATTATAATGATGGGATGGATCCGTGTTTAATGAATTACTATATAATGTTTTGAATTTGTTTAGGTAAAATATCGTCTGTGATTAAATATGTACGTTTACGATGAATCCGTTTGAATTTGTAACTCTTGAGTGACTATGATGACGGGGCAGACCCGTCGCGGTTAATGAAAATATTTACAATGTTCTATATTCGTTTTGGTAAAAGATCGACTGTAATTAAATTTGTACGTTTGCATTAATATGTGGAGTTAATTTTTTAACTATTGAGTAACTATGATGACGGGAATCGGGCCCGTCGTGGTGAATGAAAGTATTTGCAATGCTCTAGATTCGTTTAAGTCTGTAATTGAATATGTACGTTTAAAGAAGAAAAGAAATACTTACGTTTAACATTAATCCGTACAGTTAAATATATGACTGTTAAGTGATTTTGGTGACTGGGTCGCCCCGTCGTGCTTAATGAAGATATTTACAATGTTTTAAATTTGTTTGGGTAAAAGATTGATTGTAATTGAATATACGAGTCTAGCGTTAATCCGTACAATTTAAATTTTAACATTAGAGTAACTATGATGACAGGGTCGGGCCCGTAGTGTTTAATGAAGATATTTACAATGTTCTAAATTCGTTTAGGTAAAAGATCGATTGTAATTGAATTCGTACGTTTACGATTAATCCGTACATTTAAAATTTTAACTCTTGAGTGAATGATGATAGGGTCGGGTCCGTAGTGTTTAATGAAGATATTTACAATGTTATAAATTCGTTTGGATAAAAGATATATTGTAATTGAATCCGTAAACGTAAGATGAATTCATACAGTTAAATTTTTAACTCTTGAGTGACTAGTCGGATTTGTCATGCTTAATGAAGATATTTACAATGTTTTTAATCGTTTAGGTAAAAAATCGATTGTAATTAACTCGTATAATTCGTATAATTAGCATTAATTATACGTTTTCAGGATGGAAAGTTATTGTTGAAAACATGATTAAAGCACGTTTTTTGAACCTGTGTGTTATGTGCATCGATTCTAATATGAAATAATAAGTTCGAAGTAACAATATCCTCATAATTAAATTACTTAACTTATCTGGTTGTACAAGTTTTGGATGCAACGATTGCCTTTAATCAATAAGATTATGAGACATCATAGTGTTTTACTTCTGTTCGAACGTGAATTAACGTTGGCGCTACGAATAAAACATGTCATTTTGAAGTGATATATGGAAAAATTAATTAAAAAAAACTCTACTACCAACAAAACACATAAATGTAGTCTTACTTTTCAATTTTATTTATCGACTACTTTAATAGCTATGATTATCTTAATACCAAGAACACTAATTGTTGTAACAGAGACCAACAAACTGTTCACTACTTTTCCCCCTCATAACTTATAAAGGTAAAATGGTAATTTTTTTTATATTAATTTTTTTATAGTTTGGGTTTATAAGACCTTAGTACTACTCCACGATTCAATTAACTCATTGTTACCTAGACCGGACTCACCGGAGCTCATGAATAATTCTGTTCTTTTATACCCAAAAAAATTCTATTCTTATAAGAAATGAACTAGCGTCAATAGAATTATATAGTTCTCAAATATATATAAAGATTGTTTGGTAAATGACTAAATGAGTCAATCATGAACGCGTGTCTATTAGGTTCATTAAAAGTTGATTATAAGATTTAAGAAATTATTTATATAATAAAAAATATAAATAAAAACAACTAAAAGTATTTTCCCATCAAGTTAAACAACCAAGATTATGCAAACCAAATGGTTTGCTTAACATTATTTAGATGTAAATGGTTTAACTATATTTTATAACGGAAAATCTAACAAGTGCCCCCCATGCATTGGTTAGTAATGTATGGAATTTGTTTAATTTTATTTTTTTGTATTATAGTAATACATTAATAGTATTTTCTTATTTAAATAAATCAAATACATAAAAATGATTATGTTATAATGTTATGTTATAAATGCAACGAATATTCATATTAAACGTAAATTGATTATAGAAATGTATTTAACGGTTAAATGATACCTTATGAGACACTCGTTAGCAAAATCGTTTTCAAAATAGTGTAAGTATTTTAAATAAATATATCGTCTTATAACATTAAAAATTAATATAATAATCTATTATATGAAAAGTTCGTGAGCATACTCAATTGTACTCGTCAAATGTTCGTTTTAAAAGATAAAACTTTTATAAAAAAATTAGCGCAATAATATACAACCACAAGTTTGGAGCCCAAAGAGAAAACTTAACATTTACAAAAAATTTATTTCTCACAAAGTAGCCACTAGCCAGACAGTTTATCGGGCTATTAAACTTTCAGAAATCAAATAAAGATCTAGTCTTTAAATGAAGTACAGATTCTAATACAGTCAACGATTGTTGCGATCTCTTATGAAAACTATTTCAAAGACTTAAGACTTTTATTTTGTCTCAATAGATGTTGACAAAAAAACAACAACTTATGTTCTTTATGTTTGGAAATGTCAGTTACAAATTATTAACTCTCACTTTTGTCATTTACGTTAACTTTCCTAACTGATTCGCATGTAGATTGCAACATAATTTATTTGATAATAAAAAATTATGATATTGGGAATTTTTGTTCCCCCAATTAAATTGAACTTTCAGACTTATGTATAACCTCATTTCTCATTTACGATATATTTTATTTTTCCTTTCAGAACTACTTTAGACTACACAAGGCATATCAATAATTTTACGTGGTAGCCATGATTGTAATATAATGTAACAAAATTATTTTAATAACTAACGAGTTTCTTTAATTTTGTTTTGATCTCTGCCATGTATAAATGAAGTATTTTTATTTTTTTGAAGATCTGTATAAATAAAGTATAGTTGTAATATAGGAGATGCGGTTGATAGCCAATCGAACTGTTAGCGAAAAGTCTTTTCCGGCTCATGAATAATTCTCTTCTTTTAAACTTACCCAAAAAAAATCTATTCTTATAAGAAGTGAACTAGCCTCAATAGAATTATATATTCACGAGCCGGAAAATATTTCTCACATATATATAAGATTGTTTGGTAAATGACTAAATGAGTCAATCATGAACGCGTGTCTGTTAGGTTTCCCATCAACTAAAAGTATTTTCCCATCAAGTTAAACAACTAAGATTATGCAAACCAAATGGTTTGTTTAACATTATTTAGATGTAAATGGTTTACTATTTTATAACGGAAAAGCTAACAAGTGCCCCCCATGCATTGGTTAGTAATGTATGGAATTTGTTTAATTTTTTTTTTTTTTTTTGTATTATAGTAATACATTAATAGTATTTTCTTATTTAAGTAAATCAAATACATAAAAATGATTATGTTATAATGTTATGTTATAAATACAGCGAATATTCATATTAAACGCAACTTGATTATAGAAATGTATTTAACGGTTAAATGATACCTTACGAGACACTCGTTAGCAAAATCGATTTTAAAATAGTGTAAGTATTTTAAATAATTTTATCGTCTTCTAACATTAATAATCTATTATACGAAAAGTTCGTTAGCAGACTCAATTGTACTCGTCAAATGTTCGTTTCAAAAGATAAAACTTTTATAAAAAATTAGCGCAATAATATACAACCATAAGTTTGGAGGCCAAAGAGAAGATTTAACATTTACAAAAGTTTTCTTTCTCACAAAGTAGCCACTAGCCAGACAGTTTATCGGGCTATTAAACTTTCAGAAATACAAATAAAGATCTAGTCTTTAAATGAAGTGAAGATTCTAATATATTCAACAATTGTTGCGATCTCTTATTAACACTATTTCAAAGACTTAAAAGACTTATTTTGGCTCAATAGATGATGATAAAAAAAACACCAACTTATGTTCTTTATGTTTGGCAATGTTAGTTACAAAGTATTAACTCTCACTTTTGTCATTTACGTTAACCTTCCTAACTGATTTGCATGTAGATTGCAGCATAATTTATTTGATAATAAAAAATTATGATATTGTGAATTTTTGTTCCCCAAATTAAATCGAACTTTCAAACTTATGTATAACCTCATTTCTAATCTACAATATATTTTATTTTTCCTTTCAGAACTACTTTAGACTACACAAGACATATCAATAATTTTACATGGTAGTCATGATTGTAATATTATGTAACAAACTTATTTTAATAATTAACGAGTATTTTTATTTGATCTCTGCAATGTATAAATGAAGTATTTTTTTTTTGAAGACATGTATAAATAAAGTATAGTTGTAATATACGAGATGCGGTTGCTAGCCAATCGAACTATTAGCGAAAAGTTAGCAACCAATCGAACTGTTAGCGAAAAGTCTTTTCCGGCTCATGAATAATTCTATTCTTTTAAACTTATCTAAAAAAAATCTATTCTTATAAGAAGTGAACTAGCCTCAATAGAATTATATATTCACGAGCCGGAAAATATTTCTCACATATATATAAAGATTGTTTGGTAAATGACTAAATGAGTAAATAATGAACGCGTGTCTGTTAGGTTCATTAAAAGTTGATTATAAGATTTAAGAAATTATTTATATAATAAAAAAATATATTTAAAAACAACTAAAATTATTTTCCCATCAAGTTAAACAAGTAAGATTATGCAAACCAAATGGTTTGGTTAACATTATTTAGATGTAAATGACTTACTATTTTATAACGGAAAAGCTAATAAGTGCCTCCCATGCATTGGTTAGTAATGTATGGAATTTGTTTAATTTTTTTCCTGTATTATAGTAATACATTAATAGTATTTCCTTATTTAAGTAAATCAAATACATAAAAATTATAATGCTATAATGTTATGGTATAAATGCAACGAATATTCATATTAAACGTAACTTGATTATAGAAATGTATTTAACGGTTAAATGATACCTTACGAGACACTCGTTAGCAAAATCGATTTTAAAATAGTGTAAGTATTTTAAATAAATATATCGTCTTCTAACATTAAAAATTAATATAATAATCTATTATACGAAAAGTTCGTGAGCAGACTCAATTGTACTCGTCAAATGTTCGTTTCAAAAGATAAAACTTTTATAAAAAAATTAGCGCAATAATATACAACCATAAGTTTGGAGGCCAAAGAGAAGACTTAACATTTACAAAAGTTTTCTTTCTCACAAAGTAGCCACTAGCCAGACAGTTTATCGGGCTATTAAACTTTCAGAAATCCACATAAAGATCTAGTCTTTAAATGAAGTGAAGATTCTAATATATTCAACGATTGTTGCGATCTCTTATGAACACTATTTCAAATACTTAAAAGACTTTTATTTTGGCTCAGTTGATGATGATAAAAAAAACACCACCGTATGTTCTTTATGTTTGGCAATGTCAGTTAACCTTAGATCTTCGAATTCTTCGCTGCCTTGTTAACCTTAGCCTTCTTCGTTGGTTCAACGCTGCTTGACTTGGCTCCTTTTTAAACGTTAGATCTTCGACAACTTTTCGTTTTTTCGCAGTATTAGCATCCACCGAGGACCCAGCTTCACTTTGATTAGTCGAAATCTTTCGTTTCAAATCAGCCTCCTTCTATTCCTCAGCATTCCGCGCGTTCTCTCTCTTATACTTCTGGAACACTTCTTTAGCGAAACCGCCAGAATGTAACCCAGGTGGACTACTGCTCGATGTAGGAATTGAGAAAGAATACCCGGCTGTAAATCCAGCTTGATTTTGCTGAAAATGATAAGGCTGAGAGGGCATATGAGGAATTCCTGAAGGGGATGGATACTCATAGGCGAAATAGGGTGAGTTGCCAGCTTGATTTTGCTGAAAATAATATGGCCGAGAGGGCATTTGAGGAATTCCTGAAGGGGGTGGATACTCATACGCGAAATAGGGTAAGTTGCAATTGGGACACTCTACGTTCTTGTGTAGATAAACACGAAAGTACTCGTGTAGTAATCTACATGTGTGGCATACAGACCAAAAGGTAGCGGTGATGGGGTAGTTTTGCTGAGCAGCAGGAGTAGCACCTTTGGAAGTTCGACCCTTTCTAGTTGTCGGTTTTCTTTTTGGGGGTGCTGGTTTCGGGATTGCTCCGCTTTTACTCGAACTACTCACCCCATTCCACGCAGCTGAAGGACCTTGCGGCTTAACAAGTTCTGCATTCCTCAATTGGTCAAAAGCTTCTCTTTTGACCTTGTCTGACAAAAAGCTACATGCTTCTGAGATGAGCTTAAAAGCTCCATCAGCACCTATTGATTTGTTTTTGTCCGGATGTAGAACCAGAGCTAATTTCCGATACTGTTTTCTTATCACTCGCTCATCTGCTGTAGGGCTCACATCCAGTACCCTATACCAGTCACTCTCACCACTTATTCGGGTTTCGGACGATATGTATACGTCTAGGGTTGTAATCAGCTGTTGTATACTGTCAAGACCCGGATAGAGTGATTGGGCTTTCAGTGCAAATCTCTTCCCACCTAAGTAATCTTTAGCTTCAAACTTACCGAGGACAATCTCTTTTGCCCTGACAGCCTCGTCTTTATTGCACTCCATAACAGCAATTTCCTTTTCTGGTGATACCCGGTATTTTGCAAACTTTAGCAGACAAGTTTCCAGCAATAAATCGTACCTAGTTAAAACGAAACACGTGCATGAGCCAGTATATTCAAACACCGACAAAAATTATAATTTCTAGCTGAACCTTTTATAAGTTTATCCTAAATGGACAATTCAGTAGTAACCGACAAAAGTAATGTTGAAAACTGTCGGAACATAGTTGTATATGTAGATTATAATGTTAAACATTATGCAAACGGACAAAAATTCTCCCTTTACAAAATTATACGATATCAAAGATTTTTAAATAATGGATAATGAACTATAACATGCACACACAATTTTTTTTTTTAAATAATCAGAAACTTCTTTTGCCCTAGCTCGTTTTAATTGCATTCATTACCTTTCTAGTTTCTTTTTTTCTTTTGTTATATAATCAATGAAGCCACCGACAAAATTAATGAAACCAGGACAACATTTTTGTTATTTGAAGGATACCCAGACTCTCTCAATCTTAAGAAGAAAAGGTTTTCGACACAACAACTAACCTAGTTAAAAAAGATACACAGATGAGCAAATAGAATGCAAACACCAACAAAAATTATATATCTAGCTTAACTTATTCATTTCTTTCCTAAATAGACAATTAACTAGTGAAATGCAAAAGTAAGGTGTTCTCAGAATTCAGTCATAACTATGTTTAAATCTTAGGAAATTTTATGAGTGAAGGCATCCAAGGTAACAGCTTTCTACGCAAAATTCATCCCTTTTCATCAACCAACCTCTGACGTATGCCTTTTCTAAGTGTACCAATGACATAACAATGAAGCCTTAACCGTAACACACAAAAGGAAAAATTGAATCCTCAAACAAAAATTCTTTCGCGTGATACAAAACTATTTTGTTTTTGTTTTTGTTTTTGTTTTTGCGTGATGCCACTAATAAATAACCACAACAGAAAATTTGTTGGTTACATACAGGAGTTCTCTAATTTTAGCAAATAAGTTTCTCGCGCAAAATCAATCCTATTTAGAATGATGCACACGCATGAGCAAATCGAATTCAGAAACTAAAAAAGACAAAATAAAATAAAAATGCCCAGACATTTCAAGTTTATCACAGAGAGACAGTAAACTAGTGACACGCAAAAGTAATGCAAGATTCTCTCCAAACTTGGTTCTAACAATGCTCGAGTGATGTGAAACTTAAAGTCATCATAAGACAAATTTAGTATGAACCCGGTCCATAAAGGGCACAGAATCAGTATCAATAATATTTCAGTGTTCTACTTCTATTTAATTTGAGGGTGGGCTCCATAAAAATTCCCCATTTATTTCTTAGGGTTCTTAAGGGTTGCCACCCTAAAAAATAGTGGACCGAGATCCATCCCAAACTTACTCGTAATTATTCTTAGAAAGTGTGAAGACAATCAATCAAGCAAAATTAAAAAAAAAAAACATAACAGCAGAATTGTTGTTTTCCGATACTCGGACTCTCTCATACTAAAGCAGATAAATTTCCGACACAATCAAACCTAGTTTAGAAAGACACAAACAAGAGCCAATAGAATTCAAATAGAAAAAAATATAAAATCTTTGGCTGATTTCCATATTGGTTAAGGAATATATTTGTCATTTTCTATATTTGGTTTGGTAAAAAATCGGTTGTAATTGAATAAGTACGTTGAACATTAATCACTATGGTTAAATTTTTGATTATCCAGTAATTATGATGATGGGATGGATCCGTGTTTAATGAATTACTATATAATGTTTTGAACTTATTTAGGTAAAATATCGTGTTTTGAACTTATTTAGGTAAAATATCGTCTGTGATTAAATATGTACGTTTACGATGAATCCGTTTGAATTTGTAACTCTTGAGTGACTATGATGACGGGGCAGACCCGTCGCGGTTAATGAAGATATTTACAATATTCTATATTCGTTTTGGTAAAAGATCGACTGTAATTGAATTTGTACGTCTGCATTAATATGTGGAGTTAATTTTTTAAATATTGAGTAACTATGATGACGGGAATCGGGCCCGTCGTGGTAAATGAAAGTATTTGCAATGATCTAGATTCGTTTAAGTCTGTAATTGAATATGTACGTTTAAAGAAGAAAAAAAATGCTTACGTTTAACATTAATCCGTACAGTTAAATTTCTGACTGTTAAGTGATTATGGTGACTGGGTCGTCCCGTCGTGCTTAATGAAGATATTTACAATGTTTTAAATTTGTTTGGGTAAAAGATTGATTGTAATTGAATATACGAGTCTAGCGTTAATCCGTACAATTTAAAATTTAACATTTGAGTAACTATGATGACGGGGTCGGGCCCGTAGTGTTTAATGAAGATATTTACAATGTTCTAAATTCGTTTAGATTAAAGATCGATTGTAATTGAATTCGTACGTTTACGATTAATCCGTACATTTAAAATTTTAACTTTTGAGTGAATGATGATAGGGTCGGGTCCGTAGTGTTTAATGAAGATATTTACAATGTTATAAATTCGTTTGGATAAAAGATATATTGTAATTGAATCCGTAAACGTACGATGAATTCATACAGTTAAATTTTTAACTCTTGAGTGACTGGTCGGATTTGTCATGCTTAATGAAGATATTTACAATGTTTTAAATCGTTTAGGTAAAAAATCGATTGTAATTAACTCGTATAATTCGTATAATTAGCATTAATTATACGTTTTCAGGATGAAAAGTTATTGTTGAAAACATGATTAAAGCACGTTTTTTGAACCTATTTCAAAGACTTAAGACTTTTATTTTGTCTCAATAGATGTTGACAAAAAAACAACAACTTATGTTCTTTATGTTTGGAAATGTCAGTTACAAATTATTAACTCTCAATTTTGTCATTTACGTTAACCTTCCTAACTGATTTGCATGTAGATTGCAACACAATTTATTTGATAATAAAAAATTATGATATTGGGAATTTTTGTTCCCCCAATTAAATTGAACTTTCAAACTTATGTATAACCTCATTTCTCATTTACGATATATTTTATTTTTCCTTTCAGAACTACTGTTTCACACAAATTTTTCTATCTAATATACCAAGACAGAAAATAAATGGAGAAAGCAAAATAATTTTATTGATTTGTATTTTGCGGGTACAATCTCTGAATATTTTTTGAAATAAAGAAAATATAAATCCTTCGATTAATCTCTTCAAAATCGAATTCTTGGTGGCCCAAATTGCTTGTAGATAATCGAGATGTTAACTTCCTCGAGTTTTGAGGTTGATATTGACTTGTACTTCTTTGTGAGTGTGATCTTGGGAAACACTTGATTTGTGGTTTTGAAGTGTTTTTGAGGATCGAATGAGTATGTTATTTGAATTTGTTGATGAGCTTGCTTGAAGTTCTTCAGGCTTGATAAATATATTCGAATATTTGGTTTTGAAAAACCCTTGATTCGCGACCTTTTGAGCTTCTTGCGGATCAGATGGTGGATTTTCCTTGAATTTGTTGATGAGCTTGCTTGAAGTTCTTCGGGTTTGATGAAGATCTTCGAGTGCTTGATCTTGAAGAACACTTGATTCGCGGCCTCCGGAGCTTCTTGCTGATCAAATGGTGGATTTTCCTTGAATTTGTTGATGAGATTGCTTGAAGTTCTTCGGGTTTGATGAAGATCTTCGAGTGCTTGATCTTGAAGAACACTTGATTCGTGGCCTTCGGAGCTTCTTACGGATCAAATGGTGGATTTTCCTTGAATTTGTTGATGAGTTTGGTTAAAGATCTTCAAACTTGATGAAGAGTTTCGAATGTAGGTTTAGCTTTGATCTTCACAAACACTAGATTCGCTGCTTGGAGTGCTTTATGCAGATCTAGACTTGAATTTGCTCAGATTTCTTGCTGGATTTGGCAGAAGTTTCGAAGGATTTTCATCTTCAAGGCTTCGAGGTTGATGGCTGAATTTGGCAGAGCTTCTTTCTCTTGGACTTTGGATTCACCTTTGTCTTCTTCTTGGTTTTTTTGTCCCCTTTTAGGCTTGGGTTGGCCATCTATTTATAGTAGTTGGTGTGGTCTTTATCGCGATATCGCCCCCTCGTAGTTTGTGTTTAGGATCAAAATGGTCTTGTAGTTTGAGTTTAGGATCAAAATGGTCTTGTAGTTTGTATTTAGGATCAAAATGGTCTTGTAGTTTGAGTTTAGGATCAAAATGGTCTTTTAGTCTGAGTTTAGGATCAAAATGGTCTTGTAGTTTGAGTTTAGTATCAAAATGGTCCATAATTAAATGTAATAATTCTTTGGCTTACCATTTCTTTGTAATTTTAAACAAACAAGTACTAAAATAGAAGCATTTTCATTTTTTGAGAGATAAATTAAAATATAGTCAAAGAAAATGACATTTATTGCTTTTATAATTTAAACCAAAAGATAATATTCATTTGATTTTGAAAATACTAATACATAATTTAGAAAATTTTATTTTATAGGAGACTCGTGGCATATTTTTATTTGCCGAAAAATTTGCGTGTTCATGATGTTATTGCTTCTCCTACTAATCCTTCTATCCAACAGAAACAAGTTGAGTCGCCACCGCCAAAACTTAGTACTGAAGAGGGCTCCAACTCCCAAAGGTCTGAAAGGTGTCCGTATACCGCTGACTCAAAGAAACGTCATTCTTCTCCTACTAAAGTCGAAGATTGTGCAAGTGGTAGTGATCATCCTCCTATTTGTAAAAAGAACAAGGCTTCAACCTCAAATCTGACAGTTGATCCTTCCAATGTGAGTGCACCTAACGAGGCATTCTTTGATGGGGCGGTGAAGGATATTAATAAGGTATTCGCGATCCCTCCTTTTTTCTTTTTTTTTTTTCTTCGATCTTTGTTGTCTAATATGATTGTATACATATTCATTATAGATTGCGACTTATTTATTTGGTGTCGGAGAGCATGCAATTGCCGAAGGTGACACAAATCATCTTTCGATAGATAAGACATTTGACGATCTAAACTTTGCGCTTGAAGGAAAAAGAGTTTCTTTCGGAAGCGAGGTATACTTTAGTTCTGAGTTAGATGAAGCTGATGGTGGTAAGAGCGAATCGTTACAAGTTGTTGGTGCATGCTCCAATAAGCCTCTCATTCAAGTTGATGATTTGGGCAGGAGCTCTTCTTACCCCAGGATCGTTCCAACACTTCAGGAAGTAAGTATGAGGATGAAATCTTGCTTCTAAGCCAAAAGTATGTCTCCAGTTTATGGAAAACACTTCTTCAAAACTTGACGGAATGTGACATAAGCAATCTTAGTTCATGTGAAGAATCGAGCATCAAAACAATGAGTTTAATGGAGGGCAGAACCACTACTAATTTATCTCCTTTGAAGGATAAGATTTCTAATTTCTTTGCAAAAGTACGCGAGTTTGACCAGAAAAGATCATTCTATACAGAAATGAATGTTACTGACTCGCCGCAGAGGTTGTTCAACGAGAAATCTCATGTGTTAGGTACCATTGATGATGAAGAGGGTCGACACAAGGCTAACATTGTTGACTTTCAAAAGAAGATCGACCTTATTGATGCAAAGATAAAGTGTTTAGGTGATGAAAGAGATAAAGTGGAGGCATGAATTATTGAAGAAAATAGAAAGATGCATGAGGTAGCTGCAACAAAAGATTCCCTTAGTTTGGAAGTGTTAGAGATCAAGAACCACTGTGCAGAGAGTGACAAGGCCAAGAGTGATTTTGAGAAGATTCAAAACATTGTAGCAGACGAGCTTGAAGAGTTGAAGATCATTAGGCTTTTTACTTAGTCACTTTGTTTTCAGTCATTTTTATTATTTTCAGCTTCAAGATTTATAGTACGAGTTCCTTGTAATTAAATAATTCTCGACTTAATAAAAAT
The DNA here is from genome assembly GCA_963682055.1 of Primula veris. NCBI lineage: Eukaryota > Viridiplantae > Streptophyta > Magnoliopsida > Ericales > Primulaceae > Primula > Primula veris. Next base: position 11,820,256 of record OY821741.1, on the reverse strand, counting down.
GCAGTTCTCTTTCTTTTCCATCTTGGTTGCTTGTATATCCTTTGAAACTGAATGTGTTGTCTATTTCTTTTCTCGAATTTTCTTGTATTCTTTATTTTGGCAGTTTCGTCTTCAACTTGTAAAGTGTTTATATTTTTTTGTTTATTTATGACTGATCTTGAAATAAATCTCAAGATGCCTACATACCCCGAAGGGATCAAGCCAAACTTAGTTCAAGTTTTTTTTATTTATTTATTTATTTATTATTATCTCTTTTGGATATTGTTGGTATGACTGAACTTGAATCAAGCCTCAAGATGCCTACGTACCCGTGAAGGATCAAGCCAAATGTAGTTCATTTTGTTGCCACACAATTTCGGGAAGAAAGTGAATGTGGTTCGGATGAAATTTTGGGAACGTCATTTCAAGAAGAAAAGGTGAATCAAGTGGCAGACGTGACAACTATTAACTTCTCTGATGATCTTCGCGACCTCCGGAGCTTCTTGCTGATCAAATGGTGGATTTTCCTTGAATTTGTTGATGAGTTTGGTTAAAGATCTTCAAACTTGAAGAAGAGCTTCGAATGTAGGTTTAGCTTTGATCTTCACAAACACTAGATTCGCTGCTTGGAGTGCTTTATGCGGATCTAGACTTGAATTTGCTCAGATTTCTTGCTGGATTTGGCAGAAGCTTCGAAGGATCTTCAGCAGTCTTGGGGGATCTTCAAGGCTTCGAGGTTGATGGCTGAATTTGGCAGAGCTTCTTTCTCTTGGACTTTGGATTCACCTTTGTCTTCTTCTTGGTTTTTTTTGTTGTCCCTTTTAGGCTTGGGTTGGCCATCTATTTATAGTAGTTGGTGTAGTCTTTATCGCGATATCGCCCCCTCGTAGTTTGTGTTTAGGTCAAAATGGTCTTGTAGTTTGAGTTTAGGATCAAAATGGTCTTTTAGTTTGAGTTTAGGAACAAAATGGTCTTGGAGTTTGAGTTTAGAATTAAAATGGTCTTGTAGTTTGTGTTTAGGATCAAAATGGTCTTATAGTTTGTGTTTATGATCAAAATGGTCTTGTAGTTTGAGTTTAGGATCAAAATGGTCTTTTAGTCTGAGTTTAGGATCAAAATGGTCTTGTAGTTTGAGTTTAGTATCAAAATGGTCCATAATTAAATGTAATAATTCTTTGGCTTACCATTTCTTTGTAATTTTAAACAAACAAGTACTAAAATAGAAGCATTTTCATTTTTTGCGAGAAAAATTAAAATATAGTCAAAGAAAATGACATTTATTTCTTTTATAATTTAAACCAAAAGATAATATTCATTTGATTTTGAAAATACTAATACATAATTTAGAAAATTTTATTTTATAGGAGACACGTGGCATATTTTTATTTGCCGAAAAATTTGCGTGTCTACAACTACAAAAGTTTTCTTTCTCACAAAGTAGCCACTAGCCAGACAGTTTATCGGGTTATTAAACTTTCAGAAATCCAAATAAAGATCTAGTCTTTAAATGAAGTGCAGATTCTAATATATTCAACGATTGTTGCGATCTCTTATGAACACTTTTTCAACGACTTAAGACCTTAGTACTACTCCACGATTCAATTAACTCATTGTTACGTAGGCCGGACTCACCAGAGTTTTCGATCAATATAATTTTTTAAATAGTTTTGTCATTGTCATTTGAGTATATGGGCAAACATATTAACATGTCCATCTAAAACGAACTTCCAACTATTCGTACATGTTTCCCAGAATATATTGCTTTCATATATATTTATTATACTTCCTTAATTTTTAAAATTTTTTGGTAATAATGTACAACATTAGTATAAGTAGTCTTAAAACATTCAAGCATTTATACCAGTCTTGTTTAATGCACTTCTTAAAAAAACGTTGTATTTGGTCAATGTACATAAATATTACAAATAGTCTTTAAATCCATATAGTGGAAATAAATTGACTGTTGGTATGTCACTATACACTATCCATTTATTAAATACACATATCGTAAATATCATTACATAATTCGCAAAGTATTAATGGATGCAAATAATCAAAGTAAATCTGCTAAATAAAATATGTTTAAAACAATGCGTCTGATCAATATTATTATGACAATTAAGTTCATTATTTCGTAACGGAAAAAACATTTTGAAATTGCTCATATTTATCCAAATTTCAACGGTTAACAAACAGTAATTGGATTTCAAATTTTAACATTGCCATAATTAAACCACTAATTTATATACATACTCCATTCGTCTTGAAACTGAAATGAACATAAATTGTTTAAACTGCATAAACGAAATCCCCATAACAACAAAAACTAAAAAAAAATGCAAATATCACAATCTTGATGTCATGCTAAAAACCGTCTAACAGTTGAAAAAAAAAACGAAACTTGTGTCCAATCAAGCAATCGATGTCACCTTCGCCACATGTCTCTGCCCTGCATATACATATAGCAAATATAAAAATCTTATACAAGCAACAAAATTTGAAAACTTAAATAAAATTTGGATGGTATGAATCAGAAAATTATTTTAAAATGCTAGTTTATAAAAAAAATAGCAGATACCAACACCATACAACTCCTCATACTAGATTCTGCTAGCAATATCTTTGATATAGTAATATAAGTATAATTAAAAAAAATACTTACAGAGTCAATTCTTTTCTTCCACGAAATTGATGTGTGATTTTGGCCAAACAAAATAGTCTCCAAGTCCGACTTCGTTAATTGTCTTTGCATCAGGAGTTGCCTTGTAAAGTTTTGCGGAGTAAATCTTTTTAACAGACATGCTGACCTTCATTTCATACTCCTTTAGACTATAATTGTGACAAGTCCCTTTATGATTTAAATCAGTGACTTCCTCTGCGATTGCAACAACATCATTATCCCAATTAAGCAACTCACACCACCTGAATGGGGTTGGTTCAATGGGTGTCCATTTAGATCTATCTGCTTTTCTCGAGTTTGACTTGCTAGTTTTTTTCATCATATGGGGCAAATCTGTTGATGACTTACTAGCTCCTTGAGGCGTGGGCATATGTGCTATCTCATGTATGGGCATAGTTGCTACCTTAGGTGCAAAAATACGTTTAGATGGCGTGCTTTTCACCTGTGTACGGGTTAAAAATAGTAAGGAACATCAGAATTATTATTCTATCTCATATCATATTATACTGCTATAAAAGTATATAAATTACTTTTCAACATTACAATTACAGTACAACATTCGTAAAAAGTTAAAAAATAGTAGCAATACTTTGACAAAAGAAAAGGCAAGCTGTCAGCTCTTAGCCACACTACAATAAATAATCTATAAAAAATTGATAAACTAGTGCCTTTGATTAAGTAATATCACATGGTGTTAGAAAACTGCATGGAGTACCCTGCAATGGTACTTTGGCTATTCACTATCCACGTTCATAAATTTTCTATATATAAAAATCTAACCGCAGAATGAAAAACAAGACTTCTTTTAATAAGAGAGAGAAACGATGATTGGTAGAAACAATTATAAAAATTGTATTTTAGTAGTTTATTCATAAACAAGAATATCTAACCCAAACAAATAATGTCTAACCTTACGAGAACCAGAAGCAAGATCCGGTGGTGTATTTATTTTATTTGTCTTTTTTCTCCAAACTCTTTTTCTATTTACTTTCTTCCGAGTTCATAATATGAGAATGAAGAACGGCGTTGTACTTACTCATGGAAACAAAACTCCCAACACCTGGCAAACCCTTAGCTTTCTTGCCAAAAACTTGAGTCAATGGATCGTCATCGATCGACAAAGGATGAACACCAATGTTGTTTTCTGCACTTTCTTTACGTTCATCGACTTTTTGCTTGAACTTGCTCCTGTAATATTAATCATGATGTCTACATTGATAAAAAAACTGCAAAGGGTTTATATATATTATAAAAAAGTCATTCGTTTTTTTTTTAAAACAAAAACCTTATCCAAAATTGCAGAGGGTTTATATATACTATAAAAAAATTGCAAAGGGTTCAAATATACTATAAAAATGTCTGAATAATTAATTATTGAAACTTTATTCTTAAACTTACTAAAAATGGTTGAACACTAGGCAGTGGAGTTCGATTCTTTCTTGTATGAGTTTCAATCCACACCTCACTTCGTGACACAACATTACCTCGTTTTTGAGCCTAAATAACATAAAATAGTTACTTCAATTATTAGTTTCATGTCATAACACAACTATAGCAGAAATCAGATTAATCGTATTGGAGAAGTACCATGTCATACTCAACCATTGCTGCGCTTTTTCGCCCGCCGGTATGCCCGTACAAACTACATTTTTTACTTTTAACAGCTTTAGCTCTTCGCTCTATTTGTTCGTCACTAGACTCATAGATACAAAATTTCTCCCAATCATCCTTCGCAATCCCCTTAGGAATATTCACCATTTTTGCCTCTAAAGTGATATGAACGTCCAAATGACTCTTTCTTAGACTCGACTTTAGTTTTCGGAAAGCACTTGGCATTGATTTTTCAATACTTTCTCTTAGATAACCTGGTACATAAAATTTTTTCTGCACACAAACATAGTATTATTTATATTCTAACAATTACTAAAAACCCTCATTAAAAAAACAATAAGAGTTGATGAGATTTTTTTCTCTTACCACTATTTCATTCCAAACATCATCCTTATGTCTTTGATCTACCTTTAACCAACTAGTATAGCTAATAGGCACATAGGTAGTCACATATTTACCAACTTTAGCCTTAAAGCGAGTTCCATTGGGTCCAACTGCTTCCCCATGACGATTGAACATAACAAAATTTCTATCTGCATGTTGTTTGTTAACCTCGGGTGCCAGGTCATCGTGTTCATCATGTTCCGATAGGTCGCCATCACTAGAAGACATTGCATCTGAAAGAAATTATGTTCATATATATCAAGTTAATAATTGTAAAGCATGATGTATAAATAGACTTAAACCAGTAGAAGAATTAAACAGTGACAACAATGTAAGACAAAATAAGTTAAAACAATAAATTATTACCAAAGACAAATAGCAACTCAAATCAAAGTAGACCACCTTTAAATACTTAACCCCAGAACAAGGCCAAGGATAATACAAAATGTGGTGAAAAAAACTATCACACAAGTAAAACTATAGCATCTCAAGCCATTAAAAATCATGAAAAATCGGAAAAACAAACTGTATGTTCAAACATCATTAAATCACTAATATTTTCTAAAATAAAAACAAAGTTAGAGCACATTAAAAAAACCGTAGTAAAATTCACTAATCAAATATCAACAAATTCTTTAAGACGGGGTTGTCCTTCAAACAAGATTGATAGTCTGTTGGAATGTCTACTTTGTCAACTTCCTTAGTCAATCTTCGGTGTATTTAAAACCACATGCCACCCATCATCTTTATAATTTTTAGAGTAAAAAATTGCCACTGCTTCTTGAGCTAAAATGAACGGATCCTCATCAACTCGTTCCTTATTCTTAAGCTTTTTTAAATTTACCATCACGTGGTTCCAAAGTGAATCAACCTTAGAACCATTTTTAGAGTCTTCCACTTTCACCCAATCACAATAAAAAACCCTCTCTTTAAAATCTATATAGTCCAACTCTAATATCTCTCTAATAACTCCATAAAAGGTCATCTTATCTTCCTTCGGATTTTTGTCTTTTCTACCAGAAACAAAAAGAGAATATGCTTCCATTGACACTACGCTGTCCTGAGTTACCAAACATTCTTCCGAAGAATTAGGAGAGAATATGAAACCATTAACACGATACTTTGTGAATCTCTTTGCTTTATGTAGTCGACCCTTGGCTAATCTCCATATCATTGCATTAGTTTGCTTTGCATCCAACAACTGCCATGAAAATAAAAATCAAGTTTATAAGCAGAAATTCACTACTAAGTATAACAATAAATAACGCTAGATATACCTCATCACACAGCCAATGAATGAATTCTTTAACAGTTGCGTTTCCTCTCCGACCAGCGGCTTGATCCCGAGTTGAGAAGTAACCATTATATTTTCTACATGTAGTGTCACATCAGGTCATGCACGTTAAAAAAAAACACTATTTGTAAAATACAACTTGTAGCAATGCACACTTACTTTTCCCATTCACTCAATTTATCAAAGTTTGCGAGTCGATTTAAAATCCATCGGCGTACTTGCTCAAATTGAACGTGGTTCAGCTGAAAGGTTTCCCCAATTCCAAATGATTGTTCATCTGTAAAGTCAACACTCTCGTCCAGCCAATCTTCTCAACCGGGTTTGTAACCCCTAATATTTGCGTTTGGCATATACTCCATACAAAACATGGCAGCTTCGTCTACAAGGTAAGCCTCGGCTATTGACCCTTCTATGTATTGCTTATTAAGGGTATATTCCTTGTACACTTTCATTAATCTTTCAAAATTGGATTTTAAAGATTAATATCATCAATAAATTAGAATTAAGTGCTATACGTGCATACAAAGAACAAAAAATAAGTATGTACCTTTCAAATGGGTACATCCATCGGAATCTTACTGGGCCACACAATAAGGCTTCATCGGCGAGATGAACCATACAATGCACACTTATAACGAAGAAAGAAGGTGGAAAATCTTTTTCAAGAATGCACATTGCCTCAACCAATGCTCGTTTTGCAAGCTCGAGCTCTTTTTTATTGATCACCTTAGCACATAAAATCTTGAAAAATAAGCTAATTCGTTGAATTGCATTTCTAATATCTTTATTCTTGTGAAAAGAATGCCTAAATAGTAGGGGAAAAAAATGTTCCATTATCACGTGATAGTCATGTGACTTGAGCCCTTTTAGCTCTGGAGGATCGATGCTAACACAATTACTCAAATTTGAGGAGAAATTTGTAGGCAACTTTAGATCTTTTAAAGTTTGACAAAACTGTCGTTTTTCCTCATTTGTTAAGACGTAAGATGCTTTTGGAATCGACATTTTTCCGGTTTCTCCATCTTTAACCATCCACAACTTTTTCTTAACTCCTAATTTATTCATTTCTTTCCGACCTTGTATTCCATCCTTAGTCTTTTTTTTCACACCCATCAACAAGTTCAATAAGTACTCTGTTATATTTTTCTCAGTGTGCATCACGTCAATGTTATGTCTCACTTCAAGAGTTTTCCAATAAGGAAAATCAAACAAAATAGACCTTCTTGACCATGGTGCGGCAAGAGTTGACTCATCTTCAGAATTGTCATTTTCTCCAATCTTACCTTGCCTTTTACACTTTCCACGAGTAACTTTATTTAACCGTTTCCTTTCATTACTTGCAAGAACTTTTGCTATCTTTTGTTCAACCTCTTCCCCTGATAATCGATATGGAGGGGGTAGTTGTTCAAGTGTTTTATTGAATCTTCTATTACTCCTGAACTTGTGATCAGAGTTCAAAAATCTTCGGTATCCATGATAATATATTTTAGTAGAGTCTCCAAGTCGCGAGGAGACGATATCATCGGCACAAACCGGACAAGCTTTATATCCATGAACAGTGCAATCTGAAAGGTTTCCATAAGCTGGAAAGTCATGGACACCCCAAAGCAGCATTGCCCTCATGTTAAATGTTTTCTTAGTAAATGCATCCCATGTTTGTATGCCTTTAAACCACAGCTCTTTTAGATCATCTACTAAAAGTTCCAAAAATACATCAATTTTATTTCCTGGCTCTTTTTTTCCAGAGATTAGTAATGTCAGGAGAGAGAACTCTTTTTTCATGCACAACGATGGTGGAAGATTTAGTGGTGCTAAAATCATAGGCCAGCAACTATGATTGTTATTCATAGTTCCATGTGGGTTAAAACCATCAGTTGATATTGCAAATAGTAAGTTCCTAGAATCTGAAGCAAACTCAGGCCAATTAATTTTGACCGAATTCCATTGAGGTGAGTCACAAGGATGTCTCATGAGATTTCCATCACTCTTTGCGTTTTGGTGCCAAGTCATTGCCTCTGCAATCCATGGAATACTAAAGAATCTTTTTAACCTAGGAATTAAGGGGAAATATTTCACAAGCTTAGAAGGTTCTTGTTTAAAAGATTTCTTTTTCTTTGTCTTATTTCTCAGAAATATCTTATACCGACTCGCTCCACATTTTGGACAAGTATGGCGATGTTCGTGCGCTTTCCTATATAGAATGCAACCATTTATGCATTCATGAATGGTTTGACATTCCATTCCCAGCTCTTTAATTTGGTTTTTCATATTAGGATAATTTTTTGAAAGTTTGCATTCGGTGAACAAGCCCTCTAGCCACTCTAGTAATGCAGTTACACTGGTGCTTGTCCATCCGAAATGTGACTTCAAATTTTGTAGCTCTATAATGGTGGACAACGTGGTATTTCCATTAGGACAACCCGCATACAAAGGTTGAAATGCCATATCTCTAAATTTCTTGTAATTTTTGCTCTCTTGTATATGGGGTTCAACAACTATATCCTCTCCCACGTCATCTCCAATCACATCATCAAGTGCATTTTCTTTCTCTGTCATATGAATATCATATACATTGTTCATGAGCTCTTCTAGTCTAGGTAAGTTTGATTCTTCAGAGGGTGTTTCATCAATCATATGCCTTACATTTCCTCCTATATCTCTGTTTTTTTTCTCCATGATGTGTCCATGCCACATAATTTTCTTGCATACCATGTTGTAGTAAATGAAAGTTAATTACATCTACGTCAATTTACCTCCTCGAGTTCTCACAGCGGTTACATGGGCATGGAAAATGTGTCCGCCCATTTGAATTTTTATGAACAAATTCAATAAATTGTTGAACGCCTATGATATAATCTGGAGTCCCCCTTTGCTCATCCATGATTTGTCCAACGACATTATTATTTATTATTGGGTCTAAAATCTTTATGACAAAAAAAAAATCATTAGAAAAAAACAAAGACAAGTGGCTTATTTATACCGTCTAAGCGAATCCAACATAGCTAAGGCTAAATGTGTGCCAATGTAGTTATTCTAGTATTTTTCTCCATCAGATAGTCAGATAATAATCAACACAATTTTTAAAAAAGGTTACATTTCAAAAAAGTTAGTGACCTCTGTAGTCAATTACCAAATAAGAACTAGAGCTAGGAGCAAAATGAAACTAGATTTATGAAAATAAGTATAAAACCTTAAACACTATTACCTAAATATCATAGCAGAATCTATCAACCTAGAGTTTAAATCGTGGGCTTGTCTGAGTTTCGTAGCTACGCCATCTTAGGAGCATGCTCGTGTTAAGCTAGAAAGATTTTCAAAATAAAAATAAAGTTAACGAAAGATATGAGGGAAAGGGAGAGTTGATGGTATTAGGAGAAAGAAGGAACTTTTACGAAATTTATATCCAGTATAATGTTATTAAAGACATAACAGACTAAAACTATTTGGGGCAAACACTATATTTCATATGCTACCCCAATGTTATAAAAACCACGCTTAATACTAAAAATGAGCCCAACTATTAAGCACATAATCCATTTTTCTATTCAATTACTAGTTGTTGTTCAATTTTAGTACGTGTTCAAGCCAATCCCAAAAAGTAAATTCAACTTTTTAACCATGTTATTATTATACTTCTTCAACTATATCCCAACAGTGGAAGCTTGGACAAAGAACAACACTATAACGGACATGAAATAAATAAAAAAACCGGCTAACAGATGAACACTTAAGCACGGTATTATGTCGAACTCGAACTACATATTTAAACTGTAATTAAAATGAATAAATATAGTGGGACTAAAAAATCTAACAATTTGTTATAATAAAATTTGCAAACAAACCAAACACAATCACCCAATTGTAGCACAATATTATTAAAGAAAGAAAACCCTAGAATCCAATCTTATACAAATTTGATAGAAATTGGCTGATACTATGTGTTATTCAATTATAGATGAGGAAATATAAGAAGTATAGATATAAATAGACATAATATAAAAGAATCAAACCGTACTGTGTTAATTAGACAAAGTCAGAAAACTAACCAGATAGAATAAACAAGTCTCCGCAGCGTCAATGAACAGATCGCGATGAGGAGGGAGCAGATAGACGTGGACTTGTTACCACTTACGTGATTTATGATTGAGATAAGCACGAAGTTAACCTCTAAGAACGTGGGAAAAACACTCTCTCTAATTTGCGCCTGCAATTTTACCGAGTAATAAACACAGAGAAATGTATAATTTGGAAATTTTGATTCGTGTGGAACTCTTATGGTAATTAAAACTTACTTAAAAAAAATGATACTATCCATACACCCTTTTGTACTTATATAATTATATTATATAACAAGTTAACTTTAAGGTCTTTATGCCCACACTACCATCGTACACATTCCCCCCACAAATCTATATGCACGTATATATATGTATATATATTAAATAATTAATTTGTATTTATATTTTTCACATTATGCTCATTCTATTACTTTTTCACTTTTCTTTATTTACCCATTTCATATTTATGTACACATGTGATTTCAGATTTTAAAATTTGCTCATAACTTAATTAAATTTTGTTCTAAAACAAGTATATATAGAAAACATGAAAAATAAACATAAATAATTTAATATGGCAGCTATATTCAAATGAGAGACTTATGGTGCATTTTATGTGTAATGTGTAATTTAGGATTAAAAATAATGCCATCATCTATTTAGTTACTATTATTAAAAGGATGCTTTGAACTTTAGGTTCAGTTTATGGTTCAATTACTAGGAGTACGCTATATATATGTCATTTTTTTCTTAAAAAAGAATGAGAAATTAAGTGTAGAATTTATTAGCCGGTAACTTTTTACTAAATGGACATGTGAGTTATACATGTCGGAACATTAGTTGGAACGCTAATAGATGGTCCTAAATAATTACTTAGTTGGAATGTTATTAGATATTCCTAAATAATTACTTTGTTAAAATAAATATGATATTATTTTTTGGAACGTTAGTTGGAACGTTATTATGTGTTCCTAAATAATTACTTAGTTGGAACATTATTAGGTGTTCCTAAATAATTACTTTGTTAAAATAAATATGATATTATTTATTGGGATGCTTTTTTACAACCGGAACACATTAAATTCGTTCCGATTGCTAGGTACGGCTAGAAAGTGTTCCAAGGTAAAAAGTACAAAGTGTTCCAAAATTGATGATTTGGTGTAGTGAAAGCATTCCATTTTGAAGTCATAGGCAGGAATTCATATGAAACGACTATCAACAAAACACGTAAATGTAATCGTGATTTATTTTACATTTTTCCCTATTGACTACTTGGACCGCTATGATTATCATAATAAAAAAAAAAACAGTTGTCGTGATGGAGACCAACAAATTGTCTCACTGCTTTGATTTACTCAGCTTATAAAGGTAAAACGAGAAGTTTTTTTTATCTTAATTCACGGGTTTATAGCTCATTGTTAAGTAGACCGGAGTTATCAATCAATATTTTTTTAAGATTGATTTGTCATTATCACATATACTCGATTCATTTGATTATGCACAAGCATCTTAGAAAACATGTCCCCATCTAAATCAAACTTCTAACTTGTACATGTTTCCTAAAGTATCTTGAATTCATATATATATTCATTGTAGTTCTTTAATATACATGTTTCCTTAATTGTTTTAAAATTTTGGTCATAATGTACAGCATTAGTATAAGAAGTCTTAAATGATGCTGGCATTTATATTTGTCATGTTTAATGCACTTTTTAAAAATCAGTCATTTAGGTAAATGTACATGACTATTATAAATAGTCTCTAGATATATAGAGTGGAAATAAATTGACTGTCCACGTTATTGATATGTCAGTATAAGTATTTATAAATCCAAATAATCAAAAAGTAAAACTGCCAACTACTTAAAAGATGGTCAAAACAATGGGTTGATCATTAATACTATGTCAATTAGGTTCATGCTCTTGTAACGGACCCTTTTTTCCTTTTTGGACACGACAAATTTGATATTTTTTGAGTTGGATTTAGAGATGTATTAGCTGGACAAATTCACTAAAAGAGGTGCCCATATTGTAACGGTTGAGGATGTAAAAATCAGACTTATGTAGATGAAAGTCTAGTTTTATGCTTACAAAAACTCATTTTAAAACTTTTATATGTAGCTCAATAGATAATGACAAAAACCACCTACTTATGTTTTTTTTATGTGGCTATGTCAGTTACAAAGTGTTAACTCTCATTTGTCATTTACGTTATCCTTTCTAACTGATTTGCATGTGAATTGCAGCTTAATTTGTTTGAAAAGAAAATACCAAGGTCTTTCTTAACGAGTCAAACAACTAAGATTATGCAAACAAATTGTTTGGTTAACATTATTGAGATGGATATAATTTGGTATTTTATAATAATGTAAGTATTTTAAATAATCATATCGTCGTCTAACATTAAAAAGTAAATATAACAATCTATCATACGAAAGCTAGTGAACGGACTCAATTTGACTCGTTAAATGTTCGTTTCATGTGTTTTTTTAAAGAGAAAACTTTTATAAAAATTTGGACCACAACAATAAAATACAACCATAAGTTTTCAGGCCAAACATAAGACTTAACGTTTCCAAAATTATCTATGTCACAAGTATAGTTAGACAGTTTTTCGGGCTATTAAACTTTCAAGTAATCCAAGTAACGATCTAGTCTTTCCATGAACTACGGATTCTAATATATTTAACGATTGTGGCGATCTCTTATGGCCATCATTTCAAATTCTTTTAACTCTATAAATTCTCCGTTATCAAATTGAAATATGAGTGAATACCATTCTGCTTTGTATTCAAGATATACGCAAGGTAAGAGCTTCAACCATAACAGAGAAGAAAGTCTAATAGTTCCCACTCCAAACGTCTATAACATTCACACATTTATCATGTATTATCAAGCCGTCACCCTTTCATACACAGTGCTTTTTAAATAACCCGTTGGAGGTTTCGACCAATATGTATTCAAAGTCGTGTTTTTGACTTATTAATGGAACTCCAGGATCAAATATGTTGTTCAGAAAATGGGAGTTCAGTGTGACTGAGCTTGAACTCCGATTTTATCAACGACATATTTGAGCCTGGAGTTCCATTAATAAGTCAAAAACACATACTTTGAATACATCTTGGTCGAAACCTCCAACAGGTTATTTAAAAGGTAATGTGTATGAAAGGGTGGCGGCTTGATAATACATGATAGATGACTAACAAGTACTTCTCTCGTCGCATATGACTACTAATTTTATTCCAAATTTTTGCCATCTATGGAAGGTTTATGTACAGTATGGAGTTTCCTGATTTTTTTTTAGTCCTTTTCTATTTTTCTTACATTTTTTTTAGTTATTTTGTTTGTTTTTCAAAATTTTCAACTTTCTTATACCACTTTTTGGGTCCCCCCTCACTCCTTCAGTTTTTCGGGGTTTCCAGTTATTTTTGTTTTTACGAGTTTTTCCCAAATTTTTGAAATTTTCTTATTTATTTCTTTTAATGTCTCGACTTAGTTTGACGAAATTGGTCCCAAAAAAAAAAAGATAAAAAAATTGTTTGAGAGGTAGTACCCACCGAAAATATACCCAATGTTTTAATTAGACAAATTTACAAAGATTCCCAAATGGAAAACGTTTATATTGTTGATATAATTTAAAACAACTTCGTTAGTCCATAAGAAAAGAATTATTTTCGTATGAAAGATACTATCATTACTTATGAATTAAAATTATTTTCTTGTTTCTCTATTTCTTTAAAAATACTAAGTCCAACTTGGAAAGAAAATGTATAATTATTAAAACCTTACTGGACAACCAAAGTCGTTGGATCTAATAAATAAATCTAACAATAGAGATATCAATACGTAAAAAACACAGCAAAGAAAAGGAATTATAAATCTGATGATTTCATGTCAAACTTTAACTGATGATGGAATGTTGATGTCTCTTAATTGTCACAAAATTTACCAACTCTTAACTCTTCCAACTAAAGCAGTAACAAGCTGAAACAAGTATTTCATTTCAAAAAAAAAAAAAAAAAAAACTAAAACAAGTATTAAATTTTCCTTTTGCTATATCCGCTAAAACTTTTGGGTCTAAACTCAGCAAATCACTCGAATTCTTCGCTGCCTTGTTAACCTTAGCTTTCTTCGTTGGTTCAACACTGCTGACTTGGCTCCTTTTTAAACGTTAGATCTTCGACAACTTTTCGTTTTTTCGCAGTATTAGCATCCACCGAGGACCCAGCTTCTCTTTGATTAGTCGAAATCTTTCGTTTCAAATCAGCCTCCTTCTATTCCTCAGCATTCCGCGCGTTCTCTCTCTTATACTTCTGGAACACTTCTTTAGCGAAACCACCAGAATGTAACCCAGGTGGACTACTGCTCGATGTAGGAATTGAGAAAGAATACCCGGCTGTAAATCCAGCTTGATTTTGCTGAAAATAATCAGGCTGAGAGGGCATATGAGGAATTCCTGAAGGGGATGGATACTCATAGGCGAAATAGGGTGAGTTGCCAGCTTGATTTTGCTGAAAATAATATGGCCGAGAGGGCATTTGAGGAATTCCTGAAGGGGGTGGATACTCATACGCGAAATAGGGTAAGTTGCAATTGGGACACTGTACGTTCTTGTGTAGATAAACACGAAAGTACTCGTGTAGTAATCTACATGTGTGGCATACAGACCAAAAGGTAGCGGCGATGGGGTAGTTTTGCTGAGCAGCAGGGGTAGCACCTTTGGAAGTTCGACTCTTTTTAGTTGCCGGTTTTCTTTTTGGGGGTGCTGGTTTCGGGATTGCTCCGCTTTTACTCGAACTACTCACCCCATTCCACGCAGCTGAAGGACCTTGCGGCTTAACAAGTTCTGCATTCCTCAATTGGTCAAAAGCTTCTCTTTTGACCTTGTCTGACAAAAAGCTACATGCTTCTGAGATGAGCATAAAAGCTCCATCAGCACCTAATGATTTGTTTTTGTCCGGATGTAGAACCAGAGCTAATTTCCGATACTGTTTTCTTATCACTCGCTCATCTGCTGTAGGGCTCACATCCAGTACCCTATACCAGTCACTCTCACCACTTATTCGAGTTTCGGACGATATGTATACGTCTAGGGTTGTAATCAGCTGTTGTATACTGTCAAGACCCGGATAGAGTGATTGGGCTTTCACTGCAAATCTCTTCGCACCTAAATAATCTTTAGCTTCAAACTTGCTGAGGGCAATCTCTTTTGCCCTGACAGCCTCGTCTTTATTGCACTCCATAACAGCAATTTCCTTTTCTGGTGATACCCGGTATTTCGCAAACTTTAGCAGACAAGTTTCCAGCAATAAATCGTACCTAGTTAAAACGAAACAAGTGCATGAGCCAGTATATTCAAACACCGACAAAAATAATAATTTCTAGCTGAACCTTTTATAAGTTTATCCTAAATGGACAATTCAGTAATAACCGACAAAAGTAATGTTGAAAACTGTCGGAACATAGTTGTATATGTAGATTATAATGTTAAACATTATGCAAACGGAGTGAAGCATTAAAGACACATTGATAAAACCACCACAGTATCTTCGACGTTTTATGAAATCTGGGTTTTGCTAATTCTTTAACATAGAAGTTTCCGAAAACAAAATCAAACTTAGTTTAGAAAGATATACACATGCCAAAAGAATTCAACACCTACAACTATAAAATATCTAGCTTAACTTTTCCGTGTCTATCAATTAACTACTAACATGCAAAAGTAATGTGGAAATCTCCTGGAACTTAGAGGCAACCAGGTTCAAATTATGTGAAATTCTATGTAAATGAAACCAGGACAACATTTTTGTTATTCATTACCTTTCTAGTTTCTTTTTTTCTTTCGTTATATAATCAATGAAGCCACCGACAAAATTAATGAAACCAGGACAACATTTTTGTTATTTGAAGGATACCCAGACTCTCTCAAACTTAAGAAGAAAAGGTTTTCGACACAACAACTAACCTAGTTAAAAAAGATACACAGATGAGCAAATAGAATGCAAACACCAACAAAAATTATATATCTAGCTTAACTTATTCATTTCTTTCCTAAATAGACAATTAACTAGTGACATGCAAAAGTAAGGTGTTCTCAGAATTCAGTCATAACTACGTTTAAATCTTAGGAAATTTTATGAGTGAAGGCATCCAAGGTAACAGCTTTCTGCGCAAAATTCATCCCTTTTCATCAACCAACCTCTAACGTATGCCTTTTCTAAGTGTACCAATGACATAACAATGAAGCCTTAACTGTAACACACAAAAGGAAAAATTGAATCCTCAAACAAAAATTCTTTCGCGTGATACAAAACTATTTTGTTTTTGTTTTTGCGTGATGCCACTAACAAAAAACCACAACAGAAAATTTGTTGGTTACATACAGGAGTTCTCTAATTTTATAGCAAATAAGTTTCTCACGCAAAATTAATCCTATTTAGAATGGTGCACACGCATGAGCAAATCGAATTCAGAAACTAAAAAAGACAACAACAAAAAAATGCCCAGACATTTCAAGTTTATCACAGAGAGACAGTAAACTAGTGACACGCAAAAGTAATGCAAGATTCTCTCCAAACTTGGTTCTAACAATGTTCGAGTGATGTGAAACTTAAAGTCATCATAAGACAAATTTAGTATGAACCCGGTCCATATAGGGCACAGAATCAGTATCAATAATATTTCAGTGTTCTACTTCTATTTAATTTGAGGGTGGGCTCCATAAGAATTCCCCATTTATTTCTTAGGGTTCTTAAGGGTTGCCACTCTAAAAAATAGTGGACCGAGATCCATCCCAAACTTACTCGTAATTATTCTTAGAAAGTGTGAAGACAATCAATCAAGCAAAATTAAAAAAAAAACATAACAGCAGAATTGTTGTTTTCCGATACTCGGACTCTCTCATACTAAAGCAGATAAATTTCCGACACAATCAAACCTAGTTTAGAAAGACACACACACGAGCCAATAGAATTCAAACAGAAAAAAAGATAAAATCTTTGGCTGATTTCCATATTTATCCTAGACAGACAATTAACAAGTAACCGACAAAAGTAATTTTGAAATCCCTGGGAACTTGTTTGTAACCCATTCAAATGATGAAAATGATTACGCAATTTGTCGTTTTACGGCACCGCCACTAATCAAAATAAACAAACCCGTTATATCACATTTGTCGTTGTACAATACCAGAGATTTTTTTCATAATTTAGCAGACAAGTTTTCGACAAATCATATCTAATTTAGAAGGATACACACATAGGCTAATAGAGACTTCATCAATTCAAAATCCAAAAAAATATCTACAGAAACTTTTTCATGAACAACTGGGATACATAAATAATAAATTATACCCGAAATCAAGTTGAGATTTCATTAAACCTAGCCGTAAGCCTATAATTATGTTCAAATGAAGCGAAAATTATGCAATAAAGGGAAAAGGTTCAAGCCAAAACAAATTATTTTATCCATTTATATCAATCTATCTTTGGATTCTATCTATTGAATTTACCAACAGCATTGAAAGAACAATCCGACATGCAACAGGAAAAAAAAACCCGAAAAATAACTAACTCGCACACGCGCGCGCAAACTATGGAATCTTATCGAATAAAGCCATTATAACACCAACTTATGCTAAAACTCGCTCAAAAAAGCAAATTTTAGATGACATAAGAACCCACATAAGAAAAACATGACCTTTAACCAAAAACCCTTTTATCTATACCAAATGGCATTTAAAACATATCTCATCATGTGTTTTATCTTTTATATAACATTCTATATATAATTCTGTATCAACATAAATACTATATAGACACATATCATAGTAAATTCTGTATCAACTGATATAACTATAAAATATAAACCCATTACTCCAAAATATTAAAAAAAACTGATCTAACATGCAAAATTTATCAATCAACTTAAAATTCAGATAAAAGAGCAATAAAATTCAAATGGGTTTAATACAAGATTAAAAAGAAAATGAGAAAAATAATAAAAGTTCATAGAAATTACCAATGCTAGAAGAGGATTGGTCTAGTTGAGAGAAGCCACTGATAAAAAAGATTTATATTTATTATATATATATATATATATATATATATATTATATATATATATATTTGGCGCCCTATTTCTTCTCTCTTGTGAGTATTATATTTAGTCTTAAAATATATTTGGGACACAAAGCTCTATTTAAACCATGTTTTTTTAACCCAACAGATACACCTTTGGTTAAGTTAAGTTTGCTTCTCTCTTTTGAGTAAATCATCGTGGTTAAGGAAGATATTTGTCATTTTCTATATTTGGTTTGGTAAAAAATCGGTTGTAATTGAATAAGTACGTTGAACATTAATCACTATGGTTAAATTTTTGACTATCCAGTAATTATGATGATGGGATGGATCCGTGTTTAATAAATTACTATATAATGTTTTGAATTTGTTTAGGTAAAATATCGTCTGTGATTAAATATGTACGTTTACGATGAATCCGTTTGAATTTGTAACTCTTGAGTGACTATGATGACGGGGCAGACCCGTCGCGGTTAATGAAAATATTTACAATGTTCTATATTCGTTTTGGTAAAAGATCGACTGTAATTAAATTTGTACGTTTGCATTAATATATGGAGTTAATTTTTTAACTATTGAGTAACTATGATGACGGGAATCGGGCCCGTCGTGGTGAATGAAAATATTTGCAATGCTCTAGATTCGTTTAAGTCTGTAATTGAATATGTACGTTTAAAGAAGAAAAGAAATACTTACGCTTAACATTAATCCGTACAGTTAAATTTATGACTGTTAAGTGATTTTGGTGACTGGGTCGCCCCATCGTGCTTAATGAAGATATTTACAATGTTTTAAATTTGTTTGGGTAAAAGATTGATTGTAATTGAATATACGAGTCTAGCGTTAATCCGTACAATTTAAATTTTAACATTTGAGTAACTATGATGACGGGGTCGGGCCCGTAGTGTTTAATGAAGATATTTACAATGTTCTAAATTCGTTTAGGTAAAAGATCGATTGTAATTGAATTCGTACGTTTACGATTAATCCGTACATTTAAAATTTTAACTCTTGAGTGAATGATGATAGGGTCGGGTCCGAAGTGTTTAATGAAGATATTTACAATGTTATAAATTCGTTTGGATAAAAGATATATTGTAATTGAATCCGTAAACGTACGATGAATTCATACAGTTAAATTTTTAACTCTTGAGTGACTGGTCGGATTTGTCATGCTTAATGAAGATATTTACAATGTTTTTAATCGTTTAGGTAAAAAATCGATTGTAATTAACTCGTATAATTCGCATAATTAGCATTAATTATACGTTTTCAGGATGAAAAGTTATTGTTGAAAACATGATTAAAGCACGTTTTTTGAACCTGTGTGTTATGTGCATCGATTCTAATATGAAATAATAAGTTCGAAGTAACAATATCCTCATAATTAAATTACTTAACTTATCTGGTTGTACAAGTTTTGGATGCAACGATTGCCTTTAATCAATAAGATTATGAGACATCATAGTGTTTTACTTCTGTTCGAACGTGAATTAACGTTGGCGCTACGAATAAAACATGTCATTTTGAAGTGATATATGGAAAAATTAATTAAAAAAACTCTACTACCAACAAAGCACATAAATGTAGTCTTACTTTTCAATTTTATTTATCGACTACTTTAATGGCTATGATTATCTTAATACCAAGAAAACTAATTGTTGTAACAGAGACCAACAAACTGTTCACTACTTTTCCCCCTCATAACTTATAAAGGTAAAATGGTAATTTTTTTTATATTAATTTTTTTTATAGTTTGGGTTTATAAGACCTTAGTACTACTCCACGATTCAATTAACTCATTGTTACCTATACCGGACTCACCGGAGTTATCGATCAATATAATTTTTAAAATAGTTTTGTCATTGTCATTTGACTATATGGGCAAACATATTAACATGTCCATCTAAAACGAACTTCCAACTATTCGTACATGTTTCCAGAATATATTGCTTTCATATATATTTATTGTACTTTCTTAATCTTTTTAAAATTTTGGTAATAATGTACAACATTAGTATAAGTAGTCTTAAAACATCCAGGCATTTATACCAGTCTTGTTTAATGCACTTCTTAAAAAAATGTTGTATTTGGTCAATGTACATAAATATTACAAATAGTCTTTAAATCCATATAGTGAAAATAAATTGAATGTTGGTATGTCACTATACACTATCCATTTATTAAATACACATATCGTAAATATCATTACATAATTCGCAAAGTATTAATGGATGCAAATAATCAAAGTAAATATGTTAAATAAAATATGTTTAAAACAATGCGTCTGATCAATTTTATTATGACAATTAAGTTCATTATTTCGTAACGGACCATTTTTCTTTTTTTGGATACTATAAAGTTGAGACTTTTGGACTTGGATTTAGTGATGCTTAGTTGAACAAATTCAATAAAATAGTGACTCATAAAACTTATTTAAGACTTTTATTTTGGCTCAATGATGATGGCAAAAAAAAAAACCAACTTATGTTCCTTATGCTTGGCAATGTCAGTTACAAAGTGTTAACTCTCACCTTTGTCATTTACGTTAACCTTTCTAACTGATTTGCATGTAGAATGCAACATAATTTATTTGATAATAAAAAATTATGATATTGGGAATATTTGTTCCCCCATTTAAATTGAACTTTCAAACTTATGTATAACCTTATTTCTCATCTACGATATATTTTATTTTTCCTTTCAGAACTACTTTAGACTACACAAGCCATATCAATAATTTTACTGGCAGTCATGATTGTAATATAATGTAACAAACTTATTTTAATAACTAACGAGTTTCTTTAATTTTGTTTTGATCTCTGTCATGTATAAATGAAGTATATTTTTGTTGTTGAAGATTGGTATAAATAAAGTATAATTGCAATATAGGAGATGTGGTTGATAGCCAATCGACCTGTTAGCGAAAAGTCTTTTCCGGCTCATGAATAATTCTGTTCTTTTAAACTTACCCAAAAAAATTCTATTCTTATAAGAAATGAACTAGCGTCAATAGAATTATACAGTTCTCAAATATATATAAAGATTGTTTGGTAAATGACTAAATGAGTCAATCATGAACGCGTGTGTCTATTAGGTTCATTAAAAGTTGATTATAAGATTTAAGAAATTATTTATATAATAAAAAATATATATAAAAACAACTAAAAGTATTTTCCCATCAAGTTAAACAACCAAGATTATGCAAACCAAATGGTTTGCTTAACATTATTTAGATGTAAATGGTTTAACTATATTTTATAACGGAAAATCTAACAAGTGCCCCCATGCATTGGTTAGTAATGTATGGAATTTGTTTAATTTTATTTTTTTGCATTATAGTAATACATTAATAGTATTTTCTTATTTAAATAAATCAAATACATAAAAATGATTATGTTATAATGTTATCTTATAAATGCAACGAATATTCATATTAAAGGCAACTTGATTATAGAAATGTATTTAACGGTTAAATGATACCTTACGAGACACTCGTTAGAAAAATCGTTTTCAAAATAGTGTAAGTATTTTAAATAATTATATCGTCTTCTAACATTAAAATTAATATAATAATCTATTATAAGAAAAGTTCGTGAGCATAGTCAAATGTTCGTTTCAAAAGATAAAACTTTTATAAAAAAAATTAGCGCAATAATATACAACCATAAGTTTGGAGGCCAAAGAGAAGACTTAACATTTACAAAAGTTTTCTTTCTCACAAAGTAGCCACTAGCCAGACAGTTTATCAGGCTATTAAACTTTCAGAAATCCACATAAAGATCTAGTCTTTAAAAGAAGTGAAGATTCTAATATATTCAACGATTGTTGCGATCTCTTATGAAAACTATTTCAAAGACTTATGACTTTTATTTTGTCTCAATAGATGTTGACAAAAAAACAACAACTTATGTTCTTTATGTTTGGCAATGTCACGACCCAAAATCCGTAAAACGAATATCGAGGCATGACCTTTTTTTAAAACAAAAGAAAGTAGAACCTGTTGGTACGAAATTAAAAAATTTAAAAGAAAACACTTACGAGCTAAAGGAACAATTAACGGATAAATAAAAAGTTTGTCAAACGCGGCTACAAGTCAGGATTTATAAAAGCTAAAAATAACGAACGAATGAATTTGCCCGTAGGCTACAACCTCAAAAACAATCTAAGTAAAAAGAAAGCAAAAGCCCGAACCCATGTGATGCCTTGCTAAAGCTCTTAACCATACGCCTCAACCTAAGTTGTACCTGAAATACAAAATTGTAACGGTGAGTCCCACGCACATAACTAGACGGGACGGCACCACAAATACCGTCACTCCATCCCATAAATGCAAGAGCTCACAAATTCTACAACTACGATAATCGACGTATAAAGAGAAATGTAATGACATTCTACAACTACGATAAATTAAATAAATTAAATAACATCAACACACAACTATAGCATACATGGACCTCTCACGCCACCTACCCCAGTCCGTAAGGTAGGTCATTCCCTATCCCTTCGGCCGTCTTATGTCCCCGGAATTAGGGAGAGACATAGACCATTGCAACATAAAAGTAGATTTATAGTGCGCACTTGGACCTCTCACGCCACTCGTCCCAGTCCGTAAGACGAGTCATTCCCTATCCCTTCCTTTAGCTCGTAAGTGTTTTCTTTTAAATTTTTTAATTTCGTACCAACAGGTTCTACTTTCTTTTGTTTTAAAAAAAGGTCATGCCTCGATATTCGTTTTACGGATTTTAGGTCGTGACAAGTTGGTATCAGAGCTAACTAGGTTTTTGTATACTTTGGGACGACGGGAAGATGGGTAACCATTGGACCAAGATCCATCGTAGCTTTTTTCAAAAACTTTTTCCAAAAACTTTTTCCAAAAACTCAAACTTTTTCTAAAACGGGGGGTTGCATTTAGCTTAAGACATGTAGCTATAATTTAGTAGTAGTTGATGAAAGGAAAGTCCACATGTGAGGCAAGTTGGGGACAATGAGGACGCTCGTTGATCCTGGCTCGCCAAACTAGTGGGTAGACCTCTCGTCGGTATGTGTGAAGGAATACCTTAGCGATGTGGAATTCTAGAGTATGCGAGGACGCTCGGGTGCTTTAGGATAACGTATCGTGATGGGTTATCCCTCGCATTTTTGTGTTGATTGTATGCGTGTGTAGATTTATATGATGTGTATGAGGTATAAGTTTGCATACGTGTGTAGTAGCGTACTATTAGAGTGTGAAAATTGTGTTGTTGATGATTTTACGTAGTGCGTTTTCATATTATTAACTTGTGTGTTAATGAGCATTTTATGCGAATGGATGTTGATTGTAATAATGTTGTGGACTAAAATGATGTAGTTGCGTGCTATGTTCCTTGTAAGGGATTTACAAGTATTGAGTAATTTTACGCTTTTGTATCGATAAGTTTCTGCAGAAAAACGATCGGTCGAATTTTTCAGACCCTACTGGACCAAAAAACGATCGGTCGTTTCTTAAAACGATCGGTCGAATTTTTCAGACCCTACTGGACCAAAAAACGATCGGTCGTTTCTTAAAACGATCGGTCGAATTTTTCAAACCCTACTGGACCAAAAAACGATCGGTCGTTTCTTAAAATGATCGGTCGAATTTTTCAGACCCTACTGGACCAAAAAACGACCGGTCGTTTTGTCAAAAACGATTGGTCGTTTTCTGGCAAATTTTGCGGTTTTTCGCTAAACTTCAAACGCTCGTAACTCCTTCGTTTTTACTCCGAATTTGATTCCGCTTGAAGCGTTGGCTTCGTATTTCAGTGCTCTATAATTATGAAACTTATAAATCTTGATAAAATTATTACCATGAAAAACGAGCTTTTATCATGATTTACATGTTTTGTGATTATCACGTAATGTGCGGAATGTTGTATTGTATGATTAGCGGAATTTGATGCCTTTGCATATTTGGTTAGATTTTATAAGTTCGAAAACATGAATGTTTAATTATGTTTTGTGAGGTCGTGTCCTAAATTCATTAGTTTTATAAGTCGTTTGTGCACTTATTTCTTCCTTACAACATGATTCTATTCTTTTAGACATTGACTATAAATTTTTCTTGGTTAGATTGTAAGCTAGTGTTTTGTATATATGTTTCACATTTAGCAACTATTTTCCTTCACTCGATAGAATGATAACTGTGGACTTAGATATTTTAGGTTCTAACTTAATTGTCCCTACATGAAGAATCTCGTTTGATACTGTATAATGTAAGACTATACTATAATGTAAGAGTTAATTTAGTTGAGTTGGTTTGGTGTCCATATTTAAGAGGAATTACACACAGTTAATTTCATATGTACTAAATTCAAGGTCGATATAAGGAAATTTTAATAGATCTTATTTTTATAAGATTAACTATTGAAAACTTAAGAAATATTTCTGGTGTAGCATGCCCCTGTACAAGTTGAAATGTTTGAGTTTGTAAACTATTATAGGTGAGACAAAGTTTTTAAAACATTTTCTTATTATGTAATGGTTTGTACGTTAATGAAGTCACTGGTTTTGTATATATAAATAAAAATGTAGTTAACTATTGCGGCGGTTTGTAACTAACAAACAAAAGTGCATGATAGGATATATTTATTTATTTTGAAGCTTTCGGCAACTATAAGAGAACCTCGATTATGGTTGTTTCTTCTAATTTTTGTAATTTAATCTTGTCCATGGATTACCTTTCAGTGCCGACTTTTGCTTAGAGTTTCAATGAAATGATACGTTAGGTTATTTTCAATTTGTTTGACCACTGTAAAAGATGTTTAAGCTATAATTAGGATCCAAACTTGAGATTTAATTTGTGTTTACAGTGTTCTAATAATAAGTGAACTAGCATTATAGTTGTCCTAGTTATTTCAAGTAAATCTCTTTGGTCGGATTAGTTGCAAAGTTTCAACAGGTCTTGCACTTTGATTGAGAGCATGTATTACATGTGAATTTGGAGTGGTATTTTGGGACTATATATAAATTATTAGGTTTTGCGCTTCTTATTAATTAAAGATTGTTTTATTTAAGAGAACATGGTATAAAGGGAGATTGGTATTATTTTTGGGTGGTGGTCTAGATGCTAAAACTGGATTGTTTGATAAATTAGAAACAAAATGCAATGTTAGGTCGGTTAACACCATTATTATTATTATTTTATCAGAGCGTGCAGCGGAAACACATGAAATAGATATAGATGTATAAGTAATAAATGTTTCGGAAAACGATATGGAAACAAGTTTTGGAATAGGTTTGGTTATCTTACGGTATCAATATCAATAATAGTTGTTTGGATTTGAACCATCCCAGAGGTTAATTATCAGTTCAAGTAAAAACATGGTAGAAACAAATTTATTTACTTATTTTTACCAATTAAAAGATTAGCGTACATCATGTGTTTTGCTTTCATGGTGTACACTTTGTTATTAGCATTGATGATGACTAAAATCAGAATTTGGACTAAGAATTATCTAGACAGGAGTTATAGAGTTTTGGAATTATGATTGATGAGAGTTATAGAATTTGGTAAGTAATGAGATAATAAACGATCGGAAGTGGTAAAAGTTTACCCTTAGGAATTTACGTTAGTATTTTTCCATCATAAATTTTCAAGTTTCACAAGGATAATGATGATATTATTATTAGTAATTTTAATCTCAAATGAGTTTCCAAGATACCTTTTATTATACTTCTTTTATATAGTTTATGCTACATGCACACACAAGTAACTGTTTTGGAGACCGGTTGATTAAAAAAAAAAATTATGTGAGCTGATTTAATCACGTCAAAAAAAAAAGCATATATAATATTATTCGGAAACATTATCCTTTTTTTTTTTCTTTCAAGTTATTAAAGAAATAAAGTTTCGGGACGAAACTTCTTTAAGTGGTGGAGAGTGTAAAATCCCGCAATTTAATTTTTTTTTTTTTTATTTTTTTTTTTGAATATTTATTCTTCTAAATAATTACTCATGCGACTATTTAGTTTTCATAAGTAAGAATACTAATGTTTAGTTGTTTAAGTGATTTAAGGACCTTACGGTTACATGTTATCAAAGCTATAGAGTTTTAAAGGATTTAAAGGTATTTAATTGGATTTACCATGGATTGATACGTGGTAGTACTTTTAGGGATTAGCCGGTAAGAATTGGGCCTAGTAATTATGTAATTTACTTCGGTTAGAAATATTGAAATGTATAAACGTATGATTAGGAATAATGGTGTAAGTTATAGGTCTTTGAATGCCTCACTAAGATAATTAATGACATGATTTGATTGTATTCATATATAAAACTGATGCCTTGCCTGAAGAGTAAATGTCAATTAAGAATAGTAAATATTATCTTGAGGTTTCTATAACGAGATGTTTGTATTTATTCCTATAACTACTATGCGTGGAATATTTAAGGAGAAATAATGTTACATGTATTCAAAGAGTTTCTGTTGCTAGTAAATTATTAAGGAGGTAACCTTGCATGAGAAATTGAGACGGAAGTAATAAATTGGTATAGAATTGTAGTATAAATGCTAAGCCAATTGTCATGCCATATACATGCCCCTATAATGAATTCTTCCTTGTTAATATAGATATATACACTAGTGCAAATAAAGAAAGAAAGCTAGGTAGCATTTCCCTGATTAGATTCTATACTCCTTTACTGTATTAAAATTATATGTATGTAACGAAAGTATACAAATATGAGAGAATTAAAGTCCTATGTTGAGCAAGGGAAAAGGTTGAGTGGAAAGCTAAGCACTAGATTATTCGTTGTAGAAATGTTTCTGTTCTTTCGGATTAATATTAGGTGAGTGGGTTTTGTCTTGCTATTATAAATATTCCGTTGCAACTTTTGATAATATTTTACAGGCTCATGAGTATTATTTTTCAAGTACTAATTATATATGGAAACCTTGTTTTTATATTGTTACAGATGGTATCAGAGCCTCTATCTGGCCGGAAATGTGGGGACTAGCACGTGTGTGTGGACCTCTGAAGGACGGCGTGCCCGACGAGGACGTCGTGCCTAAGGGAGGGTGATTGTGACGACCCAGATTTCCAGAAAGGAAATTCTGTGGTGCGGTGTTGTGCGTCAGTCCCACATCGCCCAGATATGAGAGTACTCGTGTGGTATATGAGCTTAAAGATCCATTTCCTATTAACAAGGCCTTTTAAAGCCGTGCGGCACAACAGCGATGACGGAACTCCACAGTTAAGCGTGCTTAGCTTGGAGTAGTACCAGGATGGGTGACCCCCCTGGGAAGTTGTGCCAAAGCGGACAATATTGTTGATACGGGCATGGCGGTGCGGTCCGTTTGGGCCGAGTCGTTACAGAGTGTAAAATCCCGCAATTTAATTTTTTTTTTTTTATTTTTTTTTTTTTTATTTTTTTTTTTTTATTTTGAATATTTATTCTTCTAAATAATTACTCATGCGACTATTTAGTTTTCATAAGTAAGAATACTAATGTTTAGTTGTTTAAGTGATTTAAGGACCTTACGGTTACATGTTATCAAAGCTATAGAGTTTTAAAGGATTTAAAGGTATTTAATTGGATTTACCATGGATTGATACGTGGTAGTACTTTTAGGGATTAGCCGGTAAGAATTGGGCCTAGTAATTATGTAATTTACTTCGGTTAGAAATATTGAAATGTATAAACGTATGATTAGGAATAATGGTGTAAGTTATAGGTCTTTGAATGCCTCACTAAGATAATTAATGACATGATTTGATTGTATTCATATATAAAACTGATGCCTTGCCTGAAGAGTAAATGTCAATTAAGAATAGTAAATATTATCTTGAGGTTTCTATAACGAGATGTTTGTATTTATTCCTATAACTACTATGCGTGGAATATTTAAGGAGAAATAATGTTACATGTATTCAAAGAGTTTCTGTTGCTAGTAAATTATTAAGGAGGTAACCTTGCATGAGAAATTGAGACGGAAGTAATAAATTGGTATAGAATTGTAGTATAAATGCTAAGCCAATTGTCATGCCATATACATGCCCCTATAATGAATTCTTCCTTGTTAATATAGATATATACACTAGTGCAAATAAAGAAAGAAAGCTAGGTAGCATTTCCCTGATTAGATTCTATACTCCTTTACTGTATTAAAATTATATGTATGTAACGAAAGTATACAAATATGAGAGAATTAAAGTCCTATGTTGAGCAAGGGAAAAGGTTGAGTGGAAAGCTAAGCACTAGATTATTCGTTGTAGAAATGTTTCTGTTCTTTCGGATTAATATTAGGTGAGTGGGTTTTGTCTTGCTATTATAAATATTCCGTTGCAACTTTTGATAATATTTTACAGGCTCATGAGTATTATTTTTCAAGTACTAATTATATATGGAAACCTTGTTTTTATATTGTTACAGATGGTATCAGAGCCTCTATCTGGCCGGAAATGTGGGGACTAGCACGTGTGTGTGGACCTCTGAAGGACGGCGTGCCCGACGAGGACGTCGTGCCTAAGGGAGGGTGATTGTGACGACCCAGATTTCCAGAAAGGAAATTCTGTGGTGCGGTGTTGTGCGTCAGTCCCACATCGCCCAGATATGAGAGTACTCGTGTGGTATATGAGCTTAAAGATCCATTTCCTATTAACAAGGCCTTTTAAAGCCGTGCGACACAACAGCGAGGACGGAACTCCACAGTTAAGCGTGCTTAGCTTGGAGTAGTACCAGGATGGGTGACCCCCCTGGGAAGTTGTGCCAAAGCGGACAATATTGTTGATACGGGCGTGGCGGTGCGGTCCGTTTGGGCCGAGTCGTTACAGATGGTATCAGAGCCTCTATCTGGCCGGAAATGTGGGGACTAGCACGTGTGTGTGAGCCCCTGAAGGACGACGTGCCCGACGAGGACGTCGTGCCTAAATGGAGGGTGATTGTGACGACCCAGATTTCCCGGAAGGAAATTTTGTGGTGCGGTGTTGTGCGTCAGTCCCACATCGCCCAGATATGAGAGTACTCGTGTGGTATATGAGCTTAAAGATCCATTTTCTATCAACAAGGCCTTTTAAAGCCGTGCGGCACAACAGCGAGGACGGAACTCCACAGTTAAGCGTGCTTAACTTGGAGTAGTACCAGGATGGGTGACCCCCTGGGAAGTTGTGCCAAAGCGGACAATATTGTTGATACGGGCGTGGCGGTTCGCCCCGTGGGGCCGGGTCGTTACAGGCAATGTCAGTTACAAAGTATTAACGATCACTTTTATCATTTACGTTAACCTTCCTAACTGATTTGCATGTAGACTGCAACATAATTTATTTGATAATATAAAATTATGATATTGGGAATTTTTGTTCCCCCAATTAAATTGAACTTTCAAACTTATGTATAACGTCATTTCTCATCTACGATATATTTTATTTTTCCTTTCAGAACTACTTTAGACTACACAATGCATATCAATAATTTTACGTGGTAGCCATGATTGTAATATAATGTAACAAACTTATTTTAATAACTAACGAGTTTCTTTAATTTTGTTTTGATCTCTGTCATGTATAAATGAAGTATATTTTTGTTGTTGAAGATTTGTATAAATTAAGTATAATTGCAATATAGGAGATGTGGTTGATAGCCAATCGACCTGTTAGCGAAAAGTCTTTTCCGGCTCATGAATAATTATGTTCTTTTAAACTTACCCAAAAAAATTCTATTCTTATAAGAAATGAACTAGCGTCAATAGAATTATACAGTTCTCAAATATATATAAAGATTGTTTGGTAAATGACTAAATGAGTCAATCATGAACGCGTGTCTATTAGGTTCATTAAAAGTTGATTATAAGATTTAAGAAATTATTTATATAATAAAAAATATATATAAAAACAACTAAAAGTATTTTCCCATCAAGTTAAACAACCAAGATTATGCAAACCAAATGGTTTGCTTAACATTATTTAGATGTAAATGGTTTAACTATATTTTATAACGGAAAATCTAACAAGTGCCCCCCATGCATTGGTTAGTAATGTATGGAATTTGTTTAATTTTATTTTTTTGTATTATAGTAATACATTAATAGTTTTTTCTTATTTAAATAAATCAAATACATAAAAATGATTATGTTATAAATGCAACGAATATTCATATTAAATGCAACTTGATTATAGAAATGTATTTAACGGTTAAATGATACCTTACGAGACACTCGTTAGCAAAATCGTTTTCAAAATAGTGTAAGTATTTTAAATAATTATATCGTCTTCTAACATTAAAAATTAATATAATAATCTATTATATGAAAAGTTCGTGAGCATACTCAATTGTACTCGTCAAATGTTCGTTTCAAAAGATAAAACTTTTATAAAAAAATTAGCGCAATAATATACAACCATAAGTTTGGCGCCCAAAGAGAAAACTTAACATTTACAAAATTTTTATTTCTCACAAAGTAGCCACTAGCCAGACAGTTTATCGGGCTATTAAACTTTCATAAATCAAATAAAGATCTAGTCTTTAAATGAAGTACAGATTCTAATATAGTCAACGATTGTTGTGATCTCTTATGAAAACTATTTCAAAGACTTATGACTTTTATTTTGTCTCAATAGATGTTGACAAAAAAACAACAACTTATGTTCTTTATGTTTGGAAATGTCAGTTACAAATTATTAACTCTCACTTTTGTCATTTACGTTAACCTTCCTAACTGATTTGCATGTAGATTGCAACATAATTTATTTGATAATAACAAATTATGATATTGGGAATTTTTGTTCCCCCAATTAAATTGAACTTTCAAACTTATGTATAACCTCATTTCTCATTTACGATATATTTTATTTTTCCTTTCAGAACTACTTTAGACTACACAAGACATATCAATAATTTTACGTGGTAGCCATGATTGTAATATAATGTAACAAAATTATTTTAATAACTAACGAGTTTCTTTAATTTTGTTTTGATCTCTGCCATGTATAAATGAAGTATTTTTATTTTTTTGAAGATCTGTATAAATAAAGTATAGTTGTAATATAGGAGATGCGGTTGATAGCCAATCGAACTGTTAGCGAAAAGTCTTTTCCGGCTCATGAATAATTCTGTTCTTTTAAACTTACCCAAAAAAAATCTATTCTTATAAGAAGTGAACTAGCCTCAATAGAATTATATATTCACGAGCCGGAAAAGATTTCTCACATATATATAAGATTGTTTGGTAAATGACTAAATGAGTCAATCATGAACGCGTGTCTGTTAGGTTTCCCATCAACTAAAAGTATTTTCCCATCAAGTTAAACAACTAAGATTATGCAAACCAAATGGTTTGTTTAACATTATTTAGATGTAAATGGTTTACTATTTTATAACGGAAAAGCTAACAAGTGCCCCCCATGCATTGGTTAGTAATGTATGGAATTTGTTTAATTTTTTTTTTTTTTGTATTATAGTAATACATTAATAGTATTTTCTTATTTAAGTAAATCAAATACATAAAAATGATTATGTTATAATGTTATGTTATAAATACAGCGAATATTCATATTAAACGCAACTTGATTATAGAAATGTATTTAACGGTTAAATGATACCTTACGAGACACTCGTTAGCAAAATCAATTTTAAAATAGTGTAAGTTTTTTAAATAATTATATCGTCTTCTAACATTAATAATCTATTATACGAAAAGTTCGTGAGCAGACTCAATTGTACTCGTCAAATGTTCGTTTCAAAAGATAGAACTTTTATAAAAAAAATTAGCGCAATAATATACAACCATAAGTTTGGAGGCCAAAGAGAAGACTTAACTGTAACATCCCGTATTTTTATAAGTGGTTTTATTTATGATTTAATTTATCCAAAAATGTTTTATTCAAATTTTACCAAAAACCGGTCACTCGACTAATTTTTAGCCAAAAACCGAAACTCTTCCGAAAAACTTTATTTGAAAAACCTGTTACTAATTTTATAAATAAAAAGGACCCAATAGTTTTGTTTCTAAAGATTTGTTATTTTTGAGTAGTAAAACAATATTTTTGGATTAAGAGTTAGCTTTTAGAACTTTGGGGACCAAATAGTTCGCTTCCACAAACTTTGTAAAAACAGTTTTTTTTTATACCTAAAATCAGCCCACTTTTCAATTCTTTAAACCTAAAAATCAGCCAAGAGAGAAAAGAGAGAAAAAGAGAGAAAAGAGAAGAAGAAGAAGAAGAAGAAGAAGAAGAGTAAGCCACCATTAGCGGGTTCATACCGGAAGCATCTCCACTACGCTCTAAGGTAACGGGGGTTATCCATTGCGACTAGACGAGGGTGTATGTTAGGTTTTGGTTTTGCGTTTATTAGAAATTGGGGGTTTATGCCTTTTTATCTTAATTAGGTTTATAAATTGTTAATTGGGTTTAATTGTTGTATGATTTATTCACTTATTTGAATGGGAGAATTTGATGAGTTAATTATATTAATTTCGGATTAATGAGATTATGGATGGGTTGCATGTTTTATGCGTTGATTATTGCGATTATATAATTATTGATGAAATTGGATAAATTTATGTTGAATAATGGTGAATTGTAGTTTACGCATGCAAGGTGTTTGTTAAAATGCCGGAAAGTGATTTTATGTTGTTATAGCGTTTGGCTAGTTGTGAATTTAGTACATATGGTTATGTGTTATGTTGTATTACGTTAAGTGACGTATGAGATGGCGTTATTTGAATAGTATAATATTATTGGCCGAGGCCTTAATATTTATACGTATGAGATTGTGTTAATTAGATGATTTATTATTATTGGCCGAGTCCTTGTGATTTAGCTGTAGTGGCAATGGTCTCTGTCTTTCCCTAATTCCGGGGACAAAAGACGGCCGAGGGGATAGGGAATGACCTACCTTACGGACTGGGGTAGGTGGCGTGAGAGGTCCCAGTGTGCACTATATTTATTTTATTGTTAGCAATGGTCTATGTCTCTCCCTAATTCCGGGGGCATAAGACGGCCGAAGGGATAGGGAATGACTCGTCTTACGGACTGGGACGAGTGGCGTGAGAGGTCCAAGTGCGCACTATAAATCTACTTTTATGTTGCAATGGTCTCTGTCTCTCCCTAATTCCGGGGACAGAAGACGGCCGAAGGGATAGGGAATGACCTACCTTACGGACTGGGGTAGGTGGCGTGAGAGGTCCATGTATGCTATATATGTGTGTTGATGTTATTTAATTTATCCCGTTGTAGAATGTCATTATATTTCTTCTTATACATCAATTACCGTAGTTGTAGAATTTGTGAGCTCTTGCATTTATGGGATGGAGTGACGGTGTTTGTGGTGACGTCCCGTCTAGTTATGTGCGTGGGACTCACCGTTACAATTTTGTATTTAAGGTACAACTTAGGTTGAAGCGTATGGTTTAGAGCTTTAGCAAGGCATCACATGGGTTCGGGCTTTTGCTTTCTTTTTACTTAAATTGTTTTTAAGGTTGTAGCCTACGGGCAAATTCATTCGTTCATTATTTTTAGCTTTTATAAATCCTGTCTTGTAGCCGCGTTTGGCAAACACTTTTATTAAATTATTTAATTGTTCATTTAGCTCGCAAATGTTTACTTTTAAAATTTCAAATTTTGTACCAACAGGTTCTATTTTCTTTTGTTTTAAAAAGGTCACGCCTCGATGACCATGTTTATGGAATTTGGGGCGTGACATTAACATTTACAAAAGTTTTCTTTCTCACAAAGTAGCCACTAGCCAGACAGCTTATCGGGCTATTAAACTTTCAGAAATCCACATAAAGATCTAGTCTTTAAAAGAAGTGCAGATTCTAATATATTCAATGATTGTTGCGATCTCTTATGAACACTATTTCAAAGACTTAAGACTTTTATTTTGTCTCAATAGATGTTGACAAAAAACAACAACATATGTTCTTTGTGTTTGGCAATGTCAGTTACAAAGTATTAACTCTCACTTTTGTCATTTTCGTTAACCTTCCTAACTGATTTGCATGTAGATTGCAACATAATTTATTTGATAATAAAAAAATATATGATATTGGGAATTTTTGTTCCCCCAATAAAATTGAACTTTCAAACTTATGTATAACCTCATTTCTCATCTACGATATATTTTATTTTTCTTTTCAGAACTACTTTAGACTACACAAGGCATATCAATAATTTTACGTGGTAGCCATGATTGTAATATAATGTAACAAACTTATTTTAATAACTAACGAGTTTCTTTAATTTTGTTTTGATATATGCCATGTATAAATGAAGCATTTTTATTTTTTTGAAGATATGTATAAATAAAGTATAGTTGTAATATAGGAGATGCGGTTGATAGCCAATCGAACTGTTAGCGAAAAGCCTTTCCGGCTCATGAATAATTCTATTCTTTTAAACTTACCCCAAAAAAATCTATTCTTATAAGAAGTGAACTAGCCTCAATAGAATTATATATTCACGAGCCGGAAAAGATTTCACACACATATATAAAGATTTTTTGGTAAATGACTAAATGAGTCAATCATGAACGCGTGTCTGTTAGGTTCATTAAAAG
This sequence comes from Primula veris, assembly GCA_963682055.1. Lineage (NCBI taxonomy): Eukaryota > Viridiplantae > Streptophyta > Magnoliopsida > Ericales > Primulaceae > Primula > Primula veris. Next base: position 11,785,661 of record OY821741.1, on the reverse strand, counting down.
TTGATTATAAGATTTAAGAAATTATTTATATAATAAAAAAATATATATAAATAAAAACAACTAAAAGTATTTTCCCATCAAGTTAAACAACTAAGATTATGCAAACCAAATGGTTTGGTTAACATTATTTAGATGTAAATGGTTTACTATTTTATAACGGAAAAGCTAACAAGTGCCCCCCATAAATTGGTTAGTAATGTATGGAATTTGTTAATTTTTTTTTTTTGTATTATAGTAATCCATTAATAGTATTTGTTTTATTTAAGTAAATCAAATACAGAAAAATGATAATGTTATAATGTTATTATATAAATGCAGCGAATATTCATATTAAACGCAACTTGATTATAGAAATGTATTTAACGGTTAAATGATACCCTACGAGACACTCGTTAGCAAAATCGATTTTAAAATAGTGTAAGTATTTTAAATAATTATATCGTCTTCTAACATTAAAAATTAGTATAATAATCTATTATATGAAAAGTTCGTGAGCATACTCAATTGTACTCGTCAAATGTTCGTTTCAAAAGATAAAACTTTTATAAAAAAATTAGCGCAATAATATACAACCGTAAGTTTGGAGGCCAAAGAGAACACTTAACATTTACAAAAGTGTTCTTTCTCACAAAGTATCCACTAGCCAAACAGTTTATTGGGCTATTAAACTTTCAGAAATCCAAATAAAGATCTAGTCTTTAAATGATGTGCAGATTCTAATATATTCAACGATTGTTGCGATCTCTTATGGACACTATTTCAAAGACTTAAGACTTTTATTTTGTCTCAATAGATGTTGACAAAAAAACAACAACTTATGTTCTTTATGTTTGGCAATGCCAGTTACAAAGTATTAATTCTCACTTTTGTCATTTACGTTAACCTTCCTAACTGATTTGCATGTAGATTGCAACATAATTATTTGATAATAAAAAATTATGATAGTGGGAATTTTTGTTCCCCCAATTAAATTGAACTTTCAAACTTATGTATAACCTCATTTCTCATCTACGATATATTTTATTTTTCCTTTCAAAACTACTTTAGACTACACAAGGCATATCAATAATTTTACGTGTTAGCCATGATTGTAATATAATGTAACAAACTTATTTTAATAACTAACAAGTTTCTTTAATATTGTTTTGATCTCTGCCATGTATAAATGAAGTATTTTTTATTTTTTTGAAGATCTGTATAAATAAAGTATAGTTGTAATATAGGAGATGGGGTTGATAGCCAATCGAACTGTTAGCAAAAAGTTTTTTCCGGCTCATGAATAATTCTATTCTTTTAAACTTACCCAAAAAAAATCTATTCTTATAAGAAGTGAACTAGCCTCAATAGAATTATATATTCACGGGCCGGAAAAGATTTCTCACATACATATAAATATTTTTTGGTAAATGACTAAATGAGTTTATCATGAACGCGTGTCTGTTAGGTTCATTAAAAGTTGATTATAAAATTTAAGATATAATAATATATATATATATATATATATATATATATATATATATATATATATATATATATATATATATATATATATAAACAACTAAAAGTATTTTCCCATCAAGTTAAACAACTATGATTATGTAAACCAAATGGTTTGGTTAACATTATTTAGTTGTAAATGGTTTACTATTTTATAACGGAAAAGCTAACAAGTGCCCCCCATGCATTGGTTAGTAATGTATGGAATTTGTTTAATTTTTTTTTTGTATTATAGTAATACATTAATAGTATTTTCTTATTTAAGTAAATCAAATACATAAAAATGATAATGTTATAATGTTATTGTATAAATGCAACGAATATTCATATTAAACGCAACTTGATTATAGAAATGTATTTCACGGTTAAATGATACCTTACGAGACACTCGTTAGCAAAATCGATTTTAAAATAGTGTAAGTATTTTAAATAAATATATCGTCTTCTAACATTAAAAATTAATATAATAATCTATTATAGGAAAAGTTCGTGAGCATACTCAATTGTACTCATCAAATGTTCGTTTCAAAAGATAAAACTTTTATAAAAAAAATTAGCGCAATAATATACAACCATAAGTTTGGAGGCCAAAGAGAACACTTAACATCCACAAAAGTTTTCTTTCTCACAAAGTAGCCACTAGCCAGACAGCTTATCGGGCTATTAAACTTTCAGAAATCCACATAAAGATCTAGTCTTTAAAAGAAGTGCAGATTCTAATATATTCAATGATTGTTGCGATCTCTTATGAACACTATTTCAAAGACTTAAGACTTTTATTTTGTCTCAATAGATGTTGACAAAAAACAACAACATATGTTCTTTGTGTTTGGCAATGTCAGTTACAAAGTATTAACGATCACTTTTATCATTTACGCTAACCGTCCTAACTGATTTGCATGTAGACTGCAACATAATTTATTTGATAATATAAAATTATGATATTGGGAATTTTTGTTCCCCCAATTAAATTGAAATTTCAAACTTATGTATAACGTCATTTCTCATCTACGATATATTTTATTTTTCCTTTCAGAACTACTTTAGACTACACAATGCATATCAATAATTTTACGTGGTAGCCATGATTGTAATATAATGTAACAAACTTATTTTAATAACTAACGAGTTTCTTTAATTTTGTTTTGATCTCTGCCATGTATAAATGAAGTATTTTTATTTTTTTGAAGATCTGTATAAATAAAGTATAGTTGTAATATAGGAGATGCGGTTGATAGCCAATCGAACTATTAGCGAAAAGTCTTTTCCGGCTCATGAATAATTCTATTCTTTTAAACTTACCCAAAAAAATCTATTCTTATAAGAAGTGAACTAGCCTCAATAGAATTATATATTCACGAGCCATAAAAGATTTCTCACATATATATAAAGATTGTTTGTTAAATGACTAAATGAGTCAATCATGAACGCGTGTCTGTTAGGTTCATTAAAAGTTGATTATAAGATTTAAGAAATTATTTATATAATAAAAAATATATATATAAAAACAACTAAAAGTATTTTCCCATCAAGTTAAACAACTAAGATTATGCAAAACAAATGGTTTGGTTAACATTATTTAGATGTAAATGGTTTACTATTTTATAACGGAAAAGCCAACAAGTGCCCCTCATGCATTGGTTTGTAATGTATGGAATTTGTTTAATTTTTTTTTTTATTATAGTAATACATTAATAGTATTTCCTTATTTAAGTAAATCAAATACATAAAAATGATAATGTTATAATGTTATTGTATAAATGCAACGAATATTCATATTAAACGCAACTTGATTATAGAAATATATTTAACGGTTAAATGATACCTTACGAGACACTCGTTAGCAAAATCGATTTTAAAATAGTGTAAGTATTTTAAATAATGATATCGTCTTCTAACATTAAAAATTAATATAATAATCTATTATACGAAAAGTTCGTGACCAGACTCAATTGTACTCGTTAGATGTTCGTTTCAAAAGATAAAACTTTTATAAAAAATTAGCGCAATAATATACAACTATAAGTTTGGAGGCCAAAGAGAAGAGTTAACATTTACAAAAGTTTTATTTCTCACAAAGTAGCCACTAGCCAGACAGTTTATCGGGCTATTAAACTTTCAGAAATCCAAATAAAGATCTAGTCTTTAAATGAAGTGCACATTCTAATATATTCAACGATTGTTGCGATCTCTTATGAACACTTTTTCAACGACTTAAGACCTTAGTACTACTCCACGATTCAATTAACTCATTGTTACGTAGACCGGACTCACCGGAGTTATCGATCAATATAATTTTTTAAATAGTTTTGTCATTGTCATTTGAATATATGGGCAAACATATTAATATGTCCATCTAAAATGAACTTCCAACTATTCGTACATGTTTCCCAGAATATATTGCTTTCATATATATTTATTATACTTAATTTTTTAAAATTTTTGGTAATAATGTACAACATTAGTATAAGTAGTCTTAAAACATTCAAGCATTTATACCAGTCTTGTTTAATGCACTTCTTAAAAAAAAACGTTGTATTTGGTCAATGTACATAAATATTACAAATAGTCTTTAAATCCATATAGTGGAAATAAATTGACTGTTGGTATGTCACTATACACTATCCATTTATTAAATACACATATCGTAAATATCATTACATAATTCGCAAAGTATTAATGGATGTAAATAATCAAAGTAAATCTGCTAAATAAAATATGTTTAAAACAATGCGTCTGATCAATATTATTATGACAATTAAGTTCATTATTTCGTAACGGAAAAAACATTTCGAAATTGCTCATATTTATCCAAATCTCAACGGTTAACAAACAGTAATTGGATTTCAAATTTTAACATTGCCATAATTAAACCACTAATTTATATACATACTCCATTCGTCTTGAAACTGAAATGAACATAAATTGTTTAAACTGCATAAACGAAATCCCCATAACAACAAAAACTAAAAAAAAAATGCAAATATCACAATCTTGATGTCATGCTAAAAACCGTCTAACAATTGAAAAAAAAAACGAAACTTGTGTCCAATCAAGCAATCGATGTCACCTTCGCCACATGTCTCGGCCCTGCATATACATATAGCAAATATAAAAATCTTATACAAGCAACAAAATCTAAAAACTTAAATAAAATTTGGATGGTATGAATCAGAAAATTATTTTAAAATGCTAGTTTATAAAAAAAATAGCAGATACCAACACCATACAACTCCTCATACTAGATTCTGCTAGTAATATCTTTGATATAGTAATATAAGTATAATTAAAAAAAAATACTTACAGAGTCAATTATTTTCTTCCACGAAATTGATGTGTGATTTTGGCCAAACAAAATAGTCTCCAAGCCCGACTTCGTTAATTGTCTTTGCATCAGGAGTTGCCTTGTAAAGTTTTGCAGAGTAAATCTTTTTAACAGACATGCTGACCTTCATTTCATACTCCTTTAGACTATAATTGTGACAAGTCCCTTTATGATTTAAATCAGTGACTTCCTCTGCGATTGCAACAACATCATTATCCCAATTAAGCAACTCACACCACCTGAATGGGGTTGGTTTAATGGGTGTCGATTTAGATCTATCTGCTTTTCTCGAGTTTGACTTGCTAGTTTTTTTCATCATATGGGGCAAATCTGTTGATGACTTACTAGCTCCTTGAGGCGTGGGCATATGTGCTATCTCATGTATGGGCATAGTTGCTACCTTAGGTGCAAAAATACGTTTAGAGGGCCTGCTTTTCACCTCTGTACGGGTTAAAAATAGTAAGGAACATCAGAATTATTATTCTATCTCATATCATATTATACTGCTATAAAAGTATATAAATTACTTTTCAACATTACAATTACAGTACAACATTCGTAAAAAGTTAAAAAATAGTAGCAATACTTTGACAAAAGAAAAGGCAAGCTGTTAGCTCTTAGCCACACTACAATAAATAATCTATAAAAAACTGATAAACTAGTGCCTTTGATTAAGTAATATCACATGCTGTTAGAAAACTGCATGGAGTACCCTACAATGGTACTTTGGCTATTCACTATCCACGTTCATAAATTTTCTATATATAAAAATCTAACCGCAGAATGAAAAACAAGACTTCTTTTAATAAGAGAGAGAAACGATGATTGGTAGAAACAATTATAAAAATTGTATTTTAGTAGTTTATTCATAAACAAGAATATCTAACCCAAACAATTAATGTCTAACCTTACGAGAACCAGAAGCAAGATCCGGTGGTGTATTTATTTTTTTTGTCGTTTTTCTCCAAACTCTTTTTCTATTTACTTTCTTCCGAGTTCATAATATGAGAATGAAGAACGGCGTTGTACTTACTCGTGGAAACAAAACTCCCAACACCTGGCAAACCCTTAGCTTTCTTGCCAAAAACTTGAATCAATGGATCATCATCGATCGACAAAGGATGAACACCAATGTTGTTTTCTGCACTTTCTTTACGTTCATCGACTTTTTGCTTGAACTTGCTCCTGTAATATTAATCATGATGTCTACATTGATAAAAAAATTGCAAAGGGTTTATATATATTATAAAATAGTCATTCGTTTTTTTTTTAAACAAAAACCTTATCCAAAATTGCAAAGGGTTTATATATACTATAAAAAAATTTGCAAAGGGATCAAATATACTATAAAAATGTCTGAATAATTAATTATGTGAAACTTTATTCTTAAACTTACTAAAAATGGTTGAACACTAGGCAATGGAGTTCGATTCTTTCTTGTATGAGTTTCAATCCACACCTCACTTCGTGACACAACATTACCTCGTTTTTGAGCCTAAATAACATAAAATAGTTACTTCAATTATTAGTTTCATGTCATAACACAACTATAGCAGAAATCAGATTAATCGTATTGGAAAAGTACCATGTCATACTCAACCATTGCTGCGCTTTTTCGCCCGCCGGTATGCCCGTACAAACTACATTTTTTACTTTTAACAGCTTTAGCTCTTCGCTCTATTTGTTCGTCACTAGACTCATAGATACAAAATTTCTCCCAATCATCCTTCGCAATCCCCTTAGGAATATTCACCATTTTCGCCTCTAAAGTGATATGAACGTCCAAATGACTCTTTCTTAGACTCGACTTTAGTTTTCGGAAAGCACTTCGCATTGATTTTTCAATACTTTCTCTTAGATAACCTGGTACATTAAATTTTTTCTTTTTTTTTATATTAATAGTGGGGAAAACCCACTCTTTTATTTATTGGTTAAAAAAAGTGGATGAAAAACCCCACAAAAACAAAAACAAAGTATCAATATGAACAAACTTAAAAGATACAGGGCTTGATTGAACAAAATTAATACTCGTAGATTTAATCCTAATTTATGGAAATAATTCTTCAATATTCGGGGGACCAATAGTGTCATTGACCATATATCACCGTTTGGACTGGTCTTCTCCTTCTCATTCTCATCTAACTCCATTATCGAAGAAGAGAGAGAAAACTCAAGCTTCTTCTTCATTTCGCAATCACAGGTAAGGAATACCTCTCGCCTCCAGCTTCACAATATTTCTAAATTTACTGGGAAACTCCTCTATATCTTATGAAATAAGTGAATTATTGATACCCAGATTAGTCAACAGATCAGCGCCAGAATTTGCCTCTCTTTCCACATGATTCAATAAATAAGTACCCTTTTTCATCTTCTCCTTTATATTATGTATCAATAATTTCATCTTCCATGGACTTTTGCTTTTTTCAGACAAGATGTTAATTAGATTTAGACAGTCACTTTCTATAATAATATTTGTCTTATTTACCACAGTTAGACCCTGTAGTATAGCACTAGCTTCTGCTTCCATCCCTGAATTACTAGTGATTTTGCCATAGAAGCCTTGAATAAATTTACCTTGATGATCCCTTAATAAACCACCTACACCACTGGAATTGATTGAGCTTTTAAAACAACCATCTGTATTCAATTTCATGAATCCAGTTGGAGGGTTTTCCCACTTTATAACCCTAGCTTTTTTACCAGTCTTCACTGTTTGTAACAAATTTAATTCATTCCAAATCCAACTTTTTGGAAATCTTTTATCAATATGAGAGTAATTCAGGATTGAACGAATAATAGCCATGATGATATTTTGTACATTCATATTTATATTATCAAATTTGCTACCACAGCGAGCTTTCCAAATGCACCAAATAATGTACACAGGAAGTACCTTGATAATCTTTTTTACTGGAAAATGTCCTCTTTTTTCCTCATGTGTCCACCAAGAACTAAATCTCCCCCTTAGTGTCAAAACATTTTGATTTACTCCCAAATACTGAGCAAAATACTTCCAAACTTCTTTAGCAATAACACTAGAACATAACAGATGCTCTAAACTTTCTTCATATTTCCTACAGCATTCACAGCTGGAGGCTATTTGAATTCCAATTCTTTTGATAGCAAGATCCACTGGCACAGCAGCATTGAAACACTTCCATGCAAAACAGGAGATCTTCAAAGGTATTATTCTATCCCATAACATGTCATAGAGCCAGTTTTTTGCACTTTTCTTTCTCATAATATTCCAGGCAGATTTAAATGTAAACTCCCCATTAGTGTCCTCCATCCAAATAGCTTGATCCAATTCTTTCCCCTGATAAATTAAATTTAGACTAAACAAACCCTGCTTAGAAATATGAATAATTTCATCAATAGCTTCATAGTTCCACCCATCATTAAACATGAACCGAGACATAAGCAGCTTATTATCAATATATTGATCCTTTAAAGGACCATTTCCAACCCAATTGTCTAGGTTTACTGATATATTCCTTTTTCCAACCAACCAGAGAATGGCTTTTTCTGCCACCTCCCTAACTTGCATCATTCTAGACCATGTATTAGAACCTTTAGTAGCACTAATTTCATTAGGATGCTTCTTTTTGCAATATTTTGCTCTCATATACTGAGACCATAAAGTATTTTTAGTTCTAAACTTCCACCAAAGTTTGAGAGCAAAAGCTTCAGAAATATCTGCAAAACTTCTCAGCCCTAATCCACCTTCAGAAGTAGGTCTACAGATTTTATTCCATTTAACCCAATGATATTTATTCTTCCCATTAAAATTTCCCCAAAGAAAGTTTGCTATTATTTGGTCTATATTTTTTATAACCTTTCTTGGAGGATTCATAGCTGCCATAGTATAAATAGGAATAGTTTGAAGTACATGTTTAGCAAGTAACAATTTGCCACCCATAGTTAAATACTGAGTTTTCCAACCTGAGAGTTTGATTATTACTTTGAGAATAAGTTCATGATATAGTATACATTTTTTATGACCAGAATACAGCTTACACCCCAAATAGGTAAAAGGAGTCTTTTTAACAGCAATATTCATAATCTTGCTTACTGCTTCTTTTTGCTTGTCTGTAACCCCCTTAGAGATATACATAAAGCTCTTCTCTTTATTAACTTCTTGCCCTGAGTCTGTATTATACTGCTGTAGAACCCTTTGAATATGTTTAATAGAATTAGTGTCTGCTCCACTGAAAATTATAATATCATCAGCAAAAGCCAAGTGTGTGATAATAGGAGTTCCAATAGCTGCTTTAAAAGACTTCCAACTCCTCTTGCTAGTTAGATGATTGAGATTTCTGGACAAAACTTCTGAGCATATAATAAAAAGACTTGAGGATAGTGGGTCTCCTTGTCTTAAGCCATTTGTGGGCTTAAAGTACCCTGTAGGTGCACCATTAACCAGTATAGAAATACCATTATCAGAAATAATTCTCCATATTCTATCAATCCATATTTCTGAGAAACCCATTTTTCTAAGAACACTAACAATATAATGCCATGAAATCTTGTCATAAGCTTTTTTCATATCCAATTGCAAAGCTATATTATTACCACTGTTCTTCTTATTGAGAGTAGAGATAAATTCTTGAGATAGTAGAATGTTGTCTATAATATCTCTATTTTTAACAAAGCCACTTTGGTTCTCTAAGATAATATTAGGCAACACATTAGACAGTCTAGTTGCCATAATTTTAGAAATAACTTTGTTGCGAAAAGTACATAAACTGATAGGTCTGAAATCTGAGTACTTATCTGCATTAGTCTTCTTTGGAATAAGGACAATAAGAGTAGAAGACATTGCATTAGGTATTTCTTGGCCAGCAAAGAACTGCTGTACTGCTATAAGTAAATCTCCTCCAATAATATCCCAACTGTGTGTAAAGAAAAAACCATTAAAACCATCAATACCAGGAGCACTGCTTTTCTTCAGATCCCACACAGCTGTTTTGACTTCCGCTAGAGTAATTTCCCTTATTAAATCCTCATTTTCTTCATTTGTAACACACTTTGGTATAATATCCAAAGTATTGTACTGGAAATCAGTTGTATGAGTGGCTGTTAGAAGCCTTTGAAAATAATTTATGGCCTCATTTTGGATGTCTTCTTTTGTTGTTAATTCTTGCCCATTATCATCAATAATGCTGGAAATAGTACTCTTCCTCCTTCTTTTTTTTTACCACACTGTAATAAAACTTGGTATTAGCATCACCTTCTAGAACCCACCTTAAATTTGCCTTTTGTTTCCAGAATTCTTCTTCTATTTTAAGCTTATAGTTTAGCTCTGCTTTTAATCTGCTTAGTTCACTTCTTTTTCCAGGAGATGGATCAAACTCAAAAAGCTGTTCTGCACCCTTAACCAAGTCTTCTGCATCAATCACTTGCTGGAAGATGTTGCCAAAGGTAACTTTGCTCCATTTTGATAATGTTTTCCTGATTCTTTTTAAATTTTGTACCAAAGAAAACAAAGCATTGCCTTCCTTATGATGCACCCAGTTTTCTGTTATTAACTTCTTAAACTCAAAGTGTGTTACCCAAAACTTTTGGAAAATGAATCTTCTGATGTTATAATCTCCTTCAATAGTAAAAGAGATTAATAAGGGACTATGATCAGAATTAACTTTAGAAAGATGTTCCAAAGTAATACTGTGAAACATATTAGAACAATTATCATTTACACAGACCTTATCAATTCTCTCCATTATCAAATTATCTCCTTCCCTTTTATTCCACCAAGTGAACCTTGAACCCAAAAAATTCAACTCATAGACCCCACACTTGTCAAAACAGTCCAAATAGTCATTAGCTCCATTTACATTTATATCCAAACCTCCTATTTTATCCTCTGCTTTAGATACAGTGTTGAAGTCTCCCACTATTAACCAAGGATTAGTTGTCTTAGAATTTTCCAAAAATTGCCACAAATTCCTCCTTTCTTGAACTGTGCATTTAGCATAAACAACTGAGATTTGAATAGCAGTATTCCATAACTTAACTTCAAAATTGATACACTGACATCCTTCATTGACCACATTTATCTCTAAATCATCATTAGAAAAGACCCAGATTTTATTATCTTTATGAATAAGTACATTATCAAACCATATTTTCCTCTTATAAAACTCCACTTTATCATTCTGTACCATAGGTTCTATACAAATCAATAGGACTATTTTATTAACAAGACATAGTTTTTTTATTCTTCTTAGTGTAGCTCTATTCCCAATACCTCTCACATTCCATGATAGGGCCTTAATCATTAAATATACCTTTTTCTATCCCCCACATTAGAGGATGATCTTAGCTGCATTTGGATATCTTGTTCTTGAATCTTTTTCCTTGCCATTTCTGACTTCTTTTTCTTTTTTAGTTGGCTCTTGGTTAATTGAACTTCCCATTATTTTTCCTTCTCTAGCATAGATTCTGGTTCTAAATCAACCCCATTTTCTTTCCTTCCTCTGTTATTCTCAGTATCACCATTTGGGCTCTTTTCTGTAACTTCAGTAACTACAAAACTATTGTTTATAGAGCTGAAGTCTTGATAGGGCACTATAGACATTTTCTTAACTTCTTCACTCACAATCCTTTCAGTAAAACATGTTGAACTATTTGGAATTTTATTAGTATCTTCCTGTGTGTTTAGAGTTTCTGGCTTATCACATATAATCTCTTCATCAACTTTTTCTTCTTTTTCCTCTTCATCTTCTATTTGAACAATCACTTTATTTTGTGTCTTATTTTCAGGAGAGATCTTCTTACTAACCCCAATTTCGACTGCTGTGCTTTGCTGCTGTTGAGAATGAAACTTAGCTCTGTATACCCACTCTTTAGTACTCTCTTTTTTCCCATTTACTTCCTTATTAGATTTGTATAGAGGAGTCTCTATATCCTTATTCTTTTGTTGCTGCATTATAATAATTTCAGCTTTTTTGTTACCCATCTTATTGTCTTTAATTTGCTCTGTATTTTTTAACTTACAGTGTCCTTCTTTATGTCCTTGTTTGTAGCAGAAACTGCAATAGTCTGGTAAGTCTTCATACTTGCAATACTGCCAGAAACCCCCCTCTTCTCCATAGCCTATTCTAACACGTTCAAATAACTCTGTTTTTAGGTCAATTTCCACACATATACGGGCTAGACTAGGTCTAGATAGCTTAGAAGTAGGCTCATCTACCCTTAAAGGCTTCCCAAAGGCACTTGCTATAGAGTATATACTTGATGTGTTATATAAATGAATAGGCAGTTTAGGCAGATTTATCCAAACAGGAGCTAATGAGGTTTCTACTTCTGGGTCGAAGTTATAAGTCCACTTAAACACCTTCATAGGATAATCTTCTATATACCAAATTTTTTTTAACCAAATTCTAGTGAAGTCTTCTTCATGAAAATAGCGAATAAGAACATGTTTGTGATCCAGAATTCCTATATTGCAGTTAGCTTTTAATTCTAACTTTCCAAACAATTTTCTTATAACAGCAATTTCTGGTTTTCCATGAGTAAATTTTCCAACTATAGTATATTTAAAAGGTTCAGCCAATTGCTTAATATCATTCATAGAAAATTGAATCAAAGGTTCACCTTTATAAGAACCAACTTTTTTTAGAGGAATTTCATCTTTTTTAGGTGATGCGCTAACCACCGATGCGAAGGATTTTGTTGGGATAGGGTCTGGAGGCATTAGCTGTCTATTTAATACGGTGTCTGGAGTGGTTTTATTAGGTTCCGTCATACTTACGGCGGCTAGGGTTTTTCACCCTAGTCGTCTCTCTCTCTATATATATATATATATTGTGTGTATTTTAAGATACCACATTAAATTTTTTCTGCACACAAACATAGTATTATTTATATTCTAACAATTACTAAAAACCCTCATTAAAAAAACAATAAGAGTTGATGAGATTTTTTTCTCTTACCACTATTTCATTCCAAACATCATCCTTATGTCTTTGATCTACCTTTAACCAACTAGTATAGCTAATAGGCACATAGGTAGTCACATATTTACCAACTTTAGCCTTAAAGCGAGTTCCATTGGGTCCAACTGCTTCCCCATGACGATTGAACATAACAAAATTTCTATCTACACGTTGTTTGTTAACCTCGGGTGCCAGGTCATCGTGTTCATCATGTTCCGATAGGTCGCCATCACTAGAAGACATTGCATCTGAAAGAAATTATGTTCATATATATCAAGTTAATAATTGTAAAGCATGATGTATAAATAGACTTAAACCAGTAGAAGAATTAAACAGTGACAACAATGTAAGACAAAATAAATTAAAACAATAAATTATTACCAAAGACAAATAGCAACTCAAATCAAAGTAGACCACCTTTAAATACTTAATCCCAGAACAAGGCCAAGGATAATACAAAATGTGGTGAAAAAAACTATCATACAAGTAAAACTATAGCATCTCAAGCCATTAAAAATCATGAAAAATCGGAAAAACAAACTGTATGTTCAAACATCATTAAATCACTAATATTTTCTAAAATAAAAACAAAGTTAGAGCACATTACAAAAACCGTAGTAAAATTCACTAATCAAATATCAACAAATTCTTTAAGACGGGGTTGTCCTTCAAACAAGATTGATAGTCTGTTGGAATGTCTAGTTTGTCAACTTCCTTAGTCAATCTTCGGTGTATTTAAAACCACATGCCACCCATCATCTTTATAATTTTTAGAGTAAAAAATTGCCACTGCTTCTTGAGCTAAAATGAACGGATCCTCATCAACTCGTTCCTTATTCTTAAGGTTTTTTAAATTTACCATCACGTGGTTCCAAAGTGAATCAACCTTAGAACCATTTTTAGAGTCTTCCACTTTCACCCAATCACAATAAAAAACCGTCTCTTTAAAATCTATATAGTCCAACTCTAATATCTCTCTAATAACTCCATAAAAAGGTCATCTTATCTTCCTTCGGATTTTTGTCTTTTCTACCAGAAACAAAAAGAGAATATGCTTCCATCGACACTCCGCTGTCCTGAGTTACCAAACATTCTTCCGAAGAATTAGGAGAGAATATGAAACCATTAACACGATACTTTGTGAATCTCTTTGCTTTATGTAGTGGACCCTTGGCTAATCTCCATATCATTGCATTAGTTTGCTTTGCATCCAACAACTGCCATGAAAATAAAAATCAACTTTATAAGCAGAAATTCACTACTAAGTATAACAATAAATAACACTAGATATACCTCATCACACAGCCAATGAATGAATTCTTTAACAGTTGCGTTTCCTCTCCGACCAGCGGCTTGATCCCGAGTTGAGAAGTAACCATTATATTTTCTACATGTAGTGTCACATCAGGTCATGCACGTTAAAAAAAAAAAACACTATTTGTAAAATACAACTTGTAGCAATGCACACTTACTTTTCCCATTCACTCAATTTATCAGAGTTTGCGAGTCGATTTAAAATCCATCGGCGTACTTGCTCAAACTGAACGTGGTTCAGCTGAAAGGTTTCCCCAATTCCAAATGATTGTTCATCTGTAAAGTCAACACTCTCGTCTTGCCAATCTTCTCAACCGGCTTTGTAACCCCTAATATTTGCGTTTGGCATATACTCCATACAAAACATGGCAGCTTGTCTACAAGGTAAGCCTCGGCTATTGACCCTTCTATGTATTGCTTATTAAGGGTATATTCCTTGTACACTTTAATTAATCTTTCAAAATTGGATTTTAAAGATTAATATCATCAATAAATTAGAATTAAGTGCTATACGTGCATACAAAGAACAAAAAATAAGTATGTACCTTTCAAATGGGTACATCCATCGGAATCTTACTGGGCCACACAATAAGGCTTCATCGGCGAGATGAACCATACAATGCACACTTATAACCAAGAAAGAAGGTGGAAAATCTTTTTCAAGAATGCACATTGCCTCAACCAATGCTCGTTTTGCAAGCTCGAGCTCTTTTTTATTGATCACCTTAGCACATAAAATCTTGAAAAATAAGCTAATCCCTTGAATTGCATTTCTAATATCTTTATTCTTGTGAAAAGAATGCCTAAATAGTAGGGGAAACAAATGTTCCATTATCACGTGATAGTCATGTGACTTGAGCCTTTTTAGCTCTGGAGGATCGATGCTAACACAATTACTCAAATTTGAGGAGAAATTTGTAGGCAACTTTAGATCTTTTAAAGTTTGACAAAACTGTCATTTTTCCTCATTTGTTAAGATGTAAGATGCTTTTGGAATCGACATTTTTCCGGTTTCTCCATCTTTAACCATCCACAACTTTTTCTTAACTCCTAATTTATTCATTTCTTTCCGACCTTGTATTCCATCCTTAGTCTTTTTTTTCACACCCATCAACAAGTTCAATAAGTGCTCTATTATATTTTTCTCAGTGTGCATAACGTCAATGTTATGTCTCACTTCAAGAGTTTTCCAATAAGGAAAATCAAACAAAATAGACCTTCTTGACCATGGTGCGGCAAGAGTTGACTCATCTTCAGAATTGTCATTTTCTCCAATCTTACCTTGCCTTTTACACTTTCCACGAGTAACTTTATTTAACCGTTTCCTTTCATTACTTGCAAGAACTTTTGCTATCTTTTGTTCAACCTCTTCCCCTGATAATCGATATGGAGGAGGTAGTTGTTCAAGTGTTTTATTGAATCTTCTATCACTCCTGAACTTGTGATCAGAGTTCAAAAATCTTTGGTATCCATGATAATATATTTTAGTAGAGTCTCCAAGTCGCGAGGAGACGATATCATCGGCACAAACCGGACAAGCTTTATATCCATGAACAGTGCAATCTGAAAGGTTTCCATAAGCTGGAAAGTCATGGACACCCCAAAGCAACATTGCCCTCATGTTAAATGTTTTCTTAGTAAATGCATCCCATGTTTGTACGCCTTTAAACCACAGCTCTTTCAGATCATCTACTAAAAGTTCCAAAAATACATCAATTTTATTTCCTGGCCCTTTTTTTCCAGAGATTAGTAATGTCAGGAGAGAGAACTCTTTTTTCATGCACAACGATGGTGGAAGATTTAGTGGTGCTAAAATCACAGGCCAGCAACTATGATTGTTATTCATAGTTCCATGTGGGTTAAAACCATCAGTTGATATTGCAAACAGTAAGTTCCTAGAATCTGAAGCAAACTCAGGCCAATTAATTTTGACCGAATTCCATTGAGGTGAGTCACAAGGATGTCTCATGAGATTTCCATCACTCTTTGCGTTTTGGTGCCAAGTCATTGCCTCTGCAATCCATGGAATACTAAAGAATCTTTTTAACCTAGGAATTAAGGGGAAATATTTCACAAGCTTAGAAGGTTCTTGTTTAAAAGATTTCTTTTTCTTTGTCTTATTTCTTAGAAATATCTTATACCGACTCGCTCCACATTTTGGACAAGTATGGCGATGTTCGTGCTCTTTCCTATATAGAATGCAACCATTTATGCATGCATGAATGGTTTGACATTCCATTCCCAGCTCTTTAGTTTGGTTTTTCATATTAGGATAATTTTTTGAAAGTTTGCATTCGGTGAACAATCCCTCTAGCCACTCTAGTAATGCAGTTACACTGGTGCTTGTCCATCCGAAATGTGACTTCAAATTTTGCAGCTCTATAATGGTGGACAACGTGGTATTTCCATTAGGACAACCCGCATACAAAGGTTGAAATGCCATATCTCTAAATTTCTTGTAATTTTTGCTCTCTTGTATATGGGGTTCAACAACTATATCCTCTCCCACGTCATCTCCAATCACATCATCAAGTGCATTTTCTTTCTCTGTCATATGAATATCATATACATTGTTCATAAGTTTGATTCTTCAGAGGGTGTTTCATCAATCATATGCCTTACATTTCCTCCTATATCTCTGTTTTTTTCTCCATGATGTGTCCATGCCACATAATTTTCTTGCATACCATGTTGTAGTAAATGAAGGTTAATTACATCTACGTCAATTTACCTCCTCGAGTTCTCACAGCGGTTACATGGGCATGGAAAATGTGTCCGCCCATTTGAATTTTTATGAACAAATTCAATAAATTGTTGAACGCCTATGATATAATCTGGAGTCCTCCTTTTGCTCATCCATGATTTGTCCAACGACATTATTATTTATTATTGGGTCTAAAATCTTTATGACAAAAAAAAAACCATTAGAAAAAAACAAAGACAAGTGGCTTATTTATACCGTCTAAGCGAAGCCAACATAGCTAAGGCTAAATGTGTGCCAATGTAGTTATTCTAGTATTTTTCTCCATCAGATAGTCAGATAATAATCAACACAATTTTTAAAAAATGTTACATTTTAAAAAAGTTAGTGACCTCTGTAGTCAATTACCAAATAAGAACTAGAGCTAGGAGCAAAATGAAACTAGATTTATGAAAATAAGTATAAAACCTTAAACACTATTACCTAAATATCATAGCAGAATCTATCAACCTAGAGTTTAAATCGTGGGCGTATCTGAGTTTCGTAGCTACGCCATCTTAGGAGCATGCTCGTGTTATGCTAGAAAGATTTTCAAAATAAAAATAAAGTTAACGAAAGATATGAGGGAAAGGGAGAGTTGATGGTATTAGGAGAAAGAAGGAACTTCTACGAAATTTGTATCCAGTATAATGTTATTAAAGACATAACAGACTAAAACTATTTGGGGCAAACACTATATTTCATATGCTACCCTGATGTTATAAAAACCACGCTTAATACTAAAAATGAGCCCAACTATTAAGCACATAATCCATTTTTCTATTCAATTACTAGTTGTTGTTCAATTTTAGTACGTGTTCAAGCCAATCCCAAAAAGTAAATTCAACTTTTTAACCCTGTTATTATTATACTTCTTCAACTATATCCCAACACTGGAAGCTTGGACAAAGAACAACACTATAACGGACATGAAATAAATAAAAAAACCGGCTAACAGATGAACACTTAAGCACGGTATTATGTCGAACTCGAACTACATATTTAAACTGTAATTAAAATGAATAAATATAGTGGGACTAAAAAATCTAACAATTTGTTATAATAAAATTTGCAAACAAACAAAACACAATCACCCAATTGTAGCACAATATTATTAAAGAAAAAAAAACCCTAGAATCCAATCTTATACAAATTTGATAGAAATTGGCTGATACTATGTGTTATTCAATTATAGATGAGGAAATATAAGAAGTATAGATATAAATAGACATAATATAAAAGAATCAAACCGTACTGTGTTAATTAGACAAAGTCAGAAAACTAACCAGATAGAATAAACAAGTCTCCGCATCGTCAATGAACAGATCGCGATGAGGAGGGAGCAGATAGACGTGGACTTGTTACCACTTACGTGATTTATGATTGAGATAAGCACGAAGTTAACCTCTAAGAACGTGGGAAAAACACTCTCTCTAATTCGCGCCTGCAATTTTACCGAGTAATAAACACAGAGAAATGTATAATTTGGAAATTTTGATTCGTGTGGAACTCTTATGGTAATTAAAACCAACTTAAAGAAAATGATACTATCCATACACCCTTTTGTACTTATATAATTATATTATATAACAAGTTAACTTTAAGGTCTTTTTGCCCACACTACCATCGTACATATTCCCCCCACAAATCTATATGCACGTATATATATGTATATATATTAAATAATTAATTTGTATTTATATTTTTCACATTATACTCATTCTATTACTTTTTCACTTTTCTTTATTTACCCATTTCATATTTATGTACACAGGTGATTTCAGATTTTAAAATTTGCTCATAACTTAATTAAATTTTGTTCTAAAACAAGTATATATAGAAAACATGAAAAATAAACATAAATAATTTAATATGGCAGCTATATTCAAATGAGAGACTTATGGTGCATTTTATGTGTAATGTGTAATTTAGGATTAAAAATAATGCCATCATCTGTTTAGTTACTATTATTAAAAGGATGCTTTGAACTTTAGGTTCAGTTTATGGTTCAATTACTAGGAGTACGCTATATATATGTCATTTTTTTCTTAAAAAAGAATGAGAAATTAAGTGTAGAATTTATTAGCCGGTAACTTTTTACTAAATGGACATGTGAGTTATACATGTCGGAACATTAGTTGGAACGCTAATAGATGGTCCTAAATAATTACTTAGTTGGAATGTTATTAGATATTCCTAAATAATTACTTTGTTAAAATAAATATGATATTATTTTTTGGAACGTTAGTTGGAACGTTATTATGTGTTCCTAAATAATTACTTAGTTGGAACGTTATTAGGTGTTCCTAAATAATTACTTTGTTAAAATAAATATGATATTATTTTTTGGGATGCTTTTTTACAACCGGAACACATTAAATTCGTACCGATTGCTAGGTATGGCTAGAAAGTGTTCCAAGGTAAAAAGTACAAAGTGTTCCAAAATTGATGATTTGGTGTAGTGAAAGCATTCCATTTTGAAGTGATAGGCAGGAATTCATATGAAACGACTATCAACAAACACGTAAATGTAATCGTGATTTATTTTACATTTTTCCCTATTGACTACTTGGACCGCTATGATTATCATAATAAAAAAAAAAAACAGTTGTCGTGATGGAGACCAACAAATTGTCTCACTGCTTTGATTTACTCAGCTTATAAAGGTAAAACGATAAGTTTTTTTTATCTTAATTCACGGGTTTATAGCTCATTGTTAAGTAGACCGGAGTTATCAATCAATATTTTTTTAAGATTGATTTGTCATTATCACATATAATCGATTCATTTGATTATGCACAAGCATCTTAGAAAACATGTCCCCATCTAAATCAAACTTCTAACTTGTACATGTTTCCTAAAGTATCTTGAATTCATATATATATTCATTGTAGTTCTTTAATATACATGTTTCCTTAATTGTTTTAAAATTTTGGTAATAATGTACAACATTAGTATAAGAAGTCTTAAATGATGCTGGCATTTATATTTGTCATGTTTAATGCACTTTTTAAAAATCAGTCATTTAGGTAAATGTACATGACTATTATAAATAGTCTCTAGATATATAGAGTGGAAATAAATTGACTGTCCACGTTATTGATATGTCAGTATAAGTATTTATAAATCCAAATAATCAAAAAGTAAAACTGCCAACTACTTAAAAGATGGTCAAAACAATGGGTTGATCATTAATACTATGTCAATTAGGTTCATGCTCTTGTAACGGACCCTTTTTTTCTTTTTGGACACGACAAATTTGATATTTTTTGAGTTGGATTTAGAGATGTATTAGCTGGACAAATTCACTAAAAGAGGTGCCCATATTGTAACGGTTGAGGACGATTAAACTTTCAAGGAATTCAAGTAACGATCTAGTCTTTCCATGAACTACGGATTCTAATATATTTAACGATTGTGGCGATTTCTTATGGTCATAATTTTAAATTCTTTTCACACAACTCTATAAATTCTCGGTTATCAAATTGAAATACGAGTGAATACCATTCTGCTTTGTATTCAAGATATACGCAAGGTAAGACCTTCAACCATAACATGAGAAGAAAGCCTAATAGTTCCCACTCCAAACGTCTATAACATTCGCACATTTATCATGTATTATCAAACCGCCACCCTTTCATACAAAGTGCTTTTTAAATAACCCGTTGGAGGTTTCGACAAAGATGTATTCAAAGTCGTGTTTTTGATTATTAATGGAACTCCAGGGTCAAATATGTTGTTCAGAAAATGGGAGTTCAGTCACCTTTAATGACGTTAAATCAAGACCCGGGTTAGTTATTATAAGGTGACTGAGCTTGAACTCGGATTTTCTCAACGACATATTTGAGCCTGGAGTTCCATTAATAAGTCAAAAACACGTACTTTGAATACATTTTGGTCGAAACCTCCAACAGGTTATTTACAAAGTAATGTGTATGGAAGGGTGGCGGCTTGATAATAAATGATAGATGACTAACAAGTACTTCTCTCGTCGCATATGACTAATAATTTTATTTCCAAATTTTTGCCATCTATCGAAGGTTTATGTACAGTATGGAGTTTCCTGATTTTTTTTTTTAGTCCTTTTCTATTTTTCTTACATTTTTTTAGTTATTTTGTTTGTTTTTCAAAATTTTCAACTTTCTTATACCACTTTTTGGGTCCCCCCCTCCCTCCTTCAGTTTTTGGGGGTTTCCGTTATTTTTGTTTTTACGAGTTTTTCCCAAATTTCCGAAATTTTCTTATTTATTTCTTTTAATGTCTCGACTTAGTTTGACGAAATTGGTCCCAAAAAAAAAAGAGAAAAAAATTGTTTGAGAGGTAGTACCCACCGAAAATATACCCAATGTTTTAATTAGACAAATTTACAAAGATTCCCAAATGGAAAACGTTTATATTGTTGATATAATTTAAAACAACTTCGTTAGTCCATAAGAAAAGAATTATTTTCGTATGAAAGATACTATCATTACTTATGAATTAAAATTATTTTCTTGTTTCTCTATTTCTTTAAAAATACTAAGTCCAACTTGGAAAGAAAATGTATAATTATTAAAACCTTACTGGACAACCAAAGTCGTTGGATCTAATAAATAAATCTAACAATAGAGATATCAATACGTAAAAAACACAGCAAAGAAAAGGAATTATAAATCTGATGATTTCATGTCAAACCTTAACTGATGATGGAATGTTGATGTCTCTTAATTGTCACAAAATTTACCAACTCTTAACTCTTCCAACTAAAGCAGTAACAAGCTAAAACAAGTATTTCATTTCAAAAAACAAAAAAACAAAAAAACAAAAAAAAAACTAAAACAAGTATTAAATTTTCCTTTTGCTATATCCGCTACAACTTTTGGGTCAAAACTCAGCAAATCACTCGAATTCTTCGCTGCCTTGTTAACCTTAGCTTTCTTCGTTGGTTCAACACTGCTGACTTGGCTCCTTTTTAAACGTTAGATCTTCGACAACTTTTCGTTTTTTCGCAGTATTAGCATCCACCGAGGACCCAGCTTCTCTTTGATTAGTCGAAATCTTTCGTTTCAAATCAGCCTCCTTCTATTCCTCAGCATTCCGCGCGTTCTCTCTCTTATACTTCTGGAACACTTCTTTAGCGAAACCGCCAGAATGTAACCCAGGTGGACTACTGCTCGATGTAGGAATTGAGAAAGAATACCCGGCTGTAAATCCAGCTTGATTTTGCTGAAAATAATAAGGCTGAGAGGGCATATGAGGAATTCCTGAAGGGGATGGATACTCATAGGCGAAATAGGGTGAGTTGCCAGCTTGATTTTGCTGAAAATAATATGGCCGAGAGGGCATTTGAGGAATTCCTGAAGGGGGTGGATACTCATACGCGAAATAGGGTAAGTTGCAATTGGGACACTGTACGTTCTTGTGTAGATAAACACGAAAGTACTCGTGTAGTAATCTACATGTGTGGCATACAGACCAAAAAGTAGCGGCGATGGGGTAGTTTTGCTGAGCAGCAGGGGTAGCACCTTTGGAAGTTCGACTCTTTTTAGTTGCCGGTTTTCTTTTTGGGGGTGCTGGTTTCGGGATTGCTCCGCTTTTTCGAACTACTCACCCCATTCCACGCAGCTGAAGGACCTTGCGGCTTAACAAGTTCTGCATTACTCAATTGGTCAAAAGCTTCTCTAGCTTCTCTTTTGACCTTGTCTGACAAAAAGCTACATGCTTCTGAGATGAGCTTAAAAGCTCCATCAGCACCTAATGATTTGTTTTTGTCCGGATGTAGAACCAGAGCTAATTTCCGATACTGTTTTCTTATCACTCGCTCATCTGCTGTAGGGCTCACATCCAGTACCCTATACCAGTCACTCTCACTACCTACTCGAGTTTCGGACGATATGTATACGTCTAGGGTTGTAATCAGCTGTTGTATACTGTCAAGACGCGGATAGAGTGATTGGGCTTTCAATGCAAATCTCTTCGCACCTAAATAATCTTTAGCTTCAAACTTGCTGAGGGCAATCTCTTTTGCCCTGACAGCCTCGTCTTTATTGCACTCCATAACAGCAATTTCCTTTGCTGGTGATACCCGGTATTTCGCAAACTTTACCAGACAAGTTTCCAGCAATAAATCGTACCTAGTTAAAACGGAACAACTGCATGAGCCAGTATATTCAAACACCGACAAAAATAATAATTTCAAGCTGAACCTTTTATAAGTTTATCCTAAATGGACAATTCAGTAGTAACCGACAAAAGTAATGTTGAAAACTGTCGGAACATAGTTGTATATGTAGATTATAATGTTAAACATTATGCAAACGGAGTGAAGCATTAAAGACACATTGATAAAACCACCACAGTATCTTCGACGTTTTATGAAACCTGGGTTTTGCTAATTCTTTAACATAGAAGTTTCCGAAAACAAAATCAAACTTAGTTTAGAAAGATATACACATGCCAAAAGAATTCAACACCTACAACTATAAAATATCTAGCTTAACTTTTCCGTGTCTATCAATCCACTACTAACATGCAAAAGTAATGTGGAAATCTCCTGGAACTTAGAGGCAACCAGGTTCAAATTATGTGAAATTCTATGTAAATGAAATGATGGCATTAACCCGGACAAAAATTCTCCCTTTACAAAATTATACGAGATCAAAGATTTTTAAATAATGGATAATGAACTATAACATGCGCACACAATTTTTTTTTTTTAAATAATCAGAAACTTCTTTTGCCCTAGCTCGTTTTAATTGCATTCATTACCTTTCTAGTTTCTTTTTTTCTTTCGTTATATAATCAATGAAGCCACCGACAAAATTAATGAAACCAGGACAACATTTTTTTTATTTGAAGGATACCCAGACTCTCTCAAACTTAAGAAGAAAAGGTTTTCGACACAACAACTAACCTAGTTAAAAAAGATACACAGATGAGCAAATAGAATGCAAACAGCAACAAAAATTATACATCTAGCTTAACTTATTCATTTCTTTCCTAAATAGACAATTAACTAGTGACATGCAAAAGTAAGGTGTTCTCAGAATTCAGTCATAACTATGTTTAAATCTTAGGAAATTTTATGAGTGAAGGCATCCAAGGTAACAGCTTTCTGCGCAAAATGATAACTCTTAGTCTTTTCGACTCGTTTATTTGCCACTGTTTTTATGAAATTAACAAGGCCTTTATATAGACACAAGGCACTAATTACTCTCACCCCTTGGCCTTTCATCTACCAAGACTCTTGACCTTTTATTTTCTTACTAACTTCTAAATTTAAGAACCCATTAAAAAATAATATTTAATGTTTATTCAACAAAACTCCCCCGTAAACTTAAATGCTTCTACCATCCGTCATGCCAATCATCTTCTTGTATTTGTCGAGAAGTACTTTCGGTAGCGGTTTTGTGAAGATATCCGCAGCTTGATCCTGACTTGCCACATGCACCAATTCCACACTTCCTTCTTTCACATGATCTCGGATAAAGTGAAAACGAACGTCGATGTGTTTGCTTCTTTCATGGTTCACTGGGTTCTTTGCCAACTCAATTGCTGATTTGTTGTCAACTTGAATCACGGTTGCACCTAGTTGCTTTAGCTCCATCTTGCTCAACAAATTTCTAAGCCATATCGCATGACATACACACCAAGATGCTGCCATATATTCAGCTTCACACGTCGAGAGCGTCACGATCGGTTGCTTCTTTGAAAGCCAAGTACATGCAGTATCTCCCATAAAGAACACATATCCCGAGGTACTTTTTCGATCGTCTATGTCTCCGCACCAATCGCTGTCGGAGTAGCCAACCAACTTGTAATCTTCTGCTTTTGAGTAGAACAACCCGAGTGACACCGTTCCTTGAATGTACCGTAGGATTCGCTTCAACGCCTTCCAATGTAAATAAACTGGCTCCTCCATGAACCAACTTACAATGCCGACACTTAATGAAAGATCCAGCCTTGTGCATGTGAGATAGCGAAGGCTTCCTACCAAACTCTGGTATCTACTCACATGGACACGTTCTCCTCCATCGAACTTCGAGAGTTTTGCACCTGGTTCCATTGGAGTTGATACCGGGTTGCAATTTCCCATCTTGTACTTCTTCAAAATCTCTTTTGCATATGTCTCCTGTGATACAAAAATACCTGTCTCTACTTGTCTAACCTCCAAACCAAGAAAAAACTTCATCAAGCCCAAGTCTGTCATCTCAAATTCCCGTGTCATTGTGCCCTTAAGCTCTTCTATCATCTCATCATTGTTACCCATAAAAATGAGATCATCGACATAAAGAGCAACAAATAATACCTTACCTCCATTCTTCTTTGCATAAGGGGCATGCTCGTAGGGACATTGCTTGAACCCGTTCTCCTTGAAATATGTATCGATACGTGTATTCCATGCCCGCGGTGCTTGCTTCAACCCATAAAGCGCCTTCTTCAATTTTAACACCTTCTTCTCTTCTCCGACTTTCATATACCCGGGTGGTTGTTCAATATAAACATCTTCTTCGAGCACACCATTCAAGAATGCCGACTTGACATCCATTTGAAATATCGGCCATTTGAATTGAGCAGCTTGTGAAATGAGTAATCGGATTGTCTCTATTCTTGCAACAGGAGCAAATACCTCATCATAGTCGATTCCTACCTTTTGCTTGTATCCCTTCGCAACAAGTCGCGCCTTGTACCGTTCTATCTCGCCTTGAGCATTCATCTTTTTCTTGAATACCCACTTCACACCAATAGGTTGACTTCCTTTCGGCAATTCTGCTAGCTCCCATGTGTTGTTGCGGTCAATCGCCTTAATCTCTTCGTTCATGGCAGTTTGCCACTTCTTGTCTCGCAACGCCTCTTCAAAGCTGATGTTTTCAGCATCTGCCAAAAGACATACAACATGTACCTCATTTGTCGAATCATACAAATCTTGCAAACTTCGCATTTTGGGTTGTCGTGGTTCATCTTCATTATCGGTAGTTTCAGAGTTTGTTGGTATGCTTGTTGGTGCAACGACGGATGATTCTCTAACTTCGATGATAACCGCTGTCGAATTGTTCCAGTCCCACTCGCTTGCTTCGTTTACTCGCACATCACGACTCACCATCACCTTCTTGCTTATCGGGTCGAGTAGCTTGTACCCTTTTGTCTTCTCATCATACCCAATAAAAATATACCTTTTGATTTTGTCTTCGAGCTTCGTTCTTCGTTGATCCGGTACGTGTGCATAAGCCACACTACCGAACACTTTGAGATGAGAAACTGTCGGCTTTTGTCCTCTCCATGCCTCTTGTGGTGTTTGATCATCTAACTTCACATGTGGACATCGATTTTGTACATAGATGGCACATTGCACGGCTTCTGCCCAGAATTCCTTCGGCATCTTCTTGCTCTTGAGCATTGATCGAACCATGTCGAGAATAGTCCGGTTCTTCCTCTTGGCCACACCATTTTGTTGAGGAGAGTATGGTGCGGTTAGAAATCGCCTTATGCCTTGCTCCTCACAATACTCCATGAAAGTCGTCGAAGTATACTCGCCACCTCTATCAGACCGTATGGCTTTGATGTGTCTGCCAATTGCCTTCTCCACCATCACTTTGAACCTTTTGAACACCTCAAATGCCTCGGATTTTTCTTTCAAAAAATAAACCCAAGTCTTTCGTGAGAAATCATCGATGAAGGAGATGAAGTACCTTTTACCGCTGACAGATTCGGGGGTGATTGGTCCACAGATGTCTGTATGAATCAACTCGAGAGTATGTTTAGCTCGATATTCTGCCTTCTTTTGAAATGAGGTTCTACCTTGCTTGCCAAGCACACATTCTTCACAAAATTTTCCCTCATAGTCCATGTCCGACAGCCCGTGCTCCATGTTCTTCTTTGCTAACTTTTTTAGACCACCATGATGTAGGTGACCAAAGCGGAGATGCCACAGCGACGCCTTGTCTTCTACGTCGACTAGCAAATATTTTTCTTGCACGCTTCTCAAATTCAGTTTGTACATCCGATTTCTTCCCATCTCGACTCGAGCAACCAGACGCCCTTGTTTGTCCTTCAAGTGTAGTACCCGGTCTTTTAAAAGTATCGAGTAACCTTTCTCCGTGAGTTGCCCAAAACTTAGAATATTGGTCTTGAAGTCTAGTACGTAATAAACATCTTGGATTGACCCTATTAAGCCATCCTTTTGTAAGTAACAAACCGTACCTCGGCCTTTGACCTCTACCTTTGATGCATCTCCAAATGACACATGACCATCTTCAATCTTTTGCATCTTTTTGAATAGGTACTCATGACCGCACATATGGTTGCTTGCCCCTGAGTTGAGGTACCACAGAGTGTCATTGTTGATGTTGACTTCATTTTGAGTCATCAAGAGAAAGCCTTCATTCACCTCGTCTTCCAAGGCTAGGTTGGTTGTTTCTTCCACCTTTTTATCGGCTCGAAAATCTTTTGCAAAATGCCCCATTTTACTACAATTATAACATTTGTCGGAGTTGCAATCCTTCACGTAGTGACCATACTTGTAACACTTGTAGCACTCGATGTTGGAATAGTTTGACCGGCCGCCTCTTCCTTGACCGCGTCCTCTTCCACACCAATTTGGTTGGCTTGACTCTCCCTTCTCCTTATAGTACCCTTCATGACTACTGCCTTCACCACCGTGACCATTTCCACGACTTCCATGGCCACGACCTCTACCTCGAAAAGTTTGAGAATAGAGTACATTTTTGTCTTTAATTGACGCCTTGGTTTGAAGTGCTTGCTCGAGTGTCTCCTCCTTTTTCTTCTTACGTTGTTCGTGTGCCTCGAGAGAACCGGCAAGCTCATCGACTGTGA
This sequence comes from Primula veris, assembly GCA_963682055.1. NCBI lineage: Eukaryota > Viridiplantae > Streptophyta > Magnoliopsida > Ericales > Primulaceae > Primula > Primula veris. Next base: position 11,758,036 of record OY821741.1, on the reverse strand, counting down.
GCGTCGCAAGGTCCTTTGACTCTTCTATCGCGCATACAATATTCTCAAAATTGTCGGTTAATGATCTCAAAATCTTCTCCACAACTCACGCATCAGTTAACGCTTCGCCATTACGAATGAGTTGGTTCACCACGACTTGTACATGAGTGATGTAGTCAGAGACACTTTCCGACTCCTTCATCTTCATGCTCTCCAACTCGCCACGAAAATTTTGGAGACACACTTGCTTGACTCGGTCGGCTCCTTTGAACACTTTTTTCTAAAATGTCCCACGCTTTTTTTGAAGTAGTTGCACCGGCAATCTTCTCAAAGCCCGACTCGTCAACGGCTCAGAACAACATGTATAGTGCTGCCTTATCCTCTGATTGCGCCTCTTTCAACGCCTTGTTTTGAGCCGCCGTATATCCCGTGGTATTTGTTAGTTCTTCAAGACCTTCTTCGACCACCTCCCACGCATCTTGAGATCCGAGAAGAGCTTTCATTTGAATGCTCCAGTTCTCATAGTTCGCCTTCGTTAGTCGTGGTAGCGGCATTTGACCCGTCATATTTACCATTGGCTCTGGTACCAATTTGATAACTCTTAGTCTTTTCGACTCGTTTATTTGCCACTGTTTTTATGAAATTAACAAGGCCTTTATATAGACACAAGGCACTAATTACTCTCACCCCTTGGCCTTTCATCTACAAAGACTCTTGACCTTTTTATTTTTTCACTAACTTCTAAATTTAAGAACCCATTAAAAAATAACATTTAATGTTTATTCAACACAAAATTCATCCCTTTTCATCAACCAACCTCTGATGTATGCCTTTTCTAAGTGTACCAATGACATAACAATGAAGCCTTAACTGTAACACACAAAAGGAAAAATTGAATCCTCAAACAAAAATTCTTTCGCGTGATACAAAACTATTTTGTTTTTGTTTGTGTTTTTGCGTGATGCCACTAACAAATAACCACAACAGAAAATTTGTTGGTTACATACAGGAGTTCTCTAATTTTAGCAAATAAGTTTCTCACGCAAAATCAATCCTATTTAGAATGATGCACACGCATGAGCAAATCGAATTCAGAAACTAAAAAAGACAAAAATAAAATAAAATGCCCAGACATTTCAAGTTTATCACAGAGAGACAGTAAACTAGTGACACGCAAAAGTAATGCAAGATTCTCTCCAAACTTGGTTCTAACAATGTTCGAGTGATGTGAAACTTAAAGTCATCATAAGACAAATTTAGTATGAACCCGGTCCATAAAGGGCACAGAATCAGTATCAATAATATTTCAGTGTTCTACTTCTATTTAATTTGAGGGTGGGCTCCATAAAAATTCCCCATTTATTTCTTAGGGTTCTTAAGGGTTGCCACTCTAAAAAATAGTGGACCGAGATCCATCCCAAACTTACTCGTAATTATTCTTAGAAAGTGTGAAGACAATCAATCAAGCAAAATTAAAAAAAAAACATAACAGCAGAATTGTTGTTTTCCGATACTCGGACTCTCTCATACTAAAGCAGATAAATTTCCGACACAATCAAACCTAGTTTAGAAAGACACAAACACGAGCCAATAGAATTCAAACAGAAAAAAATATAAAATCTTTGGCTGATTTCCATATTTATCCTAGACAGACAATTAACTAGTAACCGACAAAACTAATGTTGAAATCCCTGGGAACTTGGTTGCAACCCATTCAAATGATGTAAATGATTACACAATTCGTCGTTTTACGGCACCGCCACTAATCAAAATAAACAAACCCGTTATATCACATTTGTCGTTTTACAATACCAGGGATTTTTTTCATAATTTAGCAGACAAGTTTTCGACAAATCATATCTAATTTAGAAGGATACACACATATAGGCTAATAGACTTCATCAATTCAAAATCCAAAAAAATATCTACAGAAACTTTTTCATGAACAACTGGGATACATAAATAATAAATTATACCCGAAATCAAGTTGAGATTTCATTAAACCTAGCCGTAAGCCTATAATTATGTTCAAATGAAGCGAAAATTATGCAATAATGGGAAAAGGTTCAAGCCAAAACAAATCATTTTATCCATTTATATCAATCTATCTTTGGATTCTATCTATTTCAATTTACCAACAGCATTGAAAGAACAATCCGACATGCAACAGGAAAAAAAAACCCGAAAAATAACTAACTCGCACACATGCGCGAAAACTACGGAATCTTATCGAATAAAGCCATTATAACACCAAATTATGTTAAAACTCACTCAAAAAAGCAAATTTTAGATGACATAAGAACCCACATAAGAAAAACATGACCTTTAACCAAAAACCCTTTTATCTATACCAAATGGCATTTAAAACATATCTAATCATGTGTTTTATCTTTTATCTAACATTCTATATATAATTCTGTATCAACATAAATACTATATAGATACATATCATAGTAAATTTTGTATCAACTGATATAACTATAAAATATAAACCCATTACTCCAAAATATTAAAAAAAAAACTGATCTAACATGCAAAATTTATCAATCAACGTAAAACCCAGATAAAAAATTGTATCTTTTATCTAACATTCTATATATAATTCTGTATACCCACAACTGAAAAAACTATAAAGTATAAACCCATTACTCCAAAATATTAAAAAAAACTGATCTAACATGCAAAATTTATCAATCAACTTAAAATTCAGATAAAAGAGCAATAAAATTCAAATGGGTTTAATACAAGATTAAAAAGAAAATGAGAAAAATGATAAAAGTTCATAGAAATTACCAATGCTAGAAGAGGATTGGTCTAGTGAGAGAAGCCACTGATAAAAAATATTTATATTTATATATATATATTATATATATATATTTGGCGCTCTATTTCTTCTCTCTTGTGAGTATTATATTTAGTCTTAAAAATATATTTGAGACACAAAGCTGTATTTAAACCATGTTTTTTTAACCCAACAGATACACCTTTGGTTAAGTTAAGTTTGCTTTTTCTCTTTTGAGTAAATCATCGTGGTTAAGGAAGATATTTGTCATTTTCTATATTTGGTTTGGTAAAAAATCGGTTGTAATTGAATAAGTACATTCAACATTAATCACTACGGTTAAATTTTTGACTATCAAGTAATTATGACGACGGTACGGACCCGTCGTGTTTAATGAATTACTATATAATGTTTTGAACTTGTTTAGGTAAAATATCGTATGTGATTAAATATGTACGTTTACGATGAATCCGTTTGAATTTGTAACTCTTGAGTGACTATGATGACGGGGCAGACCCGTCGCGGTTAATGAAGATATTTACAATGCTCTATATTCGTTTTGGTAAAAGATCGACTGTAATTGAATTTGTACGTTTGCATTAATCTGTGGAGTTAATTTTTTAAATATTGAGTAACTATGATGACGGGAATCGGGCCCGTCGTGGTGAATGAAAGTATTTGCAATGCTCTAGATTCGTTTAAGTCTGTAATTGAATATGTACGTTTAAAGAAGATAAAAAAATACTTACGGTTAACATTAATCCGTACTGTTAAATTTCTGACTGTTAAGTGATTTTGGTGACTGGGTCGCCCCGTCGTGCTTGATGAAGATATTTACAATGCTTTAAATTTGTTTGGGTAAAAGATTGATTGTAATTGAATATATGAGTCTAGCGTTAATCCGTACAATTTAAATTTTAACATTTGAGTAACTATGATGACGGGGTCGGGCCCGTAGTGTTTAATGAAGATATTTACAATGTTCTAAATTCGTTTAGGTAAAAGATCGATTGTAATTGAATTCGTACGTTTACGATTAATCCGTACATTTAAAATTTTAACTCTTGAGTGAATGATGATAGGGTCGGGTCCGTAGTGTTTAATGAAGATATTTACAATGTTATAAATTCGTTTGGATAAAAGATATATTGTAATTGAATCCGTAAACGTACGATGAATTCATACAGTTAAATTCTTAACTCTTGAGTGACTGGTCGGATTTGTCATGCTTAATGAAGATATTTACAATGTTTTAAATAGTTTAGGTAAAAAATCGATTGTAATTAACTCGTATAATTCGTATAATTAGCATTAATTATACGTTTTCAGGATGGAAAGTTATTGTTGAAAACATGATTAAAGCACGTTTTTTGAACCTGTGTGTTATGTGCATCGATTCTAATATGAAATAATAAGTTCGAAGTAACAATATCCTCATAATTAAATTACTTAACTTATCTCGTTGTACAAGTTTTGGATGCAACGATTGCCTTTAATCAATAAGATTATGAGACATCATAGTGTTTTACTTCTGTTCGAACGTGAATTAACGTTGGTGCTACGAATAAAACATGTCATTTTGAAGTGATATATGGAAAAATTAATTAAAAAAACTCTACTACCAACAAAGCACATAAATGTAGTCTCACTTTTCAATTTTATTTATCGACTACTTTAATAGCTATGATTATCTTAATACCAAGAAAACTAATTGTTGTAACAGAGACCAACAAACTGTTCACTGCTTTTCTCCCTCATAACTTATAAAGGTAAAATGGTAATTTTTTTTATATTAATTTTTTTATAGTTTGGGTTTATAAGACCTTAGTACTACTCCACGATTCAATTAACTCATTGTTACCTAGACCGGACTCACCGGAGTTATCGATCAATATAATTTTTAAAATAGTTTTGTCATTGTCATTTGAGTATATGGGCAAACATATTAACATGTCCATCTAAAACGAACTTCCAACTATTCGTACATGTTTCCAGAATATATTGCTTTCATATATATTTATTGTACTTCCTTAATTTTTTTAAAATTTTGGTAATTATGTACAACATTAGTATAAGTAGTCTTAAAACATCCAGGCATTTATACCAGTCTTGTTTAAGGCACTTCTTAAAAAAACGTTGTATTTGGTCAATGTACATAAATATTACAAATAGTCTTTAAATCCATATAGTGAAAATAAATTGACTGTTGGTATGTCACTATACACTATCCATTTATTAAATACACATATCGTAAATATCATTACATAATTCGCAAAGTATTAATGGATGCAAATAATCAAAGTAAATATGTTAAATAAAATATGTTTAAAACAATGCGTCTGATCAATTTTATTATGACAATTAAGTTCATTATTTCGTAACGGACCATTTTTCTTTTTTTGGATACTATAAAGTTGAGACTTTTGGACTTGGATTTAGTGATGCTTAGTTGAACAAATTCAATAAAATAGTGACTCATAAAACTTATTTAAGACTTTTATTTTGGCTCAATGATGATGGCAAAAAAAAAAACCAACTTATGTTCCTTATGCTTGGCAATGTCAGTTACAAAGTGTTAACTCTCACCTTTGTCATTTACGTTAACCTTTCTAATTGATTTGCATGCAGATTGCAACATAATTTATTTGATAATAAAAAATTATGATATTGGGAATATTTGTTCCCCCATTTAAATTAAACTTTCAAACTTATGTATAACCTTATTTCTCATCTACGATATATTTTATTTTTCCTTTCAGAACTACTTTAGACTACACAAGCCATATCAATAATTTTACTGGCAGTCATGATTGTAATATAATGTAACAAACTTATTTTAATAACTAACGAGTTTCTTTAATTTTGTTTTGATCTCTGTCATGTATAAATGAAGTATATTTTTGTTGTTGAAGATTTGTATAAATAAAGTATAATTGCAATATAGGAGATGTGGTTGATAGCCAATCGACCTGTTAGCGAAAAGTCTTTTCCGGATCATGAATAATTCTGTTCTTTTAAACATACCCAAAAAAATTCTATTCTTATAAGAAATGAACTAGCGTCAATAGAATTATATAGTTCTCAAATATATATAAAGATTGTTTGGTAAATGACTAAATGAGTCAATCATGAACGCGTGTCTATTAGGTTCATTAAAAGTTGATTATAAGATTTAAGAAATTATTTATATAATAAAAAATATATATAAAAACAACTAAAATTATTTTCCCATCAAGTTAAACAACCAAGGTTATGCAAACCAAATGGTTTGCTTAACATTATTTAGATGTAAATGGTTTAACTATATTTTATAACGGAAAATCTAACAAGTGCCCCCATGCATTGGTTAGTAATGTATGGAATTTGTTTAATTTTTTTTTTGTATTATAGTAATACATTAATAGTATTTTCTTATTTAAATAAATCAAATACATAAAAGTGATTATGTTATAATGTTATGTTATAAATTCAATGAATATTCATATTAAATGCAACTTGATTATAGAAATGTATTTAACGGTTAAATGATACCTTACGAGACACTCGTTAGCAAAATCGATTTCAAAATAGTGTAAGTATTTTAAATAATTATATCGTCTTCTAACATTAAAAATTAATATAATAATCTATTATATGAAAAGTTCGTGAGCATACTCAATCGTACTCGTCAAATGATCGTTTCAAAAGATAAAACTTTTTTAAAAAAATTAGCGCAATAATATACAACCATAAGTTTGGAGGCCAAAGAGAAAACTTAACATTTACAAAAGTTTAATTTCTCACAATGTAGCCACTAGCCAAACAGTTTATCGGGCTATTAAACTTTCAGAAATCAAATAAAGATCTAGTCTTTAAATGAAGTACAGATTCTAATATAGTCAACAATTGTTGCGATCTCTTATGAAAACTATTTCAAAGACTTAAGACTTTTATTTTGTCTCAATAGATGTTGACAAAAAAACAACAACTTATGTTCTTTATGTTTGGAAATGTCAGTTACAAATTATTAACTCTCATTTTTGTCATTTACGTTAACCTTCCTAACTGATTTGCATGTAGATTGCAACATAATTTATTTGATAATAAAAAATTATGATATTGGGAATTTTTGTTCCCCCAATTAAATTGAATTTTCAAACTTATGTATAACCTCATTTCTCATTTACGATATATTTTATTTTTCCTTTCAGAACTACTTTAGACTACACAAGGCATATCAATAATTTTACGTGGTAGCCATGATTGTAATATAATGTAACAAAATTATTTTAATAACTAACGAGTTTCTTTAATTTTGTTTTGATCTCTGCCATGTATAAATGAAGTATTTTTATTTTTTTGAAGATCTGTATAAATAAAGTATAGTTGTAATATAGGAGATGCGGTTGATAGCCAATCAAACTGTTAGCGTAAAGTCTTTTCCGGCTCATGAATAATTCTATTCTTTTAAACTTACCCAAAAAAAATCTATTCTTATAAGAAGTGAACTAGCCTCAATAGAATTATATATTCACGAGCCGGAAAAGATTTCTCACATATATATAAAGATTGTTTGGTAAATGACTAAATGAGTCAATCATGAACGCGTGTCTGTTAGGTTTCCCATCAACTAAAAGTATTTTCCCATCAAGTTAAACAACTAAGATTATGCAAACCAAATGGTTTGTTTAACATTATTTAGATGTAAATGGTTTACTATTTTATAACGGAAAAGCTAACAAGTGCCCCCCATGCATTGGTTAGTAATGTATGGAATTTGTTTAATTTTTTTTTTGTATTATAGTAATACATTAATAGTATTTTCTTATTTAAGTAAATCAAATACATAAAAATGATTATGTTGTAATTTTATGTTATAAATACAACGAATATTCATATTAAACGCAACTTGATTATAGAAATGTATTTAACGGTTAAATGATACCTTACGAGACACTCGTTAGCAAAATCGATTTTAAAATAGTGTAAGTATTTTAAATAATTATATCGTCTTCTAACATTAATAATCTATTATACGAAAAGTTCGTGAGCAGACTCAATTGTACTCGTCAAATGTTCGTTTCAAAAGATAAAACTTTTATAAAAAATTAGCGCAATAATATACAACCATAAGTTTGGAGGACAATGAGAAGATTTAACATTTACAAAAGTTTTCTTTCTCACAAAGTAGCCACTAGCCAGACAGTTTACGGGCTATTAAACTTTCAGAAATACAAATAAAGATCTAGTCTTTAAATGAAGTGAAGATTCTAATATATTCAACAATTGTTGCGATCTCTTATGAACACTATTTCAAAGACTTAAAAGACTTTTATTTTGGCTCAGTAGATGATGATAAAAAAAACACCAACTTATGTTCTTTATGTTTGGCAATGTTAGTTACAAAGTATTAACTCTCACTTTTGTCATTTACGTTAACCTTCCTAACTGATTTGCATGTAGATTGCAACATAATTTATTTGATAATAAAAAATTATGATATTGTGAATTTTTGTTCCCCAAATTAAATCGAACTTTCAAACTTATGTATAACCTCATTTCTCATCGACAATATATTTTATTTTTCCTTTCAGAACTACTTTAGACTACACAAGACATATCAATAATTTTACATGGTAGTCATGATTGTAATATAATGTAACAAACTTATTTTAATAATTAACGAGTTTTTTAATTTTGTTTTGATCTCTGCAATGTATAAATGAAGTATTTTTTTTTTGAAGACATGTATAAATAAAGTATAGTTGTAATATACGAGATGCGGTTGCTAGCCAATCGAACTGTTAGCGAAAAGTATTTTCCGGCTCATGAATAATTCTATTCTTTTAAACTTATCCAAAAAAAATCTATTCTTATAAGAAGTGAACTAGCCTCAATAGAATTATATATTCACGAGCCGGAAAATATTTCTCACATATATATAAAGATTGTTTGGTAAATGACTAAATGAGTCAATCATGAACGCGTGTCTGTTAGGTTCATTAAAAGTTGATTATAAGATTTAAGAAATTATTTATATAATAAAAAAAATATATTTAAAAACAACTAAAAGTATTTTCCCATCAAGTTAAACAAGTAAGATTATGCAAACCAAATGGTTTGGTTAACATTATTTAGATGTAAATGACTTACTATTTTATAACGGAAAAGCTAATAAGTGCCTCCCATGCATTGGTTAGGGAATTTGTTTAATTTTTTTTCCTGTATTATAGTAATACATTAATAGTATTTCCTTATTTAAGTAAATCAAATACATAAAAATGATAATGTTATAATGTTATGGTATAAATGCAACGAATATTCATATTAAACGCAACTTGATTATAGAAATGTATTTTAACGGTTAAATGATACCTTACGAGACACTCATTAGCAAAATCGATTTTAAAATAGTGTAAGTATTTTAAATAATTATATCGTCTTCTAACATTAAAAATTAATATAATAATCTATTATACGAAAAGTTCGTGAGCAGACTCAATTGTACTCGTCAAATGTTCGTTTCAAAAGATAAAAATTTTATAAAAAAATTAGCGCAATAATATACAACCATAAGTTTGGAGGCCAAAGAGAAGACTTAACATTTACAAAAGTTTTCTTTCTCACAAAGTAGCCACTAGCCGGACAGTTTATCGGGCTATTAAACTTTCAGAAATCCACATAAAGATCTAGTCTTTAAATGAAGTGAAGATTCTAATATATTCAACGATTGTTGCGATCTCTTATGAACACTATTTCAAATACTTAAAAGACTTTTATTTTGGCTCAGTTGATGATGATAAAAAAAACACCACCGTATGTTCTTTATGTTTGGCAATGTCAGTTAACCTTAGATCTTCGAATTCTTCGCGGCCTTGTTAACCTTAGCCTTCTTCGTTGGTTCAACGCTGCTTGACTTGGCTCCTTTTTAAACGTTAGATCTTCGACAACTTTTCGTTTTTTCGCAGTATTAGCATCCACCGAGGACCCAGCTTCACTTTGATTAGTCGAAATCTTTCGTTTCAAATCAGCCTCCTTCTATTCCTCAGCATTCCGCGCGTTCTCTCTCTTATACTTCTGGAACACTTCTTTAGCGAAACCGCCAGAATGTAACCCAGGTGGACTACTGCTCGATGTAGGAATTGAGAAAGAATACCCGGCTGTAAATCCAGCTTGATTTTGCTGAAAATGATAAGGCTGAGAGGGCATATGAGGAATTCCTGAAGGGGATGGATACTCATAGGCGAAATAGGGTGAGTTGCCAGCTTGATTTTGCTGAAAATAATATGGCCGAGAGGGCATTTGAGGAATTCCTGAAGGGGGTGGATACTCATACGCGAAATAGGGTAAGTTGCAATTGGGACACTCTACGTTCTTGTGTAGATAAACACGAAAGTACTCGTGTAGTAATCTACATGTGTGGCATACAGACCAAAAGGTAGCGGTGATGGGGTAGTTTTGCTGAGCAGCAGGAGTAGCACCTTTGGAAGTTCGACCCTTTCTAGTTGTCGGTTTTCTTTTTGGGGGTGCTGGTTTCGGGATTGCTCCGCTTTTACTCGAACTACTCACCCCATTCCACGCAGCTGAAGGACCTTGCGGCTTAACAAGTTCTGCATTCCTCAATTGGTCAAAAGCTTCTCTTTTGACCTTGTCTGACAAAAAGCTACATGCTTCTGAGATGAGCTTAAAAGCTCCATCAGCACCTATTGATTTGTTTTTGTCCGGATGTAGAACCAGAGCTAATTTCCGATACTGTTTTCTTATCACTCGCTCATCTGCTGTAGGGCTCACATCCAGTACCCTATACCAGTCACTCTCACCACTTATTCGAGTTTCGGACGATATGTATACGTCTAGGGTTGTAATCAGCTGTTGTATACTGTCAAGACCCGGATAGAGTGATTGGGCTTTCAGTGCAAATCTCTTCCCACCTAAGTAATCTTTAGCTTCAAACTTACTGAGGGCAATCTCTTTTGCCCTGACAGCCTCGTCTTTATTGCACTCCATAACAGCAATTTCCTTTTCTGGTGATACCCGGTATTTCGCAAACTTTAGCAGACAAGTTTCCAGCAATAAATCGTACCTAGTTAAAACGAAACACGTGCATGAGCCAGTATATTCAAACACCGATAAAAATAATAATTTCTAGCTGAACCTTTTACAAGTTTATCCTAAATGGACAATTCAGTAGTAACCGACAACAGTAATGTTGAAAACTGTCGGAACATAGTTGTATATGTAGATTATAATGTTAAACATTATGCAAACGGAGTGAAGCATTAAAGCCACATTGATAAAACCACCACAGTATCTTCGACTTTTTATGAAACCTGGGTTTTGCTAATTCTTTAACATAGAAGTTTCCGAAAACAAAATCAAACTTAGTTTAGAAAGATATACACATGCCAAAAGAATTCAACACCTACAACTATAAAATATCTAGCTTAACTTTTCCGTGTCTATCAATCAACTACTAACATGCAAAAGTAATGTGGAAATCTCCTCGAACTTAGAGGCAACCAGGTTCAAATTATGTGAAATTCTATGTAAATGAAATGATGGCATTAACCCGGACAAAAATTCTCCCTTTACAAAATTATACGATATCAAAGATTTTTAAATAATGGATAATGAACTATAACATGCACACACAATTTTTTTTTTTTAAATAATCAGAAACTTCTTTTGCCCTAGCTCGTTTTAATTGCATTCATTACCTTTCTAGTTTCTTTTTTTCTTTTGTTATATAATCAATGAAGCCACCGACAAAATTAATGAAACCAGGACAACATTTTTGTTATTTGAAGGATACCCAGACTCTCTCAAACTTAAGAAGAAAAGGTTTTCGACACAACAACTAACCTAGTTAAAAAAGATACACAGATGAGCAAATAGAATGCAAACAGCAACAAAAATTATATATCTAGCTTAATTTATTCATTTCTTTCCTAAATAGACAATTAACTAGTGACATGCAAAAGTAAGGTGTTCTCAGAATTCAGTCATAACTATGTTTAAATCTTAGGAAATTTTATGAGTGAAGGCATCCAAGGTAACAGCTTTCTGCGCAAAATTCATCCCTTTTCATCAACCAACCTCTGATGTATGCCTTTTCTAAGTGTACCAATGGCATAACAATGAAGCCTTAACTGTAACACACAAAAGGAAAAATTGAATCCTCAAACAAAAATTCTTTCGCGTGATACAAAACTATTTTGTGTTTATTTTTGTTTTTGCATGATGCCACTAATAAATAACCACAACAGAAAATTTGTTGGTTACATACAGGAGTTCTCTAATTTTAGCAAATAAGTTTCTCACGCAAAATCAATCCTATTTAGAATGATGCACACGCATGAGCAAATCGAATTCGGAAACTAAAAAAGTCAAAAAAAAATAAAAATGCCCAGACATTTCAAGTTTATCACAGAGAGACAGTAAACTAGTGACACGCAAAAGTAATGCAAGATTCTCTCCAAACTTGGTTCTAACAATGTTCGAGTGATGTGAAACTTAAAGTCATCATAAGACAAATTTAGTATGAACCCGGTCCATAAAGGGTACAGAATCAGTATCAATAATATTTAAGTGTTCTACTTCTATTTAATTTGAGGGTGGGCTCCATAAAAATTCTCCATTTATTTCTTAGGGCTCTTAAGGGTTGCCACTCTAAAAAATAGTGGACCGAGATCCATCCCAAACTTACTCGTAATTATTCTTAGAAAGTGTGAAGACAATCAATCAAGCAAAATTAAAAAAAAAAAAACATAACAGCAGAATTGTTGTTTTCCGATACTCGGACTCTCTCATACTAAAGCAGATAAATTTCCGACACAATCAAACCTAGTTTAGAAAGACACAAACAAGAGCCAATAGAATTCAAACAGAAAAAAATATAAAATCTTTGGCTGATTTCCATATTTATCCTAGACAGACAATTAACTAGTAACCGACAAAAGTAATGTTGAAATCCCCGGGAACTTGGCTGTAATCCATTCAAATGATGTAAATGATTACACAATTTGTCGTTTTACGGCACCGCCACTAATCAAAATAAACAAACCCGTTATATCACATTTGTCGTTTTACAATACCAGGGATTTTTTTTCATAATTTAGCAGACAAGTTTTCGACAAATCATATCTAATTTAGAAGGATACACACATATAGGCTAATAGACGTCATCAATTCAAAATCAAAAAAAATATCTACAGAAACTTTTTCATGAACAACTGGGATACATAAATAATAAATTATACCCGAAATCAAGTTGAGATTTCATTAAACCTAGCCGTAAGCCTATAATTATGTTCAAATGAAGCGAAAATTATGCAATAATGGGAAAATGTTCAAGCTATGAGTAACCAAAACAAATTATTTTATCCATTTATATCAATCTACCTTTGGATTCTATCTATTTAAATTTACCAACAGCATTGAAATAACAATCCGACATGCAACAGGAAAAAAAAAACCCGAAAAATAACTAACTCGCACACGTGCGCGCAAACTACGGAATCTTATCGAATAAAGCCATTATAACACCAAATTATGCTAAAACTCACTCAAAAAAGCAAATTTTAGATGACATAAGAACCCAAATAAGAAAAACATGACCTTTAACCAAAAACCCTTTTATCTATACCAAATGGCATTTAAAACATATCCCATCATGTGTTTTATATTTTATATAACATTCTATATATAATTCTGTATCAGCATAAACACTATATAGATACATATCATAGTAAATTCTGTATCAACTGATATAACTATAAAATATAAACCCATTACTCCAAAATATTAAAAAAAACTGATCTAACATGCAAAATTTATCAATCAACGTAAAACCCAGATAAAAGATTGTATCTTTTATCTAACATTCTACATATAATTCTGTATACCCACAACTGAAAAAACTATAAAGTATAAACCCATTACTCCAAAATATTAAAAAAAACTGATCTAACATGCAAAATTTATCAATCAACTTAAAATTCAGATAAAAGAGCAATAAAATTCAAATGGGTTTAATACAAGATTAAAAAGAAAATGAGAAAAATGATAAAAGTTCATAGAAATTACCAATGCTAGAAGAGGATTGGTCTAGTGAGAGAAGCCACTGATAAAAATATATATATATATATATATATATATATATATATATATATTTGGCGCTCTATTTCTTCTCTCTTGTGAGTATTATATTTAGTCTTAAAAATATATTTGAGACACAAAGCTGTATTTAAACCATGTTTTTTTAACCCAACAGATACACCTTTGGTTAAGTTAAGTTTGCCTTTTCTCTTTTGAGTAAATCATCGTGGTTAAGGAAGATATTTGTCATTTTCTATATTTGGTTTGGTAAAAAATCGGTTGTAATTGAATAAGTACGTTGAACATTAATTACGACGGTTAAATGATGATGACTATATTTGACTATTCAGTAATTATGACGACGGGGCGGACATGTCATGTTTAATGAATTACTATATAATGTTTTGAACTTATTTAGGTAAAATATCGTCTGTGATTAAATATCTACGTTTACGATGAATCCGTTTGAATTTGTAACTCTTGAGTGACTATGATGACGGGGCAGACCCGTCGCGGTTAATGAAAATATTTACAATGTTCTATATTCGTTTTGGTAAAAGATCGACTGTAATTAAATTTGTACGCTTGCATTAATATGTGGAGTTAATTTTTTAACTATTGAGTAATTATGATGACGGGAATCGGGCCCGTCGTGGTGAATGAAAGTATTTGCAATGCTCTAGATTCGTTTAAGTCTGTAATTGAATATGTACGTTTAAAGAAGAAAAAAAATACTTACGTTTAACATTAATCCGTACAGTTAAATTTATGACTGTTAAGTGATTTTGGTGACTGGGTCGCCCCGTCGTGCTTAATGAAGATATTTACAATGTTTTAAATTTGTTTGGGTAAAAGATTGATTGTAATTGAATATACGAGTCTAGCGTTAATCCGTACAATTTAAATTTTAACATTTGAGTAACTATGATGACGGGGTCGGGACCGTAGTGTTTAATGAAGATATTTACAATGTTCTAAATTCGTTTAGGTAAAAGATCGATTGTAATTGAATTCGTACGTTTACGATTAATCCGTACATTTAAAATTTTAACTCTTGAGTGAATGATGATAGGGTCTGGTCCATAGTGTTTAATGAAGATATTTACAATGTTATAAATTCGTTTGGATAAAAGATATATTGTAATTGAATCCGTAAACGTACGATGAATTCATACAGTTAAATTTTTAACTCTTGAGTGACTGGTCGGATTTGTCATGCTTAATGAAGATATTTACAATGTTTTTAATCGTTTAGGTAAAAAATCGATTGTAATTAACTTGTATAATTCGTATAATTAGCATTAATTATACGTTTTCAGGATGGAAAGTTATTGTTGAAAACATGATTAAAGCACGTTTTTTGAACCTGTGTGTTATGTGCATCGATTCTAATATGAAATAATAAGTTCGAAGTAACAATATCCTCATAATTAAATTACTTAACTTATCTGGTTGTACAAGTTTTGGATGCAACGATTGCCTTTAATCAATAAGATTATGAGACATCATAGTGTTTTACTTCTGTTCGAACGTGAATTAACGTTGGTGCTACGAATAAAACATGTCATTTTGAAGTGATATATGGAAAAATTAATTAAAAAAACTCTACTACCAACAAAGCACATAAATGTAGTCTTACTTTTCAATTTTATTTATCGACTACTTTAATAGCTATGATTATCTTAATACCAAGAAAACTAATTGTTGTAACAGAGACCAATAAACTGTTCACTACTTTTCCCCCTCATAACTTATAAAGGTAAAATGGTAATTTTTTTTATATTAATTTTTTTATAGTTTGGGTTTATAAGACCTTAGTACTACTCCACGATTCAATTAACTCATTGTTACCTAGACTGGACTCACCGGAGTTATCGATCAATATAATTTTTAAAATAGTTTTGTCATTGTCATTTGAGTATATGGGCAAACATATTAAAATGTCCGTCTAAAACGAACTTGCAACTATTCGTACATGTTTCTAGAATATATTTCTTTCATATATATTTATTGTACTTCCTTAATTTTTTAAAAATTTTGGTAATAATGTACAACATTAGTATAAGTAGTCTTAAAACATCCAGGCATTTATACCAGTCTTGTTTAATGCACTTCTTAAAAAAACGTTGTATTTGGTCAATGTACATAAATATTACAAATAGTCTTTAAATCCATATAGTGAAAATAAATTGACTGTTGGTATGTCACTATACACTATCCATTTATTAAATACACATATCGTAAATATCATTACATAATTCGCAAAGTATTAATGGATGCAAATAATCAAAGTAAATATGTTAAATAAAATATGTTTAAAACAATGCGTCTGATCAATTTTATTATGACAATTAAGTTCATTATTTCGTAACGGACCATTTTTCTTTTTTGGATACTATAAAGTTGAGACTTTTGGACTTGGATTTAGTGATGCTTAGTTGAACAAATTCAATAAAATAGTGACTCATAAAACTTATTTAAGACTTTTATTTTGGCTCAATGATGATGGAAAAAAAAAAAACCAACTTATGTTCCTTATGCTTGGCAATGTCAGTTACAAAGTGTTAACTCTCACCTTTGTCATTTACGTTAACCTTTCTATTTGATTTGCATGCAGATTGCAACATAATTTATTTGATAATAAAAAATTATGATATTGGGAATATTTGTTCCCCCATTTAAATTGAACTTTCAAACTTATGTATAACCTTATTTCTCATCTACGATATATTTAATTTTTCCTTTCAGAACTACTTTAGACTACACAAGCCATATCAATAATTTTACTGGCAGTCATGATTGTAATATAATGTAACAAACTTATTTTAATAACTAACGAGTTTCTTTAATTTTGTTTTGATCTCTGTCATGTATAAATGAAGTATATTTTTGTTGTTGAAGATTTGTATAAATAAAGTATAATTGCAATATAGGAGATGTGGTTGATAGCCAATCGACCTGTTAGCGAAAAGTCTTTTCCGGATCATGAATAATTCTGTTCTTTTAAACTTACCCAAAAAAATTCTATTCTTATAAGAAATGAACTAGCGTCAATAGAATTATATAGTTCTCAAATATATATAAAGATTGTTTGGTAAATGACTAAATGAGTCAATCATGAACGCGTGTCTATTAGGTTCATTAAAAGTTGATTATAAGATTTAAGAAATTATTTATATAATAAAAAATATATATAAAAACAACTAAAATTATTTTCCCATCAAGTTAAACAACCAAGGTTATGCAAACCAAATGGTTTGCTTAACATTATTTAGATGTAAATGGTTTAACTATATTTTATAACGGAAAATATAACAAGTGCCCCCCATGCATTGGTTAGTAATGTATGGAATTTGTTTAATTTTTTTTTTTGTATTATAGTAATACATTAATAGTATTTTCTAATTTAAATAAATCAAATACATAAAAGTGATTATGTTATAATGTTATGTTATAAATTCAATGAATATTCATATTAAACGTAACTTGATTATAGAAATGTATTTAACGGTTAAATGATACCTTACGAGACACTCGTTAGCAAAATCGATTTCAAAATAGTGTAAGTATTTTAAATAATTATATCGTCTTCTAACATTAAAAATTAATATAATAATCTAATATATGAAAAGTTCGTGAGCATACTCAATCGTACTCGTCAAATGATCGTTTCAAAAGATAAAACTTTTATAAAAACATTAGCGCAATAATATACAACCATAAGTTTGGAGGCCAAAAAGAAAACTTAACATTTACAAAAGTTTAATTTCTCACAAAGTAGCCACTAGCCAAACAGTTTATCGGGCTATTAAACTTTCAGAAATCAAATAAAGATCTAGTCTTTAAATGAAGTACAGATTCTAATATAGTCAACAATTGTTGCGATCTCTTATGAAAACTATTTCAAAGACTTAAGACTTTTATTTTGTCTCAATAGATGTTGACAAAAAAACAACTACTTATGTTCTTTATGTTTGGAAATGTCAGTTACAAATTATTAACTCTCACTTTTGTCATTTACGTTAACCTTCCTAACTGATTTGCATGTAGATTGCAACATAATTTATTTGATAATAAAAAATTATGATATTGGGAATTTTTGTTCCCCCAATTAAATTGAATTTTCAAACTTATGTATAACCTCATTTCTCATCTACGATATATTTTATTTTTCCTTTCAGAACTACTTTAGACTACACAAGGCATATCAATAATTTTACGGGGTAGCCATGATTGTAATATAATGTAACAAAATTATTTTAATAACTAACGAGTTTCTTTAATTTTGTTTTGATCTCTTCCATGTATAAATGAAGTATTTTTATTTTTTTGAAGATCTGTATAAATAAAGTATAGTTGTAATATAGGAGATGCGGTTGATAGCCAATCGAACTGTTAGCGAAAAGACTTTTCCGGCTCATGAATAATTCTATTCTTTTAAACTTACCCAAAAAAAATCTATTCTTATAAGAAGTGAACTAGCCTCAATAGAATTATATATTCACGAGCCGGAAAAGATTTCTCACATATATATAAAGATTGTTTGGTAAATGACTAAATGAGTCAATCATGAACGCGTGTCTGTTAGGTTTCCCATCAACTAAAAGTATTTTCCCATCAAGTTAAACAACTAAGATTATGCAAACCAAATGGTTTGTTTAACATTATTTAGATGTAAATGGTTTACTATTTTATAACGGAAAAGCTAACAAGTGCCCCCCATGCATTGGTTAGTAATGTATGGAATTTGTTTATTTTTTTTTTTGTATTATAGTAATACATTAATAGTATTTTCTTATTTAAGTAAATCAAATACATAAAAATGATTATGTTATAATGTTATGTTATAAATACAACGAATATTCATATTAAACGCAACTTGATTATAGAAATGTATTTAACGGTTAAATGATACCTTACGAGACACTCGTTAGCAAAATCGATTTTAAAATAGTTTAAGTATTTTAAATAATTATATCGTCTTCTAACATTAATAATCTATTATACGAAAAGTTCGTGAGCAGACTCAATTGTACTCGTCAAATGTTCGTTTCAAAAGATAAAACTTTTATAAAAAATTAGCGCAATAATATACAACCATAAGTTTGGAGGACAAAGAGAAGATTTAACATTTACAAAAGTTTTCTTTCTCACAAAGTAGCCACTAGCCACACAGTTTATCGGGCTATTAAACTTTCAGAAACACAAATAAAGATCTAGTCTTTAAATGAAGTGAAGATTCTAATATATTCAACAATTGTTGCGATCTCTTATGAACACTATTTCAAAGATTTAAAAGACTTTTATTTTGGCTCAGTAGATGATGATAAAAAAAACACCAACTTATGTTCTTTATGTTTGGCAATGTTAGTTACAAAGTATTAACTCTCACTTTTGTCATTTACGTTAACCTTCCTAACTGATTTGCATGTAGATTGCAACATAATTTATTTGATCATAAAAAATTATGATATTGTGAATTTTTGTTCCCCAAATTAAATCGAACTTTCAAACTTATGTATAACCTCATTTCTCATCTACAATATATTTTATTTTTCCTTTCAGAACTACTTTAGACTACACAAGACATATCAATAATTTTACATGGTAGTCATGATTGTAATATAATGTAACAAACTTATTTTAATAATTAACGAGTTTTTTAATTTTGTTTTGATCTCTGCAATGTATAAATGAAGTTTTTTTTTTTGAAGACATGTATAAATAAAGTATAGTTGTAATATACGAGATGCGGTTGCTAGCCAATCGAACTGTTAGCGAAAAGTCTTTTCGGGCTCATGAATAATTCTATTCTTTTAAACTTATCCAAAAAAAATCTATTCTTATAAGAAGTGAACTAGCCTCAATAGAATTATATATTCATGAGCCGGAAAATATTTCTCACATATATATAAAGATTGTTTGGTAAATGACTAAATGAGTCAATCATGAACGCGTGTCTGTTAGGTTCATTAAAAGTTGATTATAAGATTTAAGAAATTATTTATATAATAAAAAAAAAATATTTAAAAACAACTAAAAGTATTTTCCCATCAAGTTAAACAAGTAAGATTATGCAAAACAAATGGTTTGGTTAACATTATTTAGATGTAAATGACTTACTATTTTATAACGGAAAAGCTAATAAGTGCCTCCCATGCATTGGTTAGGGAATTTGTTTAATTTTTTTTCCTGTATTATAGTAATACATTAATAGTATTTCCTTATTTAAGTAAATCAAATACATAAAAATGATAATGTTATAATGTTATGGTATAAATGCAACGAATATTCATATTAAACGCAACTTGATTATAGAAATGTATTTTAACGGTTAAATGATACCTTACGAGACACTCGTTAGCAAAATCGATTTTAAAATAGTGTAAGTATTTTAAATAATTATATCGTCTTCTAACATTAAAAATTAATATAATAATCTATTATACGAAAAGTTCGTGAGCAGACTCAATTGTACTCGTCAAATGTTCGTTTCAAAAGATAAAACTTTTATAAAAAAATTAGCGCAATAATATACAACCATAAGTTTGGAGGCCAAAGAGAAGACTTAACATTTACAAAAGTTTTCTTTCTCACAAAGTAGCCACTAGCCGGACAGTTTATCGGGCTATTAAACTTTCAGAAATCCACATAAAGATCTAGTCTTTAAATGAAGTGAAGATTCTAATATATTCAACGATTGTTGCGATCTCTTATGAACACTATTTCAAATACTTAAAAGACTTTTATTTTGGCTCAGTTGATGATGATAAAAAAAAACACCACCGTATGTTCTTTATGTTTGGCAATGTCAGTTAACCTTAGATCTTCGAATTCTTCGCGGCCTTGTTAACCTTAGCCTTCTTCGTTGGTTCAACGCTGCTTGACTTGGCTCCTTTTTAAACGTTAGATCTTCGACAACTTTTCGTTTTTTCGCAGTATTAGCATCCACCGAGGACCCAGCTTCACTTTGATTAGTCGAAATCTTTCGTTTCAAATCAGCCTCCTTCTATTCCTCAGCATTCCGCGCGTTCTCTCTCTTATACTTCTGGAACACTTCTTTAGCGAAACCGCCAGAATGTAACCCAGGTGGACTACTGCTCGATGTAGGAATTGAGAAAGAATACCCGGCTGTAAATCCAGCTTGATTTTGCTGAAAATGATAAGGCTGAGAGGGCATATGAGGAATTCCTGAAGGGGATGGATACTCATAGGCGAAATAGGGTGAGTTGCCAGCTTGATTTTGCTGAAAATAATATGGCCGAGAGGGCATTTGAGGAATTCCTGAAGGAGGTGGATACTCATACGCGAAATAGGGTAAGTTGCAATTGGGACACTCTACGTTCTTGTGTAGATAAACACGAAAGTACTCGTGTAGTAATCTACATGTGTGGCATACAGACCAAAAGGTAGCGGTGATGGGGTAGTTTTGCTGAGCAGCAGGAGTAGCACCTTTGGAAGTTCGACCCTTTCTAGTTGTCGGTTTTCTTTTTGGGGGTGCTGGTTTCGGGATTGCTCCGCTTTTACTCGAACTACTCACCCCATTCCACGCAGCTGAAGGACTTTGCGGCTTAACAAGTTCTGCATTCCTCAATTGGTCAAAAGCTTCTCTTTTGACCTTGTCTGACAAAAAGCTACATGCTTCTGAGATGAGCTTAAAAGCTCCATCAGCACCTATTGATTTGTTTTTGTCCGGATGTAGAACCAGAGCTAATTTCCGATACTGTTTTCTTATCACTCGCTCATCTGCTGTAGGGCTCACATCCAGTACCCTATACCAGTCACTCTCACCACTTATTCGAGTTTCGGACGATATGTATACGTCTAGGGTTGTAATCAGCTGTTGTATACTGTCAAGACCCGGATAGAGTGATTGGGCTTTCAGTGCAAATCTCTTCCCACCTAAGTAATCTTTAGCTTCAAACTTACTGAGGGCAATCTCTTTTGCCCTGACAGCCTCGTCTTTATTGCACTCCATAACAGCAATTTCCTTTTCTGGTGATACCCGGTATTTCGCAAACTTTAGCAGACAAGTTTCCAGCAATAAATCGTACCTAGTTAAAACGAAACACGTGCATGAGCCAGTATATTCAAACACCGATAAAAATAATAATTTCTAGCTGAACCTTTTACAAGTTTATCCTAAATGGACAATTCAGTAGTAACCGACAACAGTAATGTTGAAAACTGTCGGAACATAGTTGTATATGTAGATTATAATGTTAAACATTATGCAAACGGAGTGAAGCATTAAAGCCACATTGATAAAACCACCACAGTATCTTCGACTTTTTATGAAACCTGGGTTTTGCTAATTCTTTAACATAGAAGTTTCCGAAAACAAAATCAAACTTAGTTTAGAAAGATATACACATGCCAAAAGAATTCAACACCTACAACTATAAAATATCTAGCTTAACTTTTCCGTGTCTATCAATCAACTACTAACATGCAAAAGTAATGTGGAAATCTCCTCGAACTTAGAGGCAACTAGGTTCAAATTATGTGAAATTCTATGTAAATGAAATGATGGCATTAACCCGGACAAAAATTCTCCCTTTACAAAATTATACGATATCAAAGATTTTTAAATAATGGATAATGAACTATAACATGCACACACAATTTTTTTTTTTAAATAATCAGAAACTTCTTTTGCCCTAGCTCGTTTTAATTGCATTCATTACCTTTCTAGTTTCTTTTTTTCTTTTGTTATATAATCAATGAAGCCACCGACAAAATTAATGAAACCAGGACAACATTTTTGTTATTTGAAGGATACCCAGACTCTCTCAAACTTAAGAAGAAAAGGTTTTCGACACAACAACTAACCTAGTTAAAAAAGATACACAGATGAGCAAATAGAATGCAAACAGCAACAAAAATTATATATCTAGCTTAATTTATTCATTTCTTTCCTAAATAGACAATTAACTAGTGACATGCAAAAGTAAGGTGTTCTCAGAATTCAGTCATAACTATGTTTAAATCTTAGGAACTTTTATGAGTGAAGGCATCCAAGGTAACAGCTTTCTGCGCAAAATTCATCCCTTTTCATCAACCAACCTCTGATGTATGCCTTTTCTAAGTGTACCAATGGCATAACAATGAAGCCTTAACTGTAACACACAAAAGGAAAAATTGAATCCTCAAACAAAAATTCTTTCGCGTGATACAAAACTATTTTGTTTTTATTTTTGTTTTTGCATGATGCCACTAATAAATAACCACAACAGAAAATTTGTTGGTTACATACAGGAGTTCTCTAATTTTAGCAAATAAGTTTCTCACGCCAAATCAATCCTATTTAGAATGATGCACACGCATGAGCAAATCGAATTCGGAAACTAAAAAAGTCAAAAAAAAATAAAAATGCCCAGACATTTCAAGTTTATCACAGAGAGACAGTAAACTAGTGACACGCAAAAGTAATGCAAGGTTCTCTCCAAACTTGGTTCTAACAATGTTCGAGTGATGTGAAACTTAAAGTCATCATAAGACAAATTTAGTATGAACCCGGTCCATAAAGGGTACAGAATCAGTATCAATAATATTTCAGTGTTCTACTTCTATTTAATTTGAGGGTGGGCTCCATAAAAATTCCCCATTTATTTCTTAGGGTTCTTAAGGGTTGCCACTCTAAAAAATAGTGGACCGAGATCCATCCCAAACTTACTCGTAATTATTCTTAGAAAGTGTGAAGACAATCAATCAAGCAAAATTAAAAAAAAAAAAAAAACATAACAACAGAATTGTTGTTTTCCGATACTCGGACTCTCTCATACTAAAGCAGATAAATTTCCGACACAATCAAACCTAGTTTAGAAAGACACAAACAAGAGCCAATAGAATTCAAACAGAAAAAAATATAAAATCTTTGGCTGATTTCCATATTTATCCTAGACAGACAATTAACTAGTAACCGACAAAAGTAATGTTGAAATCCCCGGGAACTTGGCTGTAATCCATTCAAATGATGTAAATGATTACACAATTTGTCGTTTTACGGCACCGCCACTAATCAAAATAAACAAACCCGTTATATCACATTTGTCGTTTTACAATACCAGGGATTTTTTTTCATAATTTAGCAGACAAGTTTTCGACAAATCATATCTAATTTAGAAGGATACACACATATAGGCTAATAGACGTCATCAATTCAAAATCCAAAAAAATATCTACAGAAACTTTTTCATGAACAACTGGGATACATAAATAATAAATTATACCCGAAATCAAGTTGAGATTTCATTAAACCTAGCCGTAAGCCTATAATTATGTTCAAATGAAGCGAAAATTATGCAATAATGGGAAAAGGTTCAAGCTATGAGTAACCAAAACAAATTATTTTATCCATTTATATCAATCTACCTTTGGATTCTATCTATTTAAATTTACCAACAGCATTGAAATAACAATCCGACATGCAACAGGAAAAAAAAAACCCGAAAAATAACTAACTCGCACACGTGCGTGCAAACTACGGAATCTTATCGAATAAAGCCATTATAACACCAAATTATGCTAAAACTCACTCAAAAAAGCAAATTTTAGATGACATAAGAACCCAAATAAGAAAAACATGACCATTAACCAAAAACCCTTTTATCTATACCAAATGGCATTTAAAACATATCTCATCATGTGTTTTATATTTTATATAACATTCTATATATAATTCTGTATCAGCATAAACACTATATAGATACATATCATAGTAAATTCTGTATCAACTGATATAACTATAAAATATAAACCTATTACTCCAAAATATTAAAAAAAACTGATCTAACATGCAAAATTTATCAATCAACGTAAAACCCAGATAAAAGATTGTATCTTTTATCTAACATTCTACATATAATTCTGTATACCCACAACTGAAAAAACTATAAAGTATAAACCCATTACTCCAAAATATTAAAAAAAACTGATCTAACATGCAAAATTTATCAATCAACTTAAAATTCAGATAAAAGAGCAATAAAATTCCAATGGGTTTAATACAAGATTAAAAAGAAAATGAGAAAAATGATAAAAGTTCATAGAAATTACCAATGCTAGAAGAGGATTGGTCTAGTGAGAGAAGCCACTGATAAAATATATATATATATATATATATATATATATATATTTGGCGCTCTATTTCTTCTCTCTTGTGAGTATTATATTTAGTCTTAAAAATATATTTGAGACACAAAGCTGTATTTAAACCATGTTTTTTTAACCCAACAGATACACCTTTGGTTAAGTTAAGTTTGCCTTTTCTCTTTTGAGTAAATCATCGTGGTTAAGGAAGATATTTGTCATTTTCTATATTTGGTTTGGTAAAAAATCGGTTGTAATTGAATAAGTACGTTGAACATTAATTACGACGGTTAAATGATGATGACTATATTTGACTATTCAGTAATTATGACGACGGGGCGGACATGTCATGTTTAATGAATTACTATATAATGTTTTGAACTTATTTAGGTAAAATATCGTCTGTGATTAAATATCTACGTTTACGATGAATCCGTTTGAATTTGTAACTCTTGAGTGACTATGATGACGGGGCAGACCCGTCGCGGTTAATGAAAATATTTACAATGTTCTATATTCGTTTTGGTAAAAGATCGACTGTAATTAAATTTGTACGCTTGCATTAATATGTGGAGTTAATTTTTTAACTATTGAGTAATTATGATGACGGGAATCGGGCCCGTCGTGGTGAATGAAAGTATTTGCAATGCTCTAGATTCGTTTAAGTCTGTAATTGAATATGTACATTTAAAGAAGAAAAAAAATACTTACGTTTAACATTAATCCGTACAGTTAAATTTATGACTGTTAAGTGATTTTGGTGACTGGGTCGCCCCGTCGTGCTTAATGAAGATATTTACAATGTTTTAAATTTGTTTGGGTAAAAGATTGATTGTAATTGAATATACGAGTCTAGCGTTAATCCGTACAATTTAAATTTTAACATTTGAGTAACTATGATGACGGGGTCGGGCCCGTAGTGTTTAATGAAGATATTTACAATGTTCTAAATTCGTTTAGGTAAAAGATCGAATGTAATTGAATTCGTACGTTTACGATTAATCCGTACATTTAAAATTTTAACTCTTGAGTGAATGATGATAGGGTCGGGTCCATAGTGTTTAATGAAGATATTTACAATGGTATAAATTCGTTTGGATAAAAGATATATTGTAATTGAATCCGTAAACGTACGATGAATTCATACAGTTAAATTTTTAACTCTTGAGTGACTGGTCGGATTTGTCATGCTTAATGAAGATATTTACAATGTTTTTAATCGTTTAGGTAAAAAATCGATTGTAATTAACTCGTATAATTCGTATAATTAGCATTAATTATACGTTTTCAGGATGGAAAGTTATTGTTGAAAACATGATTAAAGCACGTTTTTTGAACCTGTGTGTTATGTGCATCGATTCTAATATGAAATAATAAGTTCGAAGTAACAATATCCTCATAATTAAATTACTTAACTTATCTGGTTGTACAAGTTTTGGATGCAACGATTGCCTTTAATCAATAAGATTATGAGACATCATAGTGTTTTACTTCTGTTCGAACGTGAATTAACGTTGGTGCTACGAATAAAACATGTCATTTTGAAGTGATATATGGAAAAATTAATTAAAAAAACTCTACTACCAACAAAGCACATAAATGTAGTCTTACTTTTCAATTTTATTTATCGACTACTTTAATAGCTATGATTATCTTAATACCAAGAAAACTAATTGTTGTAACAGAGACCAATAAACTGTTCACTACTTTTCCCCCTCATAACTTATAAAGGTAAAATGGTAATTTTTTTTATATTAATTTTTTTATAGTTTGGGTTTATAAGACCTTAGTACTACTCCACGATTCAATTAACTCATTGTTACCTAGACTGGACTCACCGGAGTTATCGATCAATATAATTTTTAAAATAGTTTTGTCATTGTCATTTGAGTATATGGGCAAACATATTAAAATGTCCGTCTAAAACGAACTTGCAACTATTCGTACATGTTTCTAGAATATATTTCTTTCATATATATTTATTGTACTTCCTTAATTTTTTAAAAATTTTGGTAATAATGTACAACATTAGTATAAGTAGTCTTAAAACATCCAGGCATTTATACCAGTCTTGTTTAATGCACTTCTTAAAAAAACGTTGTATTTGGTCAATGTACATAAATATTACAAATAGTCTTTAAATCCATATAGTGAAAATAAATTGACTGTTGGTATGTCACTATACACTATCCATTTATTAAATACACATATCGTAAATATCATTACATAATTCGCAAAGTATTAATGGATGCAAATAATCAAAGTAAATATGTTAAATAAAATATGTTTAAAACAATGCGTCTGATCAATTTTATTATGACAATTAAGTTCATTATTTCGTAACGGACCATTTTTCTTTTTTGGATACTATAAAGTTGAGACTTTTGGACTTGGATTTAGTGATGCTTAGTTGAACAAATTCAATAAAATAGTGACTCATAAAACTTATTTAAGACTTTTATTTTGGCTCAATGATGATGGCAAAAAAAAAAAACCAACTTATGTTCCTTATGCTTGGCAATGTCAGTTACAAAGTGTTAACTCTCACCTTTGTCATTTACGTTAACCTTTCTAATTGATTTGCATGCAGATTGCAACATAATTTATTTGATAATAAAAAATTATGATATTGGGAATATTTGTTCCCCCATTTAAATTGAACTTTCAAACTTATGTATAACCTTATTTCTCATCTACGATATATTTTATTTTTCCTTTCAGAACTACTTTAGACTACACAAGCCATATCAATAATTTTACTGGCAGTCATGATTGTAATATAATGTAACAAACTTATTTTAATAACTAACGAGTTTCTTTAATTTTGTTTTGATCTCTGTCATGTATAAATGAAGTATATTTTTGTTGTTGAAGATTTGTATAAATAAAGTATAATTGCAATATAGGAGATGTGGTTGATAGCCAATCGACCTGTTAGCGAAAAGTCTTTTCCGGATCATGAATAATTCTGTTCTTTTAAACTTACCCAAAAAAATTCTATTCTTATAAGAAATGAACTAGCGTCAATAGAATTATATAGTTCTCAAATATATATAAAGATTGTTTGGTAAATGACTAAATGAGTCAATCATGAACGCGTGTCTATTAGGTTCATTAAAAGTTGATTATAAGATTTAAGAAATTATTTATATAATAAAAAATATATATAAAAACAACTAAAATTATTTTCCCATCAAGTTAAACAACCAAGGTTATGCAAACCAAATGGTTTGCTTAACATTATTTAGATGTAAATGGTTTAACTATATTTTATAACGGAAAATCTAACAAGTGCCCCCATGCATTGGTTAGTAATGTATGGAATTTGTTTAATTTTTTTTTGGTATTATAGTAATACATTAATAGTATTTTCTTATTTAAATAAATCAAATACATAAAAGTGATTATGTTATAATGTTATGTTATAAATTCAATGAATATTCATATTAAACGCAACTTGATTATAGAAATGTATTTAACGGTTAAATGATACCTTACGAGACACTCGTTAGCAAAATCGATTTCAAAATAGTGTAAGTATTTTAAATAATTATATCGTCTTCTAACATTAAAAATTAATATAATAATCTATTATATGAAAAGTTCGTGAGCGTACTCAATCGTACTCGTCAAATGATCGTTTCAAAAGATAAAACTTTTATAAAAAAATTAGCGCAATAATATACAACCATAAGTTTGGAGGCCAAAGAGAAAACTTAACATTTACAAAAGTTTAATTTCTCACAAAGTAGCCACTAGCCAAACAGTTTATCGGGCTATTAAACTTTCAGAAATCAAATAAAGATCTAGTCTTTAAATGAAGTACATATTCTAATATAGTCAACAATTGTTGCGATCTCTTATGAAAACTATTTCAAAGACTTAAGACTTTTATTTTGTCTCAATAGATGTTGACAAAAAAACAACAACTTATGTTCTTTATGTTTGGAAATGTCAGTTACAAATTATTAACTCTCATTTTTGTCATTTACGTTAACCTTCCTAACTGATTTGCATGTAGATTGCAACATAATTTATTTGATAATAAAAAATTATGATATTGGGAATTTTTGTTCCCCCAATTAAATTGAATTTTCAAACTTATGTATAACCTCATTTCTCATTTACGATATATTTTATTTTTCCTTTCAGAACTACTTTAGACTACACAAGGCATATCAATAATTTTACGGGGTAGCCATGATTGTAATATAATGTAACAAATTATTTTAATAACTAACGAGTTTCTTTAATTTTGTTTTGATCTCTTCCATGTATAAATGAAGTATTTTTATTTTTTTGAAGATCTGTATAAATAAAGTATAGTTGTAATATAGGAGATGCGGTTGATAGCCAATCGAACTGTTAGCGAAAAGTCTTTTCCGGCTCATGAATAATTCTATTCTTTTAAACTTACCCAAAAAAAATCTATTCTTATAAGAAGTGAACTAGCCTCAATAGAATTATATATTCACGAGCCGGAAAAGATTTCTCACATATATATAAAGATTGTTTGGTAAATGACTAAATGAGTCAATCATGAACGCGTGTCTGTTAGGTTTCCCATCAACTAAAAGTATTTTCCCATCAAGTTAAACAACTAAGATTATGCAAACCAAATGGTTTGTTTAACATTATTTAGATGTAAATGGTTTACTATTTTATAATGGAAAAGCTAACAAGTGCCCCCCATGCATTGGTTAGTAATGTATGGAATTTGTTTAATTTTTTTTTTTGTTTGTATTATAGTAATACATTAATAGTATTTTCTTATTTAAGTAAATCAAATACATAAAAATGATTATGTTATAATGTTATGTTATAAATACAACGAATATTCATATTAAACGCAACTTGATTATAGAAATGTATTTAACGGTTAAATGATACCTTACGAGACACTCGTTAGCAAAATCGATTTTAAAATAGTGTAAGTATTTTAAATAATTATATCGTCTTCTAACATTAATAATCTATTATACGAAAAGTTCGTGAGCAGACTCAATTGTACTCGTCAAATGTTCGTTTCAAAAGATAAAACTTTTATAAAAAATTAGCGCAATAATATACAACCATAAGTTTGGAGGACAAAGAGAAGATTTAACATTTACAAAAGTTTTCTTTCTCACAAAGTAGCCACTAGCCAGACAGTTTATCGGGCTATTAAACTTTTAGAAATACAAATAAAGATCTAGTCTTTAAATGAAGTGAAGATTCTAATATATTCAACAATTGTTGCGATCTCTTATGAACAATATTTCAAAGACTTAAAAGACTTTTATTTTGGCTCAGTAGATGATGATAAAAAAAACACCAACCTATGTTCTTTATGTTTGGCAATGTTAGTTACAAAGTATTAACTCTCACTTTTGTCATTTACGTTAACCTTCCTAACTGATTTGCATGTAGATTGCAACATAATTTATTTGATAATAAAAAATTATGATATTGTGAATTTTTGTACCTCAAATTAAATCGAACTATCAAACTTATGTATAACCTCATTTCTCATCTACAATATATTTTATTTTTCCTTTCAGAACTACTTTAGACTACACAAGACATATCAATAATTTTACATGGTAGTCATGATTGTAATATAATGTAACAAACTTATTTTAATAATTAACGAGTTTTTTAATTTTGTTTTGATCTCTGCAATGTATAAATGAAGTATTTTTTTTTGAAGACATGTATAAATAAAGTATAGTTGTAATATACGAGATGCGATTGCTAGTCAATCGAACTGTTAGCGAAAAGTCTTTTCCGGCTCATGAATAATTCTATTCTTTTAAACTTATCCAAAAAAAATCTATTCTTATAAGAAGTGAACTAGCCTCAATAGAATTATATATTCACGAGCCGGAAAATATTTCTCACATATATATAAAGATTGTTTGGTAAATGACTAAATGAGTCAATCATGAACTCGTGTCTGTTAGGTTCATTAAAAGTTGATTATAAGATTTAAGAAATTATTTATATAATAAAAAAAAATATTTAAAAACAACTAAAATTATTTTCCCATCAAGTTAAACAAGTAAGATTATGCAAACCAAATGGTTTGTTTAACATTATTTAGATGTAAATGACTTACTATTTTATAACGGAAAAGCTAATAAGTGCCTCCCATGCATTGGTTAGTAATGTATGGAATTTGTTTTTGTTTTTTCTTGTATTATAGTAATACATTAATAGTATTTCCTTATTTAAGTAAATCAAATAAATAAAAATGATAATGTTATAATGTTATTGTATAAATACAACGAATATTCATATTAAACGCAGCTTGATTATAGAAATGTATTTAACGGTTAAATGATACCTTATGAGACACTCGTTAGCAAAATCAATTTTAAAATAGTGTAAGTATTTTAAATAATTATATCGTCTTCTAACATTAAAAATTAATATAATAATCTATTATACGAAAAGTTCGTGAGCAGACTCAATTGTACTCGTCAAATGTTCGTTTCAAAAGATAAAACTTTTATAAAAAAATTAGCGCAATGATATACAACCATAAGTTTGGAGGCCAAAGAGAAGAGTTAACATTTACAAAAGTTTTCTTTCTCACAAAGTAGCCACTAGCCAGGCAGTTTATCGGGCTATTAAACTTTTAGAAATCCAAATAAAGATCTAGTCTTTAAATGAAGTGCAGATTCTAATATATTCAACGATTGTTGCGATCTCTTATGAACACTTTTTCAACGACTTAAGACCTTAGTACTACTCCACGATTCAATTAACTCATTGTTACGTAGACCGGATTCACCGGAGTTATCGATCAATATAATTTTTTAAATAGTTTTGTCATTGTCATTTGAGTATATGGGCAAACATATTAACATGTCCATCTAAAACGAACTTCCAACTATTCGTACATGTTTCCAAGAATATATTGCTTTCATATATATTTATTATACTTCCTTAATTTTTTAAAATTTTTGGTAATAATGTACAACATTAGTATAAGTAGTCTTAAAACATTCAAGCATTTATACCAGTCTTGTTTAATGCACTTCTTAAAAAAAACGTTGTATTTGGTCAATGTACATAAATATTACAAATAGTCTTTAAATCCATATAGTGGAAATAAATTGACTGTCGTTATGTCACTATACACTATCCATTTATTAAATACACATATCGTAAATATCATTACATAATTCGCAAAGTATTAATGAATGCAAATAATCAAAGTAAATCTGCTAAATAAAATATGTTTAAAACAATGCGTCTGATCAATATTATTATGACAATTAAGTTCATTATTTCGTAAGGGAAAAAACATTTTGAAATTGCTCATATTTATCCAAATCTCAACGGTTAACAAACAGTAATTGGATTTCAAATTTTAACATTGCCATAATTAAACCACTAATTTATATACATACTCCATTCGTCTTGAAACTGAAATGAACATAAATTGTTTAAACTGCATAAACGAAATCCCCATAACAACAAAAACTAAAAAAAAAAATGCAAATATCACAATCTTGATGTCATGCTAAAAACCGTCTAACAATTGAAAAAAAAACGAAACTTGTGTCCAATCAAGCAATCGATGTCACCTTCGCCATATGTCTCGGCCCTGCATATACATATAGCAAATATAAAAATCTTATACAAGCAACAAAATTAAAAACTTAAATAAAATTTGGATGGTATGAATCAGAAAATTATTTTAAA
Source organism: Primula veris (assembly GCA_963682055.1). Lineage (NCBI taxonomy): Eukaryota > Viridiplantae > Streptophyta > Magnoliopsida > Ericales > Primulaceae > Primula > Primula veris. The sequence continues at coordinate 11,725,416 of OY821741.1, read as the reverse complement.
ATGTTAGTTTATAAAAAAAATAGCAGATACCAACACCATACAACTCCTCATACTAGATTCTGCTAGCAATATCTTTGATATAGTAATATAAGTATAATTAAAAAAAATACTTACAGAGTCAATTCTTTTCTTCCACGAAATTGATGTGCGATTTTGGCCAAACAAAATAGTCTCCAAGCCCGACTTCGTTAATTGTCTTTGCATCAGGAGTTGCCTTGTAAAGTTTTGCGGAGTAAATCTTTTTAATAGGCATGCTGACCTTCATTTCATACTCCTTTAGACTATAATTGTGACAAGTCCCTTTATGATTTAAATCAGTAACTTCCTCTGCGATTGCAACAACATCATTATCCCAATTAAGCAACTCACACCACCTGAATGGGGTTGGTTCAATGGGTGTCGATTTAGATCTATCTGCTTTTCTCGAGTTTGACTTGCTTGTTTTTTTCATCATATGGGGCAAATCTGTTGATGACTTACTAGCTCCTTGAGGCGTGGGCATATGTGCTATCTCATGTATGGGCATAGTTGCTACCTTAGGTGCAAAAATACGTTTAGATGGCCTGCTTTTCACCTGTGTACGGGTTAAAAATAGTAAGGAACATCAGAATTATTATTCTATCTCATATCATATTATATTGCTATAAAAGTATATAAATTACTTTTCAACATTACAATTACAGTACAACATTCGTAAAAAGTTAAAAAATAGTAGCAATACTTTGACAAAAGAAAAGGCAAGCTGTCAGCTCTTAGCCACACTACAATAAATAATCTATAAAAAAACTGATAAACTAGTGCCTTTGATTAAGTAATATCACGTGGTGTTAGAAAACTGCATGGAGTACCCTGCAATGGTACTTTGGCTATTCACTATCCACGTTCATAAATTTTCTATATATAAAAATCTAACCGCAGAATGAAAAACAAGACTTCTTTTAATAAGAGAGAGAAACGATGATTGGTAGAAACAATTATAAAAATTGTATTTTAGTAGTTTATTCATAAACAAGAATATCTAACCCAAACAAATAATGTCTAACCTTACGAGAACCACAAGCAAGATCCGGTGGTGTATTTATTTTATTTGTCTTTTTCTCCAAACTCTTTTTCTGTTTACTTTCTTCCGAGTTCATAATATGAGAATGAAGAACGGCGTTGTACTTACTCGTAGAAACAAAACTCCCAACACCTGGCAAACCCTTAGCTTTCTTGCCAAAAACTTGAGTCAATGGATCGTCATCGATCGACAAAGGATGAACACCAATGTTGTTTTCTGCACTTTCTTTACCTTCATCGACTTTTTGCTTGAACTTGCTACTGTAATATTAATCATGATGTCTACATTGATAAAAAAAAATTGCAAAGGGTTTAAATATATTATAAAAAAGTCATTCGTTTTTTTTTTAAAACAAAAACCTTATCCAAAATTGCAAAGGGTTTATATATACTATAAAAAAATTGCAAAGGGTTCAAATATACTATAAAAATGTCTGAATAATTAATTATGTGAAACTTTATTCTTAAACTTACTAAAAATGGTTGAACACTAGGCAGTGGAGTTCGATTCTTTCTTGTATGAGTTTCAATCCACACCTCACTTCGTGACACAACATTACCTCGTTTTTTAGCCTAAATAACATAAAATAGTTACTTCAATTATTAGTTTCATGTCATAACACAACTATAGCAGAAATCAGATTAATCGTATTGGAAAAGTACCATGTCATACTCAACCATTGCTGCGCTTTTTCGCCCGCCGGTATGCCCGTACAAACTACATTTTTACTTTTAACAACTTTAGCTCTTCGCTCTATTTGTTCGCCACTAGACTCATAGATACAAAATTTCTCCCAATCATCCTTCGCAATCCCCTTAGGAATATTCACCATTTTCGCCTCTAAAGTGATATGAACGTCCAAATGACTCTTTCTTAGACTCGACTTTAGTTTTCGGAAAGCACTTGGCATTGATTTTTCAATACTTTCTCTTAGATAACCTGGTACATTAAATTTTTTCTGCACACAAACATAGTATTATTTATATTCTAACAATTACTAAAAACCCTCATTAAAAAAACAATAAGAGTTGATGAGATTTTTTTCTCTTACCACTATTTCATTCCAAACATCATCCTTATGTCTTTGTTCTACCTTTAACCAACTAGTATAGCTAATAGGCACATAGGTAGTCACATATTTACCAACTTTAGCCTTAAAGCGAGTTCCATTGGGTCCAACTGCTTCCCCATGACGATTGAACATAACAAAATTTCTATCTGCACGTTGTTTGTTAACCTCGGGTGCCAGGTCATCGTGTTCATCATGTTCCGATAGGTCGCCATCACTAGAAGACATTGCATCTGAAAGAAATTATGTTCATATATATCAAGTTAATAATTGTAAAGCATGATGTATAAATAGACTTAAACCAGTAGAAGAATTAAACAGTGACAACAATGTAAGACAAAATAAGTTAAAACAATAAATTATTACCAAAGACAAATAGCAACTCAAATCAAAGTAGACCACCTTTAAATACTTAATCCCAGAACAAGGCCAAGGATAATACAAAATGTGGTGAAAAAAACTATCACACAAGTAAAACTATAGCATCTCAAGCCATTAAAAATCATGAAAAATTGGAAAAACAAACTGTATGTTCAAACATCATTAAATCACTAATATTTTCTAAAATAAAAACAAAGTTAGAGCACATTAAAAAAAACCGTAGTAAAATTCACTAATCAAATATCAACAAATTCTTTATGACGGGGTTGTCCTTCAAACAAGATTGATAGTCTGTTGGAATGTCTAGTTTGTCAACTTCCTTAGTCAATCTTCGGTGCATTTAAAACCACATGCCACCCATCATCTTTATAATTTTTAGAGTAAAAAATTGCCACTGCTTCTTGAGCTAAAATGAACGGATCCTCATCAACTCGTTCCTTATTCTTAAGGTTTTTTAAATTTACCATCACGTGGTTCCAAAGTGAATCAACCTTAGAACCATTTTTAGAGTCTTCCACTTTCACCCAATCACAATAAAAAACCATCTCTTTAAAATCTATATAGTCCAACTCTAATATCTCTCTAATAACTCCATAAAAGGTCATCTTATCTTCCTTCGGATTTTTGTCTTTTCTACCAGAAACAAAAAGAGAATATGCTTCCATCGACACTCCGCTGTCCTGAGTTACCAAACATTGTTCCGAAGAATTAGGAGAGAATATGAAACCATTAACACGATACTTTGTGAATCTCTTTGCTTTATGTAGTGGACCCTTGGCTAATCTCCATATCATTGCATTAGTTTGCTTTGCATCCAACAACTGCTATGAAAATAAAAATCAACTTTATAAGCAGAAATTCACTACTAAGTATAACAATAAATAACACTAGATATACCTCATCACACAGCCAATGAATGAATTCTTTAACAGTTGCGTTTCCTCTCCGACCAGCGGCTTGATCCCGAGTTGAGAAGTAACCATTATATTTTCTACATGTAGTGTCACATCAGGTCATCCACGTTAAAAAAAACACTATTTGTAAAATACAACTTGTAGCAATGCACACTTACTTTTCCCATTCATTTAATTTATCAGAGTTTGCGAGTCGATTTAAAATCCATCGGCGTACTTGCTCAAACTGAACGTGGTTCAGCTGAAAGGTTTCCCCAATTCCAAATGATTGTTCATCTGTAAAGTCAACACTCTCATCCAGCCAATCTTCTCAACCGGCTTTGTAACCCCTCATATTTGCGTTTGGCATATACTCCATACAAAACATGGCAGCTTCGTCTACAAGGTAAGCCTCGGCTATTGACCCTTCTATGTATTGCTTATTAAGGGTATATTCCTTGTACACTTTCATTAATCTTTCAAAATTGGATTTTAAAGATTAATATCATCAATAAATTAGAATTAAGTGCTATACGTGCATACAAAGAACAAAAAATAAGTATGCACCTTTCAAATGGGTACATCCATCGGAATTTTACTGGGCCACACAATAAGGCTTCATCGGTGAGATGAACCATACAATGCACACTTATAACGAAGAAAGAAGGTGGAAAATCTTTTTCAAGAATGCACATTGCCTCAACCAATGCTCGTTTTGCAAGCTCGAGCTCTTTTTTATTGATCACCTTAGCACATAAAATCTTGAAAAATAAGCTAATTCGTTGAATTGCATTTCTAATATCTTTATTCTTGTGAAAAGAATGCCTAAATAGTAGGGGAAAAAAATGTTCCATTATCACGTGATAGTCATGTGACTTGAGCCCTTTTAGCTCTGGAGGATCGATGCTAACACAATTACTCAAATTTGAGGAGAAATTTGTAGGCAACTTTAGATCTTTTAAAGTTTGACAAAACTGTCGTTTTTCCTCATTTGTTAAGACGTAAGATGCTTTTGGAATCGACATTTTTCCGGTTTCTCCATCTTTAACCATCCACAACTTTTTCTTAACTCCTAATTTATTCATTTCTTTCCGACCTTGTATTCCATCCTTAGTCTTTTTTTTCACACCCATCAACAAGTTCAATAAGTACTCTGTTATATTTTTCTCAGTGTGCATCACGTCAATGTTATGTCTCACTTCAAGAGTTTTCCAATAAGGAAAATCAAACAAAATAGACCTTCTTGACCATGGTGCGGCAAGAGTTGACTCATCTTCAGAATTGTCATTTTCTCCAATCTTACCTTGCCTTTTACACTTTCCACGAGTAACTTTATTTAACCGTTTCCTTTCATTACTTGCAAGAACTTTTGCTATCTTTTGTTCAACCTCTTCCCCTGATAATCGATATGGAGGGGGTAGTTGTTCAAGTGTTTTATTGAATCTTCTATTACTCCTGAACTTGTGATCAGAGTTCAAAAATCTTCGGTATCCATGATAATATATTTTAGTAGAGTCTCCAAGTCGCGAGGAGACGATATCATCGGCACAAACCGGACAAGCTTTATATCCATGAACAGTGCAATCTGAAAGGTTTCCATAAGCTGGAAAGTCATGGACACCCCAAAGCAGCATTGCCCTCATGTTAAATGTTTTCTTAGTAAATGCATCCCATGTTTGTACGCCTTTAAACCACAGCTCTTTCAGATCATCTACTAAAAGTTCCAAAAATACATCAATTTTATTTCCTGGCCCTTTTTTTCCAGAGATTAGTAATGTCAGGAGAGAGAACTCTTTTTTCATGCACAACGATGGTGGAAGATTTAGTGGTGCTAAAATCACAGGCCAGCAACTATGATTGTTATTCATAGTTCCATGTGGGTTAAAACCATCAGTTGATATTGCAAATAGTAAGTTCCTAGAATCTGAAGCAAACTCAGGCCAATTAATTTTGACCGAATTCCATTGAGGTGAGTCACAAGGATGTCTCATGAGATTTCCATCACTCTTTGCGTTTTGGTGCCAAGTCATTGCCTCTGCAATCCATGGAATACTAAAGAATCTTTTTAACCTAGGAATTAAGGGGAAATATTTCACAAGCTTAGAAGGTTCTTGTTTAAAAGATTTCTTTTTCTTTGTCTTATTTCTCAGAAATATCTTATACCGACTCGCTCCACATTTTGGGCAAGTATGGCGATGTTCGTGCTCTTTCCTATATAGAATGCAACCATTTATGCATGCATGAATGGTTTGACATTCCATTCCCAGCTCTTTAATTTGGTTTTTCATATTAGGATAATTTTTGTAAAGTTTGCATTCGGTGAACAAGCCCTCTAGCCACTCTAGTAATGCAGTTACACTGGTGCTTGTCCATCCGAAATGTGACTTCAAATTTTGCAGCTCTATAATGGTGGACAACGTGGTATTTCCATTAGGACAACCCGCATACAAAGGTTGAAATGCCATATCTCTAAATTTCTTGTAATTTTTGCTCTCTTGTATATGGGGTTCAACAACTATATCCTCTCCCACGTCATCTCCAATCACATCATCAAGTGCATTTTCTTTCTCTGTCATATGAATATCATATACATTGTTCATGAGCTCTTCTAGTCTAGGTAAGTTTGATTCTTCAGAGGGTGTTTCATCAATCATGTGCCTTACATTTCCTCCTATATCTCTGTTTTTTTCTCCATGATGTGTTCATGCCACATAATTTTCTTGCATACCATGTTGTAGTAAATGAAGGTTAATTACATCTACGTCAATTTACCTCCTCGAGTTCTCACAGCGGTTACATGGGCATGGAAAATGTGTCCGCCCATTTGAATTTTTATGAACAAATTCAATAAATTGTTGAACGCCTATGATATAATCTGGAGTCCCCTTTTGCTCATCCATGATTTGTCCAACGACATTATTATTTATTATTTTGTCTAAAATCTTTATGACAAAAAAAAAAAACATTAGAAAAAAACAAATACAAGTGGCTTATTTATACCGTCTAAGCGAATCCAACATAGCTAAGGCTAAATGTGTGCCAATGTAGTTATTCTAGTATTTTTCTCCATTAGATAGTCAGATAATAATCCACACAATTTTTAAAAAAGGTTACATTTCAAAAAAGTTAGTGACCTCTGTAGTCAATTACCAAATAAGAACTAGAGCTAGGAGAAAAATGAAACTAGATTTATGAAAATAAGTATAAAACCTTAAACACTATTACCTAAATATCATAGCAGAATCTATCAACCCAGAGTTTAAATCGTGGGCGTATCTGAGTTTCGTAGCTACGCCATCTTAGGAGCATGCTCGTGTTAAGCTAGAAAGATTTTCAAAATAAAAATAAAGTTAACGAAAGATATGAGGGAAAGGGAGAGTTGATGGTATTAGGAGAAAGAAGGAACTTCTACGAAATTTATATCCAATATAATGTTATTAAACACATAACAAACTAAAACTATTTGGGGCAAACACTATATTTCATATGCTACCCCGATGTTATAAAAACCACGCTTAATACTAAAAATGAGCCCAACTATTAAGCACATAATCCATTTTTCTATTCAATTACTAGTTGTTGTTCAATTTTAGTACGTGTTCAAGCCAATCCCAAAAAGTAAATTCAACTTTTTAACCCTGTTATTATTATACTTCTTCAACTATATCCCAACACTGGAAGCTTGGACAAAGAACAACACTATAACGGACATGAAATAAATAAAAAAACCGGCTAACAGATGAACACTTAAGCACGGTATTATGTCGAACTCGAACTACATATTTAAACTGTAATTAAAATGAATAAAAATAGTGGGACTAAAAAATCTAACAATTTGTTATAATAAAATTTGCAAACAAACCAAACACAATCACCCAATTGTATCACAATATTATTAAAGAAAGAAAACCCTAGAATCCAATCTTATACAAATTTGATAGAAATTGGCTGATACTATGTGTTATTCAATTATAGATGAGGAAATATAAGAAGTATAGATATAAATAGACATAATATAAAAGAATCAAACCGTACTGTGTTAATTAGACAAAGTCAGAAAACTAACCAGATAGAATAAACAAGTCTCCGCAGCGTCAATGAACAGATCGCGATGAGGAGGGAGCAGATAGACGTGGACTTGTTACCACTTACGTGATTTATGATTGAGATAAGCACGAAGTTAACCTCTAAGAACGTGGGAAAAATACTCTCTCTAATTCGCGCCTGCAATTTTACCGAGTAATAAACACAGAGAAATGTATAATTTGGAAATTTTGATTCGTGTGGAACTCTTATGGTAATTAAAACTTACTTAAAAAAAATGATACTATCCATACACCCTTTCGTACTTATATAATTATATTATATAACAAGTTAACTTTAAGGTCTTTATGCCCACACTACTATTGTACATATTCCCCCCACAAATCTATATGCACGTATATACATGTATATATATTAAATAATTAATTTGTATTTATATTTTTCACATTATACTCATTCTATTACTTTTTCACTTTTCTTTATTTACCCATTTCATATTTATGTACACAGGTGATTTCAGATTTTAAAATTTGCTCATAACTTAATTAAATTTTGTTCTAAAACAAGTATATATATGAGCCCATTGTTATATTCTGAATTAATAAATGAATAGATACCGATACTAATATAGAAAACATGAAAAATAAACATAAATAATTTAATATGGCAGCTATATTCAAATGAGAGACTTATGGTGCATTTTATGTGTAATGTGTAATTTAGGATTAAAAATAATGCCATCATCTGTTTAGTTACTATTATTAAAAGGATGCTTTGAACTTTAGGTTCAGTTTATGGTTCAATTACTAGGAGTACGCTATATATATGTCATTTTTTTCTTAAAAAAGAATGAGAAATTAAGTGTAGAATTTATTAGCCGGTAACTTTTTACTAAATGGACATGTGAGTTATACATGTCGGAACATTAGTTGGAACGCTAATAGATGGTCCTAAATAATTACTTAGTTGGAATGTTATTAGATATTCCTAAATAATTACTTTGTTAAAATAAATATGATATTATTTTTTGAAACGTTAGTTGGAACGTTATTATGTGTTCCTAAATAATTACTTAGTTTGAATGTTATTAGGTGTTCCTAAATAATTACTTTGTTAAAATAAATATGATATTATTTTTTGGGATGCTTTTTTACAACCGGAACACATTAAATTCGTTCCGATTGCTAGGTACGGCTAGAAAGTGTTCCATGGTAAAAAGTACAAAGTGTTCCAAAATTGATGATTTGGTGTAGTGAAAGCATTCCATTTTGAAGTGATAGGCAGGAATTCATATGAAACGACTATCAACAAAACACGTAAATGTAATCGTGATTTATTTTACATTTTTCTCTATTGACTACTTGGACCGCTATGATTATCATAATAAAAAAAAACAGTTGTCGTGATGGAGACCAACAAATTGTCTCACTGCTTTGATTTACTCAGCTTATAAAGGTAAAACGAGAAGTTTTTTTAATCTTAATTCACGGGTTTATAGCTCATTGTTAAGTAGACCGGAGTTATCAATCAATATTTTTTTAAGATTGATTTGTCATTATCACATATACTCGATTCATTTGATTATGCACAAGCATCTTAGAAAACATGTCCCCATCTAAATCAAACTTCTAACTTGTACATGTTTCCTAAAGTATCTTGAATTCATATATATATTCATTGTAGTTCTTTAATATACATGTTTCCTTAATTGTTTTAAAATTTTGGTAATAATGTACAACATTAGTATAAGAAGTCTTAAATGATGCTGGCATTTATATTTGTCATGTTTAATGCACTTTTTAAAAATCAGTCATTTTGGTAAATGTACATGACTATTATAAATAGTCTCTAGATATATAGAGTGGAAATAAATTGACTGTCCACGTTATTGATATGTCAGTATAAGTATTTATAAATCCATATAATCAAAAAGTAAAACTGCCAACTACTTAAAAGATGGTCAAAACAATGGGTTGATATATCATTAATACTATGTCAATTAGGTTCATGCTTCTGTAACGGACCCTTTTTTTCTTTTTGGACACGACAAATTTGATATTTTCTGAGTTGGATTTAGAGATGTATTAGCTGGACAAATTCACTAAAAGAGGTGCCCATATTGTAACGGTTGAGGATGTAAAAATCAGACTTATGTAGATGAAAGTCTAGTTTTATGCTTACAAAAACTCATTTTAAAGCTTTTATATTTAGCTCAATAGATAATGACAAAAACCACCTACTTATGTTCTTGTGGATATGTCAGTTAGAAAGTGTTAACTCTTATTTGTCATTTACGTTAAACTTTCTAACTGATTTGCCTGTGAATTGCAGTTTAATTTGTTTGAAAAGAAAATACCAAGGTCTTTCTCACGAGTCAAACAACTAAGATTATGCAAACCAAATTGTTTGGTTAACATTATTGAGATGAATATAATTTGGTATTTTATAATAATGTAAGTATTTTAAATAATCATATTGTCGTCTAACATTAAAAAGTAAATATAACAATCTATCATACGAAAGCTAGTGAACGGACTCAATTTGACTCGTTAAATGTTCGTTTCATGTGTTTTTTTAAAGAGAAAACTTTTATAAAAATTTGGACCACAACAATAAAATACAACCATAAGTTTTCAGGCCAAACATAAGACTTAACGTTTCCAAAATTATCTATGTCACAAGTATAGTTAGACAGTTTTTCGGGCTATTAAACTTTCAAGTAATCCAAGTAACGATCTAGTCTTTCCATGAACTACGGATTCTAATATATTTAACGATTGTGGCGATCTCTTATGGTCATCATTTCAAATTCTTTTAACTCTATAAATTCTCCGTTATCAAATTGAAATATGAGTGAATACCATTCTGCTTTGTATTCAAGATATACGCAAGGTAAGAGCTTCAACCATAACATAGAAGAAAGTCTAATAGTTCCCACTCCAAACGTCTATAACATTCACACATTTATCATGTATTATCAAGCCGTCACCCTTTCATACACAGTGCTTTTTAAATAACCCGTTGGAGGTTTCGACCAAAATGTATTCAAAGTCGTGTTTTTGACTTATTAATGGAACTCGAGGGTCAAATATGTTGTTCAGAAAATGGGAGTTCAGTGTGACTGAGCTTGAACTCCGATTTTCTCAACGACATATTTAAGCCTGGAGTTCCATTAATAAGTCAAAAACACGTACTTTGAATACATCTTGATCGAAACCTCCAACAGGTTATTTAAAAAGTAATGTGTATGAAAGGGTGGCGGCTTGATAATACATGATAGATGACTAACAAGTACTTCTCTCGTCGCATATGACTAATAATTTTATTCCAAATTTTTGCCATCTATCGAAGGTTTATGTACAGTATGGAGTTTCCTGATTTTTTTTAGTCCTTTTCTATTTTTCTTACATTTTTTTAGTTATTTTGTTTGTTTTTCAAAATTTTCAACTTTCTTATACCACTTTTTGGGTCCCCCCTCACTCCTTCAGTTTTTGGGGGTTTCCAGTTATTTTTGTTTTTACGAGTTTTTCCCAAATTTCCGAAATTTTCTTATTTATTTCTTTTAATGTCTCGACTTAGTTTGACGAAATTGGTCCCAAAAAAAAAAAAGAGAAAAAAATTGTTTGAGAGGTTACCACCGAAAATATACCCAATGTTTTAATTAGACAAATTTACAAAGATTCCCAAATGGAAAACGTTTATATTGTTGATATAAATTAAAACAACTTCGTTAGTCCATAAGAAAAGAATTATTTTCGTATGAAAGATACTATCATTACTTATGAATTAAAATTATTTTCTTGTTTCTCTATTTCTTTAAAAATACTAAGTCCAACTTGGAAAGAAAATGTATAATTATTAAAACCTTACTGGACAACCAAAGTCGTTGGATCTAATAAATAAATCTAACAATAGAGATATCAATACGTAAAAAACACAGCAAAGAAAAGGAATTATAAATCTGATGATTTCATGTCAAACTTTAACTGATGATGGAATGTTGATGTCTCTTAATTGTCACAAAATTTACCAACTCTTAACTCTTCCAACTAAAGCAGTAACAAGCTGAAACAAGTATTTCATTTCAAAAAAAAAAAAAAAAAAAACTAAAACAAGTATTAAATTTTCCTTTTGCTATATCCGCTAAAACTTTTGGGTCTAAACTCAGCAAATCACTCGAATTCTTCGCTGCCTTGTTAACCTTAGCTTTCTTCGTTGGTTCAACACTGCTGACTTGGCTCCTTTTTAAACGTTAGATCTTCGACAACTTTTCGTTTTTTCGCAGTATTAGCATCCACCGAGGACCCAGCTTCTCTTTGATTAGTCGAAATCTTTCGTTTCAAATCAGCCTCCTTCTATTCCTCAGCATTCCGCGCGTTCTCTCTCTTATACTTCTGGAACACTTCTTTAGCGAAACCACCAGAATGTAACCCAGGTGGACTACTGCTCGATGTAGGAATTGAGAAAGAATACCCGGCTGTAAATCCAGCTTGATTTTGCTGAAAATAATCAGGCTGAGAGGGCATATGAGGAATTCCTGAAGGGGATGGATACTCATAGGCGAAATAGGGTGAGTTGCCAGCTTGATTTTGCTGAAAATAATATGGCCGAGAGGGCATTTGAGGAATTCCTGAAGGGGGTGGATACTCATACGCGAAATAGGGTAAGTTGCAATTGGGACACTGTACGTTCTTGTGTAGATAAACACGAAAGTACTCGTGTAGTAATCTACATGTGTGGCATACAGACCAAAAGGTAGCGGCGATGGGGTAGTTTTGCTGAGCAGCAGGGGTAACACCTTTGGAAGTTCGACTCTTTTTAGTTGCCGGTTTTCTTTTTGGGGGTGCTGGTTTCGGGATTGCTCCGCTTTTACTCGAACTACTCACCCCATTCCACGCAGCTGAAGGACCTTGCGGCTTAACAAGTTCTGCATTCCTCAATTGGTCAAAAGCTTCTCTTTTGACCTTGTCTGACAAAAAGCTACATGCTTCTGAGATTGAGCTTAAAAGCTCCATCAGCACCTAATGATTTGTTTTTGTCCGGATGTAGAACCAGAGCTAATTTCCGATACTGTTTTCTTATCACTCGCTCATCTGCTGTAGGGCTCACATCCAGTACCCTATACCAGTCACTCTCACCACTTATTCGAGTTTCGGACGATATGTATACGTCTAGGGTTGTAATCAGCTGTTGTATACTGTCAAGACCCGGATAGAGTGATTGGGCTTTCAATGCAAATCTCTTCCCACCTAAGTAATCTTTAGCTCCAAACTTGCTGAGGGCAATCTCTTTTGCCCTGACAGCCTCGTCTTTATTGCACTCCATAACAGCAATTTCCTTTTCTGGTGATACCCGGTATTTCGCAAACTTTAGCAGACAAGTTTCCAGCAATAAATCGTACCTAGTTAAAACGAAACAAGTGCATGAGCCAGTATATTCAAACACCGACAAAAATAATAATTTCTAGCTGAACCTTTTATAAGTTTATCCTAAATGGACAATTCAGTAGTAACCGACAAAAGTAATGTTGAAAACTGTCGGAACATAGTTGTATATGTAGATTATAATGTTAAACATTATGCAAACGGAGTGAAGCATTAAAGACACATTGATAAAACCACCACAGTATCTTCGACGTTTTAGGAAACCTGGGTTTTGCTAATTCTTTAACATAGAAGTTTCCGAAAACAAAATCAAACCTAGTTTAGAAAGATATACACATGCCAAAAGAATTCAACACCTACAACTATAAAATATCTAGCTTAACTTTTCCGTGTCTATCAATCAACTACTAACATGCAAAAGTAATGTGGAAATCTCCTGGAACTTAGAGGCAACCAGGTTCAAATTATGTGAAATTCTATGTAAATGAAATGATGGCATTAACCCGGACAAAAATTCTCCCTTTACAAAATTATACGAGATCAAAGATTTTTAAATAATGGATAATGAACTATAACATGCGCACACAATTTTTTTTTTCAAATAATCAGAAACTTCTTTTGCCCTAGCTCGTTTTAATTGCATTCATTACCTTTCTAGCTTCTTTTTTTCTTTCGTTATATAATCAATGAAGCCACCGACAAAATTAATGAAACCAGGACAACATTTTTGTTATTTGAAGGATACCCAGACTCTCTCAAACTTAAGAAGAAAAGGTTTTCGACACAACAACTAACCTAGTTAAAAAAGATACACAGATGAGCAAATAGAATGCAAACAGCAACAAAAATTATATATCTAGCTTAACTTAATTCATTTCTTTCCTAAATAGACAATTAACTAGTGACATGCAAAAGTAAGGTGTTCTCAGAATTCAGTCATAACTATGTTTAAATCTTAGGAAATTTTATGAGTGAAGGCATCCAAGGTAACAGCTTTCTGCGCAAAATTCATCCCTTTTCATCAACCAACCTCTGACGTATGCCTTTTCTAAGTGTACCAATGACATAACAATGAAGCCTTAACTGTAACACACAAAAGGAAAAATTGAATCCTCAAACAAAAATTCTTTCGCGTGATACAAAACTATTTTGTTTTTGTTTTTGCGTGACGCCACTAACAAAAAACCACAACAGAAAATTTGTTGGTTACATACAGGAGTTCTCTAATTTTATAGCAAATAAGTTTCTCACGCAAAATTAATCCTATTTAGAATGATGCACACGCATGAGCAAATCGAATTCAGAAACTAAAAAAGACAACAACAAAAAAATGCCCAGACATTTCAAGTTTATCACAGAGAGACAGTAAACTAGTGACATGCAAAAGTAATGCAAGATTCTCTCCAAACTTGGTTCTAACAATGTTCGAGTGATGTGAAACTTAAAGTCATCATAAGACAAATTTAGTATGAACCCGGTCCATATAGGGCATAGAATCAGTATCAATAATATTTCAGTGTTCTACTTCTATTTAATTTGAGGGTTGCTGAGTATCTCAGCCATTAAAGTCACTTTACTACTGTCAGTTTTTGAAATTCGAAACTGCAGTATTAACTTTGCAATGAATTCATATTTATTGCAACAGTTACAGCTTTGCTGGAAGCTTTTCCCGAACAGGCGCATTTTTCCCGAACAGGCACGCGTTTCCCGAACAGGCACGCTTTTCCCGAACAGACGCGCTTTTCCCGAACAGGAACACTTTTCCCGAACTGGAACAGGCGCACTTTTTCCCCACGAGCTGAAAACCCGACGAGCAAGCCCGCACGACGAGCAAGCCCGCACGATGAGCAAGCCCATGTGTGGTACACAATACACACATGTGTATGTGGACACACTACTTAATATCCACATGGGATACCTTAGTATATATATTGTAAAAATCACTCATGATTTTCCAATGTGGGATAACCCTCATGGGTTAAATCGCATTTCTTTTCTCATTTTTCAGCATTGACTTTATTTCCTCTTTCGAGTACCAACCTTCGAGTCCAATTATCATTCACACCCTTCCTCCGAATAGGTCATGCGATATACCGTTGCGAAGCTCGTCGTACGAGCTACTCAAACGCTTTGAGTATGGCCTCAGAAAAACTGAGTAGTCGCATCAAAAATTGACTCAAAGATGGTCCCTGACCACTTGGAACAACCATGTTTAAAAACATGTTTTCCTACAATTTTTCCAACAATCCCCCACATGAATGCAATTGGCTCGAAAGCCCATGTCCTAAATGCAAATCAAGAGAACCGCAAAAGTTCACTGCCTAAGGTCAGGTAGCGCGCGCCTTGAACCTGCCGTAGCGGAGTACCACACAGAATACTGCTATTAGGTAGCTGTAAAGCTTTGAACCATCAAGCTTTGTGTATCCCAGAATGGCACCCGCACAGTGCCCTCTCTACCCACGTACTAGGCCCTTTAGTTGTTGTCCATATTTGGCCTGGACTGCCTTGGCAACTTCAACTGAGTGCTCTAGTGAATTAGCCCAAGCTCATCACATGGTACCGGCCTTACACACTCGTTATAGGTGTTCCAAGTCGAAAGTGTCCTGACTCACTTTACTCGACCGTCGAGTTACTTGGATCATTAAGAGCCTCAAGCTCACCCTTACAATGGTACAGGTCTATCACTCTGTCATCGCGGAAATGGGCTGGGAACTCCATGTTCCCGAGTGCTTTGTTCGGTTTCCCCCACAGTTCAGTTTCCCTTTGAACCTATCAGGAAATATTCCGTTTAGGTTGGGTTGCCTATGTGGGGGCCACCAATTTAATGGGCTTTAATCCCATTCCGTTCGATGACGTCTCGACTCCCACTTGAGTCAAGCCTTTTGTTAATGGATCCGCTATGTTTTCCTTTGATCTTACAAAATCTAAGGACACCACACCATTGGATAACAATTCCCTTACGGATTTATGTCTTCGACGTATATGTCGAGACTTTCCATTATACATATGATCCTGAGCCCGCGCAATAGCTGATTGATTATCACAATGCATGCTTATTGCGGGAACAGGTTTTGGCCATATTGGAATTCCTTCCAATAGACTTCTCAACCAGTCTGCCTCTTCGGTTGCTAAGTCTAACGCTATGAATTCTGATTCCATAGTTGACCTTGCAATACACGTCTGTTTGGAGGATCTCCAAGACACAGCAGCTCCTCCCATTATAAACACATATCCACTCGTGGACCTTGTGCTATTGGAGTCTGATATCCAGTTGGCATCTGAATACCCTTCTAGTACCGCTGGATATCTGGTATAGTGCAGCCCGTAATCGGCTGAAAACCTCATATACCTGAGAAGTTTCATTATGGCCTTCCAGTGTTCCTCATTCGGACTGCTGGTGTACCTGCTCAGTCTACTCACTGAGTTTTCTATGTCTGGTCTAGTGCAATTCATTATATACATGAGACTGCCTATGACTCGAGAGAACTCCAATTGATTCACACTCTTACCGGAATTCTTTTTCAGGTTACAGTTGAACTCAATTGGGGTTCTAGACATTGCCTTACTGCCCTTGTCAAACTTGTCTAATATTTGTTTAACATAGTGACTTTGGGACAAGGCATACCCTTCTGATGTTTTGGTAATCTTCATACCAAGTATTACATCAGCTATACCCAGGTCCTTCATATCGAAGTGTTGTGATAACATTTTCTTTGTGGAGCTGATTCTATCATTACTCCCAATTATGATCATGTCATCCACATAGAGACAGACTACAACACAGTTTCTTCCACTTCCTTTAGAGTAGACACATTTATCACACTCATTAATGTGAAAATCGTTTGATAGCATAATTCTATCAAACTTCTCGTGCCATTGCTTTGGCGCTTGTTTGAGTCCATATAGAGACTTTACAAGTTTGCACACTTGGTGCTCTTTACCAAGAACTACAAACCCTTTCGGTTGTTCCATGTAAATTTCTTCTTCCAGTTCTCCATTCAGAAACGCCGTCTTTACATCCATTTGATGTATTTCCATATCAAACAAAGCTGCGAGAGCAATGACGATTCGGATAGACGTTTTCCTGGAGACAGGGGCATACGTGTCAAAGTAATCGACACCTTCCGTTTGCCTGAAGACTTTTACTACAAGTCTCGCCTTGTATTTCTCAATCGTGCCGTCAACCCTTAACTTCCTCTTGAAGATCCACTTGTGACCTAGGGGCTTACATCCTTTCGGAAGATCCACTAGTTCCCAAGTGTGGTTTTGCATGCTTGATTCAATTTCATTTTGAATGGCTTCTTCCCAATATTGGGAATCCGGTGTTGACATAGCTTGTTTATATGTCACCGGTTCGCCTTCAACCATGAAGGTTAGGAAATCAGGTCCAAAGGAAGTTTCCTTCCTTGCCCTTTTGCTGCGCCGAGGCTCTTCCTCTTCCTCTTCCTCTGTCGGTTCACTTGCCCCCATATTTCCTTCACTGTTTAACTCTTCAGTTGCTACAGATGTAGGTAATTTCCGGGGAAAGATATCTTCAAAGAAAGAGGCCTCTCGGCTTTCCATATACGTATCTACGTGCACATCGGGATTGTCTGACTTGTGCATGAGAAACCGATATGCACTACTATTATGTGCATATCCGATGAACACACAGTCCACCGTCTTAGGACCAATTCTCATCCTCTTAGGAGTGGGAACTAGGACCTTTGCGAGACAACCCCAAACCCGCAGGTTCTTATAACTGGGTTGATGACCTTTCCATAATTCATATGGAGTCTTTTCTCGCTTCTTATGTGGTAACTTGTTTAAAACATATTTGCGGAAAGTATCGCTTCCCCCCACATGTTCTGGGGTAACCCAGAACTGATTAGCATAGCATTCATCATTTCTTTTAGCGTTCTATTTTTACGCTCAGCGACCCCATTTTGCTTGGGAGTGTATGGGGCTGTGGTTTGATGTATAATGCCGCTTTCAGCGCATATCTGCTCAAACGGTGATTCAAATTCACCGCCTCTATCACTTCTCAATGTTTTAATTTTTCTATTGAGTTGATTTTCAACTTCGGTCTTATAAAGAGCGAATTTCTCTACTGCTTCGTCTTTACTTCTCATTAAGTAAACGTAACAGTATCTAGTACAATCATCTATAAAGGTGATAAAGTACTTTTTCCCTCCTCGCATTTGTATAAACTTTAAGTCGCATACATCCGTGTGTATTAGACCGAGAGGTTCACTTTCTCGTTCAACATGTTGAAACGATGATTTCGTTAATTTTGCCTCTACACAAATCTCACATTTGTGTTGCTTATTAAAAACGAAATTTGGTATTAGTTTTAGTGATATTAATTTCTTTAAAGAATTATAATTCACGTGACCTAATCTACCATGCCACAAATGAAATGACTCCAATAAATAATTAAACTCAGAATTTTTATTGGCCTCTTGGGCAACAATCATTACATTGCTAGTGCTTGCCTCAGCTTTAGCACCTTTATTGGGAGCAGGTGTTCCTACGTTTAACTTAAACATGCCGTTGGTCATATAGCCACGGCCTACATAGACACCATTTTTGGTGATTACAATTTTATCAGATTCTAAAACTAGCTTCAACCCGTTCTTCACCATCACTGATCCGGATACCAGATTCTTACGGATATTCGGAACATGGAGCACATTGGTCAACCTCAACTCTTTTCCCGAGGTCATCTTCATCACAACCATTCCTTTTCCTTCCACCTTGGAAGTAGCAGAATTTCCCATGAATCAGCTTTCTCCCTCTACCGCTTCGTAGGTCTTAAACATCCACCTTGTTGAGCAGATATGGCTTGTGGCGCCGGTATCCAGCCACCACTCTTTGGGGTTGCTCCCCACGAGATTCACCTCAGAGACCACAACAATAAAGTGGTCATCATCTCGTCCTCCCTCGGCCAGATGTGCCTGAGCTGGAGCTTTCCTCTTTCCCTTGCCCTTGAAGTTCCTCGGGGAGGGGGGCTTAGGCTTAACAGCGCCTTTATTGTCATAACAGTCCGCGGCACGATGGCCGGTCCTGTTACACACAAAGCAGGTTCCCGCAAATTTCTTTGCGACAACAGCACTGCCTCCGTTGTCAAAACGTTTCCGTTTGACGTTGGAGCTTTCGACCACATTGGCCTTTGCCATCGGGATGTTAGCACCACCGACTCTCCTCACGGAGCGACGATTGCTCACCTCGATATTGAGCTTCTCAATGAGCCCCTCCAGCCTCATTTCCTTTCGCTTGTGCTTAAGGTAGTTTTGAAAGTCTTTCCAAGATGGTGGCAATTTCTCAATCATGAGTGCCACCTGGAAATGCTCGTTTATCACTAGCCCCTCAGCCTCAAGGCGATGGTAAATGAGTTGGAGCTCCTCAACTTGCTCCAGGACACCCCTGCTGTCAGTCATACGGTACTCATGAAAGTCCGTGACAACAAATCTCTTTGTGCCAGCGTTATTCACTTTGTACTTGTTTTCGAGAGTTTCCCACAGCTCCTTTGCAGTAGCTTTGGGCTCGAAAACACTGAACAGCGTGTCATCTAGAGCACACAGGATATAGTTCTTGCATAGGTAGTCGGCATGTCTCCATGCCTCAACTGCCGAGAACGACTGCTCGTCCAGATCGTCCTCGCTTAGGACGGGAGCAGTCTCCTTAAGAAACCTGGTCAGATTCAGGGTCGTGAGATAAAACAGCATCTTTTGCTGCCAACGTTTAAAGTTGTCTCCCCTGAATTTTTCCGGTTTCTCCAGATGAGAAGTCGGCAAAGTAGGCACAGCCGAATACATCGGTGCCTTGCCCTTGGCCACAGCCTTGGCTCTTGCCGCAGCCTTAGCTGCGGCCTTGGCCGTGGCCGCTACTTCGGCCGCAGCCTTAGCTTTGGCCGTAGCATCCGCCATGGCCGCAGCCGCGGTGGCCTCAGCCGCTGCAGCTACGTCATCGGCGGTAGCCCCCACAATCGCATCGCCCCCAGTGTTATGGACATCTCCACCAACCACTGGGTCATGCTCACTTCCGATAGGCAACTGAATAGGCGACGTGTTTGTCATCTGAAACGACAACACAAAACGTATGAGATACGTGTACAATAAATTCTATAAACAAACACCAAAACTGATATTTGGGTTTGTAAAAGAATTAACAAACAAATAATAAAACTAAACTTTTAATCCTTTTAAATATCAATACGGTTGATATTAAAAGGATTGAATGATTCTTATTGAATACCAATACGGTTGGTATCAACAAGATTCAAAAAACAAAATTAAAACTGTTTGGAATTTTTCTTTGTAATTCAATTTCTAATATAATTTAGAATTGAAAACAAAAAAGCATCATTCCTATTTAAAATAATAATTGTATTAATACACGAAAGAAACAACAGGATATCGGTTAAGATTGTTGGTTTCCGTGTACGAAATAACAATTAACAATAATTAAAGGACTAAACAAGAATAAACAAAAAACCAGTGTAATCTTTATTAATTTCGAATCGGAATAGAAATTAATGATTACAACATGTAGGTACTGAATAGTAAATAAAACAAACGTTATCAGATTATTATTAATTAATAATCTGATGTACTGAATTGCAATAAATAGAAACTGCCGGACTGGAAAGTATAAACTTAACAGCCGGACTGTTCTGATTGAAATTGAAATTACATGACTGAATTGAAACTATACTAATTACTGAATTAAATTACAGAATAGTAATTACAGCAAAAAACAGAACTTTAAACTAATTACAGAAAGGTACAACAGAATAGAAAAGCTACAGCTAAGTACAGCAAATTAAAATACTGAAATTAAAATACTGAATTGGAAAAAACAGAATGTAAAAAACTGAATTTAAGTGCGGAAAATAAATGGACAGAATGTAAATAAACTTAGACGTGGCTACTGTTAACAGTATGCCCTTAACCGATATTCGCCCAACCACCTTGATGTTTCTGGTTGCGTTGGCGCTTCGATCCCAAGGTACAACGTCTCGGATGACTCGCCGGAAACTGGCGACGAGTCAACGTCGAGCTGTTGGTGGGTGGTTCTCTCTGGTTCTAAAATGTAATGCTAATTTTTGGAGAGATGATATATGCTACTGGTGTTTGATTTCAGAATGTATGTGAATGTTATGACATGTGAGGGGTCTGCCTATTAATAGGCTTGCTGAGTATCTCAGCCATTAAAGTCACTTTACTACTGTCAGTTTTCGAAATTCAAAACTGCAGTATTAACTTTGCAATGAATTCATATTTATTGCAACAGTTACAGCTTTGTTGGAAGTTTTTCCCGAACAGGCGCATTTTTCCCGAACAGGCACGCATTTCCCGAACAGGCACGCTTTTCCCGAACAGACGCGCTTTTCCCGAACAGGAACACTTTTCCCGAACTGGAACAGGCGCACTTTTTCCCCACGAGCTGAAAACCCGACGAGCAAGCCCGCACGACGAGCAAGCCCATGTGTGGTACACAATACACACATGTGTATGTGGACACACTACTTAATATCCACATGGGATACCTTAGTATATATATTGTAAAAATCACTCATGATTTTCCAATGTGGGATAACCCTCATGGGTTAAATCGCATTTCTTTTCTCATTTTTCAGCATTGACTTTATTTCCTCTTTCGAGTACCAACCTTCGAGTCCAATTATCATTCACACCCTTCCTCCGAATAGGTCATGCGATATACCGTTGCGAAGCTCGTCGTACGAGCTACTCAAACGCTTTGAGTATGGCCTCATAAAAACTGAGTAGTCGCATCAAAAATTGACTCAAAGATGGTCCCTGACCACTTGGAACAACCATGTTTAAAAACATGTTTTCCTACAATTTTTCCAACAATCCCCCACATGAATGCAATTGGCTCGAAAGCCCATGTCCTAAATGCAAATCAAGAGAACCGCAAAAGTTCACTACCTAAGGTCAGGTAGCGCGCGCCTTGAACCTGCCGTAGCGGAGTACCACACAGAATACTGCTATTAGGTAGCTGTAAAGCTTTGAACCATCAAGCTTTGTGTATCCTAGAATGGCACCCGCACAGTGCCCTCTCTACCCACGTACTAGGTCCTTTAGTTGTTGTCCATATTTGGCCTGGACTGCCTTGGCAACTTCAACAGAGTGCTCTAGTGAATTAGCCCAATCTCATCACATGGTACCGGCCTTACACACTCGTTATAGGTGTTCCAAGTCGAAAGTGTCCTGACTCACTTTACTCGGCCGTCGAGTTACTTGGATCATTAAGAGCCTCAAGCTCACCCTTACAATGGTACAGGTTTATCACTCTGTCATCGCGGAAATGGGCTGGGAACTCCATGTTCTCGAGTGCTTTGTTCGGTTTCCCCCATAGTTCAGTTTCCCTTTGAACCTATCAGGAAATATTCCGTTTAGGTTGGGTTGCCCATGTGGGGGCCACCAATTTAATGGTCTTTAATCCCATTCCGTTTGGCAATGTTCTTTATGTTTGGCAATGTTAGTTACAAAGTATTAACTCTCACTTTTGTCATTTACGTTAACCTTCCTAACTGATTTGCATGTAGATTGCAACATAATTTATTTGATAATAAAAAATTATGATATTGTGAATTTTTGTTCCCCAAATTAAATCGAACTTTCAAACTTATGTATAACCTCATTTCTCATCTACAATATATTTTATTTTTCCTTTCAGAACTACTTTAGACTACACAAGACATATCAATAATTTTACATGGTAGTCATGATTGTAATATTATGTAACAAACTTATTTTAATAATTAACGAGTATTTTTAATTTTGTTTTGATCTCTACAATGTATAAATGAAGTATTTTTTTTTTGAAGACATGTATAAATAAAGTATAGTTGTAATATACGAGATGCGGTTGCTAGCCAATCGAACTATTAGCGAAAAGTTAGCAACCAATCGAACTGTTAGCGAAAAGTATTTTCCGGCTCATGAATAATTCTATTCTTTTAAACTTATCTAAAAAAAATCTATCCTTATAAGAAGTGAACTAGCCTCAATAGAATTATATATTCACGAGCCGGAAAATATTTCTCACATATATATAAAGATTGTTTGGTAAATGACTAAATGAGTCAATAATGAACGCGTGTCTGTTAGGTTCATTAAAAGTTGATTATAAGATTTAAGAAATTATTTATATAATAAAAAAATATTTAAAAACAACTAAAATTATTTTCCCATCAAGTTAAACAAGTAAGATTATGCAAACCAAATGGTTTGGTTAACATTATTTAGATGTAAATGACTTACTATTTTATAACGGAAAAGCTAATAAGTGCCTCCCATGCATTGGTTAGTAATATATGGAATTTGTTTAATTTTTTTCCTGTATTATAGTAATACATTAATAGTATTTCCTTATTTAAGTAAATCAAATACATAAAAATGATAATGTTATAATGTTATGGTATAAATGCAACGAATATTCATATTAAACGCAACTTGATTATAGAAATGTATTTAACGGTTAAATGATACCTTACGAGACACTCGTTAGCAAAATCGATTTTAAAATAGTGTAAGTATTTTAAATAATTATATCGTCTTCTAACATTAAAAATTAATATAATAATCTATTATACGAAAAGTTCGTGAGCAGACTCAATTGTACTCGTCAAATGTTCGTTTCAAAAGATAAAACTTTTATAAAAAAATTAGCGCAATAATATACAACCATAAGTTTGGAGGCCAAAGAGAAGCCTTAATATTTACAAAAGTTTTCTTTCTCACAAAGTAGCTACTAGCCAGACAGTTTATCGGGCTATTAAACTTTCAGAAATCCACATAAAGATCTATTCTTTAAATGAAGTGAAGATTCTAATATATTCAACGATTGTTGCGATCTCTTATGAACACTATTTCAAAGACTTAAAAGACTTTTATTTTGGCTCAGTTGATGATGATAAAAAAAACATCACCGTATGTTCTTTATGTTTGGCAATGTCAGTTAACCTTAGATCTTCGAATTCTTCGCTGCCTTGTTAACCTTAGCCTTCTTCTTTGGTTCAACACTGCTTCACTTGGCTCCTTTTTAAACGTTAGATCTTCAACAACTTTTCGTTTTTTCGCAGTATTAGCATCCACCGAGGACCCAGCTTCACTTTGATTAGTCGAAATCTTTCGTTTAAAATCAGCCCCTTCTATTCCACAGCATTCCGCGCGTTCTCTCTCTTATACTTCTGGAACACTTCTTTAGCGAAAACGCCAGAATGTAACCCAGGTGGACTACCACTCGATGTAGGAATTGAGAAAGAATACCCGGCTGTAAATCCAGCTTGATTTTGCTGAAAATAATCAGGCTGAGAGGGCATATGAGGAATTCCTGAAGGGGATGGATACTCATAGGCGAAATAGGGTGAGTTGCCAGCTTGATTTTGCTGAAAATAATATGGCCGAGAGGGCATTTGAGGAATTCCTGAAGGGGGTGGATACTCATACGCGAAATAGGGTAAGTTGCAATTGGGACACTGTACGTTCTTGTGTAGATAAACATGAAAGTACTCGTGTAGTAATCTACATGTGTGGCATACAGACCAAAAGGTAGCGGCGATGGGGTAGTTTTGCTGAGCAGCAGGGGTAGCACCTTTGGAAGTTCGACTCTTTTTAGTTGCCGGTTTTCTTTTTGGGGGTGCTGGTTTCGGAATTGCTCCGCTTTTACTCGAACTACTCACCCCATTCCACGCAGCTGAAGGACCTTGCGGCTTAACAAGTTCTGCATTCCTCAATTGGTCAAAAGCTTCTCTTTTAACCTTGTCTGACAAAAAGCTACATGCTTCTGAGATGAGCTTAAAAGCTCCATCAGCACCTAATGATTTGTTTTTGTCCGGATGTAGAACCAGAGCTAATTTCCGATACTGTTTTCTTATCACTCGCTCATCTGCTGTAGGGCTCACATCCAGTACCCTATACCAGTCACTCTCACCACTTATTCGAGTTTCGGACGATATGTATACGTCTAGGGTTGTAATCAGCTGTTGTATACTGTCCAGATCCGGATAGAGTGATTGGGCTTTCAATGCAAATCTCTTCGCACCTAAATAATCTTTAGCTTCAAACTTGCTGAGGGCAATCTCTTTTGCCCTGACAGCCTCGTCTTTATTGCACTCCATAACAGCAATTTCCTTTTCTGGTGATACCCGGTATTTCGCAAACTTTAGCAGACAAGTTTCCAGCAATAAATCGTACCTAGTTAAAACGAAACAAGTGCATGAGCCAGTATATTCAAACACCGATAAAAATAATAATTTCTAGCTGAACCTTTTATAAGTTTATCCTAAATGGACAATTCAGTAGTAACCGACAAAAGTAATGTTGAAAACTGTCGGAACATAGTTGTATATGTAGATTATAATGTTAAACATTATGCAAACGGAGTGAAGCATTAAAGACACATTGATAAAACCACCACAGTATCTTCGACGTTTTATGAAACCTGGGTTTTGCTAATTCTTTAACATAGAAGTTTTCGAAAACAAAATCAAACTTAGTTTAGAAAGATATACACATGCCAAAAGAATTCAACACCTACAACTATAAAATATCTAGCTTAACTTTTCCGTGTCTATCAATCAACTACTAACATGCAAAAGTAATGTGGAAATCTCCTCGAACTTAGAGGCAACCAGGTTCAAATTATGTGAAATTCTATGTACATGAAATGATGGCATTAACCCGGACAAAAATTCTCCCTTCACAAAATTATACGAGATCAAAGATTTTTAAATAATGGATAATGAACTATAACATGCGCACACAATTTTTTTTTAAATAATCAGAAACTTCTTTTGCCCTAGCTCGTTTTAATTGCATTCATTACCTTTCTAGTTTCTTTTTTTCTTTCGTTATAAAATCAATGAAGCCACCGACAAAATTAATGAAACCAGGACAACATTTTTGTTATTTGAAGGATACCCAGACTCTCTCAAACTTAAGAAGAAAAGGTTTTCGACACAACAACTAACCTAGTTAAAAAAGATACACAGATGAGCAAATAGAATGCAAACAGCAACAAAAATTATACATCTAGCTTAACTTATTCATTTCTTTCCTAAATAGACAATTAACTAGTGACATGCAAAAGTAAGGTGTTCTCAGAATTCAGTCATAACTATGTTTAAATCTTAGGAAATTTTATGAGTGAAGGCATCCAAGGTAACAGCTTTCTGCGCAAAATGATAACTCTTAGTCTTTTCGACTCGTTTATTTGCCACTGTTTTTATGAAATTAACAAGGCCTTTATATAGACACAAGGCACTAATTACTCTCACCCCTTGGCCTTTCATCTACCAAGATTCTTGACTTTTTATTTTTTCACTAACTTTTAAATTTAAGAACCCATTAAAAAATAACATTTAATGTTTATTCAACAAAAGTCCCCCGTAAACTTAAATGCTTCTACCATCCGTCATGCCAATCATCTTCTTGTATTTGTCGAGAAGTACTTTCGGTAGCGGTTTTGTGAAAATATCCGCAGCTTGATCCTGACTTGCCACATGCACCAATTCCACACTTCCTTCCTTCACATGATCTCGGATAAAGTGAAAACGAACGTCGATGTGTTTGCTTCTTTCATGGTTCACTGGGTTCTTTGCCAACGCAATTGCTGATTTGTTGTCAACTTGAATCACGGTTGCACCTAGTTGCTTTAGCTCCATCTTGCTCAACAAATTTCTAAGCCATATCGCATGACATACACACCAAGATGCTGCCATATATTCATTTTCACACGTCGAGAGCGTCACGATCGGTTGCTTCTTTGAAAGCCAAGTACATGCAGTATCTCCCATAAAGAACACATATCCCGAGGTACTTTTTCGATCGTCTATGTCTCCGCACCAATCACTGTCGGAGTAGCCAACCAACTTGTAATCTTCTGCTTTTGAGTAGAACAACCCGAGTGACACCGTTCCTTGGATGTACCGTAGGATTCGCTTCAACGCCTTCCAATGTGAATAAACTGGCTCCTCCATGAACCGACTTACAATGCCGACACTTAATGAAAGTTCCGGCCTTGTGCATCTGAGATAGCGAAGGCTTCCTACCAAACTCTGGTATCTACTCACATCGACACGTTCTCCTCCATCAAACTTCGAGAGTTTTGCACCTGGTTCCATTGGAGTTGATACCGGGTTGCAATTTCCCATCTTGTACTTCTTCAAAATCTCTTTTGCATATCTCTCCTATGATACAAAAATACCTGTCTCTACTTGTCTAACCTCCAAACCAAGAGAAAACTTCATCAAGCCCAAGTCTGTCATCTCAAATTCCCGTGTCATTGTGCCCTTAAGCTCTTCTATCATCTCATCATTGTTACCCATAAAAATGAGATCATCGACATAAAGAGCAGTAATAATACCTTACCTCCATTCTTCTTTGCATAAAGGGCATGCTCGTAGGGACATTGCTTGAACCCGTTCTCCTTGAAATATGTATCGATACGTGTATTCCATGCCCGCGGTGCTTGCTTCAACCCGTAAAGCGCCTTCTTCAATTTTAACACCTTCTTCTCTTCTCCGACTTTTATATACCCGGGTGGTTGTTCAATATAAACATCTTCTTCGAGCACACCATTCAAGAATGCCGACTTGACATCCATTTGAAATATCGGCCATTTGAATTGAGCAGCTTGTGAAATGAGTAATCGGATTGTCTCTATTCTTGCAACAGGAGAAAATACCTCATCATAGTCTATTCCTACCTTTTGCTTGTATCCCTTCGCAACAAGTCGCGCCTTGTACCGTTCTATCTCGCCTTGAGCATTCATCTTTTTCTTGAATACCCACTTCACACCAATAGGCTGACTTCCTTTCGGCAATTCTGCTAGCTCCCATGTGTTGTTGCGGTCAATCGCCTTAATCTCTTCGTTCATGGCAGTTTGCCACTTCTTGTCTCGCAACGCCTCTTCAAAGCTGATGTTTTCAGCATCTGCCAAAAGACATATAACATGTACCTCATTTGTCGAATCATACAAATCTTGCAAACTTCGCATTTCGGGTTGTCGTGGTTCATCTTCATTATCGGTAGTTTCAGAGTTTGTTGGTATACTTGTTGGTGCAATGACTGATGATTCTCCAACTTCGATGATAACCGCTGTCGAATTGTTCCAGTCCCACTCGCTTGCTTCGTTTACTCGCACATCACGACTCACCATCACCTTCTTGCTTATCGAGTCGAGTAGCTTGTACCCTTTTGTCTTCTCATCATACCCAATAAAAATATACCTTTTGCTTTTGTCTTCGAGCTTCGTTCTTCATTGATCCGGTACGTGTGCATAAGCCACACTACTGAACACTTTGAGATGAGAAACTGTCGGCTTTTGTCCGCTCCATGCCTCTTGTGGTGTTTGATCATCTAACTTCACATGTGGACATCGATTTTGTACATAGATGGCACATTGCACGGCTTCTGCCCAGAATTCCTTCGGCATCTTCTTGCTCTTGAGCATTGATCGAACCATGTCGAGAATAGTCTGGTTCTTCCTCTTGGCCACACTGTTTTGTTGCGGAGAGTATGGTGCGGTTAGAAATCGCCTTATGCCTTGCTCCTCGCAATACTCCATGAAAGTCGTCGAAGTATACTCGCCACCTCTATCGGACCGTATGACTTTGATGTGTCTGCCAATTGCCTTTTCCACCATCACTTTGAACCTTTTGAACACCTCGAATGCCTCGGATTTTTCTTTCAAAAACTAAACCCAAGTCTTTCGTGAGAAATCATCGATGAAGGAGATGAAGTACCTTTTACCGCTGACAGATTCGGGGGTGATTGGTCCACATATGTTGGTATGAATCAACTCGAGAGTATGTTTAGCTCGATATTCTGCCTTCTTTTGAAACGAGGTTCTACCTTGCTTGCCAAGCACACATTCTTCACAAAATTTGCCCTCATAGTCCATGTCCGGCAGGCCGTGCACCATGTTCTTCTTTGCTAACTTTTTTAGACCACCATGATGTAGGTGACCAAAGCGGAGATGCCACAGCGACGCCTTGTCTTCTACGTCGACTCACAAACATTTTTCTCGCACGCTTCTCAATTTCAGTTTGTACATCCGATTTCTTCCCATCTCGACTCGAGCAACCAGACGCCCTTGTTTGTCCTTCAAGTGTAGTACCCGGTCTTTTAAAAGTATCGAGTAACCTTTGTCCGTGAGTTGCCCCAAACTTAGAATATTGGTCTTGAGGTCTGGTACGTAATAAACATCTTGGATTGACCCTATTAAGCCATCCTTTTGTAAGTAACAAACCGTACCTCGGCCTTTGACCTCCACCTTTGATGCATCTCCAAACGACACATGACCATCTTCAATCTTTTGCATCTTTTTGAATAGGTACTCATGACCGCACATATGATTGCTTGCCCCTGAGTCGAGGTACCACAGAGTGTCATTGTTGATGTTGACTTCATTTTGAGCCATCAAGAGAAAGCCTTCATTCGCCTCGTCTTCCAAGGCTAGGTTGGTTATTTCTTCCACCTTTTTATCGGCTCGACATTCTTTTGCAAAATGCCCCATTTTACCACAATTATAACATTTGTCGGAGTTGCAATCCTTCGCGTAGTGACCATACTTGTAACACTTGTAGCACTCGATGTTGGAATAGTTTGACCGGCCGCCTCTTCCTTGACCGCGTCCTCTTCCACGCCAATTTGGTTGGCTTGACTGTCCCTTCTCCTTATAGTACCCTTCATGACTACTGCCTTGACCACCGCGACCATTTCCACGACTTCCACGGCCACGACCTCTACCTCGAAAAGTTTGAGAATAGAGTACATTTTTGTCTTTAATTGACGCCTTGGTTTGAAGTGCTTGCTTGAGTGTCTCCTCCTTTTTCTTCTTACGTTGTTCGTGTGCCTCGAGAGAACCGGCAAGCTCATCGACTGTGAGCGTCGCAAGGTCCTTTGACTCTTCTATCGCGCATACAATATTCTCAAAATTGTCGGTTAATGATCTCAAAATCTTCTCCACAACTCGCGCATCAGTTAACGCTTCGCCATTACGAATGAGTTGGTTCACCACGACTTGTACACGAGTGATGTAGTCATAGACACTTTCCGACTCCTTCATCTTCATGCTCTCCAACTCGCCACGAAAAGTTTGGAGACGCACTTGCTTGACTCGGTCGGCTCCTTTGAACACTTTTTTCTAAAATGTCCCATGCTTTTTTTGAAGTAGTTGCACCGACAATCTTCTCAAAGCCCGACTCGTCAATGGCTCGGAACAACATGTATAGTGCTGCCTTATCCTTTGATCGCGCCTCTTTCAACGCCTTGTTTTGAGCCGCCGTATATCCCGTGGTATTTGTTGGTTCTTCGAGACCTTCTTCGACCACCTCCCACGCATCTTGAGATCCGAGAAGAGCTTTCATTTGAATGCTCCAGTTCGCCTTCGTTAGTCGTGGTAGCGGCGTTTGACCCGTCATATTTGCCATTGGCTCTGGTACCAATTTGATAACTCTTAGTCTTTTCGACTAGTTTATTTGCCACTGTTTTTATGAAATTAACAAGGCCTTTATATAGACACAAGCCACTAATTACTCTCACCCCTTGGCCTTTCATCTACCAAGACTCTTGACCTTTTTATTTTTTCATTAACTTCTAAATTTAAGAACCCATTAAAAAATAACATTTAATATTTATTCAACACAAAATTCATCCCTTTTCATCAACCAACCTCTGATGTATGCCTTTTCTAAGTGTACCAATGACATAACAATGAAGCCTTAACTGTAACACACAAAAGGAAAAATTGAATCCTCAAACAAAAATTCTTTCGCGTGATACAAAACTATTTTGTTTTTGTTTGTGTTTTTGCGTGATGCCACTAACAAATAACCACAACAGAAAATTTGTTGGTTACATACAGGAGTTCTCTAATTTTAGCAAATAAGTTTCTCACGCAAAATCAATCCTATTTAGAATGATGCACACGCATGAGCAAATCGAATTCAGAAACTAAAAAAGACAAAAAAAAAAAAAATGCCCAGACATTTCAAGTTTATCACAGAGAGACAGTAAACTAGTGACACGCAAAAGTAATGCAAGATTCTCTCCAAACTTGGTTCTAACAATGTTCGAGTGATGTGAAACTTAAAGTCATCATAAGACAAATTTAGTATGAACCCGGTCCATAAAGGGCACAGAATCAGTATCAATAATATTTCAGTGTTCTACTTCTATTTAATTTGAGGGTGGGCTCCATAAAAATTCCCCATTTATTTCTTAAGGTTCTTAAGGGTTGCCACTCTAAAAAATAGTGGACCGAGATCCATCCCAAACATACTCGTAATTATTATTAGAAAGTGTGAAGACAATCAATCAAGCAAAATTAAAAAAAAACATAACAGCAGAATTGTTGTTTTCCGATACTCGGACTCTCTCATACTAAAGCAGATAAATTTCCGACACAATCAAACCTAGTTTAGAAAGACACAAACACGAGCCAATAGAATTCAAACAGAAAAAAATATAAAATCTTTGGCTGATTTCCATATTTATCCTAGACAGACAATTAACTAGTAACCGACAAAAGTAATGTTGAAATCCCTGGGAACTTGGTTGCAACCCATTCAAATGATGTAAATGATTACACAATTCGTCGTTTTACGGCACCGCCACTAATCAAAATAAACAAACCCGTTATATCACATTTGTCGTTTTACAATACCAGGGATTTTTTTCATAATTTAGCAGACAAGTTTTCGACAAATCATATCTAATTTAGAAGGATACACACATATAGGCTAATAGACTTCATCAATTCAAAATCCAAAAAAATATCTACAGAAACTTTTTCATGAACAACTGGGATACATAAATAATAAATTATACCCGAAATCAAGTTGAGATTTCATTAAACCTAGCCGTAAGCCTATAATTATGTTCAAATGAAGCGAAAATTATGCAATAATGGGAAAAGGTTCAAGCCAAAACAAATTATTTAATCCATTTATATCAATCTATCTTTGGATTCTATCTATTTGAATTTACCAACAGCATTGAAAGAACAATCCGACATGCAACAGGAAAAAAAAACCCGAAAAATAACTAACTCGCACACACACGCGCAAACTACGGAATCTTATCGAATAAAGCCATTATAACACCAAATTATGTTAAAACTCACTCAAAAAAGCAAATTTTAGATGACATAAGAACCCACATAAGAAAAGCATACCTTTAACCAAAAACCCTTTTATCTATACCAAATGGCATTTAAAACATATCTAATCATGTGTTTTATCTTTTATCTAACATTCTATATATAATTCTGTATCAACATAAATACTATATAGATACATATCATAGTAAATTCTGTATTAACTGATATAACTATAAAATATAAACCCATTACTCCAAAATATTAAAAAAAAAACTGATCTAACATGCAAAATTTATCAATCAACGTAAAACCCAGATAAAAAATTGTATCTTTTATATAACATTCTATATATAATTCTGTATACCCACAACTGAAAAAACTATAAAGTATAAACCCATTACTCGAAAATATTAAAAAAAACTGATCTAACATGCAAAATTTATCAATCAACTTAAAATTCAGATAAAAGAGCAATAAAATTCAAATGGGTTTAATACAAGATTAAAAAGAAAATGAGAAAAATGATAAAAGTTCATAGAAATTACCAATGCTAGAAGAGGATTGGTCTAGTTGAGAGAAGCCACTGATAAAAAATATTTATATTTATTATTATTATTATTATATATATATATATATATATATATTATATATATATATATATTTGGCGCTCTATTTCTTCTCTCTTGTGAGTATTATATTTAGTCTTAAAATATATTTGAGACACAAAGCTGTATTTAAACCATGTTTTTTTAACCCAACAGATACACCTTTGGTTAAGTTAAGTTTGCTTCTCTCTTTTGAGTAAATCATCGTGGTTAAGGAAGATATTTGTCATTTTCTATATTTGGTTTGGTAAAAAATCGGTTGTAATTGAATAAGTACGTTAAACATTAATCACTATGGTTAAATTTTTGACTATCCAGTAATTATGATGATGGGATGGATCCGTGTTTAATGAATTACTATATAATGTTTTGAATTTGTTTAGGTAAAATATCGTCTGTGATTAAATATGTACGTTTACGATGAATCCGTTTGAATTTGTAACTCTTGAGTGACTATGATGACGGGGCAGACCCGTCGCGGTTAATGAAAATATTTACAATGTTCTATATTCGTTTTGGTAAAAGATCGACTGTAATTGAATTTGTACGTTTGCATTAATCTGTGGAGTTAATTTTTTAACTATTGAGTAACTATGATGACGGGAATCGGGCCCGTCGTGGTGAATGAAAGTATTTGCAATGCTCTAGATTCGTTTAAGTCTGTAATTGAATATGTACGTTTAAAGAAGAAAAGAAATACTTACGTTTAACATTAATCCGTACAGTTAAATTTATGACTGTTAAGTGATTTTGGTGACTGGGTCGCCCCGTCGTGCTTAATGAAGATATTTACAATGTTTTAAATTTGTTTGGGTAAAAGATTGATTGTAATTGAATATACGAGTCTAGCGTTAATCCGTACAATTTAAATTTTAACATTAGAGTAACTATGATGACGGGGTCGGGCCCGTAGTGTTTAATGAAGATATTTACAATGTTCTAAATTCGTTTAGGTAAAAGATCGATTGTAATTGAATTCGTAAGTTTACGATTAATCCGTGCATTTAAAATTTTAACTCTTGAGTGAATGATGATAGGGTCGGGTCTGTAGTGTTTAATGAAGATATTTTCAATGTTATAAATTCGTTTGGATAAAAGATGTATTGTAATTGAATCCGTAAACGTACGATGAATTCATACAGTTAAATTTTTAACTCTTGAGTGACTGGTCGGATTTGTCATGCTTAATGAAGATATTTACAATGTTTTTAATCGTTTAGGTAAAAAATTGATTGTAATTAACTCGTATAATTCGTATAATTAGCATTAATTATACGTTTTCAGGATGGAAAGTTATTGTTGAAAACATGATTAAAGCACGTTTTTTGAACCTGTGTGTTATGTGCATCGATTCTAATATGAAATATTAAGATCGAAGTAACAATATCCTCATAATTAAATTACTTAACTTATCTGGTTGTACAAGTTTTGGATGCAACGATTGCCTTTAATCAATAAGATTATGAGACATCATAGTGTTTTACTTTTGTTCGAACGTGAATTAACGTTGGCGCTACGAATAAAACATGTCATTTTGAAGTGATATATGGAAAAATTAATTAAAAAAACTCTACTACCAACAAAGCACATAAATGTAGTCTTACTTTTCAATTTTATTTATCGACTACTTTAATAGCTATGATTATCTTAATACCAAGAAAACTAATTGTTGTAACAGAGACCAACAAACTGTTCACTACTTTTCCCCCTCATAACTTATAAAGGTAAAATGGTAATTTTTTTTATATTAATTTTTTTATAGTTTGGGTTTATAAGACCTTAGTACTACTCCACGATTCAATTAACTCATTGTTACCTAGACCGGACTCACCGGAGTTATCGATCAATATAATTTTTAAAATAGTTTTGTCATTGTCATTTGAGTATATGGGCAAACATATTAAAATGTCCGTCTAAAACGAACTTCCAACTATTCGTACATGTTTCTAGAATATATTGCTTTCATATATATTTATTGTACTTTCTTAATCTTTTTAAAATTTTGGTAATAATGTACAAAATTAGTATAAGTAGTCTTATAACATCCAGGCATTTATACCAGTCTTGTTTAATGCACTTCTTAAAAAAACGTTGTATTTGGTCAATGTACATAAATATTACAAATAGTCTTTAAATCCATATAGTGAAAATAAATTGACTGTTGGTATGTCACTATACACTATCCATTTATTAAATACACATCGTAAATATCATTACATAATTCGCAAAGTATTAATGGATGCAAATAATCAAAGTAAATATGTTAAATAAAATATGTTTAAAACAATGCGTCTGATCAATATTATTATGACAATTAAGTTCATTATTTCGTAACGGACCATTTTTCTTTTTTTGGATACTATAAAGTTGAGACTTTTGGACTTGGATTTAGTGATGCTTAGTTGAACAAATTCAATAAAATAGTGACTCATAAAACTTATTTAAGACTTTTATTTTGGCTCAATGATGATGGAAAAAAAAAAACCAACTTATGTTTCTTATGCTTGGCAATGTCAGTTACAAAGTGTTAACTCTCACCTTTTTCATTTATGTTAACCTTTCTACCTGATTTGCATGCAGATTGCAACATAATTTATTTGATAATAAAAAATTATGATATTGGGAATATTTGTTCCCCCAATTAAATTGAACTTTCAAACTTATGTATAACCTTATTTCTCATCTACGATATATTTTATTTTTCCTTTCAGAACTACTTTAGACTACACAAGCCATATCAATAATTTTACTGGCAGTCATGATTGTAATATAATGTAACAAACTTATTTTAATAACTAACGAGTTTCTTTAATTTTGTTTTGATCTCTGTCATGTATAAATGAAGTATATTATTGTTGTTGAAGATTTGTATAAATAAAGTATAATTGCAATATAGGAGATGTGGTTGATAGCCAATCGACCTGTTAGCGAAAAGTCTTTTCCGGCTCATGAATAATTCTGTTCTTTTATACCCAAATAAATTCTATTCTTATAAGAAATGAACTAGCGTCAATAGAATTATATAGTTTTCAAATATATATAAAGATTGTTTGGTAAATGACTAAATGAGTCAATCATGAACGCATGTCTATTAGGTTCATTAAAAGTTGATTATAAGATTTATGAAATTATTTATATAATAAAAAATATAAATAAAAACAACTAAAAGTATTTTCCCATCAAGTTAAACAACCAAGATTATGCAAACCAAATGGTTTGCTTAACATTATTTAGATGTAAATGGTTTAACTATATTTTATAACGGAAAATCTAACAAGTGCCCCCCATGCATTGGTTAGTAATG
Organism: Primula veris; assembly: GCA_963682055.1. NCBI lineage: Eukaryota > Viridiplantae > Streptophyta > Magnoliopsida > Ericales > Primulaceae > Primula > Primula veris. The sequence goes on along the minus strand of OY821741.1, from coordinate 11,689,560 downwards.
TATGGAATTTGTTTAATTTTATTTTTTTGTATTATAGTAATACATTAATAGTATTTTCTTATTTAAATAAATCAAATACATAAAAATGATTATGTTATAATGTTATGTTATGTTATAAATGCAACGAATATTCATATTAAACATAACTTGATTATAGAAATGTATTTAACGGTTAAATGATACCTTATGAGACACTCGTTAGCAAAATCGTTTTCAAAATAGTGTAAGTATTTTAAATAAATATATCGTCTTCTAACATTAAAAATTAATATAATAATCTATTATATGAAAAGTTCGTGAGCATACTCAATTGTACTCGTCAAATGTTCGTTTTAAAAGATAAAACTTTTATAAAAAAATTAGCGCAATAATATACAACCACAAGTTTGGAGCCCAAAGAGAAAACTTAACATTTACAAAAATTTTATTTCTCACAAAGTAGCCACTAGCCAGACAGTTTATTGGGCTATTAAACTTTCAGAAATCAAATAAAGATCTAGTCTTTAAATGAAATACAGATTCTAATATAGTCAACGATTGTTGCGATCTCTTATGAAAACTATTTCAAAGACTTAAGACTTTTATTTTGTCTCAATAGATGTTGACAAAAAAAACAACAACTTATGTTCTTTATGTTTGGAAATGTCAGTTACAAATTATTAACTCTCACTTTTGTTATTTACGTTAACCTTCCTAACTGATTTGCATGTAGATTGCAACATAATTTATTTGATAATAAAAAATTATGATATTGGGAATTTTTGTTCCCCCAATTAAATTGAACTTTCAAACTTATGTATAACCTCATTTCTCATTTACGATATATTTTATTTTTCCTTTCAGAACTACTTTAGACTACACAAGGCATATCAATAATTTTACGTGGTAGCCATGATTGTAATATAATGTAACAAAATTATTTTAATAACTTACGAGTTTCTTTAATTTTGTTTTGATCTCTGTCATGTATAAATGAAGTATTTTTATTTTTTTGAAGATTTGTATAAATAAAGTATAGTTGTAATATAGGAGATGCGGTTGATAGCCAATCGAACTGTTAGCGAAAAGTCTTTTCCGGCTCATGAATAATTCTATTCTTTTAAACTTACCCAAAAAAAATCTATTCTTATAAGAAGTGAACTAGCCTCAATACAATTATATATTCACGAGCCGGAAAAGATTTCTCACATATATATAAGATTGTTTGGTAAATGACTAAATGAGTCAATCATGAACGCGTGTCTGTTAGGTTTCCCATCAACTAAAAGTATTTTCCCATAAAGTTAAACAACTAAGATTATGCAAACCAAATGGTTTGTTTAACATTATTTAGATGTAAATGGTTTACTATTTTATAACGGAAAAGCTAACAAGTGCCCCCCATGCATTGGTTAGTAATGTATGGAATTTGTTTAATTTTTTTTTTTGTTTGTATTATAGTAATACATTAATAGTATTTTCTTATTTAAGTAAATCAAATACATAAAAATGATTATGTTATAATGTTATGTTATAAATACAGCGAATATTCATATTAAACGCAACTTGATTATAGAAATGTATTTAACGGTTAAATGATACCTTACGAGACACTCGTTAGCAAAATCGATTTTAAAATAGTGTAAGTATTTTAAATAATTATATCGTCTTCTAACATTAATAATCTATTATACGAAAAGTTCGTGAGCAGACTCAATTGTACTCGTCAAATGTTCGTTTCAAAAGATAAAACTTTTATAAAAAATTAGCGCAATAATATACAACCATAAGTTTGGAGGCCAAAGAGAAGATTTAACATTTACAAAAGTTTTCTTTCTCACAAAATAGCCACTAGCCAGACAGTTTATCGGGCTATTAAACTTTCAGAAATACAAATAAAGATCTAGTCTTTAAATGAAGTGAAGATTCTAATATATTCAACAATTGTTGCGATCTCTTATGAACACTATTTCAAAGACTTAAAAGACTTATTTTGGCTCAGTAGATGATGATAAAAAAAATACCAACTTATGTTCTTTATGTTTGGCAATGTTAGTTACAAAGTATTAACTCTCACTTTTGTCATTTACGTTATCCTTCCTAACTGATTTGCATGTAGATTGCAACATAATTTATTTGATAATAAAAAATTATGATATTGTGAACTTTTGTTCCCCAAATTAAATCGAACTTTCAAACTTATGTATAACCTCATTTCTCATCTACAATATATTTTATTTTTCCTTTCAGAACTACTTTAGACTACACAAGACATATCAATAATTTTACATGGTAGTCATGATTGTAATATTATGTAACAAACTTATTTTAATAATTAACGAGTATTTTTATTTGATCTCTGCAATGTATAAATGAAGTATTTTTTTTTTTTGAAGACATGTATAAATAAAGTATAGTTGTAATATACGAGATGCGGTTGCTAGCCAATCGAACTATTAGCGAAAAGTTAGCAACCAATCGAACTGTTAGCGAAAACTCTTTTCCGGCTCATGAATAATTCTATTCTTTTAAACTTATCTAAAAAAAATCTATTCTTATAAGAAGTGAACTAGCCTCAATAGAATTATATATTCACGAGCCGGAAAATATTTCTCACATATATATAAAGATTGTTTGGTAAATGACTAAATGAGTCAATAATGAACGCGTGTCTGTTAGGTTCATTAAAAGTTGATTATAAGATTTAAGAAATTATTTATATAATAAAAAAAATATTTAAAAACAACTAAAATTATTTTCCCATCAAGTTAAACAAGTAAGATTATGCAAACCAAATGGTTTGGTTAACATTATTTAGATGTAAATGACTTACTATTTTATAACGGAAAAGCTAATAAGTGCCTCCCATGCATTGGTTAGTAATGTATGGAATTTGTTTAATTTTTTTCCTGTATTATAGTAATACATTAATAGTATTTCCTTATTTAAGTAAATCAAATACATAAAAATTATAATGTTATAATGTTATGGTATAAATGCAACGAATATTCATATTAAACGCAACTTGATTATAGAAATGTATTTAACGGTTAAATGATACCTTACGAGACACTCGTTAGCAAAATCGATTTTAAAATAGTGTAAGTATTTTAAATAATTATATCGTCTTCTAACATTAAAAATTAATATAATAATCTATTATACGAAAAGTTCGTGAGCAGACTCAATTGTACTCGTCAAATGTTCGTTTCAAAAGATAAAACTTTTATAAAAAAATTAGCGCAATAATATACAACCATAAGTTTGGAGGCCAAAGAGAAGCCTTAACATTTACAAAAGTTTTCTTTCTCACAAAGTAGCCACTAGCCAGACAGTTTATCGGGCTATTAAAATTTCAGAAATCCACATAAAGATCTATTCTTTAAATGAAGTGAAGATTCTAATATATTCAACGATTGTTGCGATCTCTTATGAAGACTATTTCAAAGACTTAAAAGACTTTTATTTTGGCTCAGTTGATGATGATAAAAAAAACATCACCGTATGTTCTTTATGTTTGGCAATGTCAGTTAACCTTAGATCTTCGAATTCTTCGCTGCCTTGTTAACCTTAGCCTTCTTCTTTGGTTCAACACTGCTTCACTTGGCTCCTTTTTAAACGTTAGATCTTCGACAACTTTTCGTTTTTTCGCAGTATTAGCATCCACCGAGGACCCAGCTTCACTTTGATTAGTCGAAATCTTTCGTTTAAAATCAGCCTCCTTCTATTCCTCAGCATTCCGCGCGTTCTCTCTCTTATACTTCTGGAACACTTCTTTAGCGAAACCGCCAGAATGTAACCCAGGTGGACTACTGCTCGATGTAGGAATTGAGAAAGAATACCCGGCTGTAAATCCAGCTTGATTTTGCTGAAAATAATAAGGCTGAGAGGGCATATGAGGAATTCCTGAAGGGGATGGATACTCATAGGCGAAATAGGGTGAGTTGCCAGCTTGATTTTGCTGAAAATAATATGGCCGAGAGGGCATTTGAGGAATTCCTGAAGGGGGTGGATACTCATACGCGAAATAGGGTAAGTAGCAATTGGGACACTGTACGTTCTTGTGTAGATAAACACGAAAGTACTCGTGTAGTAATCTACATGTGCGGCATACAGACCAAAAGGTAGCGGTGATGGGGTAGTTTTGCTGAGCAGCAGGCGTAGCACCTTTGGAAGTTCGACCCTTTTTAGTTGTCGGTTTTCTTTTTGGGGGTGCTGGTTTCGGGATTGCTCCGCTTTTACTCGAACTACTCACCCCATTCGACGCAGCTGAAGGACCTTGCGGCTTAACAAGTTCTGCATTCCTCAATTGGTCAAAAGCTTCTCTTTTGACCTTGTCTGACAAAAAGCTACATGCTTCTGAGATGAGCTTAAAAGCTCCATCAGCACCTATTGATTTGTTTTTGTCCGGATGTAGAACCAGAGCTAATTTCCGATACTGTTTTCTTATCACTCGCTCATCTGCTGTAGGGCTCACATCCAGTACCCTATACCAGTCACTCTCACCACTTATTCGAGTTTCGGACGATATGTATACGTCTAGGGTTGTAATCAGCTGTTGTATACTGTCAAGACCCGGATAGAGTGATTGGGCTTTCAGTGCAAATCTCTTCCCACCTAAGTAATCTTTAGCTTCAAACTTACCGAGGGCAATCTCTTTTGCCCTGACAGCCTCGTCTTTATTGCACTCTATAACAGCAATTTCCTTTTCTGGTGATACCCGGTATTTTGCAAACTTTAGCAGACAAGTTTCCAGCAATAAATCGTACCTAGTTAAAACGAAACACGTGCATGAGCCAGTATATTCAAACACCAACAAAAATAATAATTTCTAGCTGAACCTTTTATAAGTTTATCCTAAATGGACAATTCAGTAGTAACCGACAAAAGTAATGTTGAAAACTGTCGGAACATAGTTGTATATGTAGATTATAATGTTAAACATTATGCAAACGGAGTGAAGCATTAAAGCCACATTGATAAAACCACCACAGTATCTTCGACGTTTTATGAAACCTGGGTTTTGCTAATTCTTTAACATAGAAGTTTCCGAAAACAAAATCAAACTTAGTTTAGAAAGATATACACATGCCAAAAGAATTCAACACCTACAACTATAAAATATCTAGCTTAACTTTTCAGTGTCTATCAATCAACTACTAACATGCAAAAGTAATGTGGAAATCTCCTCGAACTTAGAGGCAACCAGGTTCAAATTATGTGAAATTCTATGTAAATGAAATGATGGCATTAACCCGGACAAAAATTCTCCCTTTACAAAATTATACGATATCAAAGATTTTTAAATAATGGATAATGAACTATAACATGCACACACATTTTTTTTTTTTAAATAATCAGAAACTTCTTTTGCCCTAGCTCGTTTTAATTGCATTCATTACCTTTCTAGTTTCTTTTTTTCTTTCATTATATAATCAATGAAGCCACCGACAAAATTAATGAAACCAGGACAACATTTTTGTTATTTGAAGGATACCCAGACTCTCTCAAACTTAAGAAGAAAAGGTTTTCGACACAACAACTAACTTAGTTAAAAAAGATACACAGATGAGCAAATAGAATGCAAACACCAACAAAAATTATATATCTAGCTTAACTTATTCATTTCTTTCCTAAATAGACAATTAACTAGTGACATGCAAAAGTAAGGTGTTCTCAGAATTCAGTCATAACTATGTTTAAATCTTAGGAAATTTTATGAGTGAAGGCATCCAAGGTAACAGCTTTCTGCGCAAAATTCATCCCTTTTCATCAACCAACCTCTGACGTATGCCTTTTCTAAGTGTACCAATGACATAACAATGAAGCCTTAACTGTAACACACAAAAGGAAAAATTGAATCCTCAAACAAAAATTCTTTCGCGTGATACAAAACTATTTTGTTTTTGTTTTTGTTTTTGCGTGATGCCACTAATAAATAACCACAACAGAAAATTTGTTGGTTACATACAGGAGTTCTCTAATTTTAGCAAATAAGTTTCTCACGCAAAATCAATCCTATTTAGAATGATGCACACGCATGAGCAAATCGAATTCAGAAACTAAAAAAGACAAAAAAAAATAAAATGCCCAGACATTTCAAGTTTATCACAGTAAACTAGTGGCACGCAAAAGTAATGCAAGATTCTCTCCAAACTTGGTTCTAACAATGTTCGAGTGATGTGAAACTTAAAGTCATCATAAGACAAATTTAGTATGAACCCGGTCCATAAAGGGCACAGAATCAGTATCAATAATATTTCAGTGTTCTACTTCTATTTAATTTGAGGGTGGGCTCCATAAAAATTCCCCATTTATTTCTTAGGGTTCTTAAGGGTTGCCACTCTAAAAAATAGTGGACCGAGATCCATCCCAAACTTACTCGTAATTATTCTTAGAAAGTGTGAAGACAATCAATCAAGCAAAATTAAAAAAAAAAAACATAACAGCAGAATTGTTGTTTTCCGATACTCGGACTCTCTCATACTAAAGCAGATAAATTTCCGACACAATCAAACCTAGTTTAGAAAGACACAAACAAGAGCCAATAGAATTCAAACAGAAAAAAATATAAAATCTTTGGCTGATGTCCATATTTATCCTAGACAGACAATTAACTAGTAACCGACAAAAGTAATGTTGAAATCCCTGGGAACTTGGCTGTAATCCATTCAAATGATGTAAATGATTACACAATTTGTCGTTTTACGGCACCGCCACTAATCAAAATAAACAAACCCGTTATATCACATTTGTCGTTTTACAATACCAGGGATTTTTTTCATAATTTAGCCGACAAGTTTTCGACAAATCATATCTAATTTAGAAGGATACACACATATAGGCTAATAGACTTCATCAATTCAAAATCCAAAAAATTATCTACAGAAACTTTTTCATGAACAACTGGGATACATAAATAATAAATTATACGCGAAATCAAGTTGAGATTTCATTAAACCTAGCCGGAAGCCTATAATTATGTTCAAATGAAGCGAAAATTATGCAATAATGGGAAAATGTTCAAGCTATGAGTAACCAAAACAAATTATTTTATCCATTTATATCAATCTATCTTTGGATTCTATCTATTTAAATTTACCAACAGCATTGAAAGAACAATCCGACATGCAACAGGAAAAAAAAAACCCGAAAAATAACTAACTCGCACACGTGCGCGCAAACTACGGAATCTTATCGAATAAAGCCATTATAACACCAAATTATGCTAAAACTCACTCAAAAAAGCAAACTTTAGATGACATAAGAACCCACATAAGAAAAACATGACCTTTAACCAAAAACCCTTTTATCTATACCAAATGGCATTTAAAACATATCTAATCATGTGTTTTATCTTTTATCTAACATTCTATATATAATTCTGTATCAACATAAATACTATATAGATACATATCATAGTAAATTCTGTATCAACTGATATAACTATAAAATATAAACCCATTACTCCAAAATATTAAAAAAAAACTGATCTAACATGCAAAATTTATCAATCAACGTAAAACCCAGATAAAAGATTGTATCTTTATCTAACATTCTATATATAATTCTGTATACCCACAACTGAAAAAACTATAAAGTATAAACCCATTACTCCAAAATATTAAAAAAACTGATCTAACATGCAAAATTTATCAATCAACTTAAAATTCAGATAAAAGAGTAATAAAATTCAAATTGGTTTAATACAAGATTAAAAAGAAAATGAGAAAAATGATAAAAGTTCATAGAAATTACCAATGCTAGAAGAGGATTGGTCTAGTGAGAGAAGCCACTGATAAAAAATATTTATATTTATTATTATATATATATATATATATATATATTATATATATATATTTGGCGCTCTATTTCTTCTCTCTTGTGAGTATTATATTTAGTTTTAAAATATATTTGAGACACAAAGCTGTATTTAAACCATGTTTTTTTAACCCAACAGATACACCTTTGGTTAAGTTAAGTTTGCTTCTCTCTTTTGAGTTAATCATCGTGGTTAAGGAAGATATTTGTCATTTTCTATATTTGGTTTGGTAAAAAATCGGTTGTAATTGAATAAGTACGTTGAACATTAATCACTATGGTTAAATTTTTGACTATCCAGTAATTATGATGATGGGATGGATCCGTGTTTAATGAATTACTATATAATGTTTTGAACTTATTTAGGTAAAATATCGTCTGTGATTAAATATGTACGTTTACGATGAATCCGTTTGAATTTGTAACTCTTGAGTGACTATGATGACGGGGCAGACCCGTCGCGGTTAATGAAGATATTTACAATATTCTATATTCGTTTTGGTAAAAGATCGACTGTAATTGAATTTGTACGTTTGCATTAATATGTGGAGTTAATTTTTTAAATATTGAGTAACTATGATGACGGGAATCAGGCCCTCGTGGTAAATGAAAGTATTTGCAATGCTCTAGATTCGTTTAAGTCTGTAATTGAATATGTACGTTTAAAGAAGAAAAAAAAATGCTTACGTTTAACATTAATCCGTACAGTTAAATTTCTGACTGTTAAGTGATTATGGTGACTGGGTCGTCCCATCGTGCTTAATGAAGATATTTACAATGTTTTAAATTTGTTTGGGTAAAAGATTGATTGTAATTGAATATACGAGTCTAGCGTTAATCCGTACAATTTAAAATTTAACATTTGAGTAACTATGATGACGGGGTCGGGCCCGTAGTGTTTAATGAAGATATTTACAATGTTCTAAATTCGTTTAGATAAAAGATCGATTGTAATTGAATTCGTACGTTTACGATTAATCCGTACATTTAAAATTTTAACTCTTGAGTGAATGATGATAGGGTCGGGTCCGTAGTGTTTAATGAAGATATTTACAATGTTATAAATTTGTTTGGATAAAAGATATATTGTAATTGAATCCGTAAACGTACGATGAATTCATACAGTTAAATTTTTAACTCTTGAGTGACTGGTCGGATTTGTCATCCTTAATGAAGATATTTACAATGTTTTAAATCGTTTAGGTAAAAAATCGATTGTAATTAACTCGTATAATTCGTATAATTAGCATTAATTATACGTTTTCAGGATGGAAAGTTATTGTTGAAAACATGATTAAAGCACGTTTTTTGAACCTATTTCAAAGACTTAAGACTTTTATTTTGTCTCAATAGATGTTGACAAAAAAACAACAACTCATGTTCTTTATGTTTGGAAATGTCAGTTACAAATTATTAACTCTCACTTTTGTCATTTACGTTAACTTTCCTAACTGATTTGCATGTAGATTGCAACACAATTTATTTGATAATAAAAAATTATGATATTGGGAATTTTTGTTCCCCCAATTAAATTGAACTTTCAAACTTATGTATAACCTCATTTCTCATTTACGATATATTTTATTTTTCCTTTCAGAACTACTGTTTCACACAAATTTTTCTATCTAATATACCAAGACAGAAAATAAATGGAGAAAGCAAAATAATTTTATTGATTTGTATTTTGCGGGTACTATCTCTGAATATTTTCTGAAATAAAGAAAATATAAATCCTTTGATTAATCTCTTCAAAATCGAATTCCAGGTGGCCCAAATTGCTTGTAGATAATCGAGATGTTAACTTGCTCGAGTTTTGAGGTTGATATTGACTTGTACTTCTTTGTGAGTTTGATCTTGGGAAACACTTGATTTGTGGTTTTGAAGTGTTTTGAGGATCGAATGAGGATGTTATTTGAATTTGTTGATGAGCTTGCTTGAAGTTCTTCAGGCTTGATAAATATATTCGAATATTTGGTTTTAAAAAACCCTTGATTCGCGACCTTTTGAGATTCTTGCGGATCAGATGGTGGATTTTCCTTGAATTTGTTGATGAGCTTGCTTGAAGTTCTTCGGGTTTGATGAAGATCTTCGAGTGCTTGATCTTGAAGAACACTTGATTCGCGGCCTCCGGAGCTTCTTGCTGATCAAATGGTGGGTTTTCCTTGAATTTGTTGATGAGATTGCTTGAAGTTCTTCGGGTTTGATGAAGATCTTCGAGTGCTTGATCTTGAAGAACACTTGATTCGTGGCCTTCGGAGCTTCTTACGGATCAAATGGTGGATTTTCCTTGAATTTGTTGATGAGTTTGGTTAAAGATCTTCAAACTTGATGAAGAGTTTCGAATGTAGGTTTAGCTTTGATCTTCACAAACACTAGATTCGCTACTTGGAGTGCTTTATGCGGATCTAGACTTGAATTTGCTCAGATTTCTTGCTGGATTTGGCAGAAGCTTCGAAGGATCTTCAGCAGTCTTGGGGGATCTTCAAGGCTTCGAGGTTGATGGCTGAATTTGGCAGAGCTTCTTTCTCTTGGACTTTGGATTCACCTTTGTCTTCTTCTTGGTTTTTTTGTCCACTTTTAGGCTTGGGTTGGCCATCTATTTATAGTAGTTGGTGTGGTCTTTATCGCGATATCGCCCCCTCGTAGTTTGTGTTTAGGATCAAAATGGTCTTGTAGTTTGAGTTTAGGATCAAAATGGTCTTATAGTTTGTGTTTAGGATCAAAATGGTCTTGTAGTTTGAGTTTAGGATCAAAATGGTCTTTTAGTCTGAGTTTAGGATCAAAATGGTCTTGTAGTTTGAGTTTAGTATCAAAATGGTCCATAATTAAATGTAATAATTCTTTGGCTTACCATTTCTTTGTAATTTTAACCAAACAAGTACTAAAATAGAAGCATTTTCATTTTTTGAGAGATAAATTAAAATATAGTCAAAGAAAATGACATTTATTGCTTTTATAATTTAAACCAAAAGATAATATTCATTTGATTTTGAAAATACTAATACATAATTTAGAAAATTTTATTTTATAGGAGACACGTGGCATATTTTTATTTGCCGAAAAATTTGCGTGTCTACAAATGCCCCCTTCGAGACTTGTTTATGAGAAAATTTTCTTTTTGAGTGAATGTGTCTCGAACTTTTTAATTTTAGAACGGAAGAAGTTCTTTTATAAAAGAAATAAAACTTTAAATTTTCAAATGCTTGAAATTTAGAAGGATTTTTTTTAACGGGCGAGTATACAAGGTGTCTTTGCATTCAAGCCTTCTGCCATTATGATATTCAATTCCTCAATAAAGAGCTATTTTTATGAAATTGCAACCCCACGTTTATCTTCTTATGAGAATTGTAACCATTTGAACATAAATTCATCATTAAAAGCTCAAAATCCAAAACTTTTGATTAGACATTACAGAATTTTTAAATATGTTATTGACAAGCTACACGTCTTTTAGAAAACTTGTAATCTTAGGGTCAAAACATGTAACCAAATTTTTTTTTAAGAATAATTAAATGTCAAACTCATGGATAAAATATGATCCTTTTAATTTAATATTTGAAGTGATCTAGAGTTTCTAAACCTCAGGCATGGTTTTTTTTCTCAACCAAGGCTACTGTAACATTTGCTCACCCACAGTCATTAAATTTAAAATCATGTCAACCTTCACGTTCTTGTAACCGTGTGAATAAATGAGTAGAAATTAACTTAGCAACTCTTGGAATTTGTAACTCCTAAACTTACTAAGTAATGATATGAATTTCTTACACTATAAATAGTAGATCATTTTTTCATATTTTATTCACCAGTACATTAATAGCCACGACCTTATTTCCTGAAGAGGTCAAAACTTATGTTTGTTACATTTTTTTAATAACCTTTCTTTTTCTTCCCAAATACCATTGTATCATACATTTTTTTTTTAAAACGCCCGATATATCCTACATGACTCATGTCTACTGGGACGACGGGTGGCAGATTTTCGTCATTTGCTTACATTGTTTTTTTTTTCGTATCTTTCTATTTATAGAAGTAGTTAGCAAACTTAAACAGATCATTTTTTTTAGAGTTACCTTTTATAATGACATCTATTTTTTTCCTTTTTCCAAATTAGATTCAACAGCTTCACAGTATATATAGTTCAGTCTTTTCTTTTTCCTAAGGGCTCTTTTTTTTTCTTTCTTTAACAAATGAAAACATGCAGTAACGTGGCAAAGGAGAATGTTTTTTTTTTTTTTTTTACTAAAACAATTACTACACTTTCTCCTTTTTTTAATCCTAATAGAAAGTTGCCCCCTGTTCTTTAGACTTTTTGAAAGCAAATGAGAAACAGACTTTAGTTTTTTTTTTTTTTTTATAGTATTAAAAGTTGAAAACATAAAGTTATAATTTTTTTTTCTTAACTTAAACCGAACAGAATGTTATTAGCTTTATTTTAAAACCATTTTATTAACACTTCTTTTTGTACACTCACATTCTTCTCTTTGCGTGTCACAGGTTTAGTAAGTATCATGATGAAGTTCGACCTTCAACATGTTGGCGAAGCCAAACAACTGATCATCCTAGAGAGTGGGAAGAAAATTTCAACGCCCATACACCGACCCTTAACCGGCAAGCACGCACGACATTTGCCTAAGTTGGACAATATCCCAAAGATCACGGACTGGAGTTACATGGACGATGGTTCCGCGTTCTTGGAGAATCCTTTGCACACCGTAAAACCTGATGAGGATTGCTCGTTCATGACCCTCGGCCGCCGAATCATTTCCGGAGAGGTCAAATGGGGAAGCACTCTCAAAGTTAACGGTAAATTTCGCCAAACTCCGAAGTACCGGGAATGGGCAGAAGAGCTACTTTCTCGACATCCTTCTACTCTAAGTGAAGCTCGATTGTATGATGCTGTCCATGCCTCGTTGTTCACGTATAGTCAAGATCAAAACATTATGCGCGCATTCTGTGAAGCTTGGTGTCCCGCCTCGAATACACTTCATACTTTTGCTGGAGAAGTTTCCATGTCCCCATGGGATTTGCACGTATTTGGTGGATTGCCCATCCTTGGAGAAATTTACGATGAAACAACCCCGTTTTCGGATGAGTTGCAAAATGTCAATCCCGATGAAGATAGTCGCATTCCTGCTAGCTGTCAATATTTGCTCTCCGCTTTTCATAGGCTTGCTGCCACCGAGAGGAGAAATGGTGTTACTCCTGCTGCTTGGGTGAAGTATTGGTTCAAAGGAAGCCAATACGACAAAAGTAGCATTTCCCAAACAAAGAAGAAGTTTGTCCCTCTAACACATACCGGAAGTTTGAGTGGTAGTGTCAATGAGGTTGATAATTGGTCGCCGGAAATCAAGGATGTCTTCGCTAGCCTCAAAATACCTATTAATTTGTACTCTGAAGTGTACCTCGCTGCCTTCCTATCATGTTGGCTTTGTACATTCGTGCTTCTGTCTGGTGCTGTTGCGACAATTCGTCCTAGCACATTTAAACCTGCATGTCTTATGTCTTCTGGTCATGTGGTAAATCTTGCCTATCAAGTGTTGGTGAGTATCTACAGGGGTCTAAATACTATTTCCGAATCGTCAACCCCAGGCTCCTCATCAGCTTGTTTTCCCCAGCACTATCTTTGGACTTGGATGGGTAACTATTTCGGAACACATCGTCGCCAGAAGATGCTTGCTGGTGATCCAAAAATGTTCGAGTTCTCGGGAGATAATGGTGCCAAATATTTTGATGAGAGAGAGGCTAGGGTGAAGATCCATTCTGGTGAGTCAATTTATTGGAATGCTGCCTCATTTGTTCAAAAAGAACCTCAGACACTCGCGCCTATAAGGAGGTCAGCTGATATTGAGAAACGTAGCCGCTTTGCCTCAATTCGACCATGTGTTTTAAGTCTTCGTTGGAAGGACGAATTTATCCTAGAGTCGTACAATCCGCATAGGTTTTATCGACAGTTTGGTTTTAAGCAGAGAACACCTCGCGATTCTAAAGATAGGGATACACGTTCGTCTACTCTTGAGGGGGGAATTAAACATTGGCTTTTGAGTATTCATGAGTATCCTGGTACGAACGCGAGGATCCCTTCATTTCCAAGGAACTTTAGTCTACACACCACTCAAAATTTCAATACGTGGTGGGAAAAGGTCCATGGTCAACACCTGATCGAGGGGCAACAACTTTTGGTGGAGAGTGTTCATGATGTTATTGCTTCTCCTACTAATCCTTCTATCCAACAGAAACAAGTTGAGTCGCCACCGCCAAAACTTAGTACTGAAGAGGGCTCCAACTCCCAAAGGTCTGAAAGGTGTCCGTATACCGCTGACTCAAAGAAACGTCATTCTTCTCCTACTAAAGTCGAAGATTGTGCAAGTGGTAGTGATCATCCTCCTATTTGTAAAAAGAACAAGGCTTCAACCTCAAATCTGACAGTTGATCCTTCCAATGTGAGTGCACCTAACGAGGCATTCTTTGATGGGGCGGTGAAGGATATTAATAAGGTATTCGTGATCCCTCCTTTTTTCTTTTTTCTTCTTCTTCGATCTTTGTTGTCTAATATGATTGTATACATATTCATTACAGATTGCGACTTTTTATTTGGTGTCGGAGAGCATGCAATTGCCGAAGGTGACACAAATCATCTTTCGATAGATAAGACATTTGACGATCTAAACTTTGCGCTTGAAGGAAAAAGAGTTTCTTTCGGAAGCGAGGTATACTTTAGTTCTGATTCAGATGAAGCGGATGGTGGTAAGAGCGAATCGTTACAAGTTGTTGGTGCATGCTCCAATAAGCCTCTCATTCAAGTTGATGATTTGGGCAGGAGCTCTTCTTACCCCCAGGATCGTTCCAACACTTCAGGAAGTAAGTATGAGGATGAAATTTTGCTTCTAAGCCAAAAGTATGTCTCCAGTTTATGGAAAACACTTCTTCAAAACTTGACGGAATGTGACATAAGCAATCTTAGTTCATGTGAAGAATCGAGCATGAAAACAATGAGTTTAATGGAGGGCAGAACCACTACTGATTTATCTCCTTTGAAGGATATGATTTCTAATTTCTTTGCAAAAGTACGCGAGTTTGACCAGAAAAGATCATTCTATGCAGAAATGAATGTTACTGACTCGCCGCAGAGGTTGTTCAACGAGAAATCTCATGTGTTAGGTATCATTGATGATGAAGAGGGTCGACACAAGGCTAACATTGTTGACTTTCAAAAGAAGATCGACCTTATTGATGCAAAGATAAAGTGTTTAGGTGATGAAAGAGATAAAGTGGAGGCATGGATGATTGAAGAAAATAGAAAGATGCATGAGGTAGCTGCAGCAAAAGATTCCCTTAGTTTGGAAGTGTTAGAGCTCAAGAACCACTGTGCAGAGAGTGACAAGGCCAAGAGTGATTTTGAGATGATTCAAAACATTGTAGCAGACGAGCTTGAAGAGTTGAAGATCATTAGGCTTTTTACTTAGTCACTTTGTTTTCAGTCATTTTTATTATTTTCAGCTTTCAAGATTAATAATAGGAGTTCCTTGTAATTAAATAATTCTCGACTTAATAAAAATGCAGTTCTCTTTCTTTTCCATCTTGGTTGCTTGTATATCCTTTGAAACTGAATGTGTTGTCTATTTCTTTTCTCGAATTTTCTTGTATTCTTTATTTTGGCAGTTTCGTCTTCAACTTGTAAAGTGTTTATATTTTTTTGTTTATTTATGACTGATCTTGAAATAAATCTCAAGATGCCTACATACCCCGAAGGGATCAAGCCAAACTTAGTTCAAGTTTTATTTATTTATTTATTTATTTATTATTATCTCTTTTGGATATTGTTGGTATGACTGAACTTGAATCAAGCCTCAAGATGCCTACGTACCCGTGAAGGATCAAGCCAAACGTAGTTCATTTTGTTGCCACACAATTTCGGGAAGAAAGTAAATGTGGTTCGGATGAAATTTCGGGAACGTCATTTCAAGAAGAAAAGGTGAATCAAGTGGCAGACGTGACAACTATTAACTTCTCTGATGATCTTCGCGACCTCCGGAGCTTCTTGCTGATCAAATGGTGGATTTTCCTTGAATTTGTTGATGAGTTTGGTTAAAGATCTTCAAACTTGAAGAAGAGCTTCGAATGTAGGTTTAGCTTTGATCTTCACAAACACTAGATTCGCTGCTTGGAGTGCTTTATGCGGATCTAGACTTGAATTTGCTCAGATTTCTTGCTGGATTTGGCAGAAGCTTCGAAGGATCTTCAGCAGTCTTGGGGGATCTTCAAGGCTTCGAGGTTGATGGCTGAATTTGGCAGAGCTTCTTTCTCTTGGACTTTGGATTCACCTTTGTCTTCTTCTTGGTTTTTTTTGTTGTCCCTTTTAGGCTTGGGTTGGCCATCTATTTATAGTAGTTGGTGTAGTCTTTATCGCGATATCGCCCCCTCGTAGTTTGTGTTTAGGATCAAAATGGTCTTGTAGTTTGAGTTTAGGATCAAAATGGTCTTTTAGTTTGAGTTTAGGAACAAAATGGTCTTGGAGTTTGAGTTTAGAATTAAAATGGTCTTGTAGTTTGTGTTTAGGATCAAAATGGTCTTGTAGTTTGTGTTTATGATCAAAATGGTCTTGTAGTTTGAGTTTAGGATCAAAATGGTCTTTTAGTCTGAGTTTAGGATCAAAATGGTCTTGTAGTTTGAGTTTAGTATCAAAATGGTCCATAATTAAATGTAATAATTCTTTGGCTTACCATTTCTTTGTAATTTTAAACAAACAAGTACTAAAATAGAAGCATTTTCATTTTTTGCGAGAAAAATTAAAATATAGTCAAAGAAAATGACATTTATTGCTTTTATAATTTAAACCAAAAGATAATATTCATTTGATTTTGAAAATACTAATACATAATTTAGAAAATTTTATTTTATAGGAGACACGTGGCATATTTTTATTTTCCGAAAAATTTGCGTGTCTACAACTACAAAAGTTTTCTTTCTCACAAAGTAGCCACTAGCCAGACAGTTTATCAGGTTATTAAACTTTCAGAAATCCAAATAAAGATCTAGTCTTTAAATGAAGTGCAGATTCTAATATATTCAACGATTGTTGCGATCTCTTATGAACACTTTTTCAACGACTTAAGACCTTAGTACTACTCCAAGATTCAATTAACTCATTGTTACGTAGACCGGACTCACCGGAGTTATCGATCAATATAATTTTTTAAATAGTTTTGTCATTGTCATTTGAGTATATGGGCAAACATATTAACATGTCCATCTAAAACGAACTTCCAACTATTCGTACATGTTTCCCAGAATATATTGCTTTCATATATATTTATTATACTTCCTTAATTTTTTAAAATTTTTGGTAATAATGTACAACATTAGTATAAGTAGTCTTAAAACATTCAAGCATTTATACCAGTCTTGTTTAATGCACTTCTTAAAAAAAACGTTGTATTTGGTCAATGTACATAAATATTACAAATAGTCTTTAAATCCATATAGTGGAAATAAATTGACTGTTGGTATGTCACTATACACTATCCATTTATTAAATACACATATCGTAAATATCATTACATAATTCGCAAAGTATTAATGGATGCAAATAATCAAAGTAAATCTGCTAAATAAAATATGTTTAAAACAATGCGTCTGATCAATATTATTATGACAATTAAGTTCATTATTTCGTAACGGAAAAAACATTTTGAAATTGCTCATATTTATCCAAATCTCAACGGTTAACAAACAGTAATTGGATTTCAAATTTTAACATTGCCATAATTAAACCACTAATTTATATACATACTCCATTCGTCTTGAAACTGAAATGAACATAAATTGTTTAAACTGCATAAACGAAATCCCCATAACAACAAAAACTAAAAAAAAAAATGCAAATATCACAATTTTGATGTCATGCTAAAAACCGTCTAACAGTTGAAAAAAAAACGAAACTTGTGTCCAATCAAGCAATCGATGTCACCTTCGCCACATGTCTCCGCCCTGCATATACATATAGCAAATATAAAAATCTTATACAAGCAACAAAATTTAAAAACTTAAATAAAATTTGTATGGTATGAATCAGAAAATTATTTTAAAATGCTAGTTTATAAAAAAAAATAGCAGATACCAACACCATACAACTCCTCATACTAGATTCTGCTAGCAATATCTTTGATATAGTAATATAAGTATAATTAAAAAAAATACTTACAGAGTCAATTCTTTTCTTCCACGAAATTGATGTGTGATTTTGGCCAAACAAAATAGTCTCCAAGCCCGACTTCGTTAATTGTCTTTGCATCAGGAGTTGCCTTGTAAAGTTTTGCGGAGTAAATCTTTTTAACAGACATGCTGACCTTCATTTCATACTCCTTTAGACTATAATTGTGACAAGTCCCTTTATGATTTAAATCAGTGACTTCCTCTGCGATTGCAACAACATCATTATCCCAATTAAGCAACTCACACCACCTGAATGGGGTTGGTTCAATGGGTGTCGATTTAGATCTATCTGCTTTTCTCGAGTTTGACTTGCTAGTTTTTTTCATCATATGGGGCAAATCTGTTGATGACTTACTAGCTCCTTGAGGCGTGGGCATATGTGCTATCTCATGTATGGGCATAGTTGCTACCTTAGGTGCAAAAATACGTTTAGATGGCGTGCTTTTCACCTGTGTATGGGTTAAAAATAGTAAGGAACATCAGAATTATTATTCTATCTCATATCATATTATACTGCTATAAAAGTATATAAATTACTTTTCAACATTACAATTACAGTACAACATTCGTAAAAAGTTAAAAAATAGTAGCAATACTTTGACAAAAGAAAAGGCAAGCTGTCAGCTCTTAGCCACACTACAATAAATAATCTATAAAAAATTGATAAACTAGTGCCTTTGATTAAGTAATATCATGTGGTGTTAGAAAACTGCATGGAGTACCCTGCAATGGTACTTTGGCTATTCACTATCCACGTTCATAAATTTTCTATATATAAAAATCTAACCGCAGAATGAAAAACAAGACTTCTTTTAATAAGAGAGAGAAACGATGATTGGTAGAAACAATTATAAAAATTGTATTTTAGTAGTTTATTCATAAACAAGAATATCTAACCCAAACAAATAATGTCTAATCTTACGAGAACCAGAAGCAAGATCCGGTGGTGTATTTATTTTATTTGTCTTTTTTCTCCAAACTCTTTTTCTATTTACTTTCTTCCGAGTTCATAATATGAGAATGAAGAACGGCGTTGTACTTACTCGTGGAAACAAAACTCCCAACACCTGGCAAATCCTTAGCTTTCTTGCCAAAAACTTGAGTCAATGGATCGTCATCGATCGACAAAGGATGAACACCAATGTTGCTTTCTGCACTTTCTTTACGTTCATCGACTTTTTGCTTGAACTTGCGCCTGTAATATTAATCATGATGTCTACATTGATAAAAAAATTGCAAAGGGTTTATATATATTATAAAAAAGTCATTCGTTTTTTTTTTAAAACAAAAACCTTATCCAAAATTTCAAAGGGTTTATATATACTATAAAAAAATTGCAAAGGGCTCAAATATACTATAAATGGTTGAACACTAGGCAGTGGAGTTCGATTCTTTCTTGTATGAGTTTCAATCCACACCTCACTTCGTGACACAACATTACCTCGTTTTTGAGCCTAAATAACATAAAATAGTTACTTCAATTATTAGTTTCATGTCATAACACAACTATAGCAGAAATCAGATTAATCGTATTGGAAAAGTACCATGTCATACTCAACCATTGCTGCGCTTTTTCGCCCGCCGGTATGCCCGTACAAACTACATTTTTTACTTTTAACAGCTTTAGCTCTTCGCTCTATTTGTTCGTCACTAGACTCATAGATACAAAATTTCTCCCAATCATCCTTCGCAATCCCCTTAGGAATATTCACCATTTTCGCCTCTAAAGTGATATGAACGTCCAAATGACTCTTTCTTAGACTCGACTTTAGTTTTCGGAAAGCACTTGGCATTGATTTTTCAATACTTTCTCTTAGATAACCTGGTACATTAAATTTTTTCTGCACACAAACATAGTATTATTTATATTCTAACAATTACTAAAAACCCTCATTAAAAAAACAATAAGAGTTGATGAGATTTTTTTCTCTTACCACTATTTCATTCCAAACATCATCCTTATGTCTTTGATCTACCTTTAACCAACTAGTATAGCTAATAGGCACATAGGTAGTCATATATTTACCAACTTTAGCCTTAAAGCGAGTTCCATTGGGTCCAACTGCTTCCCCATGACGATTGAACATAACAAAATTTCTATCTGCACGTTGTTTGTTAACCTCGGGTGCCAGGTCATCGTGTTCATCATGTTCCGATAGGTCGCCATCACTAGAAGACATTGCATCTGAAAGAAATTATGTTCATATATATCAAGTTAATAATTGTAAAACATGATGTATAAATAGACTTAAACCAGTAGAAGAATTAAACAGTGACAACAATGTAAGACAAAATAAGTTAAAACAATAAATTATTACCAAAGACAAATAGCAACTCAAATCAAAGTAGACCACCTTTAAATACTTAATCCCAGAACAAGGCCAAGGATAAGACAAAATGTGGTGAAAAAAACTATCACACAAGTAAAACTATAGCATCTCAAGCCATTAAAAATCATGAAAAATTGGAAAAACAAACTGTATGTTCAAACATCATTAAATCACTAATATTTTCTAAAATAAAAACAAAGTTAGAGCACATTAAAAAAACCGTAGTAAAATTCACAAATCAAATATCAACAACTTCTTTAAGACGGGGTTGTCCTTCAAACAAGATTGATAGTCTGTTGGAATGTCTACTTTGTCAACTTCCTTAGTCAATCTTCGGTGTATTTAAAACCACATGCCACCCATCATCTTTATAATTTTTAGAGTAAAAAATTGCCACTGCTTCTTGAGCTAAAATGAACGGATCCTCATCAACTCGTTCCTTATTCTTAAGCTTTTTTAAATTTACCATCACGTGGTTCCAAAGTGAATCAACCTTAGAACCATTTTTAGAGTCTTCCACTTTCACCCAATCACAATAAAAAACCGTCTCTTTAAAATCTATATAGTCCAACTCTAATATCTCTCTAATAACTCCATAAAAGGTCATCTTATCTTCCTTCGGATTTTTGTCTTTTCTACCAGAAACAAAAAGAGAATATGCTTCCATCGACACTCTGCTGTCCTGAGTTACCAAACATTCTTCCGAAGAATTAGGAGAGAATATGAAACCATTAACACGATACTTTGTGAATCTCTTTGCTTTATGTAGTGGACCCTTGGCTAATCTCCATATCATTGCATTAGTTTGCTTTGCATCCAACAACTGCCATGAAAATAAAAATCAACTTTATAAGAAGAAATTCACTACTAAGTATAACAATAAATAACACTAGATATACCTCATCACACAGCCAATGAATGAATTCTTTAACAGTTGCGTTTCCTCTCCGACCAGCGGCTTGATCCCGAGTTGAGAAGTAACCATTATATTTTCTACATGTAGTGTCACATCAGGTCATGCACGTTAAAAAAAACACTATTTGTAAAATACAACTTGTAGCAATGCACACTTACTTTTCCCATTCACTCAATTTATCAGAGTTTGCGAGTCGATTTAAAATCCATCGGCGTACTTGCTCAAATTGAACGTGGTTCAGCTGAAAGGTTTCCCCAATTCCAAATGATTGGTCATCTGTAAAGTCAACACTCTCGTCCAGCCAATCTTCTTAACCGGGTTTGTAACCCCTAATATTTGCGTTTGGCATATACTCCATACAAAACATGGCAGCTTCGTCTACAAGGTAAGCCTCGGCTATTGACCCTTCTATGTATTGCTTATTAAGGGTATATTCCTTGTACACTTTCATTAATCTTTCAAAATTGGATTTTAAAGATTAATATCATCAATAAATTAGAATTAAGTGCTATACGTGCATACAAAGAACAAAAAATAAGTATGTACCTTTCAAATGGGTACATCCATCGGAATCTTACTGGGCCACACAATAAGGCTTCATCGGCGAGATGAACCATACAATGCACACTTATAACGAAGAAAGAAGGTGGAAAATCTTTTTCAAGAATGCACATTGCCTCAACCAATGCTCGTTTTGCAAGCTCGAGCTCCTTTTTATTGATCACCTTAGCACATAAAATCTTGAAAAATAAGCTAATCCGTTGAATTGCATTTCTAATATCTTTATTCTTGTGAAAAGAATGCCTAAATAGTAGGGGAAACAAATGTTCCATTATCACGTGATAGTCATGTGACTTGAGCCCTTTTAGCTCTGGAGGATCGATGCTAACACAATTACTCAAATTTGAGGAGAAATTTGTAGGCAACTTTAGATCTTTTAAAGTTTGACAAAACTGTCGTTTTTCCTCATTTGTTAAGACGTAAGATGCTTTTGGAATCGACATTTTTCCGGTTTCTCCATCTTTAACCATCCACAACTTTTTCTTAACTCCTAATTTATTCATTTCTTTCCGACCTTGTATTCCATCCTTAGTCTTTTTTTTCACACCCATCAACAAGTTCAATAAGTGCTCTGTTATGTTTTTCTCAGTGTGCATAACGTCAATGTTATGTCTCACTTCAAGAGTTTTCCAATAAGGAAAATCAAACAAAATAGACCTTCTTGACCATGGTGCGGCAAGAGTTGACTCATCTTCAGAATTGTCATTTTCTCCAATCTTACCTTGCCTTTTACACTTTCCGCGAGTAACTTTATTTAACCGTTTCCTTTCATTACTTGCAAGAACTTTTGCTATCTTTTGTTCAACCTCTTCCCCTGATAGGGGGTAGTTGTTCAAGTGTTTTATTGAATCTTCTATCACTCCTGAACTTGTGATCAGAGTTCAAAAATCTTCGGTATCCATGATAATATATTTTAGTAGAGTCTCCAAGTTGCGAGGAGACGATATCATCGGCACAAACCGGACAAGCTTTATATCCATGAACAGTGCAATCTGAAAGGTTTCCATAAACTGGAAAGTCATGGACACCCCAAAGCAACATTGCCCTCATGTTAAATGTTTTCTTAGTAAATGCATCCCATGTTTGTATGCCTTTAAACCACAGCTCTTTCAGATCATCTACTAAAAGTTCCAAAAATACATCAATTTTATTTCCTCGCTCTTTTTTTCCAGAGATTAGTAATGTCAGGAGAGAGAACTCTTTTTTCATGCACAACGATGGTGGAAGATTTAGTTGTGCTAAAATCACAGGCCGGCAACTATGATTGTTATTCATAGTTCCATGTGGGTTAAAACCATCAGTTGATATTGCAAATAGTAAGTTCCTAGAATCTGAAGCAAACTCAGGCCAATTAATTTTGACCGAATTCCATTGAGGTGAGTCACAAGGATGTCTCATGAGATTTCCATCACTCTTTGCGTTTTGGTGCCAAGTCATTGCCTCTGCAATCCATGGAATACTAAAGAATCTTTTTAACCTAGGAATTAAGGGGAAATATTTCACAAGCTTAGAAGGTTCTTGTTTAAAAGATATCTTTTTCTTTGTCTTATTTCTCAGAAATATCTTATACCGACTCGCTCCACATTTTGGACAAGTATGGCGATGCTCGTGCTCTTTCCTATATAGAATGCAACCATTTATGCATTCATGAATGGTTTGACATTCCATTCCCAGCTCTTTAATTTGGTTTTTCATATTAGGATAATTTTTTGAAAGTTTGCATTCGGTGAACAAGCCCTCTAGCCACTCTAGTAATGCAGTTACACTGGTGCTTGTCCATCCGAAATGTGACTTCAAATTTTGCAGCTCTATAATGGTGGACAACGTGGTATTTCCATTAGGACAACCCGCATACAAAGGTTGAAATGCCATATCTCTAAATTTCTTGTAATTTTTGCTCTCTTGTATATGGGGTTCAACAACTATATCCTCTCCCACGTCATCTCCAATCACATCATCAAGTGCATTTTCTTTCTCTGTCATATGAATATCATATACATTGTTCATGAGCTCTTCTAGTCTAGGTAAGTTTGATTCTTCAGAGGGTGTTTCATCAATCATATGCCTTACATTTCCTCCTATATCTCTATTTTTTTCTCCATGATGTGTCCATGCCACATAATTTTCTTGCATACCATGTTGTAGTAAATGAAGGTTAATTACATCTACGTCAATTTACCTCCTCGAGTTCTCACAGCGGTTACATGGGCATGGAAAATGTGTCCGCCCATTTGAATTTTTATGAACAAATTCAATAAATTGTTGAACGCCTATGATATAATCTGGAGTCCTCCTTTTGCTCATCCATGATTTGTCCAACGACATTATTATTTATTATTGGGTCTAAAATCTTTATGACAAAAAAAAAACCATTAGAAAAAAACAAAAACAAGTGGCTTATTTATACCGTCTAAGCGAAGCCAACATAGCTAAGGCTAAATGTGTGCCAATGTAGTTATTCTAGTATTTTTCTCCATCATATAGTCAGATAATAATCAACACAATTTTTAAAAAAGGTTACATTTTAGAAAAGTTAGTGACCTCTGTAGTCAATTACCAAATAAGAACTAGAGCTAGGAGCAAAATGAAACTAGATTTATGAAAATAAGTATAAAACCTTAAACACTATTACCTAAATATCATAGCAGAATCTATCAACCTAGAGTTTAAATCGTGGGCGTATCTGAGTTTCGTAGCTACGCCATCTTAGGAGCATGCTCGTGTTATGCTAGAAAGATTTTCAAAATAAAAATAAAGTTAACGAAAGATATGAGGGAAAGGGAGAGTTGATGGTATTAGGAGAAAGAAGGAACTTCTACGAAATTTGTATCCAGTATAATGTTATTAAAGACATAACAGACTAAAACTATTTGGGGCAAACACTATATTTCATATGCTACCCTGATGTTATAAAAACCACGCTTAATACTAAAAATGAGCCCAACTATTAAGCACATAATCCATTTTTCTATTCAATTACTAGTTGTTGTTCAATTTTAGTACGTGTTCAAGCCAATCCCAAAAAGTAAATTCAACTTTTTAACCCTGTTATTATTATACTTCTTCAACTATATCCCAACACTGGAAGCTTGGACAAAGAACAACACTATAACGGACATGAAATAAATAAAAAAAACCGGCTAACAGATGAACACTTAAGCACGGTATTATGTCGAACTCGAACTACATATTTAAATTGTAATTAAAATGAATAAATATAGTGGGACTAAAAAATCTAACAATTTCTTATAATAAAATTTGCAAACAAACCAAACACAATCACCCAATTGTAGCACAATATTATTAAAGAAAAAAAAACCCTAGAATCCAATCTTATACAAATTTGATAGAAATTGGCTGATACTATGTGTTATTCAATTATAGATGAGGAAATATAAGAAGTATAGATATAAATAGACATAATATAAAAGAATCAAACCGTACTGTGTTAATTAGACAAAGTCAGAAAACTAACCAGATAGAATAAACAAGTCTCCGCATCGTCAATGAACAGATCGCGATGAGGAGGGAGCAGATAGACGTGGACTTGTTACCACTTACGTGATTTATGATTGAGATAAGCACGAAGTTAACTTCTAAGAACGTGGGAAAAACACTCTCTCTAATTCGCGCCTGCAATTTTACCGAGTAATAAACACAGAGAAATGTATAATTTGGAAATTTTGATTCGTGTGGAACTCTTATGGTAATTAAAACTTACTTAAAAAAAATAATACTATCCATACACCCTTTTGTACTTATATAATTATATTATATAACAAGTTAACTTTAAGGTCTTTATGCCCACACTACCATCGTACATATTCCCCCCACAAATCTATATGCACGTATATATATGTATATATATTAAATAATTAATTTGTATTTATATTTTTCACATTATACTCATTCTATTACTTTTTCACTTTTCTTTATTTACCCATTTCATATTTATGTACACAGGTGATTTCAGATTTTAAAATTTGCTCATAACTTAATTAAATTTTGTTCTAAAACAAGTATATATAGAAAACATGAAAAATAAACATAAATAATTTAATATGGCATCTATATTCAAATGAGAGACTTATGGTGCATTTTATGTGTAATGTGTAATTTAGGATTAAAAATAATGCCATCATCTGTTTAGTTACTATTATTAAAAGGATGCTTTGAACTTTAGGTTCAGTTTATGGTTCAATTACTAGGAGTACGCTATATATATGTCATTTTTTTCTTAAAAAAGAATGAGAAATTAAGTGTAGAATTTATTAGCCGGTAACTTTTTACTAAATGGACATGTGAGTTATACATGTCGGAACATTAATTGGAACGCTAATAGATGGTCCTAAATAATTACTTAGTTGGAATGTTATTAGATATTCCTAAATAATTACTTTGTTAAAATAAATATGATATTATTTTTTGGAACGTTAGTTGGAACGTTATTAGGTGTTCCTAAATAATTACTTTGTTAAAATAAATATGATATTATTTTTTGGGATGCTTTTTTACAACCGGAACACATTAAATTCGTTCCGATTGCTAGGTACGGCTAGAAAGTGTTCCAAGGTAAAAAGTACAAAGTGTTCCAAAATTGATGATTTGGTGTAGTGAAAGCATTCCATTTTGAAGTCATAGGCAGGAATTCATATGAAACGACTATCAACAAAACACGTAAATGTAATCGTGATTTATTTTACATTTTTCCCTATTGACTACTTGGACCGCTATGATTATCATAATAAAAAAAAAACAGTTGTCGTGATGGAGACCAACAAATTGTCTCACTGCTTTGATTTACTCAGCTTATAAAGGTAAAACGAGAAGTTTTTTTTATCTTAATTCACGGGTTTATAGCTCATTGTTAAGTAGACCGGAGTTATCAATCAATATTTTTTTAAGATTGATTTGTCATTATCACATATACTCGATTCATTTGATTATGCACAAGCATCTTAGAAAACATGTCCCCATCTAAATCAAACTTCTAACTTGTACATGTTTCCTAAAGTATCTTGAATTCATATATATATTCATTGTAGTTCTTTAATATACATGTTTCCTTAATTGTTTTAAAATTTTGGTCATAATGTACAACATTAGTATAAGAAGTCTTAAATGATGCTGGCATTTATATTTGTCATGTTTAATGCACTTTTTAAAAATCAGTCATTTAGGTAAATGTACATGACTATTATAAATAGTCTCTAGATATATAGAGTGGAAATAAATTGACTGTCCACGTTATTGATATGTCAGTATAAGTATTTATAAATCCAAATAATCAAAAAGTAAAACTGCCAACTACTTAAAAGATGGTCAAAACAATGGGTTGATCATTAATACTATGTCAATTAGGTTCATGCTCTTGTAACGGACCCTTTTTTCCTTTTTGGACACGACAAATTTGATATTTTTTGAGTTGGATTTAGAGATGTATTAGCTGGACAAATTCACTAAAAGAGGTGCCCATATTGTAACGGTTGAGGATGTAAAAATCAGACTTATGTAGATGAAAGTCTAGTTTTATGCTTACAAAAACTCATTTTAAAACTTTTATATGTAGCTCAATAGATAATGACAAAAACCACCTACTTATGTTTTTTTTATGTGGCTATGTCAGTTACAAAGTGTTAACTCTCATTTGTCATTTACGTTATCCTTTCTAACTGATTTGTATGTGAATTGCAGCTTAATTTGTTTGAAAAGAAAATACCAAGGTCTTTCTTAACGAGTCAAACAACTAAGATTATGCAAACAAATTGTTTGGTTAACATTATTGAGATGGATATAATTTGGTATTTTATAATAATGTAAGTATTTTAAATAATCATATCGTCGTCTAACATTAAAAAGTAAATATAACAATCTATCATACGAAAGCTAGTGAACGGACTCAATTTGACTCGTTAAATGTTCGTTTCATGTGTTTTTTTAAAGAGAAAACTTTTATAAAAATTTGGACCACAACAATAAAATACAACCATAAGTTTTCAGGCCAAACATAAGACTTAACGTTTCCAAAATTATCTATGTCACAAGTATAGTTAGATAGTTTTTCGGGCTATTAAACTTTCAAGTAATCCAAGTAACGATCTAGTCTTTCCATGAATTACAGATTCTAATATATTTAATGATTGTGGCGATCTCTTATGGTCATCATTTCAAATTCTTTTAACTCTATAAATTCTCCGTTATCAAATTGAAATATGAGTGAATACCATTCTGCTTTGTATTCAAGATATACGCAAGGTAAGAGCGTCAACCATAACAGAGAAGAAAGTCTAATAGTTCCCACTCCAAACGTCTATAACATTCACACATTTATCATGTATTATCAAGCCGTCACCCGTTCATACACAGTGCTTTTTAAATAACCCGTTGGAGGTTTCGACCAAGATGTACTCAAAGTCGTGTTTTTGACTTATTAATGGAACTCCAGGGTCAAATATGTTGTTGAGAAAATGGGAGTTCAGTGTGACTGAGCTTGAACTCCGATTTTCTCAACGACATATTTGAGCCTGGAGTTCCATTAATAAGTCAAAAACACATACTTTGAATACATCTTGGTGGAAACCTCCAACAGGTTATTTAAAAGTAATGTGTATGAAAGGGTGGCGGCTTGATAATACATGATAGATGACTAACAAGTACTTCTCTCGTCGCATATGACTAATAATTTTATTCCAAATTTTTGCCATCTATCGAAGGTTTATGTACAGTATGGAGTTTCCTGATTTTTTTTTACTCCTTTTCTATTTTTCTTACATTTTTTTAGTTATTTTGTTTGTTTTTCAAAATTTTCAACTTTCTTATACCACTTTTTGGGTCCCCCCTCCCTCCTTCAGTTTTTGGGGGTTTCCAGTTATTTTTGTTTTTACGAGTTTTTCCCAAATTTCCGAAATTTTCTTATTTATTTCTTTTAATGTCTCGACTTAGTTTGACGAAATTGGTCCCAAAAAAAAAAAGAGAAAAAAATTGTTTGAGAGGTAGTACCCACCGAAAATATACCCAATGTTTTAATTAGACAAATTTACAAAGATTCCCAAATGGAAAACGTTTATATTGTTGATATAATTTAAAACAACTTCGTTAGTCCATAAGAAAAGAATTATTTTCGTATGAAAGATACTATCATTACTTATAAATTAAAATTATTTTCTTTTTTCTCTATTTCTTTAAAAATACTAAGTCCAACTTGGAAAGAAAATGTATAATTATTAAAACCTTACTGGACAACCAAAGTCGTTGGATCTAATAAATAAATCTAACAATAGAGATATCAATACGTAAAAAACACAGCAAAGAAAAGGATTTATAAATCTGATGATTTCATGTCAAACTTTAACTGATGATGGAATGTTGATGTCTCTTAATTGTCACAAAATTTACCAACTCTTAACTCTTCCAACTAAAGCAGTAACAAGCTAAAACAAGTATTTCATTTCAAAAAAAAAAAAAAACAAAAAAAAAACTAAAACAAGTATTAAATTTTCCTTTTGCTATATCCGCTACAACTTTTGGGTCAAAACTCAGCAAATCACTCGAATTCTTCGCTGACTTGTTAACCTTAGCTTTCTTCGTTGGTTCAACACTGCTGACTTGGCTCCTTTTTATACGTTAGATCTTCGACAACTTTTCGTTTTTTCGCAGTATTAGCATCCACCGAGGACCCAGCTTCTCTTTGATTAGTCGAAATCTTTCGTTTCAAATCAGCCTCCTTCTATTCCTCAGCATTCCGCGCGTTCTCTCTCTTATACTTATGGAACACTTCTTTAGCAAAACCGCCAGAATGTAACCCAGGTGGACTACTGCTCGATGTAGGAATTGAGAAAGAATACCCGGCTGTAAATCCAGCTTGATTTTGCTGAAAATAATAAGGCTGAGAGGGCATATGAGGAATTCCTGAAGGGGATGGATACTCATAGGCGAAATAGGGTGAGTTGCCAGCTTGATTTTGCTGAAAATAATATGGCCGAGAGGGCATTTGAGGAATTCCTGAAGGGGGTGGATACTCATACGCGAAATAGGGTAAGTTGCAATTGAGACACTGTACGTTCTTGTGTAGATAAATACGAAAGTACTCGTGTAGTAATCTACATGTGTGGCATACAGACCAAAAGGTAGCGGCGATGGGGTAGTTTTGCTGAGCAGCAGGGGTAGCACCTTTGGAAGTTCGACTCTTTTTAGTTGCCGGTTTTCTTTTTGGGGGTGCTGGTTTCGGGATTGCTCCGCTTTTACTCGAACTACTCACCCCATTCCACGCAGCTGAAGGACCTTGCGGCTTAACAAGTTCTGCATTCCTCAATTGGTCAAAAGCTTCTCTTTTGACCTTGTCTGACAAAAAGCTACATGCTTCTGAGATGAGCTTAAAAGCTCCATCAGCACCTAATGATTTGTTTTTGTCCGGATGTAGAACCAGAGCTAATTTCCGATACTGTTTTCTTATCACTCGCTCATCTTGTAACATCCCGTATTTTTATAAATGGTTTTATTTATGATTTAATTTATCCAAAAACGTTTTCTTCAAAATTTTACCAAAAACCGGTCACTCGACTAATTTTTAGCCAAAAACCGAATAGATTTGTTTTTAAAGATTTGTTATTTTGAGTAGTAAAACTTTATTTTTGGATTTAGAGTTAACTTTTAGAACTTTGGGGACCAAATAGTTCGTTACCTCAAACTTTATCAAAACAGCTTTTTATAAACCTTCCAGCCACTTTTCAAAAGCAAAAACCAGCAAAATACAGAAGAGAGAAGAAGAGAGAGAGAGAAGAAGAGAGAAAAAGAAGAAGAAGAAGAAGAAGAGGAGGAAAAGGAAACCACCGTTAGCGGGCTTATACCGGAAGCATCTCCTCTACGCACTAAGGTAACGGGGGTTATCCATTGCGACTAGACGAGGGTGTATGTTAGGATTAGGTTTTACGTTTATTTTAAATTGGGGGTTTTACCTTTTATAGTAATTATGTTCTTATATTGTTAATTGGGGTTAGTTGTTACACTTTTAATTTCATTTATTTGAATAGTAGAGGTTGAGACCTTAGATGTATTGATTTCGGATTGATGAGAATATTGATGGGTTTGCGCGTTTTATGCGTTAAATATATGTTATTATGGTTGTTGATAGAATTGGATGAAATATTGTTGAATGGAGATGAGTTTTAGATGGTGCATACTAGGTGTTTGTTAAAATGCCCGAATGGGATTTTACGCTATTGAAGTTGCTTGGCTAGTTGCGAATCTAGTACATGCGGTTATATGTTATGTTGTATTACGTTACGTGACGTATGAGATGGTGTTATTTGATTGGTATAATATTATTGGCCGAGGCCGTATGAGAATGTGATATTTGTGTGGATTTATATTATTGGCCGAGGCCTTGTGTGTTAGCTGTAGTGGCAATGGTCTCTGTCTCTCCCTAATTCCGGGGACAGAAGACGGCCGAGGGGATAGGGAATGACTCGTCTTACGGACCGGGGCGAGTGGCGTGAGAGGTCCCAGTGTGCACTATTTACTTTTATGTTAGCAATGGTCTATGTCTCTCCCTAATTCCGGGGACATATGACGGCCGAAGGGATAGGGAATGACTCGTCTTACGGACTGGGGCGAGTGGCGTGAGAGGTCCAAGTGCGCACTATAAATCTACTTTTATGTTGCAATGGTCTATGTCTCTCCCTAATTCCGGGGACATATGACGGCCGAAGGGATAGGGAATGACCTACCTTACGGACCGGGATAGGTGGCGTGAGAGGTCCATGTATGCTTTAGATGTGTGTTGATGTTAGTTAATTTATTTAAATTATCATAGTTGTGGAATGTCGTTATATTCTTTTTATTCGTAGATTATCGTAGTTGTAGAATGTCATTATATTTCTTTTTATACGTCATTTATCGTAGTTGTAGAATTTGTGAGTTCTAGCATTTATGGGATGGAGTGACGGTATCTGCGGTGCCGTCCCGTCTAGTTATGTGCGTGGGACTCACCGTTACAATTTTTGTCTTTCAGGTACAAATTAGCTTGAGGCGTTGGCTAGGTGCATTAGCGCGGTATTGCATGGGTTCGGGCTTTTGCTTTCTTTTCATGTATATTTTATTTTGAGGTTGTAGCCTACGGGCAATTTACATTCGTTTATCTTATCTC
The DNA here is from genome assembly GCA_963682055.1 of Primula veris. Lineage (NCBI taxonomy): Eukaryota > Viridiplantae > Streptophyta > Magnoliopsida > Ericales > Primulaceae > Primula > Primula veris. Next base: position 11,657,597 of record OY821741.1, on the reverse strand, counting down.
GTCTTGTAGCCGCGTTTGGCAAATACTTTTATTTATTGTTTAATTGTTCCTTTAGCTCGCAAGTCTTTTCTTTTAAAAATTTTAATTTTGTACCAACAGGTTTCGTTTTCCTTTTATTTAAAAAGGTCATGCCTCGATATCCTCGTCTTTTGGATTTTGGGGCGTGACAAGTTGGTATCAGAGCTAACTAGGTTCTTGTATACTTTGGGACGACGGGAAGATGGGTAACCATTGGACCAAGATCCATTGTATCAATTTTTACAAAACTTTTTCCAAAAACTCTATTTTTCTTAAACGGGGGGTTGCATTTAGCGTAAGACATGTAGCTAGAATTTAGTAGTTTTTGATGAAAGGAAAGTCCACATGTGAGGCAAGTTGGGGACAATGAGGACGCTTGTTGATCTCGGCTCGCCAACCTAGTGGGTGGACCTTTCGTCGGTATGGGTGAAGGAATACCTTAGCGATGTGGAATTCTAGAGTATGCGAGGACGCTCGGGTGCTTTAGGATAACGTATCGTGATGGGTTATCCCTCGCTCTTTTGTGTTGTTTGTATGCGTGTGTGGATTGAAATAGTGTGTATGAGGTGTGAGTTCACATGTCTAGTAGTAGCGGTGTATTAAAGTGCGAAAATTGTGAAGTTGATGATTTTACGTAGTGCGTTTCCATATTATTAACATGTGTGTTAATGTACATTTTATGCGAATGGATGTTGATCGTAATAAGTTTGTGGACTTAAATGGCTTATTTGTGTAATATATGCCATGTAGGATTTTACGAGTGTTGAGAAATTTTGCGTTTTTGAATCTTTATTTTCTGCAGAAAAACGATCGGTCGTTTGCCCAAAACGATCGGTCGAAATTTTTCTGTCCCTCTGGAAGAAATTGCACCAAAAACGATCGGTCGTTTGCCCAAAACGATCGGTCGAAATTTTTCTGACTCTCTGGAAGAATTCTTACCAAAAACGATCGATCGTTTTCCCAAAACGATCGGTCGAAATTTTGGTGATCTCACTGGAAGAATCTTGATCCAAAACGATCGGTCGTTTTGTCCAAAACGATCGGTCGTGTTCTGGCTATTTTGCTATTTTTCTCGTTATACTTCAAACGCTCATAACTTCTTCGTTTTAACTCCGATTCTGATTCCGCTTGAAGCGTTGGCTTCGTTTTTCAGTACTCTATCTTTCTGGCGTTTCAGAATTTTCGTTTTCTATTTTTGGAAAAGTCAAGGCGTTTTATCGTCGAAATTGAGAATTCGTAAAATCAGTTTTTGAACCTTAGAAAGCTTGATAAAGTGATTGATTTGTAAACCGAGCTTTTATCATGTATGAATATACATGTATGCATAGTAGTGTCGAGTAAGACAACTAAATTGTCGGTTTTAAATGTATGTAGTAATGGCTATTACTACAAGGACTGGTGGAAGGAGACCAGCTACACGCGGGGGCGCATCACCATCAAGCGGTGCGGCTACCCGAGGTGGAGCAAATGTAAGAGGAGGAAGAGCTCCAAGGGGACGGGGAACAACTCGAGGAAGAAGGGCTACTAGAGGTCGTGGGGGAAGAGGTAACACTAATGCCCTACTACCTGAGCAACCCGAGGCGGAGGTAGAGGTTGAGAATGTTGATGAGGAAGTGAATGTGGAAGAAGAAGGGACCTCTGCACCGGAACCGGAAACGGTCAATGCTAATCAAGTGATGACCGACCTTCAGAAGGTGGTGCAAATGATGGTGCAGAATGCACAAGCTGGGAGTTCAAGCAACAATGGATTGCTTAACTTCACCCGATTGGGGGCTCCGACTTTCGATGGGTTAGGTGAACCATCCATAGCTGAGGGATGGGTGGATGAAATGGAGAAATATTTATCGGCTGCGGGAATAGTAAATGGGGAGCAAAGAATGAATATGGCTCAGTTTCACCTAAAGGGTGAAGCACGGAAATGGTGGTTGGGAATTGTGGATACATACGACATAAGCAACTTCGAATGGAATGAGTTCATCGAATTGTTTAATCGACAGTTTCTTCCAGATTCTTATAAGGATGAAATGAGAAGACGTTTCGAGGAGCTGTATCAAGGGGGTATGACCGTTCAAGCATACCAATTGAAGTTTACCTCACTCTCGAGGTATGCCCCAGAATCGGTTATAGGGGGTGCAGAAAGATGTAGGAGATTCATGAAGGGGTTGAATCCGACCATCTCGCTACAATTGGCATCGGCTCGACATGTCAACTATAGTGAATTGGTAAAATCAGCCCAAGCTGTGGAAGGAGCTCTACTCCATAACAAGCGAATCTCGGAGAAGTCGAAAGCCGGAAATGCTCCGAGGGAAGATAAAAAGCGGACTTGGGATGTGGCGAATAATTCGCGATTTCAACAACCGGGAAGAGGAGAGAGGAGTTTTAACCCACCGCCGACAAACGTCATGATAAGGGGAGCATGTTTCCACTGTGGAGACGCGAGCCATCGACAATTCGAGTGCCCTAGGGTCCAATGTAGGACTTGCAACCGATTTGGACATACGGCAAGGGTTTGTCCCGGGGGACAAGGAAGAATCGACACCAACCGACCCTTTAACCAACCTAGGTTGCCACCACCACCACCAAGAGGACCAGGATTCGTACCACCACACCAATTACCTGGGAACCAAGGGGGAGGGTCTCGAGGTAACTACCAAGGAGGGGGAAACCGTGGGAACTATCGAGGAGGCTATCAGGGCCCGGGAAATCGAGGAAATCATGGAGGAAATCGAGGACCGCAAGGAAACCCACCAATTCAAGCTCGTCTATTTGCCTTGCCACAGTTGCCAAACCAAGGAGATCCGGCAAATGTACAAGGTATGGTTCTTGTGTGCTCATCTTGGGCACATGTTCTTTTCGATACGGGGGCGTCGTGTTCTTTTATATCTAGAAGTCTAGTTGCGTCTTTGTCGTTAGAAATTGGGGTTCTAGAGAACCCGATTGTTGTAGAGACTCCTGTTGGGGGTCGAGTTGTGTTGGACCGAGTGTGTCGGTCTTGTGAGATGGTGGTTGCGGACCACGTGTTTATATTTGATTTAATTGTTATAGAGATGTCGGGGTTCGACGTGATTCTTGGAATGGACTGGTTGCTTCATTTCAACTCTTTCATCGATTGTGTTCGACGAAAGGTTTTCCTTACAACTTCATCTGGAGATGAGGTGTTCTTTCAAGGGGAAAGGGACTCTACCCTTTCTTCTATTCCATATTATTCCAAGCGGGTTGTGGGCAACCTGTCTTGTCTTTTGGCTAATCTCTCGATAGTGGATAACGACGAAGAAGTGGAAATGTGGCCACGCGTAGTGGGCGAATTTCGAGATGTGTTTCCGAAGGATCTACCGGGGTTTCCACCGAAGAGAGGGTTAGACTTTTCTATCGACCTGGTACCGGGAACGGCACCCGTAGCCATCTCCCCGTACCGTTTGGCTCCAGCAGAGTTGAAAGAGTTAAGTAAGCAGTTAGAAGAACTGCTAGAGAAGGGGTTTATTAGGCGGAGTACGTCACCGTGGGCGGCACCGGCCTTATTTGTGCAAAAGAAAGATGGATCGATGAGGATGTGCATCGACTATCGAAAGCTAAATAGGGTGACTGTTAAGAATAAGTACCCACTGCCTCGAATTGACGATTTGTTTGACCAATTGAAAGGAGCAACGTTCTTTTCAAAAATCGACTTGCGATCAGGCTATCACCAATTGAGGGTGAAGGATGAGGATATTTCGAAAACGGCCTTTAGGACCCGGTATGGTCACTATGAGTTTGTGGTTATGCCGTTCGGGTTAACTAATGCGCCGGCAGCATTTATGGAGTTAATGAACCGAATCTTTAAGGAGTATCTCGACAAGTTCGTGGTGGTCTTCGTCGACGATATTTTGATTTACTCGAGTTCAAGAGAGGAACACGAGGAGCATCTCCGTTTAGCGTTGCTCACGTTGAGGGAGCACCAACTTTACGGAAAATTTAGCAAATGTGAGTTTTGGCTAAATGAGGTGAAATTTCTTGGACATGTGATCTCGGAAGAAGGGGTAAAGGTGGACGCGAAGAAAATTGAGGCGGTTTCGAATTGGACACAACCGAAGAACATGTTCGAGATTCGAAGTTTCTTGGGGTTAGCGGGGTACTATCGACGGTTCGTCAAGGATTTCTCTAAGTTAGCAACTCCAATGACTTACCTTACCAAGAAAGGGGTGAAGTTCGTGTGGAGTGAGGCTTGCGAGAAAGCTTTCCTAGAGCTCAAAAAGCGGTTGACTAGTTCTCCCATACTAGTTATTCCCGAGCAAGGAGAGGGTTATCAAGTGTATTGCGATGCATCGAAAGAAGGCTTGGGTTGCGTCTTGATGCAAGACGGAAAGGTTATCGCATATGCTTCGCGACAACTAAAGATTCACGAAAAGAACTATCCGACTCATGACATAGAGCTAGCGGCAATAGTTCATGCGTTGAAGATTTGGAGGCATTATCTGTTCGGAGAAAGGTTCGAAGTGTTCTCGGATCATAAGAGCTTAGGGCATATCTTTACTCAACGTGATCTAAATATGTGACAACGACGATGGATGGAATATTTGGAACAGTACGACTACGACTTGCACTATCATCCGGGAAAGGCCAATGTAGTGGCAGATGCTTTGAGTCGAAAGTCCCATGCGACCTTAGCGCATGTGGCGATCGAGGAATGGAGGATGATGGGAAAAGTGAACGAGTTCGACTTGGAGTTGGGACATGCTAATGGGGGGACTTTGTACACAATAGTGGTACAACCGGAACTTCTAAGTAGGGTTCTAGAAGCACAAGATGGGAACGAGAAAGTGGAGAGCTATGAGAACCAGATGGGTTCTAGCGAAGGATTAGAGGGTTGGACGAAAGGAACCGATGGAGGACTACGCTTTAAGGGAAGGACTTATGTGACAGAAAACATGAGGAACGAGGTATTAAAGGAGTTTCACCACTCCCGATTAGCCGTTCATCCCGGCGGGACGAAAATGTATCACGATGCTAAGAGACAATTTTGGTGGCCCGGAATGAAACGAGATGTAGCTTCATATGTTAGCAAGTGCCTAACTTGCCAGCAAGTGAAGGCAGAACACCAAAGGCCGGCGGGTATGCTCCAACCTTTACCGGTGGCGGAATGGAAGTGGGAAAGGATAGCAATGGATTTTGTGACCAACTTACCTAAATCGGTAAGTGGGAATGACGCTGTGTGGGTTGTGGTCGACCGTTTGACCAAATCCGCACACTTCATTGGAATCAAAATGACGAATTCGGTGGAAATCTTGGGACGGAAGTATATTAAGGAAATTGTTAGACTTCACGGGGTACCGATTTCAATAGTATCGGATCGAGACGCGAGATTTGTGTCGAGGTTCTGGGGTGCATTGCAAAATGCCTTAGGGACCAAGTTGACAATGAGTACGGCGTTTCATCCCCAAACGGATGGACAATCGGAGCGGACTATCCAAGTGCTAGAGGATATGTTGCGCGCATGTGTGAACGACTTTAAGGGAGGTTGGGAGAACCATCTACCCTTGGTTGAGTTTGCATATAATAATAGCTTTCAAGCTAGTATTGGCATGGCACCTTTCGAGGCTTTATACGGGCGGCCGTGTAGGTCTCCGGTGTGTTGGACCGAGGTGGGAGAAGCGGAAATGTTAGGACCGCAATTGGTTCAAGAAACGACAGAAAAGATTAAGTTAATTCGGCAAAGGCTTGAGACTGCCCGAAGTAGGCAAAAGAGTTATGCGGATAAGAGGAGGAGACCTTTGGAGTTCGAAAAGGGGGATCAAGTATTTTTGCGAGTTTCGCCCAGAAAGGGGATTATGAGGTTTGGCTCTAAAGGGAAGTTGAGCCCGAGATTTATCGGACCATTTGAGATCGTGGACCGAGTTGGAGAAGTTGCTTACCGGTTGGACTTGCCACCAAAGTTGGCGGGGGTTCACCCGGTGTTCCATGTGTCGATGTTGAAAAAGTATCATCACGACCCTTCACATGTGGTGGACTTTGAGGACATTGAGGTTAGTGCGGATGTGACCTACGAAGTGGGACCTATGAGGATTATCGATGTGCAAGAGAAGGAACTTCGAGGAAATACAATTAGATTGGTAAAGGTGGTTTGGAAACACCACGGGGCCGAGGAGGCAACTTGGGAACGCGAGGATGAGATGAAGAGGAAATATCCTAATCTCGACTTTTCTTTAGGTACTTTTCTTTAGATACCTTCTAATTTCGGGACAAAATTTCTTTATCGGGGAAGGGTTGTAACGCCTAGGGTTTGGAGTTTATTTTTGGTTGTAACGCCCAGAGTTACAAAGTTGTTGAGTTGTCTTTTATTATGTTTGATATTGCATATTTACCTTATTTGAGATGCTTATGTGTTGTTCATGTGATGAGTTATGGAGCTGTTACGGGTTGTGAACCCTACGTATTTTATTTTTGAATTATCACACGAATTGAGCGTTTACATTCTTATGGTCTTATTGTAATTTTATCATTTCTGGGTATAGTTGTTTAGATAGGAAATTTCGGGACGAAATTCTTTTAAGGAGGGTTAGCTGTAACATCCCGTATTTTTATAAATGGTTTTATTTATGATTTAATTTATCCAAAAACGTTTTCTTCAAAATTTTACCAAAAACCGGTCACTCGACTAATTTTTAGCCAAAAACCGAATAGATTTGTTTTTAAAGATTTGTTATTTTGAGTAGTAAAACTTTATTTTTGGATTTAGAGTTAACTTTTAGAACTTTGGGGACCAAATAGTTCGTTACCTCAAACTTTATCAAAACAGCTTTTTATAAACCTTCCAGCCACTTTTCAAAAGCAAAAACCAGCAAAATACAGAAGAGAGAAGAAGAGAGAGAGAGAAGAAGAGAGAAAAAGAAGAAGAAGAAGAAGAAGAGGAGGAAAAGGAAACCACCGTTAGCGGGCTTATACCGGAAGCATCTCCTCTACGCACTAAGGTAACGGGGGTTATCCATTGCGACTAGACGAGGGTGTATGTTAGGATTAGGTTTTACGTTTATTTTAAATTGGGGGTTTTACCTTTTATAGTAATTATGTTCTTATATTGTTAATTGGGGTTAGTTGTTACACTTTTAATTTCATTTATTTGAATAGTAGAGGTTGAGACCTTAGATGTATTGATTTCGGATTGATGAGAATATTGATGGGTTTGCGCGTTTTATGCGTTAAATATATGTTATTATGGTTGTTGATAGAATTGGATGAAATATTGTTGAATGGAGATGAGTTTTAGATGGTGCATACTAGGTGTTTGTTAAAATGCCCGAATGGGATTTTACGCTATTGAAGTTGCTTGGCTAGTTGCGAATCTAGTACATGCGGTTATATGTTATGTTGTATTACGTTACGTGACGTATGAGATGGTGTTATTTGATTGGTATAATATTATTGGCCGAGGCCGTATGAGAATGTGATATTTGTGTGGATTTATATTATTGGCCGAGGCCTTGTGTGTTAGCTGTAGTGGCAATGGTCTCTGTCTCTCCCTAATTCCGGGGACAGAAGACGGCCGAGGGGATAGGGAATGACTCGTCTTACGGACCGGGGCGAGTGGCGTGAGAGGTCCCAGTGTGCACTATTTACTTTTATGTTAGCAATGGTCTATGTCTCTCCCTAATTCCGGGGACATATGACGGCCGAAGGGATAGGGAATGACTCGTCTTACGGACTGGGGCGAGTGGCGTGAGAGGTCCAAGTGCGCACTATAAATCTACTTTTATGTTGCAATGGTCTATGTCTCTCCCTAATTCCGGGGACATATGACGGCCGAAGGGATAGGGAATGACCTACCTTACGGACCGGGATAGGTGGCGTGAGAGGTCCATGTATGCTTTAGATGTGTGTTGATGTTAGTTAATTTATTTAAATTATCATAGTTGTGGAATGTCGTTATATTCTTTTTATTCGTAGATTATCGTAGTTGTAGAATGTCATTATATTTCTTTTTATACGTCATTTATCGTAGTTGTAGAATTTGTGAGTTCTAGCATTTATGGGATGGAGTGACGGTATCTGCGGTGCCGTCCCGTCTAGTTATGTGCGTGGGACTCACCGTTACAATTTTTGTCTTTCAGGTACAAATTAGCTTGAGGCGTTGGCTAGGTGCATTAGCGCGGTATTGCATGGGTTCGGGCTTTTGCTTTCTTTTCATGTATATTTTATTTTGAGGTTGTAGCCTACGGGCAATTTACATTCGTTTATCTTATCTCGTCTTGTAGCCGCGTTTGGCAAATACTTTTATTTATTGTTTAATTGTTCCTTTAGCTCGCAAGTCTTTTCTTTTAAAAATTTTAATTTTGTACCAACAGGTTTCGTTTTCCTTTTATTTAAAAAGGTCATGCCTCGATATCCTCGTCTTTTGGATTTTGGGGCGTGACACATCTGCCGTAGGGCTCACATCCAATACCCTATACCAGTCACTCTCACCACTTATTAGAGTTTCGGACGATATGTATACGTCTAGGGTTGTAATCAGCTGTTGTATACTGTCAAGATCCGGATAGAGTGATTGGGCTTTCAATGCAAATCTCTTCGCACCTAAATAATCTTTAGCTTCAAACTTGCTGAGGGCAATCTCTTTTGCCCTGACAGCCTCGTCTTTATTGCACTCCATAACAGCAATTTCCTTTTCTGGTGATACCCGGTATTTCGCAAACTTTAGCAGACAAGTTTCCAGCAATAAATCGTACCTAGTTAAAACGAAACAAGTGCATGAGCCAGTATATTCAAACACCGACAAAAATAATAATTTCTAGCTGAACCTTTTATAAGTTTATCCTAAATGGACAATTCAGTAGTAACCGACAAAAGTAATGTTGAAAACTGTCGGAACATAGTTGTATATGTAGATTATAATGTTAAACATTATGCAAACGGAGTGAAGCATTAAAGACACATTGATAAAACCACCACAGTATCTTCGACGTTTTATGAAACCTGGGTTTTGCTAATTCTTTAACATAGAAGTTTCCGAAAACAAAATCAAACTTAGTTTAGAAAGATATACACATGCCAAAAGAATTCAACACCTACAACTATAAAATATCTAGCTTAACTTTTCCGTGTCTATCAATCAACTACTCACAGGCAAAAGTAATGTGGAAATCTCCTGGTACTTAGAGGCAACCAGGTTCAAATTATGTGAAATTCTATGTAAATGAAATGATGGCATTAACCCGGACAAAAATTCTCCCTTTACAAAATTATACGAGATCAAAGATTTTTAAATAATGGATAATGAACTATAACATGCGCACACAATTTTTTTTTTTAAATAATCAGAAACTTCTTTTGCCCTAGCTCGTTTTAATCGCATTCATTACCTTTCTAGTTTCTTTTTTTCTTTCGTTATATAATCAATGAAGCCACCGACAAAATTAATGAAACCAGGACAACATTTTTGTTATTTGAAGGATACCCAGACTCTCTCAAACTTAAGAAGAAAAAGTTTTCGACACAACAACTAACCTAGTTAAAAAAGATACACAGATGAGCAAATAGAATGCAAACAGCAACAAAAATTATACATCTAGCTTAACTTATTCATTTCTTTCCTAAATAGACAATTAACTAGTGACATGCAAAAGTAAGGTGTTGAGGTCTGGTACGTAATAAACATCTTGGATTGACCCTATTAAGCCATCCTTTTGTAAGTAACAAACCGTACCTCGGCCTTTGACCTCCACCTTTGATGCATCTCCAAACGACACATGACCATCTTCAATCTTTTGCATCTTTTTGAATAGGTACTCATGACCGCACATATGGTTGCTTGCCCCTGAGTCGAGGTACCACAGAGTGTCATTGTTGATGTTGACTTCATTTTGAGCCATCAAGAGAAAGCCTTCATTCGCCTCGTCTTCCAAGGCTAGGTTGGTTGTTTCTTCCACCTTTTTATCGGCTCGACATTCTTTTGCAAAATGCCCCATTTTACCACAATTATAACATTTCTCGGAGTTCCAATCCTTCGCGTAGTGACCATACTTGTAACACTTGTAGCACTCGATGTTGGAATAGTTTGACCGGCCGCCTCTTCCTTGACCGCGTCCTCTTCCATGCCAATTTGGTTGGCTTGACTGTCCCTTCTCCTTATAGTACCCTTCATGACTACTGCCTTGACCACCGTGACCATTTCCACGACTTCGACGGCCACGACCTCTACCTCGAAAAGTTTGAGAATAGAGTACATTTTTGTCTTTAATTGACGCCTTGGTTTGAAGTGCTTGCTTGAGTGTCTCCTCCTTTTTCTTCTTACGTTGTTCGTGTGCCTCGAGAGAACCGGCAAGCTCATCGACTGTGAGCGTCGCAAGGTCCTTTGACTCTTCTATCGCGCATACAATATTCTCAAAATTGTCGGTTAATGATCTCAAAATCTTCTCCACAACTCGCGCATCAGTTAACGCTTCGCCATTACGAATGAGTTGGTTCACCACGACTTGTACATGAGTGATGTAGTCAGAGACACTTTCCGACTCCTTCATCTTCATGCTCTCCAACTCGCCACGAAAAGTTTGGAGACGCACTTGCTTGACTCGGTCGGCTCCTTTGAACACTTTTTTCTAAAATGTCCCATGCTTTTTTTGAAGTAGTTGCACCGGCAATCTTCTCAAAGCCCGACTCGTCAATGGCTCGGAACAACATGTATAGTGCTGCCTTATCCTTTGATCACGCCTCTTTCAACGCCTTGTTTTGAGCCGCCGTATATCCCGTGGTATTTGTTGGTTCTTCGAGACCTTCTTCGACCACCTCCCACGCATCTTGAGATCCGAGAAGAGCTTTCATTTGAATGCTCCAGTTCTCATAGTTCGCCTTCGTTAGTCGTGGTAGCGGCGTTTGACCCGTCATATTTGCCATTGGCTCTGGTACCAATTTGATAACTCTTAGTCTTTTCGACTCGTTTATTTACCACTGTTTTTATGAAATTAACAAGGCCTTTATATAGACACAAGCCACTAATTACTCTCACCCCTTGGCCTTTCATCTACCAAGACTCTTGACCTTTTTATTTTTTCACTAACTTCTAAATTTAAGAACCCATTAAAAAATAACATTTAATATTTATTCAACACAAAATTCATCCCTTTTCATCAACCAACCTCTGATGTATGCCTTTTCTAAGTGTACCAATGACATAACAATGAAGCCTTAACTGTAACACACAAAAGGAAAAATTGAATCCTCAAACAAAAATTCTTTCGCGTGATACAAAACTATTTTGTTTTTGTTCGTGTTTTTGCGTGATGCCACTAACAAATAACCACAACAGAAAATTTGTTGGTTACATACAGGAGTTCTCTAATTTTAGCAAATAAGTTTCTCATTATAAAATCTTTGGCTGATTTCCATATTTATCCTAGACAGACAATTAACTATGGTTAAATTTTTGACTATCCAGTAATTATAATGATGGGATGGATCCGTGTTTAATGAATTACTATATAATGTTTTGAACTTATTTAGGTAAAATATCGTGTTTTGAACTTATTTAGGTAAAATATCGTCTGTGATTAAATATGTACGTTTACGATGAATCCGTTTGAATTTGTAACTCTTGAGTGACTATGATGACGGGGCAGACCCGTCGCGGTTAATGAAGATATTTACAATATTCTATATTCGTTTTGGTAAAAGATCGACTGTAATTGAATTTGTACGTCTGCATTAATATGTGGGGTTAATTTTTTAAATATTGAGTAACTATGATGACGGGAATCGGGCCCGTCGTGGTAAATGAAAGTATTTGCAATGATCTAGATTCGTTTAAGTCTGTAATTGAATATGTACGTTTAAAGAAGAAAAAAAAATGCTTACGTTTAACATTAATCCGTACAGTTAAATTTCTGACTGTTAAGTGATTATGGTGACTGGGTCGTCCCATCGTGCTTAATGAAGATATTTACAATGTTTTAAATTTGTTTGGGTAAAAGATTGATTGTAATTGAATATACGAGTCTAGCGTTAATCCGTACAATTTAAATTTTAACATTAGAGTAACTATGATGACGGGGTCGGGCCCGTAGTGTTTAATGAAGATATTTACAATGTTCTAAATTCGTTTAGGTAAAAGATCGATTGTAATTGAATTCGTACGTTTACGATTAATCCGTACATTTAAAATTTTAACTCTTGAGTGAATGATGATAGGGTCGGGTCCGTAGTGTTTAATGAAGATATTTACAATGTTATAAATTCGTTTGGATAAAAGATATATTGTAATTGAATCCGTAAACGTAAGATGAATTCATACAGTTAAATTTTTAACTCTTGAGTGACTAGTCGGATTTGTCATGCTTAATGAAGATATTTACAATGTTTTTAATCGTTTAGGTAAAAAATCGATTGTAATTAACTCGTATAATTCGCATAATTAGCATTAATTATACGTTTTCAGGATGGAAAGTTATTGTTGAAAACATGATTAAAGCACGTTTTTTGAACCTGTGTGTTATGTGCATCGATTCTAATATGAAATAATAAGTTCGAAGTAACAATATCCTCATAATTAAATTACTTAACTTATCTGGTTGTACAAGTTTTGGATGCAACGATTGCCTTTAATCAATAAGATTATGAGACATCATAGTGTTTTACTTCTGTTCGAACGTGAATTAACGTTGGCGCTACGAATAAAACATGTCATTTTGAAGTGATATTTGGAAAAATTAATTAAAAAAACTCTACTACCAACAAAACACATAAATGTAGTCTTACTTTTCAATTTTATTTATCGACTACTTTAATAGCTATGATTATCTTAATACCAAGAAAACTAATTGTTGTAACAGAGACCAACAAACTATTCACTACTTTTCCCCCTCATAACTTATAAAGGTAAAATGGTAATTTTTTTTATATTAATTTTTTTATAGTTTGGGTTTATAAGACCTTAGTACTACTCCACGATTCAATTAACTCATTGTTACCTAGACTGGACTCACCGGAGCTCATGAATAATTCTGTTCTTTTATACCCAAAAAAATTCTATTCTTATAAGAAATGAACTAGCGTCAATAGAATTATATAGTTCTCAAATATATATAAAGATTGTTTGGTAAATGACTAAATGAGTCAATCATGAACGCGTGTCTATTAGGTTCATTAAAAGTTGATTATAAGATTTAAGAAATTATTTATATAATAAAAAATATAAATAAAAACAACTAAAAGTATTTTCCCATCAAGTTAAACAACCAAGATTATGCAAACCAAATGGTTTGCTTAACATTATTTAGATGTAAATGGTTTAACTATATTTTATAACGGAAAATCTAACAAGTGCCCCCCATGCATTGGTTAGTAATGTATGGAATTTGTTTAATTTTATTTTTTTGTATTATAGTAATACATTAATAGTATTTTCTTATTTAAATAAATCAAATACATAAAAATGATTATGTTATAATGTTATGTTATAAATGCAACGAATATTCATATTAAACGTAACTTGATTATAGAAATGTATTTAACGGTTAAATGATACCTTATGAGACACTCGTTAGCAAAATCGTTTTCAAAATAGTGTAAGTATTTTAAATAAATATATCGTCTTCTAACATTAAAAATTAATATAGTAATCTATTATATGAAAAGTTCGTGAGCATACTCAATTGTACTCGTCAAATGTTCGTTTTAAAAGATAAAACTTTTATAAAAAAATTAGCGCAATAATATACAACCACAAGTTTGGAGCCCAAAGAGAAAACTTAACATTTACAAAAATTTTATTTCTCACAAAGTAGCCACTAGCCAGACAGTTTATCGGGCTATTAAACTTTCAGAAATCAAATAAAGATCTAGTCTTTAAATGAAGTACAGATTCTAATATAGTCAACGATTGTTGCGATCTCTTATGAAAACTATTTCAAAGACTTAAGACTTTTATTTTGTCTCAATAGATGTTGACAAAAAAACAACAACTTATGTTCTTTATGTTTGGAAATGTCAATTACAAATTATTAACTCTCACTTTTGTTATTTACGTTAACCTTCCTAACTGATTCGCATGTAGATTGCAACATAATTTATTTGATAATAAAAAGTTATGATATTGGGAATTTTTGTTCCCCCAATTAAATTGAACTTTCAAACTTATGTATAACCTCATTTCTCATTTACGATATATTTTATTTTTCCTTTCAGAACTACTTTAGACTACACAAGGCATATCAATAATTTTACGTGGTAGCCATGATTGTAATATAATGTAACAAAATTATTTTAATAACTAACGAGTTTCTTTAATTTTGGTTTGATCTCTGCCATGTATAAATGAAGTATTTTTATTTTTTTGAAGATCTGTATAAATAAAGTATAGTTGTAATATAGGAGATGCGGTTGATAGCCAATCGAACTGTTAGAAAGTCCTTTCCGGCTCATGAATAATTCTCTTCTTTTAAACTTACCCAAAAAAAAATCTATTCTTATAAGAAGTGAACTAGCCTCAATAGAATTATATATTCACGAGCCGGAAAAGATTTCTCACATATATATAAGATTGTTTGGTAAATGACTAAATGAGTCAATCATGAACGCGTGTCTGTTAGGTTTCCCATCAACTAAAAGTATTTTCCCATCAAGTTAAACAACTAAGATTATGCAAACCAAATGGTTTGTTTAACATTATTTAGATGTAAATGGTTTACTATTTTATAACGGAAAAGCTAACAAGTGCCCCCCATGCATTGGTTAGTAATGTATGGAATTTGTTTAATTTTTTTTTTTTTTTTTGTATTATAGTAATACATTAATAGTATTTTCTTATTTAAGTAAATCAAATACATAAAAATGATTATGTTATAATGTTATGTTATAAATACAGCGAATATTCATATTAAACGCAACTTGATTATAGAAATGTATTTAACGGTTAAATGATACCTTACGAGACACTCGTTAGCAAAATCAATTTTAAAATAGTGTAAGTATTTTAAATAATTTTATCGTCTTCTAACATTAATAATCTATTATACGAAAAGTTCGTTAGCAGACTCAATTGTACTCGTCAAATGTTCATTTCAAAAGATAAAACTTTTATAAAAAATTAGCGCAATAATATACAACCATAAGTTTGGAGGCCAAAGAGAAGATTTAACATTTACAAAAGTTTTCTTTCTCACAAAGTAGCCACTAGCCAGACATTTTATCGGGCTATTAAACTTTCAGAAATACAAATAAAGATCTAGTCTTTAAATGAAGTGAAGATTCTAATATATTCAACAATTGTTGCGATCTCTTATTAACACTATTTCAAAGACTTAAAAGACTTATTTTGGCTCAATAGATGATGATAAAAAAAACACCAACTTATGTTCTTTATGTTTGGCAATGTTAGTTACAAAGTATTAACTCTCACTTTTGTCATTTACGTTAACCTTCCTAACTGATTTGCATGTAGATTGCAGCATAATTTATTTGATAATAAAAAATTATGATATTGTGAATTTTTGTTCCCTAAATTAAATCGAACTTTCAAACTTATGTATAACCTCATTTCTAATCTACAATATATTTTATTTTTCCTTTCAGAACTACTTTAGACTACACAAGACATATCAATAATTTTACATGGTAGTCATGATTGTAATATTATGTAACAAACTTATTTTAATAATTAACGAGTATTTTTATTTGATCTCTGCAATGTATAAATGAAGTATTTTTTTTTTGAAGACATGTATAAATAAAGTATAGTTGTAATATACGAGATACGGTTGCTAGCCAATCGAACTATTAGCGAAAAGTTAGCAACCAATCGAACTGTTAGCGAAAAGTCTTTTCCGGCTCATGAATAATTCTATTCTTTTAAACTTATCTAAAAAAAATCTATTCTTATAAGAAGTGAACTAGCCTCAATAGAATTATATATTCACGAGCCGGAAAATATTTCTCACATATATATAAAGATTGTTTGGTAAATGACTAAATGAGTAAATAATGAACGCGTGTCTGTTAGGTTCATTAAAAGTTGATTATAAGATTTAAGAAATTATTTATATAATAAAAAAATATATTTAAAAACAACTAAAATTATTTTCCCATCAAGTTAAACAAGTAAGATTATGCAAACCAAATGGTTTGGTTAACATTATTTAGATGTAAATGACTTACTATTTTATAACGGAAAAGCTAATAAGTGCCTCCCATGCATTGGTTAGTAATGTATGGAATTTGTTTAATTTTTTTCCTGTATTATAGTAATACATTAATAGTATTTCCTTATTTAAGTAAATCAAATACATAAAAATTATAATGCTATAATGTTATGGTATAAATGCAACGAATATTCATATTAAACGCAACTTGATTATAGAAATTTATTTAACGGTTAAATGATACCTTACGAGACACTCGTTAGCAAAATCGATTTTAAAATAGTGTAAGTATTTTAAATAATTATATCGTCTTCTAACATTAAAAATTAATATAATAATCTATTATACGAAAAGTTCGTGAGCAGACTCAATTGTACTCGTCAAATGTTCGTTTCAAAAGATAAAACTTTTATAAAAAAATTAGCGCAATAATATACAACCGTAAGTTTGGAGGCCAAAGAGAAGCCTTAACATTTACAAAAGTTTTCTTTCTCACAAAGTAGCCACTAGCCAGACAGTTTATCGGGCTATTAAACTTTCAGAAATCCACATAAAGATCTAGTCTTTAAATGAAGTGAAGATTCTAATATATTCAACGATTGTTGCGATCTCTTATGAACACTATTTCAAAGACTTAAAAGACTTTTATTTTGGCTCAGTTGATGATGATAAAAAAACATCACCGTATGTTCTTTATGTTTGGCAATGTCAGTTAACCTTAGATCTTCGAATTCTTTGCTGCCTTGTTAACCTTAGTCTTCTTCGTTGGTTCAACACTGCTTGACTTGGCTCCTTTTTAAACGTTAGATCTTCGACAACTTTTCGTTTTTTCGCAGTATTAGCATCCACCGAGGACCCAGCTTCACTTTGATTAGTCGAAATCTTTCGTTTAAAATCAGCCTCCTTCTATTCCTCAGCATTCCGCGCGTTCTCTCTCTTATACTTCTGGAACACTTCTTTAGCGAAACCGCCAGAATGTAATCCAGGTGGACTACTGCTCGATGTAGGAATTGAGAAAGAATACCCGGCTGTAAATCCAGCTTGATTTTGCTGAAAATAATAAGGCTGAGAGGGCATATGAGGAATTCCTGAAGGGGATGGATACTCATAGGCGAAATAGGGTGAGTTGCCAGCTTGATTTTGCTGAAAATAATATGGCCGAGAGGGCATTTGAGGAATTCCTGAAGGGGGTGGATACTCATACGCGAAATAGGGTAAGTTGCAATTGGGACACTGTACGTTCTTGTGTAGATAAACACGAAAGTACTCGTGTAGTAATCTACATGTGTGGCATACAGACCAAAAGGTAGCGGTGATGGGGTAGTTTTGCTGAGCAGCAGGCGTAGCACCTTTGGAAGTTCGACCCTTTTTAGTTGTCGGTTTTCTTTTTGGGGGTGCTGGTTTCGGGATTGCTCCGCTTTTATTCGACGCAGCTGAAGGACCTTGCGGCTTAACAAGTTCTGCATTCCTCAATTGGTCAAAAGCTTCTCTTTTGACCTTGTCTGACAAAAAGCTACATGCTTCTGAGATGAGCTTAAAAGCTCCATCAGCACCTATTGATTTGTTTTTGTCCGGATGTAGAACCAGAGCTAATTTCCGATACTGTTTTCTTATCACTCGCTCATCTGCTGTAGGGCTCACATCCAGTACCCTATACCAGTCACTCTCACCACTTATTCGGGTTTCGGACGATATGTATACGTCTAGGGTTGTAATCAGCTGTTGTATACTGTCAAGACCCGGATAGAGTGATTGGCCTTTCAGTGCAAATCTCTTCCCACCTAAGTAATCTTTAGCTTCAAACTTACCGAGGGCAATCTCTTTTGCCCTGACAGCCTCGTCTTTATTGCACTCCATAACAGCAATTTCCTTTTCTGGTGATACCCGGTATTTTGCAAACTTTAGCAGACAAGTTTCCAGCAATAAATCGTACCTAGTTAAAACGAAACACGTGCATGAGCCAGTATATTCAAACACCGACAAAAATTATAATTTCTAGCTGAACCTTTTATAAGTTTATCCTAAATGGACAATTCAGTAGTAACCGACAAAAGTAATGTAGAAAACTGTCGGAACATAGTTGTATATGTAGATTATACTGTTAAACATTATGCAAACGGACAAAAATTCTCCCTTTACAAAATTATACGATATCAAAGATTTTTAAATAATGGATAATGAACTATAACATGCACACACAATTTTTTTTTTTAAATAATCAGAAACTTCTTTTGCCCTAGCTCGTTTTAATTGAATTCATTACCTTTCTAGTTTCTTTTTTTCTTTTGTTATATAATCAATGAAGCCACCGACAAAATTAATGAAACCAGGACAAAATTTTTGTTATTTGAAGGATACCCAGACTCTCTCAATCTTAAGAAGAAAAGATTTTCGACACAACAACTAACCTAGTTAAAAAAGATACACAGATGAGCAAATAGAATGCAAACACCAACAAAAATTATATATCTAGCTTAACTTATTCATTTCTTTCCTAAATAGGCAATTAACTAGTGACATGCAAAAGTAAGGTGTTCTCAGAATTCAGTCATAACTATGTTTAAATCTTAGGAAATTTTATGAGTGAAGGCATCCAAGGTAACAGCTTTCTACGCAAAATTCATCCCTTTTCATCAACCAACCTCTGACGTATGCCTTTTCTAAGTGTACCAATGACATAACAATGAAGCCTTAACCGTAACACACAAAAGGAAAAATTGAATCCTCAAACAAAAATTCTTTCGCGTGATACAAAACTATTTTGTTTTTGTTTTTGTTTTTGTTTTTGCGTGATGCCACTAATAAATAACCACAACAGAAAATTTGTTGGTTACATACAGGAGTTCTCTAATTTTAGCAAATAAGTTTCTCACGCAAAATCAATCCTATTTAGAATGATGCACACGCATGAGCAAATCGAATTCAGAAACTAAAAAAGACAAAATAAAATAAAAATGCCCAGACATTTCAAGTTTATCACAGAGAGACAGTAAACTAGTGACACGCAAAAGTAATGCAAGATTCTCTCCAAACTTGGTTCTAACAATGTTCGAGTGATGTGAAACTTAAAGTCATCATAAGACAAATTTAGTATGAACCCGGTCCATAAAGGGCACAGAATCAGTATCAATAATATTTCAGTGTTCTACTTCTATTTAATTTGAGGGTGGGCTCCATAAAAATTCCCCATTTATTTCTTAGAGTTCTTAAGGGTTGCCACCCTAAAAAATAGTGGACCGAGATCCATCCCAAACTTACTCGTAATTATTCTTAGAAAGTGTGAAGACAATCAATCAAGCAAAATTAAAAAAAAAAACATAACCGCAGAATTGTTGTTTTCCGATACTCGGACTCTCTCATACTAAAGCAGATAAATTTCCGACACAATCAAACCTAGTTTAGAAAGACACAAACAAGAGCCAATAGAATTCAAATAGAAAAAAATATAAAATCTTTGGCTGATTTCCATATTGGTTAAGGAAGATATTTGTCATTTTCTATATTTGGTTTGGTAAAAAATCGGTTGTAATTGAATAAGTACGTTGAACATTAATCACTATGGTTAAATTTTTGATTATCCAGTAATTATGATGATGGGATGGATCCGTGTTTAATGAATTACTATATAATGTTTTGAACTTATTTAGGTAAAATATCGTGTTTTGAACTTATTTAGGTAAAATATCGTCTGTGATTAAATATGTACGTTTACGATGAATCCGTTTGAATTTGTAACTCTTGAGTGACTATGATGACGGGGCAGACCCGTCGCGGTTAATGAAGATATTTACAATATTCTATATTCGTTTTGGTAAAAGATCGACTGTAATTGAATTTGTACGTCTGCATTAATATGTGGGGTTAATTTTTTAAATATTGAGTAACTATGATGACGGGAATCGGGCCCGTCGTGGTAAATGAAAGTATTTGCAATGATCTAGATTCGTTTAAGTCTGTAATTGAATATGTACGTTTAAAGAAGAAAAAAAAATGCTTACGTTTAACATTAATCCGAACAGTTAAATTTCTGACTGTTAAGTGATTATGGTGACTGGTTCGTCCCGTCGTGCTTAATGAAGATATTTACAATGTTTTAAATTTGTTTGGGTAAAAGATTGATTGTAATTGAATATACGAGTCTAGCGTTAATCCGTACAATTTAAAATTTAACATTTGAGTAACTATGATGACGGGGTCGGGCCCGTAGTGTTTAATGAAGATATTTACAATGTTCTAAATTCGTTTAGATTAAAGATCGATTGTAATTGAATTCGTACGTTTACGATTAATCCGTACATTTAAAATTTTAACTCTTGAGTGAATGATGATAGGGTCGGGTCCGTAGTGTTTAATGAAGATATTTACAATGTTATAAATTCGTTTGGATAAAAGATATATTGTAATTGAATCCGTAAACGTACGATGAATTCATACAGTTAAATTTTTAACTCTTGAGTGACTGGTCGGATTTGTCATGCTTAATGAAGATATTTACAATGTTTTAAATCGTTTAGGTAAAAAATCGATTGTAATTAACTCGTATAATTCGTATAATTAGCATTAATTATACGTTTTCAGGATGAAAAGTTATTGTTGAAAACATGATTAAAGCACGTTTTTTGAACCTATTTCAAAGACTTAAGACTTTTATTTTGTCTCAATAGATGTTGACAAAAAAACAACAACTTATGTTCTTTATGTTTGGAAATGTCAGTTACAAATTATTAACTCTCACTTTTGTCATTTACGTTAACCTTCCTAACTGATTTGCATGTAGATTGCAACACAATTTATTTGATAATAAAAAATTATGATATTGGGAATTTTTGTTCCCCCAATTAAATTGAACTTTCAAACTTATGTATAACCTCATTTCTCATTTACGATATATTTTATTTTTCCTTTCAGAACTACTGTTTCACACAAATTTTTCTATCTAATATACCAAGACAGAAAATAAATGGAGAAAGCAAAATAATTTTATTGATTTGTATTTTGCGGGTACAATCTCTGAATATTTTCTGAAATAAAGAAAAATATAAATCCTTCGATTAATCTCTTCAAAATCGAATTCCTGGTGGCCCAAATTGCTTGTAGATAATCGAGATGTTAACTTCCTCGAGTTTTGAGGTTGATATTGACTTGTACTTCTTTGTGAGTGTGATCTTGGGAAACACTTGATTTGTGGTTTTGAAGTGTTTTTGAGGATCGAATGAGTATGTTATTTGAATTTGTTGATGAGCTTGCTTGAAGTTCTTCAGGCTTGATAAATATATTCGAATATTTGGTTTTGAAAAACCCTTGATTCGCGACCTTTTGAGCTTCTTGCGGATCAGATGGTGGATTTTCCTTGAATTTGTTGATGAGCTTGCTTGAAGTTCTTCGGGTTTGATGAAGATCTTCGAGTGCTTGATCTTGAAGAACACTTGATTCGCGGCCTCCGAAGCTTCTTGCTGATCAAATGGTGGATTTTCCTTGAATTTGTTGATGAGATTGCTTGAAGTTCTTCGGGTTTGATGAAGATCTTCGAGTGCTTGATCTTGAAGAACACTTGATTCGTGGCCTTCGGAGCTTCTTACGGATCAAATGGTGGATTTTCCTTGAATTTGTTGATGAGTTTGGTTAAAGATCTTCAAACTTGATGAAGAGTTTCGAATGTAGGTTTAGCTTTGATCTTCACAAACACTAGATTCGCTGCTTGGAGTGCTTTATGCAGATCTAGAATTGAATTTGCTCAGATTTCTTGCTGGATTTGGCAGAAGCTTCGAAGGATCTTCAGCAGTCTTAGGGGATCTTCAAGGCTTCGAGGTTGATGGCTGAATTTGGCAGAGCTTCTTTCTCTTGGACTTTGGATTCACCTTTGTCTTCTTCTTGGTTTTTTTGTCCCCTTTTAGGCTTGGGTTGGCCATCTATTTATAGTAGTTGGTGTGGTCTTTATCGCGATATCGCCCCCTCGTAGTTTGTAGTTAGGATCAAAATGGTCTTGTAGTTTGAGTTTAGGATCAAAATGGTCTTGTAGTTTGTGTTTAGGATCAAAATGGTCTTGTAGTTTGAGTTTAGGATCAAAATGGTCTTTTAGTCTGAGTTTAGGATCAAAATGGTCTTGTAGTTTGAGTTTAGTATCAAAATGGTCCATAATTAAATGTAATAATTCTTTGGCTTACCATTTCTTTGTAATTTTAAACAAACACGTACTAAAATAGAAGCATTTTCATTTTTTGAGAGATAAATTAAAATATAGTCAAAAAAAATGACATTTATTGCTTTTATAATTTAAACCAAAAGATAATATTCATTTGATTTTGAAAATACTAATACATAATTTAGAAAATTTTATTTTATAGGAGACTCGTGGCATATTTTTATTTGCCGAAAAATTTGCGTGTCTACAAATGCCCCCTTCGAGACTTGTTTATGAGAAAATTTTCTTTTTGAGTGAACGTGTCTCGAACTTTTTAATTTTAGAACGGAAGAAGTTCTTTTATAAAAGAAATAAAACTTTAAATTTTCAAATGCTTGGAATTTAGAAGGATTTTTTTTAATGGGCGAGTATACAAGGTGTCTTTGCATTCAAGCCTTCTGCCATTATGATATTCAATTCCTCAATAAAGAGCTATTTTTATGAAATTGCAACCCCACGTTTATCTTCTTATGAGAATTGTAACCATTTGAACATAAATTCATCATTAAAAACTCAAAATCCAAAACTTTTGATTAGACATTACAGAATTTTTAAATATGTTATTGACAAGCTACACGTCTTTTAGAAAACTTGTAATCTTAGGGTCAAAACATGTAACCAAATTTTTTTTTAAGAATAATTAAATGTCAAACTCATGGATAAAATATGCTCCTTTCTAAACCTCAGGCATGGTTTTTTTTCTCAACCAAGGCTACTGTAACATTTGCTCCCCCACAGTCATTAAATTTAAAATCATGGCAACCTTCACGTTCTTGTAACCGTGTGAATAAATGAGTAGAAATTAACTTAGCAACTCTTGGAATTTGTAACTCCTAAACTTACTAAGTAATGATATGAATTTCTTACACTATAAATAGTAGATCATTTTTTCATATTTTATTCACCAGTACATTAATAGCCACGACCTTATTTCCTGAAGAGGTCAAAACTTATGTTTGTTACATTTTTTTAATAACCTTTCTTTTTCTTCCCAAATACCATTGTATCATACATTTTTTTTTTTAAAACGCCCGATATATCCTACATGACTCATGTCTACTGGGACGACGGGTGGCAGATTTTCGTCATTTGCTTACATTGTTTTTTTTTTTCGTATCTTTCTATTTATAGAAGTAGTTAGCAAGCTTAAACATACCATTTTTTTTAGAGTTACCTTTTATAATGACATCTATTTTTTTCCTTTTTCCAAATTAGATTCAACAGCTTCATAGTATATATAGTTCAGTCTTTTCTTTTTCCTAAAGGCTCTTTTTTTTTCTTTCTTTAACAAATGAAAACATGCAGTAAGGTGGCAAAGGAGAATTTTTTTTTTTTTTTTTACTAAAACAATTACTACACTTTCCCCTTTTTTTAATCCTAATAGAAAGTTGCCCCCTGTTCTTTAGACTTTTTGAAAGCAAATGAGAAACAGACTTTAGTTTTTTTTTTTTATAGTATTAAAAGTTGAAAACATAAAGTTATCATTTTTTTTTCTTAACTTAAACCGAACAGAATGTTATTAGCTTTATTTTAAAACCATTTTATTAACACTTCTTTTTGTACACTCACATTCTTCTCTTTGCGTGTCACAGGTTTAGTAAGTATCATGACGAAGTTCGACCTTCAACATGTTGGCGAAGCCAAACAACTGATCATCCTAGAGAGTGGGAAGAAAATTTCAACGCCCATACACCGACCCTTAACCGGCAAGCACGCACGACATTTGCCTAAGTTGGACAATATCCCAAAGATCACGGACTGGAGTTACATGGACGATGGTTCCGCGTTCTTGGAGAATCCTTTGCACACCGTAAAACCTGATGAGGATTGCTCGTTCATGACCCTCGGCCGCCGAATCATTTCCGGAGAGGTCAAATGGGGAAGCACTCTCAAAGTTAACGGTAAATTTCGCCAAACTCCGAAGTACCGGGAATGGGCAGAAGAGATACTTTCTCGACATCCTTCTACTCTAAGTGAAGCTCGATTGTATGATGCTGTCCATGCCTCGTTGTTCACGTATAGTCAAGATCAAAACATTATGCGCGCATTCTGTGAAGCTTGGTGTCCCGCCTCGAATACACTTCATACTTTTGCTGGAGAAGTTTCCATATCCCCATGGGATTTGCACGTATTTGGTGGATTGCCCATCCTTGGAGAAATTTACGATGAAACAACCCCGTTTCCGGATGAGTTGCAAAATGTCAATCCCGATGAAGATAGTCGCATTCCTGCTAGCTGTCAATATTTGCTCTCCGCTTTTCATAGGCTTGCTGCCACCGAGAGGAGAAATGGTGTTACTCCTGCTGCTTGGGTGAAGTATTGGTTCAAAGGAAGCCAATACGACAAAAGTAGCATTTCCCAAACAAAGAAGAAGTTTGTCCCTCTAACACATACCGGAAGTTTGAGTGGTAGTGTCAATGAGGTTGATAATTGGTCGCCGGAAATCAAGGATGTCTTCGCTAGCCTCAAAATACCTATTAATTTGTACTCTGAAGTGTACCTCGCTGCCTTCCTATCATGTTGGCTTTGTACATTCGTGCTTCCGTCTGGTGCTGTTGCGACAATTCGTCCTAGCACATTTAAACCTGCATGTCTTATGTCTTCTGGTCATGTGGTAAATCTTGCCTATCAAGTGTTGGTGAGTATCTACAGGGTTCTAAATACTATTTCCGAATCGTCAACCCCAGGCTCCTCATCAGCTTGTTTTCCCCACCACTATCTTTCGACTTGGATGGGTAACTATTTCGGAACACATCGTCGCCAGAAGATGCTTGCTGGTGATCCAAAAATGTTCGAGTTCTCGGGAGATAATGGTGCCAAATATTTTGATGAGAGAGAGGCTAGGGTGAAGATCCATTCCGGCGAGTCAATTTATTGGAATGCTGCCTCATTTGTTCAAAAAGAACCTCAGACACTCGCGCCTATAAGGAGGTCAACTGATATTGAGAAACGTAGCCGCTTTGCCTCAATTCAACCATGTGTTTTAAGTCTTCGTTGGAAGGATGAATTTATCCTGGAGTCGTACAATCCGCATAGGTTTTATCGACAGTTTGGTTTTAAGCAGAGAACACCTCACGATTCTAAAGATAGGGATACACGTTCGTCTACTCTTGAGGGGGGAATTAAACATTGGCTTTTGAGTATTCATGAGTATCCTGGTACGAATGCGAGGATCCCTTCATTTCCAATTAACTTTAGTCTACACACCACTCAAAATTTCAATACGTGGTGGGAAAAGGTCCATGGTCAACACCTGATCGAGGGGCAACAACTTTTGGTGGAGAGTGTTCATGATGTTATTGCTTCTCCTACTAATCCTTCTATCCAACAGAAACAAGTTGAGTCGCCACCGCCAAAACTTAGTACTGAAGAGGGCTCCAACTCCCAAAGGTCTGAAAGGTGTCCGTATACCGCTGACTCAAAGAAACGTCATTCTTCTCCTACTAAAGTCGAAGATTGTGCAAGTGGTAGTGATCATCCTCCTATTTGTAAAAAGAACAAGGCTTCAACCTCAAATCTGACAGTTGATCCTTCCAATGTGAGTGCACCTAACGAGGCATTCTTTGATGGGGCGGTGAAGGATATTAATAAGGTATTCGCGATCCCTCCTTTTTTCTTTTTTTTTCTTCTTCGATCTTTGTTGTCTAATATGATTGTATACATATTCATTACAGATTGCGACTTATTTATTTGGTGTCGGAGAGCATGCAATTGCCGAAGGTGACACAAATCATCTTTCGATAGATAAGACATTTGACGATCTAAACTTTGCGCTTGAAGGAAAAAGAGTTTCTTTCGGAAGCGAGGTATACTTTAGTTCTGAGTTAGATGAAGCTGATGGTGGTAAGAGCGAATCGTTACAAGTTGTTGGTGCATGCTCCAATAAGCCTCTCATTCAAGTTGATGATTTGGGCAGGAGCTCTTCTTACCCCCAGGATCGTTCCAACACTTCAGGAAGTAAGTATGAGGATGAAATCTTGCTTCTAAGCCAAAAGTATGTCTCCAGTTTATGGAAAACACTTCTTCAAAACTTGACGGAATGTGACATAAGCAATCTTAGTTCATGTGAAGAATCGAGCATCAAAACAATGAGTTTAATGGAGGGCAGAACCACTACTAATTTATCTCCTTTGAAGGATAAGATTTCTAATTTCTTTGCAAAAGTACGCGAGTTTGACCAGAAAAGATCATTCTATGCAGAAATGAATGTTACTGACTCGCCGTAGAGGTTGTTCAACGAGAAATCTCATGTGTTAGGTACCATTGATGATGAAGAGGGTCGACACAAGGCTAACATTGTTGACTTTCAAAATAAGATCGACCTTATTGATGCAAAGATAAAGTGTTTAGGTGATGAAAGAGATAAAGTGGAGGCATGGATGATTGAAGAAAATAGAAAGATGCATGAGGTAGCTGCAGCAAAAGATTCCCTTAGTTTGGAAGTGTTAGAGCTCAAGAACCACTGTGCAGAGAGTGACAAGGCCAAGAGTGATTTTGAGAAGATTCAAAACATTGTAGCAGACGAGCTTGAAGAGTTGAAGATCATTAGGCTTTTTACTTAGTCACTTTGTTTTCAGTCATTTTTATTATTTTCAGCTTCAAGATTTATAGTACGAGTTCCTTGTAATTAAATAATTCTCGACTTAATAAAAATGCAGTTCTCTTTCTTTTCCATCTTGGTTGCTTGTATATCCTTTGAAACTGAATGTGTTGTCTATTTCTTTTCTCGAATTTTCTTGTATTCTTTATTTTGGCAGTTTCGTCTTCAACTTGTAAAGTGTTTATATTTTTTTGTTTATTTATGACTGATCTTGAAATAAATCTCAAGATGCCTACATACCCCGAAGGGATCAAGCCAAACTTAGTTCAAGTTTTATTTATTTATTTATTTATTTATTTATTATTATCTCTTTTGGATATTGTTGGTATGACTGAACTTGAATCAAGCCTCAAGATGCCTACGTACCTGTGAAGTATCAAGCCAAATGTAGTTCATTTTGTTGCCACACAATTTCGGGAAGAAAGTGAAGGTGGTTCGGATGAAATTTTGGGAACGTCATTTCAAGAAGAAAAGGTGAATCAAGTGGCAGACGTGACAACTATTAACTTCTCTGATGATCTTCGCGACCTCTGGAGCTTCTTGCTGATCAAATGGTGGATTTTCCTTGAATTTGTTGATGAGTTTGGTTAAAGATCTTCAAACTTGAAGAAGAGCTTCGAATGTAGGTTTAGCTTTGATCTTCACAAACACTAGATTCGCTGCTTAGAGTGCTTTATGCGGATCTAGACTTGAATTTGCTCAGATTTCTTGCTGGATTTGGCAGAAGCTTCGAAGGATCTTCAGCAGTCTTGGGGGATCTTCAAGGCTTCGAGGTTGATGGCTGAATTTGGCAGAGCTTCTTTCTCTTGGACTTTGGATTCACCTTTGTCTTCTTCTTGGTTTTTTTTGTTGTCCCTTTTAGGCTTGGGTTGGCCATCTATTTATAGTAGTTGGTGTAGTCTTTATCGCGATATCGCCCCCTCGTAGTTTGTGTTTAGGATCAAAATGGTCTTGTAGTTTGAGTTTAGGATCAAAATGGTCTTTTAGTTTGAGTTTAGGAACAAAATGGTCTTGGAGTTTGAGTTTAGAATTAAAATGGTCTTGTAGTTTGTGTTTAGGATCAAAATGGTCTTGTAGTTTGTGTTTATGATCAAAATGGTCTTGTAGTTTGAGTTTAGGATCAAAATGGTCTTTTAGTCTGAGTTTAGGATCAAAATGGTCTTGTAGTTTGAGTTTAGTATCAAAATGGTCCATAATTAAATGTAATAATTCTTTGGCTTACCATTTCTTTGTAATTTTAAACAAACAAGTACTAAAATAGAAGCATTTTCATTTTTTGCGAGAAAAATTAAAATATAGTCAAAGAAAATGACATTTATTGCTTTTATAATTTAAACCAAAAGATAATATTCATTTGATTTTGAAAATACTAATACATAATTTAGAAAATTTTATTTTATAGGAGACACGTGGCATATTTTTATTTGCCGAAAAATTTGCGTGTCTACAACTACAAAAGTTTTCTTTCCCACAAAGTAGCCACTAGCCAGACAGTTTATCGGGTTATTAAACTTTCAGAAATCCAAATAAAGATCTAGTCTTTAAATGAAGTGCAGATTCTAATATATTCAACGATTGTTGCGATCTCTTATTAACACTTTTTCAACGACTTAAGACCTTAGTACTACTCCACGATTCAATTAACTCATTGTTACGTAGACCGGATTCACCGGAGTTATCGATCAATATAATTTTTTAAATAGTTTTGTCATTGTCATTTGAGTATATGGGCAAACATATTAACATGTCCATCTAAAACGAACTTCCAACTATTCGTACATGTTTCCCAGAATATATTGCTTTCATATATATTTATTATACTTCCTTAATTTTTTAAAATTTTTGGTAATAATGTACAACATTAGTATAAGTAGTCTTAAAACATTCAAGCATTTATACCAGTCTTGTTTAATGCACTTCTTAAAAAAACGTTGTATTTGGTCAATGTACATAAATATTACAAATAGTCTTTAAATCCATATAGTGGAAATAAATTGACTGTTGGTATGTCACTATACACTATCCATTTATTAAATACACATATTGTAAATATCATTACATAATTCGCAAAGTATTAATGGATGCAAATAATCAAAGTAAATCTGCTAAATAAAATATGTTTAAAACAATGCGTCTGATCAATATTATTATGACAATTAAGTTCATTATTTCGTAAGGGAAAAAACATTTTGAAATTGCTCATATTTATCCAAATCTCAACGGTTAACAAACAGTAATTGGATTTCAAATTTTAACATTGCCATAATTAAACCACTAATTTATATACATACTCCATTCGTCTTGAAACTGAAATGAACATAAATTGTTTAAACTGCATAAACGAAATCCCCATAACAACAAAAACTAAAAAAAAAAATGCAAATATCACAATCTTGATGTCATGCTAAAAACCGTCTAACAATTGAAAAAAAAACGAAACTTGTGTCCAATCAAGCAATCGATGTCACCTTCGCCATATGTCTCGGCCCTGCATATACATATAGCAAATATAAAAATCTTATAGAAGCAACAAAATTTAAAAACTTAAATAAAATTTGGATGGTATGAATCAGAAAATTATTTTAAAATGCTAGTTTATAAAAAAAATAGCAGATACCAACACCATACAACTCCTCATACTAGATTCTGCTAGCAATATCTTTGATATAGTAATATAAGTATAATTAAAAAAAATACTTACAGAGTCAATTCTTTTCTTCCACGAAATTGATGTGTGATTTTGGCCAAACAAAATAGTCTCCAAGTCCGACTTCGTTAATTGTCTTTGCATCAGGAGTTGCCTTGTAAAGTTTTGCGGAGTAAATCTTTTTAACAGACATGCTGACCTTCATTTCATACTCCTTTAGACTATAATTGTGACAAGTCCCTTTATGATTTAAATCAGTGACTTCCTCTGCGATTGCAACAACATCATTATCCCAATTAAGCAACTCACACCACCTGAATGGGGTTGGTTCAATGGGTGTCAATTTAGATCTATCTGCTTTTCTCGAGTTTGACTTGCTAGTTTTTTTCATCATATGGGGCAAATCTGTTGATGACTTACTAGCTCCTTGAGGCGTGGGCATATGTGCCATCTCATGTATGGGCATAGTTGCTACCTTAGGTGCAAAAATACGTTTAGATGGCCTGCTTTTCACCTGTGTACGGGTTAAAAATAGTAAGGAACATCAGAATTATTATTCTATCTCATATCATATTATACTGCTATAAAAGTATATAAATTACTTTTCAACATTACAATTACAGTACAACATTCGTAAAAAGTTAAAAAATAGTAGCAATACTTTGACAAAAGAAAAGGCAAGCTGTCAGCTCTTAGCCACACTACAATAAATAATCTATAAAAAATTGATAAAATAGTGCCTTTGATTAAGTAATATCACATGGTGTTAGAAAACTGCATGGAGTACCCTGCAATGGTACTTTGGCTATTCACTATCCACGTTCATAAATTTTCTATATATAAAAATCTAACCGCAGAATGAAAAACAAGACTTCTTTTAATAAGAGAGAGAAACGATGATTGGTAGAAACAATTATAAAAATTGTATTTTACTAGTTTATTCATAAACAAGAATATCTAACCCAAACAAATAATGTCTAACCTTACGAGAACCAGAAGCAAGATCCGGTGGTGTATTTATTTTATTTGTCTTTTTTCTCCAAACTCTTTTTCTATTTACTTTCTTCCGAGTTCATAATATGAGAATGAAGAACGGCGTTGTACTTACTCATGGAAACAAAACTCCCAACACCTGGCAAACCCTTAGCTTTCTTGCCAAAAACTTGAGTCAATGGATCGTCATCGATCGACAAAGGATGAACACCAATGTTGTTTTCTGCACTTTCTTTACGTTCATCGACTTTTTGCTTGAACTTGCTCCTGTAATATTAATCATGATGTCTACATTGATAAAAAAATTGCAAAGGGTTTATATATATTATAAAAAATTCATTCGTTTTTTTTTTTTAAAACAAAAACCTTATCCAAAATTGCAGAGGGTTTATATATACTATAAAAAAATTGCAAAGGGTTCAAATATACTATAAAAATGTCTGAATAATTAATTATTGAAACTTTATTCTTAAACTTACTAAAAATGGTTGAACACTAGGCAGTGGAGTTCGATTCTTTCTTGTATGAGTTTCAATCCACACCTCACTTCGTGACACAACATTACCTCGTTTTTTAGCCTAAATAACATAAAATAAAATAGTTACTTCAATTATTAGTTTCATGTCATAACACAACTATAGCAGAAATCAGATTAATCGTATTGGAAAAGTACCATGTCATACTCAACCATTGCTGCGCTTTTTCGCCCGCCGGTATGCCCGTACAAACTACATTTTTTACTTTTAACAGCTTTAGCTCTTCGCTCTATTTGTTCGTCACTAGACTCATAGATACAAAATTTCTCCCAATCATCCTTCGCAATCCCCTTAGGAATATTCACCATTTTTGCCTCTAAAGTGATATGAACGTCCAAATGACTCTTTCTTAGACTCGACTTTAGTTTTCGGAAAGCACTTGGCATTGATTTTTCAATACTTTCTCTTAGATAACCTGGTACATAAAATTTTTTCTGCACACAAACATAGTATTATTTATATTCTAACAATTACTAAAAACCCTCATTAAAAAATCAATAAGAGTTGATGAGATTTTTTTCTCTTACCACTATTTCATTCCAAACATCATCCTTATGTCTTTGATCTACCTTTAACCAACTAGTATAGCTAATAGGCACATAGGTAGTCACATATTTACCAACTTTAGCCTTAAAGCGAGTTCCATTGGGTCCAACTGCTTCCCCATGACGATTGAACATAACAAAATTTCTATCTGCATGTTGTTTGTTAACCTCGGGTGCCAGGTCATCGTGTTCATCATGTTCCGATAGGTCGCCATCACTAGAAGACATTGCATCTGAAAGAAATTATGTTCATATATATCAAGTTAATAATTGTAAAGCATGATGTATAAATAGACTTAAACCAGTAGAAGAATTAAACAGTGACAACAATGTAAGACAAAATAAGTTAAAACAATAAATTATTACCAAAGACAAATAGCAACTCAAATCAAAGTAGACCACCTTTAAATACTTAACCCCAGAACAAGGCCAAGGATAATACAAAATGTGGTGAAAAAAACTATCACACAAGTAAAACTATAGCATCTCAAGCCATTAAAAATCATGAAAAATCGGAAAAACAAACTGTATGTTCAAACATCATTAAATCACTAATATTTTCTAAAATAAAAACAAAGTTAGAGCACATTAAAAAAACCGTAGTAAAATTCACTAATCAAATATCAACAAATTCTTTAAGACGGGGTTGTCCTTCAAACAAGATTGATAGTCTGTTGGAATGTCTACTTTGTCAACTTCCTTAGTCAATCTTCGGTGTATTTAAAACCACATGCCACCCATCATCTTTATAATTTTTAGAGTAAAAAATTGCCACTGCTTCTTGAGCTAAAATGAACGGATCCTCATCAACTCGTTCCTTATTCTTAAGCTTTTTTAAATTTACCATCACGTGGTTCCAAAGTGAATCAACCTTAGAACCATTTTTAGAGTCTTCCACTTTCACCCAATCACAATAAAAAACCCTCTCTTTAAAATCTATATAGTCCAACTCTAATATCTCTCTAATAACTCCATAAAAGGTCATCTTATCTTCCTTCGGATTTTTGTCTTTTCTACCAGAAACAAAAAGAGAATATGCTTCCATTGACACTCCGCTGTCCTGAGTTACCAAACATTCTTCCGAAGAATTAGGAGAGAATATGAAACCATTAACACGATACTTTGTGAATCTCTTTGCTTTATGTAGTCGACCCTTGGCTAATCTCCATATCATTGCATTAGTTTGCTTTGCATCCAACAACTGCCATGAAAATAAAAATCAAGTTTATAAGCAGAAATTCACTACTAAGTATAACAATAAATAACGCTAGATATACCTCATCACACAGCCAATGAATGAATTCTTTAACAGTTGCGTTTCCTCTCCGACCAGCGGCTTGATCCCGAGTTGAGAAGTAACCATTATATTTTCTACATGTAGTGTCACATCAGGTCATGCACGTTAAAAAAAAACACTATTTGTAAAATACAACTTGTAGCAATGCACACTTACTTTTCCCATTCACTCAATTTATCAAAGTTTGCGAGTCGATTTAAAATCCATCGGCGTACTTGCTCAAATTGAACGTGGTTCAGCTGAAAGGTTTCCCCAATTCCAAATGATTGTTCATCTGTAAAGTCAACACTCTCGTCCAGCCAATCTTCTCAACCGGGTTTGTAACCCCTAATATTTGCGTTTGGCATATACTCCATACAAAACATGGCAGCTTCGTCTACAAGGTAAGCCTCGGCTATTGACCCTTCTATGTATTGCTTATTAAGGGTATATTCCTTGTACACTTTCATTAATCTTTCAAAATTGGATTTTAAAGATTAATATCATCAATAAATTAGAATTAAGTGCTATACGTGCATACAAAGAACAAAAAATAAGTATGTACCTTTCAAATGGGTACATCCATCGGAATCTTACTGGGCCACACAATAAGGCTTCATCGGCGAGATGAACCATACAATGCACACTTATAACGAAGAAAGAAGGTGGAAAATCTTTTTCAAGAATGCACATTGCCTCAACCAATGCTCGTTTTGCAAGCTCGAGCTCTTTTTTATTGATCACCTTAGCACATAAAATCTTGAAAAATAAGCTAATTCGTTGAATTGCATTTCTAATATCTTTATTCTTGTGAAAAGAATGCCTAAATAGTAGGGGAAAAAAATGTTCCATTATCACGTGATAGTCATGTGACTTGAGCCCTTTTAGCTCTGGAGGATCGATGCTAACACAATTACTCAAATTTGAGGAGAAATTTGTAGGCAACTTTAGATCTTTTAAAGTTTGACAAAACTGTCGTTTTTCCTCATTTGTTAAGACGTAAGATGCTTTTGGAATCGACATTTTTCCGGTTTCTCCATCTTTAACCATCCACAACTTTTTCTTAACTCCTAATTTATTCATTTCTTTCCGACCTTGTATTCCATCCTTAGTCTTTTTTTTCACACCCATCAACAAGTTCAATAAGTGCTCTGTTATGTTTTTCTCAGTGTGCATAACGTCAATGTTATGTCTCACTTCAAGAGTTTTCCAATAAGGAAAATCAAACAAAATAGACCTTCTTGACCATGGTGCGGCAAGAGTTGACTCATCTTCAGAATTGTCATTTTCTCCAATCTTACCTTGCCTTTTACACTTTCCACGAGTAACTTTATTTAACCGTTTCCTTTCATTACTTGCAAGAACTTTTGCTATCTTTTGTTCAACCTCTTCCCCTGATAATCGATATGGAGGGGGTAGTTGTTCAAGTGTTTTATTGAATCTTCTATCACTCCTGAACTTGTGATCAGAGTTCAAAAATCTTCGGTATCCATGATAATATATTTTAGTAGAGTCTCCAAGTCACGAGGAGACGATATCATCTGAAAGGTTTCCATAAGCTGGAAAGTCATGGACACCCCAAAGAAGCATTGCCCTCATGTTAAATGTTTTCTTAGTAAATGCATCCCATGTTTGTATGCCTTTAAACCACAGCTCTTTCAGATCATCTACTAAAAGTTCCAAAAATACATCAATTTTATTTCCTGGCTCTTTTTTTCCAGAGATTAGTAATGTCAGGAGAGAGAACTCTCTTTTCATGTACAACGATGGTGGAAGATTTAGTGGTGCTAAAATCATAGGCCAGCAACTATGATTGTTATTCATAGTTCCATGTGGGTTAAAACCATCAGTTGATATTGCAAATAGTAAGTTCCTAGAATCTGAAGCAAACTCAGGCCAATTAATTTTGACCGAATTCCATTGAGGTGAGTCACAAGGATGTCTCATGAGATTTCCATCACTCTTTGCGTTTTGGTGCCAAGTCATTGCCTCTGCAATCCATGGAATACTAAAGAATCTTTTTAACCTAGGAATTAAGGGGAAATATTTCACAAGCTTAGAAGGTTCTTGTTTAAAAGATTTCTTTTTCTTTGTCTTATTTCTCAGAAATATCTTATACCGACTCGCTCCACATTTTGGACAAGTATGGCGATGTTCGTGCTCTTTCCTATATAGAATGCAACCATTTATGCATTCATGAATGGTTTGACATTCCATTCCCAGCTCTTTAATTTGGTTTTTCATATTAGGATAATTTTTTGAAAGTTTGCATTCGGTGAACAAGCCCTCTAGCCACTCTAGTAATGCAGTTACACTGGTGCTTGTCCATCCGAAATGTGACTTCAAATTTTGTAGCTCTATAATGGTGGACAACGTGGTATTTCCATTAGGACAACCCGCATACAAAGGTTGAAATGCCATATCTCTAAATTTCTTGTAATTTTTGCTCTCTTGTATATGGGGTTCAACAACTATATCCTCTCCCACGTCATCTCCAATCACATCATCAAGTGCATTTTCTTTCTCTGTCATATGAATATCATATACATTGTTCATGAGCTCTTCTAGTCTAGGTAAGTTTGATTCTTCAGAGGGTGTTTCATCAATCATATGCCTTACATTTCCTCCTATATCTCTGTTTTTTTCTCCATGATGTGTCCATGCCACATAATTTTCTTGCATACCATGTTGTAGTAAATGAAGGTTAATTACATCTACGTCAATTTACCTCCTCGAGTTCTCACAGCGGTTACATGGGCATGGAAAATGTGTCCGCCCATTTGAATTTTTATGAACAAATTCAATAAATTGTTGAACGCCTATGATATAATCTGGAGTCCCCCTTTGCTCATCCATGATTTGTCCAACGACATTATTATTTATTATTGGGTCTAAAATCTTTATGACAAAAAAAAAATCATTAGAAAAAAACAAAGACAAGTGGCTTATTTATACCGTCTAAGCGAATCCAACATAGCTAAGGCTAAATGTGTGCCAATGTAGTTATTCTAGTATTTTTCTCCATCAGATAGTCAGATAATAATCAACACAATTTTTAAAAAAGGTTACATTTCAAAAAAGTTAGTGACCTCTGTAGTCAATTACCAAATAAGAACTAGAGCTAGGAGCAAAATGAAACTAGATTTATGAAAATAAGTATAAAACCTTAAACACTATTACCTAAATATCATAGCAGAATCTATCAACCTAGAGTTTAAATCGTGGGCTTGTCTGAGTTTCGTAGCTACGCCATCTTAGGAGCATGCTCGTGTTAAGCTAGAAAGATTTTCAAAATAAAAATAAAGTTAACGAAAGATATGAGGGAAAGGGAGAGTTGATGGTATTAGGAGAAAGAAGGAACTTTTACGAAATTTATATCCAGTATAATGTTATTAAAGACATAACAGACTAAAACTATTTGGGGCAAACACTATATTTCATATGCTACCCCAATGTTATAAAAACCACGCTTAATACTAAAAATGAGCCCAACTATTAAGCACATAATCCATTTTTCTATTCAATTACTAGTTGTTGTTCAATTTTAGTACGTGTTCAAGCCAATCCCAAAAAGTAAATTCAACTTTTTAACCATGTTATTATTATACTTCTTCAACTATATCCCAACAGTGGAAGCTTGGACAAAGAACAACACTATAACGGACATGAAATAAATAAAAAAACCGGCTAACAGATGAACACTTAAGCACGGTATTATGTCGAACTCGAACTACATATTTAAACTGTAATTAAAATGAATAAATATAGTGGGACTAAAAAATCTAACAATTTGTTATAATAAAATTTGCAAACAAACCAAACACAATCACCCAATTGTAGCACAATATTATTAAAGAAAGAAAACCCTAGAATCCAATCTTATACAAATTTGATAGAAATTGGCTGATACTATGTGTTATTCAATTATAGATGAGGAAATATAAGAAGTATAAATATAAATAGACATAATATAAAAGAATCAAACCGTACTGTGTTAATTAGACAAAGTCAGAAAACTAACCAGATAGAATAAACAAGTCTCCGCAGCGTCAATGAACAGATCGCAATGAGGAGGGAGCAGATAGACGTGGACTTGTTACCACTTACGTGATTTATGATGGAGATAAGCATGAAGTTAACCTCTAAGAACGTGGGAAAAACACTCTCTCTAATTTGCGCCTGCAATTTTACCGAGTAATAAACACAGAGAAATGTATAATTTGGAAATTTTGATTCGTGTGGAACTCTTATGGTAATTAAAACTTACTTAAAAAAAATGATACTATCCATACACCCTTTTGTACTTATATAATTATATTATATAACAAGTTAACTTTAAGGTCTTTATGCCCACACTACCATCGTACACATTCCCCCCACAAATCTATATGCACGTATATATATGTATATATATTAAATAATTAATTTGTATTTATATTTTTCACATTATGCTCATTCTATTACTTTTTCACTTTTCTTTATTTACCCATTTCATATTTATGTACACAGGTGATTTCAGATTTTAAAATTTGCTCATAACTTAATTAAATTTTGTTCTAAAACAAGTATATATAGAAAACATGAAAAATAAACATAAATAATTTAATATGGCAGCTATATTCAAATGAGAGACTTATGGTGCATTTTATGTGTAATGTGTAATTTAGGATTAAAAATAATGCCATCATCTATTTAGTTACTATTATTAAAAGGATGCTTTGAACTTTAGGTTCAGTTTATGGTTCAATTACTAGGAGTACGCTATATATATGTCATTTTTTTCTTAAAAAAGAATGAGAAATTAAGTGTAGAATTTATTAGCCGGTAACTTTTTACTAAATGGACATGTGAGTTATACATGTTGGAACATTAGTTGGAACGCTAATAGATGGTCCTAAATAATTACTTAGTTGGAATGTTATTAGATATTCCTAAATAATTACTTTGTTAAAATAAATATGATATTATTTTTTGGAACGTTAGTTTGAACGTTATTATGTGTTCCTAAATAATTACTTAGTTGGAACATTATTAGGTGTTCCTAAATAATTACTTTGTTAAAATAAATATGATATTATTTATTGGGATGCTTTTTTACAACCGGAACACATTAAATTCGTTCCGATTGCTAGGTACGGCTAGAAAGTGTTCCAAGGTAAAAAGTACAAAGTGTTCCAAAATTGATGATTTGGTGTAGTGAAAGCATTCCATTTTGAAGTGATAGGCAGGAATTCATATGAAACGACTATCAACAAAACACGTAAATGTAATCGTGATTTATTTTACATTTTTCCCTATTGACTACTTGGACCGCTATGATTATCATAATAAAAAAAAAACAGTTGTCGTGATGGAGACCAACAAATTGTCTCACTGCTTTGATTTACTCAGCTTATAAAGGTAAAACGATAAGTTTTTTTTATCTTAATTCACGGGTTTATAGCTCATTGTTAAGTAGACCGGAGTTATCAATCAATATTTTTTTAAGATTGATTTGTCATTATCACATATACTCGATTCATTTGATTATGCACAAGCATCTTAGAAAACATGTCCCCATCTAAATCAAACTTCTAACTTGTACATGTTTCCTAAAGTATCTTGAATTCATATATATATTCATTGTAGTTCTTTAATATACATGTTTCCTTAATTGTTTTAAAATTTTGGTCATAATGTACAACATTAGTATAAGAAGTCTTAAATGATGCTGGCATTTATATTTGTCATGTTTAATGCACTTTTTAAAAATCAGTCATTTAGGTAAATGTACATGACTATTATAAATAGTCTCTAGATATATAGAGTGGAAATAAATTGACTGTCCACGTTATTGATATGTCAGTATAAGTATTTATACATCCAAATAATCAAAAAGTAAAACTGCCAACTACTTAAAAGATGGTCAAAACAATGGGTTGATATATCATTAATACTATGTCAATTAGGTTCATGCTTTTGTAACGGACCCTTTTTTTCTTTTTGGACACGACAAATTTGATATTTTTTGAGTTGGATTTAGAGATGTATTAGCTGGACAAATTCACTAAAAGAGGTGCCCATATTGTAACGGTTGAGGATGTAAAAATCAGACTTATGTAGATGAAAGTCTAGTTTTATGCTTACAAAAACTCATTTTAAAACTTTTATATGTAGCTCAATAGATAATGACAAAAACCACCTACTTATGTTTTTTTTATGTGGCTATGTCAGTTACAAAGTGTTAACTCTCATTTGTCATTTACGTTATCCTTTTTAACTGATTTGCATGTGAATTGCAGCTTAATTTGTTTGAAAAGAAAATACCAAGGTCTTTCTTAACGAGTCAAACAACTAAGATTATGCAAACAAATTGTTTGGTTAACATTATTGAGATGGATATAATTTGGTATTTTATAATAATGTAAGTATTTTAAATAATCATATCGTCGTCTAACATTAAAAAGTAAATATAACAATCTATCATACGAAAGCTAGTGAACGGACTCAATTTGACTCGTTAAATGTTCGTTTCATGTGTTTTTTTAAAGAGAAAACTTTTATAAAAATTTGGACCACAACAATAAAATACAACCATAAGTTTTCAGGCCAAACATAAGACTTAACGTTTCCAAAATTATCTATGTCACAAGTATAGTTAGACAGTTTTTCGGGCTATTAAACTTTCAAGTAATCCAAGTAACGATCTAGTCTTTCCATGAACTACGGATTCTAATATATTTAACGATTGTGGCGATCTCTTATGGCCATCATTTCAAATTCTTTTAACTCTATAAATTCTCCGTTATCAAATTGAAATATGAGTGAATACCATTCTGCTTTGTATTCAAGATATACGCAAGGTAAGAGCTTCAACCATAACAGAGAAGAAAGTCTAATAGTTCCCACTCCAAACGTCTATAACATTCACACATTTATCATGTATTATCAAGCCGTCACCCTTTCATACACAGTGCTTTTTAAATAACCCGTTGGAGGTTTCGACCAATATGTATTCAAAGTCGTGTTTTTGACTTATTAATGGAACTCCAGGATCAAATATGTTGTTCAGAAAATGGGAGTTCAGTGTGACTGAGCTTGAACTCCGATTTTATCAACGACATATTTGAGCCTGGAGTTCCATTAATAAGTCAAAAACACATACTTTGAATACATCTTGGTCGAAACCTCCAACAGGTTATTTAAAAGGTAATGTGTATGAAAGGGTGGCGGCTTGATAATACATGATAGATGACTAACAAGTACTTCTCTCGTCGCATATGACTAATAATTTTATTCCAAATTTTTGCCATCTATGGAAGGTTGAGTTTCCTGATTTTTTTTTAGTCCTTTTCTATTTTTCTTACATTTTTTTTAGTTATTTTGTTTGTTTTTCAAAATTTTCAACTTTCTTATACTACTTTTTGGGTCCCCCCTCACTCCTTCAGTTTTTCGGGGTTTCCAGTTATTTTTGTTTTTACGAGTTTTTCCCAAATTTTTGAAATTTTCTTATTTATTTCTTTTAATGTCTCGACTTAGTTTGACGAAATTGGTCCCAAAAAAAAAAGATAAAAAAATTGTTTGAGAGGTAGTACCCACCGAAAATATACCCAATGTTTTAATTAGACAAATTTACAAAGATTCCCAAATGGAAAACGTTTATATTGTTGATATAATTTAAAACAACTTCGTTAGTCCATAAGAAAAGAATTATTTTCGTATGAAAGATACTGTCATTACTTATGAATTAAAATTATTTTCTTGTTTCTCTATTTCTTTAAAAATACTAAGTCCAACTTGGAAAGAAAATGTATAATTATTAAAACCTTACTGGACAACCAAAGTCGTTGGATCTAATAAATAAATCTAACAATAGAGATATCAATACGTAAAAAACACAGCAAAGAAAAGGAATTATAAATCTGATGATTTCATGTCAAACTTTAACTGATGATGGAATGTTGATGTCTCTTAATTGTCACAAAATTTACCAACTCTTAACTCTTCCAACTAAAGCAGTAACAAGCTAAAACAAGTATTTCATTTCAAAAAAAAAAAAAAAAAAAAACTAAAACAAGTATTAAATTTTCCTTTTGCTATATCCGCTACAACTTTTGGGTCTAAACTCAGCAAATCACTCGAATTCTTCGCTGCCTTGTTAACCTTAGCTTTCTTCGTTGGTTCAACACTGCTGACTTGGCTCCTTTTTAAACGTTAGATCTTCGACAACTTTTCGTTTTTTCGCAGTATTAGCATCCACCGAGGACCCAGCTTCTCTTTGATTAGTCGAAATCTTTCGTTTCAAATCAGCCTCCTTCTATTCCTCAGCATTCCGCGCGTTCTCTCTCTTATACTTCTGGAACACTTCTTTAGCGAAACCACCAGAATGTAACCCAGGTGGACTACTGCTCGATGTAGGAATTGAGAAAGAATACCCGGCTGTAAATCCAGCTTGATTTTGCTGAAAATAATCAGGCTGAGAGGGCATATGAGGAATTCCTGAAGGGGATGGATACTCATAGGCGAAATAGGGTGAGTTGCCAGCTTGATTTTGCTGAAAATAATATGGCCGAGAGGGCATTTGAGGAATTCCTGAAGGGGGTGGATACTCATACGCGAAATAGGGTAAGTTGCAATTGGGACACTGTACGTTCTTGTGTAGATAAACACGAAAGTACTCGTGTAGTAATCTACATGTGTGGCATACAGACCAAAAGGTAGCGGCGATGGGGTAGTTTTGCTGAGCAGCAGGGGTAGCACCTTTGGAAGTTCGACTCTTTTTAGTTGCCGGTTTTCTTTTTGGGGGTGCTGGTTTCGGGATTGCTCCGCTTTTACTCGAACTACTCACCCCATTCCACGCAGCTGAAGGACCTTGCGGCTTAACAAGTTCTGCATTCCTCAATTGGTCAAAAGCTTCTCTTTTGACCTTGTCTGACAAAAAGCTACATGCTTCTGAGATGAGCTTAAAAGCTCCATCAGCACCTAATGATTTGTTTTTGTCCGGATGTAGAACCAGAGCTAATTTCCGATACTGTTTTCTTATCACTCGCTCATCTGCTGTAGGGCTCACATCCAGTACCCTATACCAGTCACTCTCACCACTTATTCGAGTTTCGGACGATATGTATACGTCTAGGGTTGTAATCAGCTGTTGTATACTGTCAAGACCCGGATAGAGTGATTGGGCTTTCACTGCAAATCTCTTCGCACCTAAATAATCTTTAGCTTCAAACTTGCTGAGGGCAATCTCTTTTGCCCTGACAGCCTCGTCTTTATTGCACTCCATAACAGCAATTTCCTTTTCTGGTGATACCCGGTATTTCGCAAACTTTAGCAGACAAGTTTCCAGCAATAAATCGTACCTAGTTAAAACGAAACAAGTGCATGAGCCAGTATATTCAAACACCGACAAAAATAATAATTTCTAGCTGAACCTTTTATAAGTTTATCCTAAATGGACAATTCAGTAGTAACCGACAAAAGTAATGTTGAAAACTGTCGGAACATAGTTGTATATGTAGATTATAATGTTAAACATTATGCAAACGGAGTGAAGCATTAAAGACACATTGATAAAACCACCACAGTATCTTCGACGTTTTATGAAATCTGGGTTTTGCTAATTCTTTAACATAGAAGTTTCCGAAAACAAAATCAAACTTAGTTTAGAAAGATATACACATGCCAAAAGAATTCAACACCTACAACTATAAAATATCTAGCTTAACTTTTCCGTGTCTATCAATTAACTACTAACATGCAAAAGTAATGTGGAAATCTCCTGGAACTTAGAGGCAACCAGGTTCAAATTATGTGAAATTCTATGTAAATGAAACCAGGACAACATTTTTGTTATTCATTACCTTTCTAGTTTCTTTTTTTCTTTCGTTATATAATCAATGAAGCCACCGACAAAATTAATGAAACCAGGACAACATTTTTGTTATTTGAAGGATACCCAGACTCTCTCAAACTTAAGAAGAAAAGGTTTTCGACACAACAACTAACCTAGTTAAAAAAGATACACAGATGAGCAAATAGAATGCAAACAGCAACAAAAATTATATATCTAGCTTAACTTATTCATTTCTTTCCTAAATAGACAATTAACTAGTGACATGCAAAAGTAAGGTGTTCTCAGAATTCAGTCATAACTACGTTTAAATCTTAGGAAATTTTATGAGTGAAGGCATCCAAGGTAACAGCTTTCTGCGCAAAATTCATCCCTTTTCATCAACCAACCTCTGACGTATGCCTTTTCTAAGTGTACCAATGACATAACAATGAAGCCTTAACTGTAACACACAAAAGGAAAAATTGAATCCTCAAACAAAAATTCTTTCGCGTGATACAAAACTATTTTGTTTTTGTTTTTGCGTGATGCCACTAACAAAAAACCACAACAGAAAATTTGTTGGTTACATACAGGAGTTCTCTAATTTTATAGCAAATAAGTTTCTCACGCAAAATTAATCCTATTTAGAATGATGCACACGCATGAGCAAATCGAATTCAGAAACTAAAAAAGACAACAACAAAAAAATGCCCAGACATTTCAAGTTTATCACAGAGAGACAGTAAACTAGTGACACGCAAAAGTAATGCAAGATTCTCTCCAAACTTGGTTCTAACAATGTTCGAGTGATGTGAAACTTAAAGTCATCATAAGACAAATTTAGTATGAACCCGGTCCATATAGGGCACAGAATCAGTATCAATAATATTTCAGTGTTCTACTTCTATTTAATTTGAGGGTGGGCTCCATAAGAATTCCCCATTTATTTCTTAGGGTTCTTAAGGGTTGCCACTCTAAAAAATAGTGGACCGAGATCCATCCCAAACTTACTCGTAATTATTCTTAGAAAGTGTGAAGACAATCAATCAAGCAAAATTAAAAAAAAAACATAACAGCAGAATTGTTGTTTTCCGATACTCGGACTCTCTCATACTAAAGCAGATAAATTTCCGACACAATCAAACCTAGTTTAGAAAGACACACACACGAGCCAATAGAATTCAAACAGAAAAAAAATATAAAATCTTTGGCTGATTTCCATATTTATCCTAGACAGACAATTAACTAGTAACCGACAAAAGTAATTTTGAAATCCCTGGGAACTTGGTTGTAACCCATTCAAATGATGAAAATGATTACGCAATTTGTCGTTTTACGGCACCGCCACTAATCAAAATAAACAAACCCGTTATATCACATTTGTCGTTGTACAATACCAGAGATTTTTTTCATAATTTAGCAGACAAGTTTTCGACAAATCATATCTAATTTAGAAGGATACACACATAGGCTAATAGAGACTTCATCAATTCAAAATCCAAAAAAATATCTACAGAAACTTTTTCATGAACAACTGGGATACATAAATAATAAATTATACCCGAAATCAAGTTGAGATTTCATTAAACCTAGCCGTAAGCCTATAATTATGTTCAAATGAAGCGAAAATTATGCAATAAAGGGAAAAGGTTCAAGCCAAAACAAATTATTTTATCCATTTTTATCAATCTATCTTTGGATTCTATCTATTGAATTTACCAACAGCATTGAAAGAACAATCCGACATGCAACAGGAAAAAAAAAACCCGAAAAATAACTAACTCGCACACGCGCGCGCAA
This sequence comes from Primula veris, assembly GCA_963682055.1. NCBI lineage: Eukaryota > Viridiplantae > Streptophyta > Magnoliopsida > Ericales > Primulaceae > Primula > Primula veris. Next base: position 11,613,090 of record OY821741.1, on the reverse strand, counting down.
ACTACGGAATCTTATCGAATAAAGCCATTATAACACCAACTTATGCTAAAACTCGCTCAAAAAAGCAAATTTTAGATGACATAAGAACCCACATAAGAAAAACATGACCTTTAACCAAAAACCCTTTTATCTATACCAAATGGCATTTAAAACATATCTCATCATGTGTTTTATCTTTTATATAACATTCTATATATAATTCTGTATCAACATAAATACTATATAGACACATATCATAGTAAATTCTGTATCAACTGATATAACTATAAAATATAAACCCATTACTCCAAAATATTAAAAAAAACTGATCTAACATGCAAAATTTATCAATCAACTTAAAATTCAGATAAAAGAGCAATAAAATTCAAATGGGTTTAATACAAGATTAAAAAGAAAATGAGAAAAATAATAAAAGTTCATAGAAATTACCAATGCTAGAAGAGGATTGGTCTAGTTGAGAGAAGCCACTGATAAAAAAGATTTATATTTATTATATATATATATATATATATATATATATATATATATATATATATATATATATATATATATTATATATATATATTTGGCGCCCTATTTCTTCTCTCTTGTGAGTATTATATTTAGTCTTAAAATATATTTGGGACACAAAGCTCTATTTAAACCATGTTTTTTTAACCCAACAGATACACCTTTGGTTAAGTTAAGTTTGCTTCTCTCTTTTGAGTAAATCATCGTGGTTAAGGAAGATATTTGTCATTTTCTATATTTGGTTTGGTAAAAAACGGTTGTAATTGAATAAGTACGTTGAACATTAATCACTATGGTTAAATTTTTGACTATCCAGTAATTATGATGATGGGATGGATCCGTGTTTAATAAATTACTATATAATGTTTTGAATTTGTTTAGGTAAAATATCGTCTGTGATTAAATATGTACGTTTACGATGAATCCGTTTGAATTTGTAACTCTTGAGTGACTATGATGACGGGGCAGACCCGTCGCGGTTAATGAAAATATTTACAATGTTCTATATTCGTTTTGGTAAAAGATCGACTGTAATTAAATTTGTACGTTTGCATTAATATGTGGAGTTAATTTTTTAACTATTGAGTAACTATGATGACGGGAATCGGGCCCGTCGTGGTGAATGAAAATATTTGCAATGCTCTAGATTCGTTTAAGTCTGTAATTGAATATGTACGTTTAAAGAAGAAAAGAAATACTTACGTTTAACATTAATCCGTACAGTTAAATTTATGACTGTTAAGTGATTTTGGTGACTGGGTCGCCCCATCGTGCTTAATGAAGATATTTACAATGTTTTAAATTTGTTTGGGTAAAAGATTGATTGTAATTGAATATACGAGTCTAGCGTTAATCCGTACAATTTAAATTTTAACATTTGAGTAACTATGATGACGGGGTCGGGCCCGTAGTGTTTAATGAAGATATTTACAATGTTCTAAATTCGTTTAGGTAAAAGATCGATTGTAATTGAATTCGTACGTTTACGATTAATCCGTACATTTAAAATTTTAACTCTTGAGTGAATGATGATAGGGTCGGGTCCGAAGTGTTTAATGAAGATATTTACAATGTTATAAATTCGTTTGGATAAAAGATATATTGTAATTGAATCCGTAAACGTACGATGAATTCATACAGTTAAATTTTTAACTCTTGAGTGACTGGTCGGATTTGTCATGCTTAATGAAGATATTTACAATGTTTTTAATCGTTTAGGTAAAAAATCGATTGTAATTAACTCGTATAATTCGCATAATTAGCATTAATTATACGTTTTCAGGATGGAAAGTTATTGTTGAAAACATGATTAAAGCACGTTTTTTGAACCTGTGTGTTATGTGCATCGATTCTAATATGAAATATTAAGTTCGAAGTAACAATATCCTCATAATTAAATTACTTAACTTATCTGGTTGTACAAGTTTTGGATGCAACGATTGCCTTTAATCAATAAGATTATGAGACATCATAGTGTTTTACTTCTGTTCGAACGTGAATTAACGTTGGCGCTACGAATAAAACATGTCATTTTGAAGTGATATATGGAAAAATTAATTAAAAAAACTCTACTACCAACAAAGCACATAAATGTAGTCTTACTTTTCAATTTTATTTATCGACTACTTTAATGGCTATGATTATCTTAATACCAAGAAAACTAATTGTTGTAACAGAGACCAACAAACTGTTCACTACTTTTCCCCCTCATAACTTATGAAGGTAAAATGGTAATTTTTTTTATATTAATTTTTTTTATAGTTTGGGTTTATAAGACCTTAGTACTACTCCACGATTCAATTAACTCATTGTTACCTATACCGGACTCACCGGAGTTATCGATCAATATAATTTTTAAAATAGTTTTGTCATTGTCATTTGACTATATGGGCAAACATATTAACATGTCCATCTAAAACGAACTTCCAACTATTCGTACATGTTTCCATAATATATTGCTTTCATATATATTTATTGTACTTTCTTAATCTTTTTAAAATTTTGGTAATAATGTACAACATTAGTATAAGTAGTCTTAAAACATCCAGGCTTTTATACCAGTCTTGTTTAATGCACTTCTTAAAAAAATGTTGTATTTGGTCAATGTACATAAATATTACAAATAGTCTTTAAATCCATATAGTGAAAATAAATTGAATGTTGGTATGTCACTATACACTATCCATTTATTAAATACACATATCGTAAATATCATTACATAATTCGCAAAGTATTAATGGATGCAAATAATCAAAGTAAATATGTTAAATAAAATATGTTTAAAACAATGCGTCTGATCAATTTTATTATGACAATTAAGTTCATTATTTCGTAACGGACCATTTTTCTTTTTTTGGATACTATAAAGTTGAGACTTTTGGACTTGGATTTAGTGATGCTTAGTTGAACAAATTCAATAAAATAGTGACTCATAAAACTTATTTAAGACTTTTATTGGCTCAATGATGATGGCAAAAAAAAAAACCAACTTATGTTCCTTATGCTTGGCAATGTCAGTTACAAAGTGTTAACTCTCACCTTTGTCATTTACGTTAACCTTTCTAACTGATTTGCATGCAGAATGCAACATAATTTATTTGATAATAAAAAATTATGATATTGGGAATATTTGTTCCCCCATTTAAATTGAACTTTCAAACTTATGTATAACCTTATTTCTCATCTACGATATATTTTATTTTTCCTTTCAGAACTACTTTAGACTACACAAGCCATATCAATAATTTTACTGGCAGTCATGATTGTAATATAATGTAACAAACTTATTTTAATAACTAACGAGTTTCTTTAATTTTGTTTTGATCTCTGTCATGTATAAATGAAGTATATTTTTGTTGTTGAAGATTGGTATAAATAAAGTATAATTGCAATATAGGAGATGTGGTTGATAGCCAATCGACCTGTTAGCGAAAAGTCTTTTCCGGCTCATGAATAATTCTGTTCTTTTAAACTTACCCAAAAAAATTCTATTCTTATAAGAAATGAACTAGCGTCAATAGAATTATACAGTTCTCAAATATATATAAAGATTGTTTGGTAAATGACTAAATGAGTCAATCATGAACGCGTGTGTCTATTAGGTTCATTAAAAGTTGATTATAAGATTTAAGAAATTATTTATATAATAAAAAATATATATAAAAACAACTAAAAGTATTTTCCCATCAAGTTAAACAACCAAGATTATGCAAACCAAATGGTTTGCTTAACATTATTTAGATGTAAATGGTTTAACTATATTTTATAACGGAAAATCTAACAAGTGCCCCCATGCATTGGTTAGTAATGTATGGAATTTGTTTAATTTTATTTTTTTGCATTATAGTAATACATTAATAGTATTTTCCTATTTAAATAAATCAAATACATAAAAATGATTATGTTATAATGTTATCTTATAAATGCAACGAATATTCATATTAAAGGCAACTTGATTATAGAAATGTATTTAACGGTTAAATGATACCTTACGAGACACTCGTTAGCAAAATCGTTTTCAAAATAGTGTAAGTATTTTAAATAATTATATCGTCTTCTAACATTAAAATTAATATAATAATCTATTATAAGAAAAGTTCGTGAGCATACTCAAATGTTCGTTTCAAAAGATAAAACTTTTATAAAAAAAATTAGCGCAATAATATACAACCATAAGTTTGGAGGCCAAAGAGAAGACTTAACATTTACAAAAGTTTTCTTTCTCACAAAGTAGCCACTAGCCAGACAGTTTATCGGGCTATTAAACTTTCAGAAATCCACATAAAGATCTAGTCTTTAAAAGAAGTGAAGATTCTAATATATTCAACGATTGTTGCGATCTCTTATGAAAACTATTTCAAAGACTTATGACTTTTATTTTGTCTCAATAGATGTTGACAAAAAAACAACAACTTATGTTCTTTATGTTTGGCAATGTCAGTTACAAAGTATTAACGATCACTTTTATCATTTACGTTAACCTTCCTAACTGATTTGCATGTAAACTGCAACATAATTTATTTGATAATATAAAATTATGATATTGGGAATTTTTGTTCCCCCAATTAAATTGAACTTTCAAACTTATGTATAACGTCATTTCTCATCTACGATATATTTTATTTTTCCTTTCAGAACTACTTTAGACTACACAATGCATATCAATAATTTTACGTGGTAGCCATGATTGTAATATAATGTAACAAACTTATTTTAATAACTAACGAGTTTCTTTAATTTTGTTTTGATCTCTGTCATGTATAAATGAAGTATATTTTTGTTGTTGAAGATTTGTATAAATTAAGTATAATTGCAATATAGGAGATGTGGTTGATAGCCAATCGACCTGTTAGCGAAAAGTCTTTTCCGGCTCATGAATAATTCTGTTCTTTTAAACTTACCCAAAAAAATTCTATTATTATAAGAAATGAACTAGCGTCAATAGAATTATACAGTTCTCAAATATATATAAAGATTGTTTGGTAAATGATTAAATGAGTCAATCATGAACGCGTGTCTATTAGGTTCATTAAAAGTTGATTATAAGATTTAAGAAATTATTTATATAATAAAAAATATATATAAAAACAACTAAAAGTATTTTCCCATCAAGTTAAACAACCAAGATTATGCAAACCAAATGGTTTGCTTAACATTATTTAGATGTAAATGGTTTAACTATATTTTATAACGGAAAATCTAACAAGTGCCCCCCATGCATTGGTTAATAATGTATGGAATTTGTTTAATTTTATTTTTTTGTATTATAGTAATACATTAATAGTATTTTCTTATTTAAATAAATCAAATACATAAAAATGATTATGTTATAAATGCAACGAATATTCATATTAAATGCAACTTGATTATAGAAATGTATTTAACGGTTAAATGATACCTTACGAGACACTCGTTAGCAAAATCGTTTTCAAAATAGTGTAAGTATTTTAAATAATTATATCTTCTTCTAACATTAAAAATTAATATAATAATCTATTATATGAAAAGTTCATGAGCATACTCAATTGTACTCGTCAAATGTTCGTTTCAAAAGATAAAACTTTTATAAAAAAATTAGCGCAATAATATACAACCATAAGTTTGGAGCCCAAAGAGAAAACTTAACATTTACAAAATTTTTATTTCTCACAAAGTAGCCACTAGCCAGACAGTTTATCGGGCTATTAAACTTTCAGAAATCAAATAAAGATCTAGTCTTTAAATGAAGTACAGATTCTAATATAGTCAACGATTGTTGTGATCTCTTATGAAAACTATTTCAAAGACTTATGACTTTTATTTTGTCTCAATAGATGTTGACAAAAAAACAACAACTTATGTTCTTTATGTTTGGAAATGTCAGTTACAAATTATTAACTCTCACTTTTGTCATTTACGTTAACCTTCCTAACTGATTTGCATGTAGATTGCAACATAATTTATTTGATAATAAAAAATTATGATATTGGGAATTTTTGTTCCCCCAATTAAATTGAACTTTCAAACTTATGTATAACCTCATTTCTCATTTACGATATATTTTATTTTTCCTTTCAGAACTACTTTAGACTACACAAGGCATATCAATAATTTTACGTGGTAGCCATGATTGTAATATAATGTAACAAAATTATTTTAATAACTAACGAGTTTCTTTAATTTTGTTTTGATCTCTGCCATGTATAAATGAAGTATTTTTATTTTTTTGAAGATCTGTATAAATAAAGTATAGTTGTAATATAGGAGATGCGGTTGATAGCCAATCGAACTGTTAGCGAAAAGTCTTTTCCGGCTCATGAATAATTCTGTTCTTTTAAACTTACCCAAAAAAAATCTATTCTTATAAGAAGTGAACTAGCCTCAATAGAATTATATATTCACGAGCCGGAAAAGATTTCTCACATATATATAAGATTGTTTGGTAAATGACTAAATGAGTCAATCATGAACGCGTGTCTGTTAGGTTTCCCATCAACTAAAAGTATTTTCCCATCAAGTTAAACAACTAAGATTATGCAAACCAACTGGTTTGTTTAACATTATTTAGATGTAAATGGTTTACTATTTTATAACGGAAAAGCTAACAAGTGCCCCCCATGCATTGGTTAGTAATGTATGGAATTTGTTTAATTTTTTTTTTTTTGTATTATAGTAATACATTAATAGTATTTTCTTATTTAAGTAAATCAAATACATAAAAATGATTATGTTATAATGTTATGTTATAAATACAGCGAATATTCATATTAAACGCAACTTGATTATAGAAATGTATTTAACGGTTAAATGATACCTTACGAGACACTCGTTAGCAAAATCAATTTTAAAATAGTGTAAGTTTTTTAAATAATTATATCGTCTTCTAACATTAATAATCTATTATACGAAAAGTTCGTGAGCAGACTCAATTGTACTCGTCAAATGTTCGTTTCAAAAGATAGAACTTTTATAAAAAAAATTAGCGCAATAATATACAACCATAAGTTTGGAGGCCAAAGAGAAGACTTAACTGTAACATCCCGTATTTTTATAAGTGGTTTTATTTATGATTTAATTTATCCAAAAATGTTTTATTCAAATTTTACCAAAAACCGGTCACTCGACTAATTTTTAGCCAAAAACCGAAACTCTTCCGAAAAACTTTATTTGAAAAACCTGTTACTAATTTTATAAATAAAAAGGACCCAATAGTTTTGTTTCTAAAGATTTGTTATTTTTGAGTAGTAAAACAATATTTTTGGATTAAGAGTTAGCTTTTAGAACTTTGGGGACCAAATAGTTCGCTTCCACAAACTTTGTAAAAACAGTTTTTTTTTTATACCTAAAATCAGCCCACTTTTCAATTCTTTAAACCTAAAAATCAGCCAAGAGAGAAAAGAGAGAAAAAGAGAGAAAAGAGAAGAAGAAGAAGAAGAAGAAGAAGAGTAAGCCACCATTAGCGGGTTCATACCGGAAGCATCTCCACTACGCTCTAAGCTAACGGGGGTTATCCATTGCGACTAGACGAGGGTGTATATTAGGTTTTGGTTTTACGTTTATTAGAAATTGGGGGTTTATGCCTTTTTATCTTAATTAGGTTTATAAATTGTTAATTGGGTTTAATTGTTGTATGATTTATTCACTTATTTGAATGGGAGAATTTGATGAGTTAATTATATTAATTTCGGATTAATGAGATTATGGATGGGTTGCATGTTTTATGCGCTGATTATTGCGATTATATAATTATTGATGAAATTGGATAAATTTATGTTGAATAATGGTGAATTGTAGTTTATGCATGCAAGGTGTTTGTTAAAATGCCGGAAAGTGATTTTATGTTGTTATAGCGTTTGGCTAGTTGTGAATTTAGTACATGTGGTTATGTGTTATGTTGTATTACGTTAAGTGACGTATGAGATGGCGTTATTTGAATAGTATAATATTATTGGCCGAGGCCTTAATATTTATACGTATGAGATTGTGTTAATTGGATGATTTATTATTATTGGCCGAGGCCTTGTGATTTAGCTGTAGTGGCAATGGTCTCTGTCTCTCCCTAATTCCGGGGACAGAAGACGGCCGAGGGGATAGGGAATGACCTACCTTACGGACTGGGGTAGGTGGCGTGAGAGGTCCCAGTGTGCACTATATTTATTTTATTGTTAGCAATGGTCTATGTCTCTCCCTAATTCCGGGGGCATAAGACGGCCGAAGGGATAGGGAATGACTCGTCTTACGGACTGGGACGAGTGGCGTGAGAGGTCCAAGTGCGCACTATAAATCTACTTTTATGTTGCAATGGTCTCTGTCTCTCCCTAATTCCGGGGACAGAAGACGGCCGAAGGGATAGGGAATGACCTACCTTACGGACTGGGGTAGGTGGCGTGAGAGGTCCATGTATGCTATATATGTGTGTTGATGTTATTTAATTTATCCTGTTGTAGAATGTCATTATATTTCTTCTTATACATCGATTACCGTAGTTGTAGAATTTGTGAGCTCTTGCATTTATGCGATGGAGTGACGGTGTTTGTGGTGCCGTCCCGTCTAGTTATGTGCGTGGGACTCACCGTTACAATTTTGTATTTCAGGTACAACTTAGGTTGAAGCGTATGGTTTAGAGCTTTAGCAAGGCATCACATGGGTTCGGGCTTTTGCTTTCTTTTTACTTAAATTGTTTTTAAGGTTGTAGCCTACGGGCAAATTCATTCGTTCATTATTTTTAGCTTTTATAAATCCTGTCTTGTAGCCGCGTTTGGAAAACACTTTTATTAAATTATTTAATTGTTCATTTAGCTCGCAAATGTTTTCTTTTAAAATTTCAAATTTTGTACCAACAGGTTCTATTTTCTTTTGTTTTAAAAAGGTCACGCCTCGATGACCGTGTTTATGGAATTTGGGGCGTGACATTAACATTTACAAAAGTTTTCTTTCTCACAAAGTAGCCACTAGCCAGACAGTTTATCGGGCTATTAAACTTTCAGAAATCCACATAAAGATCTAGTCTTTAAAAGAAGTGCAGATTCTAATATATTCAATGATTGTTGCGATCTCTTATGAAAACTATTTCAAAGACTTAAGACTTTTATTTTGTCTCAATAGATGTTGACAAAAAACAACAACATATGTTCTTTGTGTTTGGCAATGTCAGTTACAAAGTATTAACTCTCACTTTTGTCATTTTCGTTAACCTTCCTAACTGATTTGCATGTAGATTGCAACATAATTTATTTGATAATAAAAAAATATATGATATTGGGAATTTTTGTCCCCCCAATTAAATTGAACTTTCAAACTTATGTATAACCTCATTTCTCATCTACGATATATTTTATTTTTCTTTTCAGAACTACTTTAGACTACACAAGGCATATCAATAATTTTACGTGGTAGCCATGATTGTAATATAATGTAACAAACTTATTTTAATAACTAACGAGTTTCTTTAATTTTGTTTTGATATCTGCCATGTATAAATGAAGCATTTTTATTTTTTTGAAGATATGTATAAATAAAGTATAGTTGTAATATAGGAGATGCGGTTGATAGCCAATCGAACTGTTAGCGAAAAGCCTTTCCGGCTCATGAATAATTCTATTCTTTTAAACTTACCCAAAAAAAATCTATTCTTATAAGAAGTGAACTAGCCTCAATAGAATTATATATTCACGAGCCGGAAAAGATTTCACACACATATATAAAGATTTTTTGGTAAATGACTAAATGAGTCAATCATGAACGCGTGTCTGTTAGGTTCATTAAAAGTTGATTATAAGATTTAAGAAATTATTTATATAATAAAAAAATATATATAAATAAAAACAACTAAAAGTATTTTCCCATCAAGTTAAACAACTAAGATTATGCAAACCAAATGGTTTGGTTAACATTATTTAGATGTAAATGGTTTACTATTTTATAACGGAAAAGCTAACAAGTGCCCCCCATAAATTGGTTAGTAATGTATGGAATTTGTTAAAAAAAAAAATTTGTATTATAGTAATCCATTAATAGTATTTGTTTTATTTAAGTAAATCAAATACAGAAAAATGATAATGTTATAATGTTATTGTATAAATGTAGCGAATATTCATATTAAACGCAACTTGATTATAGAAATGTATTTAACGGTTAAATGATACCCTACGAGACACTCGTTAGCAAAATCGATTTTAAAATAGTGTAAGTATTTTAAATAATTATATCGTCTTCTAACATTAAAAATTAGTATAATAATCTATTATATGAAAAGTTCGTGAGCATACTCAATTGTACTCGTCAAATGTTCGTTTCAAAAGATAAAACTTTTATAAAAAAATTTGCGCAATAATATACAACCGTAAGTTTGGAGGCCAAAGAGAACACTTAACATTTACAAAAGTGTTCTTTCTCACAAAGTATCCACTAGCCAAACAGTTTATTGGGCTATTAAACTTTCAGAAATCCAAATAAAGATCTAGTCTTTAAATGAAGTGCAGATTCTAATATATTCAACGATTGTTGCGATCTCTTATGGACACTATTTCAAAGACTTAAGACTTTTATTTTGTCTCAATAGATGTTGACAAAAAAACAACAACTTATGTTCTTTATGTTTGGCAATGCCAGTTACAAAGTATTAATTCTCACTTTTGTCATTTACGTTAACCTTCCTAACTGATTTGCATGTAGATTGCAACATAATTATTTGATAATAAAAAATTATGATAGTGGGAATTTTTGTTCCCCCAATTAAATTGAACTTTCAAACTTATGTATAACCTCATTTCTCATCTACGATATATTTTATTTTTCCTTTCAAAACTACTTTAGACTACACAAGGCATATCAATAATTTTACGTGTTAGCCATGATTGTAATATATGTAACAAACTTATTTTAATAACTAACGAGTTTCTTTAATTTTGTTTTGATCTCTGCCATGTATAAATGAAGTATTTTTTATTTTTTTGAAGATCTGTATAAATAAAGTATAGTTGTAATATAGGAGATGGGGTTGATAGCCAATCGAACTGTTAGCAAAAAGTTTTTTCGGCTCATGAATAATTCTATTCTTTTAAACTTACCCAAAAAAAATCTATTCTTATAAGAAGTGAACTAGCCTCAATAGAATTATATATTCACGGGCCGGAAAAGATTTCTCAAATATATATAAATATTTTTTGGTAAATGACTAAATGAGTTTATCATGAACGCGTGTCTGTTAGGTTCATTAAAAGTTGATTATAAAATTTAAGAAATTATTTATATAATAATAAAAAAAAAAAATATATATATATATATATATATATATATATATATATATATATATATATATATAAACAACTAAAAGTATTTTCCCATCAAGTTAAACAACTATGATTATGTAAACCAAATGGTTTGGTTAACATTATTTAGTTGTAAATGGTTTACTATTTTATAACGGAAAAGCTAACAAGTGCCCCCCATGCATTGGTTAGTAATGTATGGAATTTGTTTAATTTTTTTTTTGTATTATAGTAATACATTAATAGTATTTCCTTATTTAAGTACATCAAATACATAAAAATGATAATGTTATAATGTTATTGTATAAATGCAACGAATATTCATATTAAACGCAACTTGATTATAGAAATGTATTTAACGGTTAAATGATACCTTACGAGACACTCGTTAGCAAAATCGATTTTAAAATAGTGTAAGTATTTTAAATAAATATATCGTCTTCTAACATTAAAAATTAATATAATAATCTATTATAGGAAAAGTTCGTGAGCATACTCAATTGTACTCATCAAATGTTCGTTTCAAAAGATAAAACTTTTATAAAAAAAATTAGCGCAATAATATACAAACATAAGTTTGGAGGCCAAAGAGAAAACTTAACATCCACAAAAGTTTTCTTTCTCACAAAGTAGCCACTAGCCAGACAGTTTATCGGGCTATTAAACTTTCAGAAATCCAAATAAAGATCTAGTCTTTAAATGAAGTGCAGATTCTAATATATTCAACGATTGTTGCGATCTCTTATGAACACTATTTCAAAGGCTTAAGACTTTTATTTTGTCTCAATAGATGTTGACAAAAAAACAACAACCTATGTTCTTTATGTTTGGCAATGTCAGTTACAAAGTATTAACGATCACTTTTATCATTTACGCTAACCTTCCTAACTGATTTGCATGTAGACTGCAACATAATTTATTTGATAATATAAAATTATGATATTGGGAATTTTTGTTCCCCCAATTAAATTGAACTTTCAAACTTATGTATAACGTCATTTCTCATCTACGAAATATTTTATTTTTCCTTTCAGAACTACTTTAGACTACACAATGCATATCAATAATTTTACGTGGTAGCCATGATTGTAATATAATGTAACAAACTTATTTTAATAACTAACGAGTTTCTTTAATTTTGTTTTGATCTCTGCCATGTATAAATGAAGTATTTTTATTTTTTTGAAGATCTGTATAAATAAAGTATAGTTGTAATATAGGAGATGCGGTTGATAGCCAATCGAACTATTAGCGAAAAGTCTTTTCCGGCTCATGAATAATTCTATTCTTTTAAACTTACCCAAAAAAATCTATTCTTATAAGAAGTGAACTAGCCTCAATAGAATTATATATTCACGAGCCATAAAAGATTTCTCACATATATATAAAGATTGTTTGTTAAATGACTAAATGAGTCAATCATGAACGCGTGTCTGTTAGGTTCATTAAAAGTTGATTATAAGATTTAAGAAATTATTTATATAATAAAAAATATATATATAAAAACAACTAAAAGTATTTTCCCATCAAGTTAAACAACTAAGATTATGCAAAACAAATGGTTTGGTTAACATTATTTAGATGTAAATGGTTTACTATTTTATAACGGAAAAGCCAACAAGTGCCCCTCATGCATTGGTTTGTAATGTATGGAATTTGTTTAATTTTTTTTTTTATTATAGTAATACATTAATAGTATTTCCTTATTTAAGTAAATCAAATACATAAAAATGATAATCTTATAATGTTATTGTATAAATGCAACGAATATTCATATTAAACGCAACTTGATTATAGAAATATATTTAACGGTTAAATGATACCTTACGAGACACTAATAATTATATCGTCTTCTAACATTAAAAATTAATATAATAATCTATTATACGAAAAGTTCGTGACCAGACTCAATTGTACTCGTCAGATGTTCGTTTCAAAAGATAAAACTTTTATAAAAAATTAGCGCAATAATATACAACCATAAGTTTGGAGGCCAAAGAGAAGAGTTAACATTTACAAAAGTTTTATTTCTCACAAAGTAGCCACTAGCCAGACAGTTTATCGGGCTATTAAACTTTCAGAAATCCAAATAAAGATCTAGTCTTTAAATGAAGTGCACATTCTAATATATTCAACGATTGTTGCGATCTCTTATGAACACTTTTTCAACGACTTAAGACCTTAGTACTACTCCACGATTCAATTAACTCATTGTTATGTAGACCGGACTCACCGGAGTTATCGATCAATATAATTTTTTAAATAGTTTTGTCATTGTCATTTGAATATATGGGCAAACATATTAATATGTCCATCTAAAATGAACTTCCAACTATTCGTACATGTTTCCCAGAATATATTGCTTTCATATATATATTTATTATACTTAATTTTTTAAAATTTTTGGTAATAATGTACAACATTAGTATAAGTAGTCTTAAAACATTCAAGCATTTATACCAGTCTTGTTTAATGCACTTCTTAAAAAAAACGTTGTATTTGGTCAATGTACATAAATATTACAAATAGTCTTTAAATCCATATAGTGGAAATAAATTGACTGTTGGTATGTCACTATACACTATCCATTTATTAAATACACATATCGTAAATATCATTACATAATTCGCAAAGTATTAATGGATGTAAATAATCAAAGTAAATCTGCTAAATAAAATATGTTTAAAACAATGCGTCTGATCAATATTATTATGACAATTAAGTTCATTATTTCGTAACGGAAAAAACATTTCGAAATTGCTCATATTTATCCAAATCTCAACGGTTAACAAACAGTAATTGGATTTCAAATTTTAACATTGCCATAATTAAACCACTAATTTATATACATACTCCATTCGTCTTGAAACTGAAATGAACATAAATTGTTTAAACTGCATAAACGAAATCCCCATAACAACAAAAACTAAAAAAAAAATGCAAATATCACAATCTTGATGTCATGCTAAAAACCGTCTAACAATTGAAAAAAAAACGAAACTTGTGTCCAATCAAGCAATCGATGTCACCTTCGCCACATGTCTCGGCCCTGCATATACATATAGGAAATATAAAAATCTTATACAAGCAACAAAATCTAAAAACTTAAATAAAATTTGGATGGTATGAATCAGAAAATTATTTTAAAATGCTAATTTATAAAAAAAATAGCAGATACCAACACCATACAACTCCTCATACTAGATTCTACTAGTAATATCTTTGATATAGTAATATAAGTATAATTAAAAAAAATACTTACAGAGTCAATTATTTTCTTCCACGAAATTGATGTGTGATTTTGGCCAAACAAAATAGTCTCCAAGCCCGACTTCGTTAATTGTCTTTGCATCAGGAGTTGCCTTGTAAAGTTTTGCAGAGTAAATCTTTTTAACAGACATGCTGACCTTCATTTCAAACTCCTTTAGACTATAATTGTGACAAGTCCCTTTATGATTTAAATCAGTGACTTCCTCTGCGATTGCAACAACATCATTATCCCAATTAAGCAACTCACACCACCTGAATGGGGTTGGTTTAATGGGTGTCGATTTAGATCTATCTGCTTTTCTCGAGTTTGACTTGCTAGTTTTTTTCATCATATGGGGCAAATCTGTTGATGACTTACTAGCTCCTTGAGGCGTGGGCATATGTGCTATCTCATGTATGGGCATAGTTGCTACCTTAGGTGCAAAAATACGTTTAGATGGCCTGCTTTTCACCTGTGTACGGGTTAAAAATAGTAAGGAACATCAGAATTATTATTCTATCTCATATCATATTATACTGCTATAAAAGTATATAAATTACTTTTCAACATTACAATTACAGTACAACATTCGTAAAAAGTTAAAAAATAGTAGCAATACTTTGACAAAAGAAAAGGCAAGCTGTTAGCTCTTAGCCACACTACAATAAATAATCTATAAAAAACTGATAAACTAGTGCCTTTGATTAAGTAATATCACATGGTGTTAGAAAACTGCATGGAGTACCCTACAATGGTACTTTGGCTATTCACTATCCACGTTCATAAATTTTCTATATATAAAAATCTAACCGCAGAATGAAAAACAAGACTTCTTTTAATAAGAGAGAGAAACGATGATTGGTAGAAACAATTATAAAATTGTATTTTAGTAGTTTATTCATAAACAAGAATATCTAACCCAAACAATTAATGTCTAACCTTACGAGAACCAGAAGCAAGATCCGGTGGTGTATTTATTTTATTTGTCTTTTTTCTCCAAACTCTTTTTCTATTTACTTTCTTCCGAGTTCATAATATGAGAATGAAGAACGGCGTTGTACTTACTCGTGGAAACAAAACTCCCAACACCTGGCAAACCCTTAGCTTTCTTGCCAAAAACTTGAGTCAATGGATCGTCATCGATCGACAAAGGATGAACACCAATGTTGTTTTCTGCACTTTCTTTACGTTCATCGACTTTTTGCTTGAACTTGCTCCTGTAATATTAATCATGATGTCTACATTGATAAAAAAAATTGCAAAGGGTTTATATATATTATAAAATAGTCATTCGTTTTTTTTTAAAACAAAAACCTTATCCAAAATTGCAAAGGGTTTATATATACTATAAAAAAAATTGCAAAGGGTTCAAATATACTATAAAAATGTCTGAATAATTAATTATGTGAAACTTTATTCTTAAACTTACTAAAAATGGTTGAACACTAGGCAGTGGAGTTCGATTCTTTCTTGTATGAGTTTCAATCCACACCTCACTTCGTGACACAACATTACCTCGTTTTTGAGCCTAAATAACATAAAATAGTTACTTCAATTATTAGTTTCATGTCATAACACAACTATAGCAGAAATCAGATTAATCGTATTGGAAAAGTACCATGTTATACTCAACCATTGCTGCGCTTTTTCGCCCGCCGGTATGCCCGTACAAACTACATTTTTTACTTTTAACAGCTTTAGCTCTTCGCTCTATTTGTTCGTCACTAGACTCATAGATACAAAATTTCTCCCAATCATCCTTCGCAATCCCCTTAGGAATATTCACCATTTTCGCCTCTAAAGTGATATCAACGTCCAAATGACTCTTTCTTAGACTCGACTTTAGTTTTCGGAAAGCACTTCGCATTGATTTTTCAATACTTTCTCTTAGATAACCTGGTACATTAAATTTTTTCTTTTTTTTTTATATTAATAGTGGGGAAAACCCACTCTTTTATTTATTGGTTAAAAAAAGTGGATGAAAAACCCCACAAAAACAAAAACAAAGTATCAATATGAACAAACTTAAAAGATACAGGGCTTGATTGAACAAAATTAATACTCGTAGATTTAATCCTAATTTATGGAAATAATTCTTCAATATTCGGGGGACCAATAGTGTCATTGACCATATATCACCGTTTGGACTGGTCTTCTCCTTCTCATTCTCATCTAACTCCATTATCGAAGAAGAGAGAGAAAACTCAAGCTTCTTCTTCATTTCGCAATCACAGGTAAGGAATACCTCTCGCCTCCAGCTTCACAATATTTCTAAATTTACTGGGAAACTCCTCTATATCTTATGAAATAAGTGAATTATTGATACCCAGATTAGTCAACAGATCAGCGCCAGAATTTGCCTCTCTTTCCACACGATTCAATAAATAAGTACCCTTTTTCATCTTCTCCTTTATATTATGTATCAATAATTTCATCTTCCATGGACTTTTGCTTTTTTCAGACAAGATGTTAATTAGATTTAGACAGTCACTTTCTATAATAATATTTGTCTTATTTACCACAGTTAGACCCTGTAGTATAGCACTAGCTTCTGCTTCCATCCCTGAATTACTAGTGATTTTGCCATAGAAGCCTTGAATAAATTTACCTTGATGATCCCTTAATAAACCACCTACACCACTGGAATTGATTGAGCTTTTAAAACAACCATCTGTATTCAATTTCATGAATCCAGTTGGAGGGTTTTCCCACTTTATAACCCTAGCTTTTTTACCAGTCTTCACTGTTTGTAACAAATTTAATTCATTCCAAATCCAACTTTTTAGAAATCTTTTATCAATATGAGAGTAATTCTGGATTGAACGAATAATAGCCATGATGATATTTTGTGCATTCATATTTATATTATCAAATTTGCTACCACAGCGAGCTTTCCAAATGCACCAAATAATGTACACAGGAAGTACCTTGATAATCTTTTTTACTGGAAAATGTCCTCTTTTTTCCTCATGTGTCCACCAAGAACTAAATCTCCCCCTTAGTGTCAAAACATTTTGATTTACTCCCAAATACTGAGCAAAATACTTCCAAACTTCTTTAGCAATAACACTAGAACATAACAGATGCTCTAAACTTTCTTCATATTTCCTACAGCATTCACAGCTGGAGGCTATTTGAATTCCAATTCTTTTGATAGCAAGATCCACTGGCACAGCAGCATTGAAACACTTCCATGCAAAACAGGAGATCTTCAAAGGTATTATTCTATCCCATAACATGTCATAGAGCCAGTTTTTTGCACTTTTCTTTCTCATAATATTCCAGGCAGATTTAAATGTAAACTCCCCATTAGTGTCCTCCATCCAAATAGCTTGATCCAATTCTTTCCCCTGATAAATTAAATTTTGACTAAACAGACCCTGCTTAGAAATATGAATAATTTCATCAATAGCTTCATAGTTCCACCCATCATTAAACATGAACCGAGACATAAGCAGCTTATTATCAATATATTGATCCTTTAAAGGACCATTTCCAACCCAATTGTCTAGGTTTACTGATATATTCCCTTTTCCAACCAACCAGAGAATGGCTTTTTCTGCCACCTCCCTAACTTGCATCATTCTAGACCATGTATTAGAACCTTTAGTAGCACTAATTTCATTAGGATGCTTCTTTTTGCAATATTTTGCTCTCATATACTGAGACCATAAAGTATTTTTAGTTCTAAACTTCCACCAAAGTTTGAGAGCAAAAGCTTCAGAAATATCTGCAAAACTTCTCAGCCCTAATCCACCTTCAGAAGTAGGTCTACAGATTTTATTCCATTTAACCCAATGATATTTATTCTTCCCATTAAAATTTCCCCAAAGAAAGTTTGCTATTATTTGGTCTATCTTTTTTATAACCTTTCTTGGAGGATTCATAGCTGCCATAGTATAAATAGGAATAGTTTGAAGTACATGTTTAGCAAGTAACAATTTGCCACCCATAGTTAAATACTGAGTTTTCCAACCTGAGAGTTTGATTCTTACTTTGAGAATAAGTTCATGATATAGTATACATTTTTTATGACCAGAATACAGCTTACACCCCAAATAGGTAAAAGGAGGCTTTTTAACAGCAATATTCATAATCTTGCTTACTGCTTCTTTTTGCTTGTCTGTAACCCCCTTAGAGATATACATAAAGCTCTTCTCTTTATTAACTTCTTGCCCTGAGTCTGTATTATACTGCTGTAGAACCCTTTGAATATGTTTAATAGAATTAGTGTCTGCTCCACTGAAAATTATAATATCATCAGCAAAAGCCAAGTGTGTGATAATAGGAGTTCCAATAGCTGCTTTAAAAGACTTCCAACTCCTCTTGCTAGTTAGATGATTGAGATTTCTGGACAAAACTTCTGAGCATATAATAAAAAGACTTGAGGATAATGGGTCTCCTTGTCTTAAGCCATTTGTGGGCTTAAAGTACCCTGTAGGTGCACCATTAACCAGTATAGAAATACCATTATCAGAAATAATTCTCCATATTCTATCAATTCATATTTCTGAGAAACCCATTTTTCTAAGAACACTAACAATATAATGCCATGAAATCTTTTCATAAGCTTTTTTCATATCCAATTTCAAAGCTATATTATTACCACTGTTCTTCTTATTGAGAGTAGAGATAAATTCTTGAGATAGTAGAATGTTGTCTATAATATCTCTATTTTTAACAAAGCCACTTTGGTTCTCTAAGATAATATTAGGCAACACATTAGACAGTCTAGTTGCCATAATTTTAGAAATAACTTTGTTGCAAAAAGTACATAAACTGATAGGTCTGAAATCTGAGTACTTATCTGCATTAGTCTTCTTTGGAATAAGGACAATAAGAGTAGAAGACATTGCATTAGGTATTTCTTGGCCAGCAAAGAACTGCTGTACTGCTATAAGTAAATCTCCTCCAATAATATCCCAACTGTGTGTAAAGAAAAAACCATTAAAACCATCAATACCAGGAGCACTGCTTTTCTTCAGATCCCACACAGCTGTTTTGACTTCCGCTAGAGTAATTTCCCTTATTAAATCCTCATTTTCTTCATTTGTAACACACTTTGGTATAATATCCAAAGTATTGTACTCGAAATCAGTTGTATGAGTGACTGTTAGAAGCCTTTGAAAATAATTTATGGCCTCATTTTGGATGTCTTCTTTTGTTGTTAATTCTTGCCCATTATCATCAATAATGCTGGAAATAGTACTCTTCCTCCTTCTTTTTTTTACCACACTGTAATAAAACTTGGTATTAGCATCACCTTCTAGAACCCACCTTAAATTTGCCTTTTGTTTCCAGAATTCTTCTTCTATTTTAAGCTTATAGTTTAGCTCTGCTTTTAATCTGCTTAGTTCACTTCTTTTTCCAGAAGATGGATCAAACTCAAAAAGTTGTTCTGCACCCTTAACCAAGTCTTCTGCATCAATCACTTGCTGGAAGATGTTGCCAAAGGTAACTTTGCTCCATTTTGATAATGTTTTCCTGATTCTTTTTAAATTTTGTACCAAAGAAAACAAAGCATTGCCTTCCTTATGATGCACCCAGTTTTCTGTTATTAACTTCTTAAACTCAAAGTGTGTTACCCAAAACTTTTGGAAAATGAATCTTCTGATGTTATAATCTCCTTCAATAGTAAAAGAGATTAATAAGGGACTATGATCATAATTAACTTTAGAAAGATGTTCCAAAGTAATACTGTGAAACATATTAGAACAATTATCATTTACACAGACCTTATCAATTCTCTCCATTATCAAATTATCTCCTTCCCTTTTATTCCACCAAGTGAACCTTGAACCCAAAAAATTCAACTCATAGACCCCACACTTGTCCAAACAGTCCAGATAGTCATTAGCTCCATTTACATTTATATCCAAACCTCCTATTTTATCCTCTGCTTTAGATACAGTGTTGAAGTCTCCCACTATTAACCAAGGATTAGTTTTCTTAGAATTTTCCAAAAATTGCCACAAATTCCTCCTTTCTTGAACTGTACATTTAGCATAAACAACTGAGATTTGAATAGCAGTATTCCATAACTTAACTTCAAAATTGATACACTGACATCCTTCATTGACCACATTTATCTCTAAATCATCATTAGAAAAGACCCAGATTTTATTATCTTTATGAATAAGCACATTATCAAACCATATTTTCCTCTTATAAAACTCCACTTTATCATTCTGTACCATAGGTTCTATACAAATCAATAGGACTATTTTATTAACAAGACATAGTTTTTTTATTCTTCTTAGTGTAGCTCTATTCCCAATACCTCTCACATTCCATGATAGGGCCTTAATCATTAAATATACCTTTTTCTATCCCCCACATTAGAGGATGATCTTAGCTGCATTTGGATATCTTGTTCTTGAATCTTTTTCCTTGCCATTTCTGACTTCTTTTTCTTTTTTAGTTGGCTCTTGGTTAATTGAACTTCCCATTATTTTTCCTTCTCTAGCATAGATTCTGGTTCTAAATCAACCCCATTTTCTTTCCTTCCTCTGTTATTCTCAGTATCACCATTTGGGCTCTTTTCTGAACTTCAGTAACTACAAAACTATTGTTTATAGAGCTGAAGTCTTGATAGGGCACTATAGACATTTTCTTAACTTCTTCACTCACAATCCTTTCAGTAAAACATGTTGAACTATTTGGAATTTTATTAGTATCTTCCTGTGTGTTTAGAGTTTCTGGCTTATCACATATAATCTCTTCATCAACTTTTTCTTCTTTTTCCTCTTCATCTTCTATTTGAACAATCACTTTATTTTGTGTCTTATTTTCAGGAGAGATCTTCTTACTAACCCCAATTTCGACTGCTGTGCTTTGCTGCTGTTGAGAATGAAACTTAGCTCTGTATACCCACTCTTTAGTACTCTCTTTTTTCCCATTTACTTCCTTATTAGATTTGTATAGAGGAGTCTCTATATCCTTATTCTTTTGTTGCTGCATTATAATAATTTCAGCTTTTTTGTTACCCATCTTATTGTCTTTAATTTGCTCTGTATTTTTGAACTTACAGTGTCCTTCTTTATGTCCTTGTTTGTAGCAGAAACTGCAATAGTCTGGTAAGTCTTCATACTTGCAATACTGCCAGAAACCCCCCTCTTCTCCATAGCCTATTCTAACACGTTCAAATAACTCTGTTTTTAGGTCAATTTCCACACATATACGGGCTAGACTAGGTCTAGATAGCTTAGAATTAGGCTCATCTACCCTTAAAGGCTTCCCAAAGGCACTTGCTATAGAGTATATACTTGATGTGTTATATAAATGAATAGGCAGTTTAGGCAGATTGATCCAAACAGGAGCTAATGAGGTTTCTACTTCTGGGTCGAAGTTATAAGTCCACTTAAACACCCTCATAGGATAATCTTCTATATACCAAATTTTTTTTAACCAAATTCTAGTGAAGTCTTCTTCATGAAAATAGCGAATAAGAACATGTTTGTGATCCAGAATTCCTATATTGCAGTTAGCTTTTAATTCTAACTTTCCAAACAATTTTCTTATAACAGCAATTTCTGGTTTTCCATGAGTAAATTTTCCAACTATAGTATATTTAAAAGGTTCAGCCAATTGCTTAATATCATTCATAGAAAATTGAATCAAAGGTTCACCTTTATAAGAACCAACTTTTTTTAGAGGAATTTCATCTTTTTTAGGTGATGCGCTAACCACCGATGCGAAGGATTTTGTTGGGATAGGGTCTAGATATACCTCATCACACAGCCAATGAATGAATTCTTTAACAGTTGCGTTTCCTCTCCGACCAGCGGCTTGATCCCGAGTTGAGAAGTAACCATTATATTTTCTACATGTAGTGTCACATCAGGTCATGCACGTTAAAAAAAAAACACTATTTGTAAAATACAACTTGTAGCAATGCACACTTACTTTTCCCATTCACTCAATTTATCAGAGTTTGCGAGTCGATTTAAAATCCATCGGCGTACTTGCTCAAACTGAACGTGGTTCAGCTGAAAGGTTTCCCCAATTCCAAATGATTGTTCATCTGTAAAGTCAACACTCTCGTCTTGCCAATCTTCTCAACCGGCTTTGTAACCCCTAATATTTGCGTTTGGCATATACTCCATACAAAACATGGCAGCTTGTCTACAAGGTAAGCCTCGGCTATTGACCCTTCTATGTATTGCTTATTAAGGGTATATTCCTTGTACACTTTAATTAATCTTTCAAAATTGGATTTTAAAGATTAATATCATCAATAAATTAGAATTAAGTGCTATACGTGCATACAAAGAACAAAAAATAAGTATGTACCTTTCAAATGGGTACATCCATCGGAATCTTACTGGGCCACACAATAAGGCTTCATCGGCGAGATGAACCATACAATGCACACTTATAACCAAGAAAGAAGGTGGAAAATCTTTTTCAAGAATTCACATTGCCTCAACCAATGCTCGTTTTGCAAGCTCGAGCTCTTTTTTATTGATCACCTTAGCACATAAAATCTTGAAAAATAAGCTAATCCCTTGAATTGCATTTCTAATATCTTTATTCTTGTGAAAAGAATGCCTAAATAGTAGGGGAAACAAATGTTCCATTATCACGTGATAGTCATGTGACTTGAGCCTTTTTAGCTCTGGAGGATCGATGCTAACACAATTACTCAAATTTGAGGAGAAATTTGTAGGCAACTTTAGATCTTTTAAAGTTTGACAAAACTGTCGTTTTTCCTCATTTGTTAAGACGTAAGATGCTTTTGGAATCGACATTTTTCCGGTTTCTCCATCTTTAACCATCCACAACTTTTTCTTAACTCCTAATTTATTCATTTCTTTCCGACCTTGTATTCCATCCTTAGTCTTTTTTTTCACACCCATCAACAAGTTCAATAAGTGCTCTATTATATTTTTCTCAGTGTGCATAACGTCAATGTTATGTCTCACTTCAAGAGTTTTCCAATAAGGAAAATCAAACAAAATAGACCTTCTTGACCATGGTGCGGCAAGAGTTGACTCATCTTCAGAATTGTCATTTTCTCCAATCTTACCTTGCCTTTTACACTTTCCACGAGTAACTTTATTTAACCGTTTCCTTTCATTACTTGCAAGAACTTTTGCTATCTTTTGTTCAACCTCTTCCCCTGATAATCGATATGGAGGAGGTAGTTGTTCAAGTGTTTTATTGAATCTTCTATCACTCCTGAACTTGTGATCAGAGTTCAAAAATCTTCGGTACCCATGATAATATATTTTAGTAGAGTCTCCAAGTCGCGAGGAGACGATATCATCGGCACAAACCAGACAAGCTTTATATCCATGAACAGTGCAATCTGAAAGGTTTCCATAAGCTGGAAAGTCATGGACACCCCAAAGCAACATTGCCCTCATGTTAAATGTTTTCTTAGTAAATGCATCCCATGTTTGTACACCTTTAAACCACAGCTCTTTCAGATCATCTACTAAAAGTTCCAAAAATACATCAATTTTATTTCCTGGCCCTTTTTTTCCAGAGATTAGTAATGTCAGGAGAGAGAACTCTTTTTCCATGCACAACGATGGTGGAAGATTTAGTGGTGCTAAAATCACAGGCCAGAAACTATGATTGTTATTCATAGTTCCATGTGGGTTAAAACCATCAGTTGATATTGCAAACAGTAAGTTCCTAGAATCTGAAGCAAACTCAGGCCAATTAATTTTGACCGAATTCCATTGAGGTGAGTCACAAGGATGTCTCATGAGATTTCCATCACTCTTTGCGTTTTGGTGCCAAGTCATTGCCTCTACAATCCATGGAATACTAAAGAATCTTTTTAACCTAGGAATTAAGGGGAAATATTTCACAAGCTTAGAAGGTTCTTGTTTAAAAGATTTCTTTTTCTTTGTCTTATTTCTTAGAAATATCTTATACCGACTCGCTCCACATTTTGGACAAGTATGGCGATGTTCGTGCTCTTTCCTATATAGAATGCAACCATTTATGCATGCATGAATGGTTTGACATTCCATTCCCAGCTCTTTAGTTTGGTTTTTCATATTAGGATAATTTTTTGAAAGTTTGCATTCGGTGAACAAGCCCTCTAGCCACTCTAGTAATGCAGTTACACTGGTGCTTGTCCATCCGAAATGTGACTTCAAATTTTGCAGCTCTATAATGGTGGACAACGTGGTATTTCCATTAGGACAACCCGCATACAAAGGTTGAAATGCCATATCTCTAAATTTCTTGTAATTTTTGCTCTCTTGTATATGGGGTTCAACAACTATATCCTCTCCCACGTCATCTCCAATCACATCATCAAGTGCATTTTCTTTCTCTGTCATATGAATATCATATACATTGTTCATGAGCTCTTCTAGTCTAGGTAAGTTTGATTCTTCAGAGGGTGTTTCATCAATCATATGCCTTACATTTCCTCCTATATCTCTGTTTTTTTCTCCATGATGTGTCCATGCCACATAATTTTCTTGCATACCATGTTGTAGTAAATGAAGGTTAATTACATCTACGTCAATTTACCTCCTCGAGTTCTCACAGCGGTTACATGGGCATGGAAAATGTGTCCGCCCATTTGAATTTTTATGAACAAATTCAATAAATTGTTGAACGCCTATGATATAATCTGGAGTCCTCCTTTTGCTCATCCATGATTTGTCCAACGACATTATTATTTATTATTGGGTCTAAAATCTTTATGACAAAAAAAAAACCATTAGAAAAAAACAAAGACAAGTGGCTTATTTATACCGTCTAAGCGAAGCCAACATAGCTAAGGCTAAATGTGTGCCAATGTAGTTATTCTAGTATTTTTCTCCATCAGATAGTCAGATAATAATCAACACAATTTTTAAAAAAGGTTACATTTTAAAAAAGTTAGTGACCTCTGTAGTCAATTACCAAATAAGAACTAGAGCTAGAGCAAAATGAAACTAGATTTATGAAAATAAGTATAAAACCTTAAACACTATTACCTAAATATCATAGCAGAATCTATCAACCTAGAGTTTAAATCGTGGGCGTATCTGAGTTTCGTAGCTACGCCATCTTAGGAGCATGCTCGTGTTATGCTAGAAAGATTTTCAAAATAAAAATAAAGTTAACGAAAGATATGAGGGAAAGGGAGAGTTGATGGTATTAGGAGAAAGAAGGAACTTCTACGAAATTTGTATCCAGTATAATGTTATTAAAGACATAACAGACTAAAACTATTTGGGGCAAACACTATATTTCATATGCTACCCTGATGTTATAAAAACCACGCTTAATACTAAAAATGAGCCCAACTATTAAGCACATAATCCATTTTTCTATTCAATTACTAGTTGTTGTTCAATTTTAGTACGTGTTCAAGCCAATCCCAAAAAGTAAATTCAACTTTTTAACCCTGTTATTATTATACTTCTTCAACTATATCCCAACACTGGAAGCTTGGACAAAGAACAACACTATAACGGACATGAAATAAATAAAAAAACCGGCTAACAGATGAACACTTAAGCACGGTATTATGTCGAACTCGAACTACATATTTAAACTGTAATTAAAATGAATAAATATAGTGGGACTAAAAAATCTAACAATTTGTTATAATAAAATTTGCAAACAAACAAAACACAATCACCCAATTGTAGCACAATATTATTAAAGAAAAAAAAACCCTAGAATCCAATCTTATACAAATTTGATAGAAATTGGTTGATACTATGTGTTATTCAATTATAGATGAGGAAATATAAGAAGTATAGATATAAATAGACATAATATAAAAGAATCAAACCGTACTGTGTTAATTAGACAAAGTCAGAAAACTAACCAGATAGAATAAACAAGTCTCCGCATCGTCAATGAACAGATCGCGATGAGGAGGGAGCAGATAGACGTGGACTTGTTACCACTTACGTGATTTATGATTGAGATAAGCACGAAGTTAACCTCTAAGAACGTGGGAAAAACACTCTCTCTAATTCGCGCCTGCAATTTTACCGAGTAATAAACACAGAGAAATGTATAATTTGGAAATTTTGATTCGTGTGGAACTCTTATGGTAATTAAAACTAACTTAAAGAAAATGATACTATCCATACACCCTTTTGTACTTATATAATTATATTATATAACAAGTTAACTTTAAGGTCTTTTTGCCCACACTACCATCGTACATATTCCCCCCACAAATCTATATGCACGTATATATATGTATATATATTAAATAATTAATTTGTATTTATATTTTTCACATTATACTCATTCTATTACTTTTTCACTTTTCTTTATTTACCCATTTCATATTTATGTACACAGGTGATTTCAGATTTTAAAATTTGCTCATAACTTAATTAAATTTTGTTCTAAAACAAGTATATATAGAAAACATGAAAAATAAACATAAATAATTTAATATGGCAGCTATATTCAAATGAGAGACTTATGGTGCATTTTATGTGTAATGTGTAATTTAGGATTAAAAATAATGCCATCATCTGTTTAGTTACTATTATTAAAAGGATGCTTTGAACTTTAGGTTCAGTTTATGGTTCAATTACTAGGAGTACGCTATATATATGTCATTTTTTTCTTAAAAAAGAATGAGAAATTAAGTGTAGAATTTATTATTCGGTAACTTTTTACTAAATGGACATGTGAGTTATACATGTCGGAACATTAGTTGGAACGCTAATAGATGGTCCTAAATAATTACTTAGTTGGAATGTTATTAGATATTCCTAAATAATTACTTTGTTAAAATAAATATGATATTATTTTTTGGAACGTTAGTTGGAACGTTATTATGTGTTCCTAAATAATTACTTAGTTGGAACGTTATTAGGTGTTCCTAAATAATTACTTTGTTAAAATAAATATGATATTATTTTTTGGGATGCTTTTTTACAACCGGAACACATTAAATTCGTTCCGATTGCTAGGTACGGCTAGAAAGTGTTCCATGGTAAAAAGTACAAAGTGTTCCAAAATTGATGATTTGGTGTAGTGAAAGCATTCCATTTTGAAGTGATAGGCAGGAATTCATATGAAACGACTATCAACAAAACACGTAAATGTAATCGTGATTTATTTTACATTTTTCTCTATTGACTACTTGGACCGCTATGATTATCATAATAAAAAAAAACAGTTGTCGTGATGGAGACCAACAAATTGTCTCACTGCTTTGATTTACTCAGCTTATAAAGGTAAAACGAGAAGTTTTTTTAATCTTAATTCACGGGTTTATAGCTCATTGTTAAGTAGACCGGAGTTATCAATCAATATTTTTTTAAGATTGATTTGTCATTATCACATATACTCGATTCATTTGATTATGCACAAGCATCTTAGAAAACATGTCCCCATCTAAATCAAACTTCTAACTTGTACATGTTTCCTAAAGTATCTTGAATTCATATATATATTCATTGTAGTTCTTTAATATACATGTTTCCTTAATTGTTTTAAAATTTTGGTAATAATGTACAACATTAGTATAAGAAGTCTTAAATGATGCTGGCATTTATATTTGTCATGTTTAATGCACTTTTTAAAAATCAGTCATTTAGGTAAATGTACATGACTATTATAAATAGTCTCTAGATATATAGAGTGGAAATAAATTGACTGTCCACGTTATTGATATGTCAGTATAAGTATTTATAAATCCAAATAATCAAAAAGTAAAACTGCCAACTACTTAAAAGATGGTCAAAACAATGGGTTGATCATTAATACTATGTCAATTAGGTTCATGCTCTTGTAACGGACCCTTTTTTTCTTTTTGGACACGACAAATTTGATATTTTTTGAGTTGGATTTAGAGATGTATTAGCTGGACAAATTCACTAAAAGAGATGCCCATATTGTAACGGTTGAGGACGTAAAAAATCAGACTTATGTAGATGAAAGTCTAGTTTTATGCTTATAAAAACTCATTTTAAACCTTTTATTTTTAGCTCAATAGATAATGACAAAAAACCACCTACCTATGTTTTTTTTATGTGGCTATGTTAGTTACAAAATGTTAACTCTCATTTGTCATTTACGTTATCCTTTCTAACTGATTTGCATGTGAATTGCAGCTTAATTTGTTTGAAAAGAAAATACCAAGGTCTTTCTCAACGAGTCAAACTAAGATTATGCAAACCAAATTGTTTGGTTGACATTATTGAGATGGAAATAATTTGGTATTTTATAATAATGTAAATATTTTAAATAATTATATCGTCGTCTAACATTAAAAAGTAAATATAACAATCTATTATACGAAAGCTAGTGAGCGGACTCAATTTGACTCGTTAAATATTCGTTTCATGTGTTTTTTTTAAAGAGAAAACTTTTATAAAAATTTGGACCACAACAATAAAATACAACAATAAGTTTCCAAGCCAAACATAAGACTTAACGTTTCCAAAATTATCTATGTCACAAGTATAGTTAGACAGTTTTTCGGGCTATTAAACTTTCAAGGAATTCAAATAACGATCTAGTCTTTCCATGAACTACGGATTCTAATATATTTAACGATTGTGGCGATTTCTTATGGTCATAATTTTAAATTCTTTTCACACAACTCTATAAATTCTCGGTTATCAAATTGAAATACGAGTGAATACCATTCTGCTTTGTATTCAAGATATACGCAAGGTAAGACCTTCAACCATAACATGAGAAGAAAGCCTAATAGTTCCCACTCCAAACGTCTATAACATTCGCACATTTATCATGTATTATCAAACCGCCACCCTTTCATACAAAGTGCTTTTTAAATAACCCGTTGGAGGTTTCGACAAAGATGTATTCAAAGTCGTGTTTTTGATTATTAATGGAACTCCAGGGTCAAATATGTTGTTCAGAAAATGGGAGTTCAGTCACCTTTAATGACGTTAAATCAAGACCCGGGTTAGTTATTATAAGGTGACTGAGCTTGAACTCGGATTTTCTCAACGACATATTTGAGCCTGGAGTTCCATTAATAAGTCAAAAACACGTACTTTGAATACATTTTGGTCGAAACCTCCAACAGGTTATTTACAAAGTAATGTGTATGGAAGGGTGGCGGCTTGATAATAAATGATAGATGACTAACAAGTACTTCTCTCGTCGCATATGACTAATAATTTTATTTCCAAATTTTTGCCATCTATCGAAGGTTTATGTACAGTATGGAGTTTCCTGATTTTTTTTTAATCCTTTTCTATTTTTCTTACATTTTTTTAGTTATTTTGTTTGTTTTTCAAAATTTTCAACTTTCTTATACCACTTTTTGGGTCCCCCCCACCCTCCAGTTTTTGGGGGTTTCAGTTATTTTTGTTTTTACGAGTTTTTCCCAAATTTCCGAAATTTTCTTTTCTATTTCTTTTAATGTCTCGACTTAGTTTGATGAAATTGGTCCCAAAAAAAAAAAGAGAAAAAAATTGTTTGAGAGGTAGTACCCACCGAAAATATACCCAATGTTTTAATTAGACAAATTTACAAAGATTCCCAAATGGAAAACGTTTATATTGTTGATATAATTTAAAACAACTTCGTTAGTCCATAAGAAAAGAATTATTTTCGTATGAAAGATACTATCATTACTTATGAATTAAAATTATTTTCTTGTTTCTCTATTTCTTTAAAAATACTAAGTCCAACTTGGAAAGAAAATGTATAATTATTAAAACCTTACTGGACAACCAAAGTCGTTGGATCTAATAAATAAATCTAACAATAGAGATATCAATACGTAAAAAACACAGCAAAGAAAAGGAATTATAAATCTGATGATTTCATGTCAAACCTTAACTGATGATGGAATGTTGATGTCTCTTAATTGTCACAAAATTTACCAACTCTTAACTCTTCCAACTAAAGCAGTAACAAGCTAAAACAAGTATTTCATTTCAAAAAACAAAAAAACTAAAACAAGTATTAAATTTTCCTTTTGCTATATCCGCTACAACTTTTGGGTCAAAACTCAGCAAATCACTCGAATTCTTCGCTGCCTTGTTAACCTTAGCTTTCTTCGTTGGTTCAACACTGCTGACTTGGCTCCTTTTTAAACGTTAGATCTTCGACAACTTTTCGTTTTTTCGCAGTATTAGCATCCACCGAGGACCCAGCTTCTCTTTGATTAGTCGAAATCTTTCGTTTCAAATCAGCCTCCTTCTATTCCTCAGCATTCCGCGCGTTCTCTCTCTTATACTTCTGGAACACTTCTTTAGCGAAACCGCCAGAATGTAACCCAGGTGGACTACTGCTCGATGTAGGAATTGAGAAAGAATACCCGGCTGTAAATCCAGCTTGATTTTGCTGAAAATAATAAGGCTGAGAGGGCATATGAGGAATTCCTGAAGGGGATGGATACTCATAGGCGAAATAGGGTGAGTTGCCAGCTTGATTTTGCTGAAAATAATATGGCCGAGAGGGCATTTGAGGAATTCCTGAAGGGGGTGGATACTCATACGCGAAATAGGGTAAGTTGCAATTGGGACACTGTACGTTCTTGTGTAGATAAACACGAAAGTACTCGTGTAGTAATCTACATGTGTGGCATACAGACCAAAAAGTAGCGGCGATGGGGTAGTTTTGCTGAGCAGCAGGGGTAGCACCTTTGGAAGTTCGACTCTTTTTAGTTGCCGGTTTTCTTTTTGGGGGTGCTGGTTTCGGGATTGCTCCGCTTTTTCGAACTACTCACCCCATTCCACGCAGCTGAAGGACCTTGCGGCTTAACAAGTTCTGCATTCCTCAATTGGTCAAAAGCTTCTCTTTTGACCTTGTCTGACAAAAAGCTACATGCTTCTGAGATGAGCTTAAAAGCTCCATCAGCACCTAATGATTTGTTTTTGTCCGGATGTAGAACCAGAGCTAATTTCCGATACTGTTTTCTTATCACTCGCTCATCTGCTGTAGGGCTCACATCCAGTACCCTATACCAGTCACTCTCACTACCTACTCGAGTTTCGGACGATATGTATACGTCTAGGGTTGTAATCAGCTGTTGTATACTGTCAAGACGCGGATAGAGTGATTGGGCTTTCAATGCAAATCTCTTCGCACCTAAATAATCTTTAGCTTCAAACTTGCTGAGGGCAATCTCTTTTGCCCTGACAGCCTCGTCTTTATTGCACTCCATAACAGCAATTTCCTTTACTGGTGATACTCGGTATTTCGCAAACTTTAGCAGACAAGTTTCCAGCAATAAATCGTACCTAGTTAAAACGGAACAAGTGCATGAGCCAGTATATTCAAACACCGACAAAAATAATAATTTCAAGCTGAACCTTTTATAAGTTTATCCTAAATGGACAATTCAGTAGTAACCGACAAAAGTAATGTTGAAAACTGTCGGAACATAGTTGTATATGTAGATTATAATGTTAAACATTATGCAAACGGAGTGAAGCATTAAAGACACATTGATAAAACCACCACAGTATCTTCGACGTTTTATGAAACCTGGGTTTTGCTAATTCTTTAACATAGAAGTTTCCGAAAACAAAATCAAACTTAGTTTAGAAAGATATACACATGCCAAAAGAATTCAACACCTACAACTATAAAATATCTAGCTTAACTTTTCCGTGTCTATCAATCCACTACTAACATGCAAAAGTAATGTGGAAATCTCCTGGAACTTAGAGGCAACCAGGTTCAAATTATGTGAAATTCTATGTAAATGAAATGATGGCATTAACCCGGACAAAAATTCTCCCTTTACAAAATTATACGAGATCAAAGATTTTTAAATAATGGATAATGAACTATAACATGCGCACACAATTTTTTTTTTTAAATAATCAGAAACTTCTTTTGCCCTAGCTCGTTTTAATTGCATTCATTACCTTTCTAGTTTCTTTTTTTCTTTCGTTATATAATCAATGAAGCCACCGACAAAATTAATGAAACCAGGACAACATTTTTTTTATTTGAAGGATACCCAGACTCTCTCAAACTTAAGAAGAAAAAGTTTTCGACACAACAACTAACCTAGTTAAAAAAGATACACAGATGAGCAAATAGAATGCAAACAGCAACAAAAATTATACATCTAGCTTAACTTATTCATTTCTTTCCTAAATAGACAATTAACTAGTGACATGCAAAAGTAAGGTGTTCTCAGAATTCAGTCATAACTATGTTTAAATCTTAGGAAATTTTATGAGTGAAGGCATCCAAGGTAACAGCTTTCTGCGCAAAATGATAACTCTTAGTCTTTTCGACTCGTTTATTTGCCACTGTTTTTATGAAATTAACAAGGCCTTTATATAAGACACAAGGCACTAATTACTCTCACCCCTTGGCCTTTCATCTACCAAGACTCTTGACCTTTTATTTTCTTACTAACTTCTAAATTTAAGAACCCATTAAAAAATAATATTTAATGTTTATTCAACAAAACTCCCCCGTAAACTTAAATGCTTCTACCATCCGTCATGCCAATCATCTTCTTGTATTTGTCGAGAAGTACTTTCGGTAGCGGTTTTGTGAAGATATCCGCAGCTTGATCCTGACTTGCCACATGCACCAATTCCACACTTCCTTCTTTCACATGATCTCGGATAAAGTGAAAACGAACGTCGATGTGTTTGCTTCTTTCATGGTTCACTGGGTTCTTTGCCAACTCAATTGCTGATTTGTTGTCAACTTGAATCACGGTTGCACCTAGTTGCTTTAGCTCCATCTTGCTCAACAAATTTCTAAGCCATATCGCATGACATACACACCAAGATGCTGCCATATATTCAGCTTCACACGTCGAGAGCGTCACGATCGGTTGCTTCTTTGAAAGCCAAGTACATGCAGTATCTCCCATAAAGAACACATATCCCGAGGTACTTTTTCGATCGTCTATGTCTCCGCACCAATCGCTGTCGGAGTAGCCAACCAACTTGTAATCTTCTGCTTTTGAGTAGAACAACCCGAGTGACACCGTTCCTTGAATGTACTGTAGGATTCGCTTCAACGCCTTCCAATGTAAATAATCTGGCTCCTCCATGAACCAACTTACAATGCCGACACTTAATGAAAGATCCAGCCTTGTGCATGTGAGATAGCGAAGGCTTCCTACCAAACTCTGGTATCTACTCACATGGACACGTTCTCCTCCATCGAACTTCGAGAGTTTTGCACCTGGTTCCATTGGAGTTGATACCGGGTTGCAATTTCCCATCTTGTACTTCTTCAAAATCTCTTTTGCATATGTCTCCTGTGATACAAAAATACCTGTCTCTACTTGTCTAACCTCCAAACCAAGAAAAAACTTCATCAAGCCCAAGTCTGTCATCTCAAATTCCCGTGTCATTGTGCCCTTAAGCTCTTCTATCATCTCATCATTGTTACCCATAAAAATGAGATCATCGACATAAAGAGCAACAAATAATACCTTACCTACATTCTTCTTTGCATAAGGGGCATGCTCGTAGGGACATTGCTTGAACCCGTTCTCCTTGAAATATGTATCGATACGTGTATTCCATGCCCGCGGTGCTTGCTTCAACCCATAAAGCGCCTTCTTCAATTTTAACACCTTCTTCTCTTCTCCGACTTTCATATACCCGGGTGGTTGTTCAATATAAACATCTTCTTCGAGCACACCATTCAAGAATGCCGACTTGACATCCATTTGAAATATCGGCCATTTGAATTGAGCAGCTTGTGAAATGAGTAATCGGATTGTCTCTATTCTTGCAACAGGAGCAAATACCTCATCATAGTCGATTCCTACCTTTTGCTTGTATCCCTTCGCAACAAGTCGCGCCTTGTACCGTTCTATCTCGCCTTGAGCATTCATCTTTTTCTTGAATACCCACTTCACACCAATAGGCTGACTTCCTTTCGGCAATTCTGCTAGCTCCCATGTGTTGTTGCGGTCAATCGCCTTAATCTCTTCGTTCATGGCAGTTTGCCACTTCTTGTCTCGCAACGCCTCTTCAAAGCTGATGTTTTCAGCATCTGCCAAAAGACATACAACATGTACCTCATTTGTCGAATCATACAAATCTTGCAAACTTCGCATTTTTGGTTGTCGTGGTTCATCTTCATTATCGGTAGTTTCAGAGTTTGTTGGTATGCTTGTTGGTGCAACGACTGATGATTCTCCAACTTCGATGATAACCGCTGTCGAATTGTTCTAGTCCCACTCGCTTGCTTCGTTTACTCGCACATCACGACTCACCATCACCTTCTTGCTTATCGGGTCGAGTAGCTTGTACCCTTTTGTCTTCTCATCATACCCAATAAAAATATACCTTTTGATTTTGTCTTCGAGCTTCGTTCTTCGTTGATCCGGTACGTGTGCATAAGCCACACTACCGAACACTTTGAGATGAGAACTATCGGCTTTTGTCCTCTCCATGCCTCTTGTGGTGTTTGATCATCTAACTTCACATGTGGACATCGATTTTGTACATAGATGGCACA
Organism: Primula veris; assembly: GCA_963682055.1. Taxonomy (NCBI): domain Eukaryota; kingdom Viridiplantae; phylum Streptophyta; class Magnoliopsida; order Ericales; family Primulaceae; genus Primula; species Primula veris. The sequence goes on along the minus strand of OY821741.1, from coordinate 11,578,212 downwards.
TTGCACGGCTTCTGCCCAGAATTCCTTCGGCATCTTCTTGCTCTTGAGCATTGATCGAACCATGTCGAGAATAGTCCGGTTCTTCCTCTCGGCCACACCATTTTGTTGAGGAGAGTATGGTGCGGTTAGAAATCGCCTTATGCCTTGCTCCTCACAATACTCCATGAAAGTCGTCGAAGTATACTCGCCACCTCTATCAGACCGTATGGCTTTGATGTGTCTGCCAATTGCCTTCTCCACCATCACTTTGAACCTTTTGAACACCTCGAATGCCTCGGATTTTTCTTTCAAAAAATAAACCCAAGTCTTTCATGAGAAATCATCGATGAAGGAGATAAAGTACCTTTTACCGCTGACAGATTCGGGGGTGATTGGTCCACAGATGTCGGTATGAATCAACTCGAGAGTATGTTTAGCTCGATATTCTGCCTTCTTTTGAAACGAGGTTCTACCTTGCTTGCCAAGCACACATTCTTCACAAAATTTTCCCTCATAGTCCATGTCCGACAGCCCGTGCTCCATGTTCTTCTTTGCTAACTTTTTTAGACCACCATGATGTAGGTGACCAAAGCGGAGATGCCACAGCGACGCCTTGTCTTCTACGTCGACTCGCAAATATTTTTCTTGCACGCTTCTCAAATTCAGTTTGTACATCCGATTTCTTCCCATCTCGACTCGAGCAACCAGACGCCCTTGTTTGTCCTTCAAGTGTAGTACCCGGTCTTTTAAAAGTATCGAGTAACCTTTCTCCGTGAGTTACCCCAAACTTAGAATATTGGTCTTGAGGTCTAGTACGTAATAAACATCTTGGATTGACCCTATTAAGCCATCCTTTTGTAAGTAACAAACCGTACCTCGGCCTTTGACCTTCACCTTTGATGCATCTCCAAACGACACATGACCATCTTCAATCTTTTGCATCTTTTTGAATAGGTACTCATGACCGCACATATGGTTGCTTGCCCCTGAGTCGAGGTACCACAGAGTGTCATTGTTGATGTTGACTTCATTTTGAGCCATCAAGAGAAAGCCTTCATTCACCTCGTGTTCCAAGGCTAGGTTGGTTGTTTCTTCCACTTTTTTATCGGCTCGACAATCTTTTGCAAAATGCCCCATTTTACTACGATTATAACATTTGTCGGAGTTGCAATCCTTCACGTAGTGACCATACTTGTAACACTTGTATCACTCGATGTTGGAATAGTTTGACCGGCCGCCTCTTCCTTGACCGCGTCCTCTTCCACGCCAATTTGGTTGGCTTGACTGTCCCTTCTCCTTATAGTACCCTTCATGACTACTGCCTTCACCACCGCGACCATTTCCACGACTTCCACGGCCACGACCTCTACCTCGAAAAGTTTGAGAATAGAGTACATTTTTGTCTTTAATTGACGCCTTGGTTTGAAGTGCTTGCTCGAGTGTCTCCTCCTTTTTCTTCTTACGTTGTTCGTGTGCCTCGAGAGAACCGGCAAGCTCATCGACTGTGAGCGTCGCAAGGTCCTTTGACTCTTCTATCGCGCATACAATATTCTCAAAATTGTCGGTTAATGATCTCAAAATCTTCTCCACAACTCGCGCATCAGTTAACGCTTCGCCATTACGAATGAGTTGGTTCACCACGACTTGTACACGAGTGATGTAGTCAGAGACACTTTCCGACTCCTTCATCTTCATGCTCTCCAACTCGCCACGAAAAGTTTGGAGACACACTTGCTTGACTCGGTCGGCTCCTTTGAACACTTTTTTCTAAAATGTCCCACGCTTTTTTTGAAGTAGTTGCACCGGCAATCTTCTCAAAGCCCGACTCGTCAACGGCTCGGAACAACATGTATAGTGCTGCCTTATCCTCAGATTGCGCCTCTTTCAACGCCTTGTTTTGAGCCGCCGTATATCCCGTGGTATTTGTTAGTTCTTCAAGACCTTCTTCGACCACCTCCCACGCATCTTGAGATCCGAGAAGAGCTTTCATTTGAATGCTCCAGTTCTCATAGTTCGCCTTCGTTAGTCGTGGTAGCGGCATTTGACCCGTCATATTTACCATTGGCTCTGGTACCAATTTGATAACTCTTAGTCTTTTCGACTCGTTTATTTGCCACTGTTTTTATGAAATTAACAAGGCCTTTATATAGACACAAGGCACTAATTACTCTCACCCCTTGGCCTTTCATCTACAAAGACTCTTGACCTTTTTATTTTTTCACTAACTTCTAAATTTAAAAAATAACATTTAATGTTTATTCAACACAAAATTCATCCCTTTTCATCAACCAACCTCTGATGTATGCCTTTTCTAAGTGTACCAATGACATAACAATGAAGCCTTAACTGTAACACACAAAAGGAAAAATTGAATCCTCAAACAAAAATTCTTTCGCGTGATACAAAACTATTTTGTTTTTGTTTGTGTTTTTGCGTGATGCCACTAACAAATAACCACAACAGAAAATTTGTTGGTTACATACAGGAGTTCTCTAATTTTAGCAAATAAGTTTCTCACGCAAAATCAATCCTATTTAGAATGATGCACACGCATGAGCAAATCGAATTCAGAAACTAAAAAAGACAAAAATAAAATAAAATGCCCAGACATTTCAAGTTTATCACAGAGAGACAGTAAACTAGTGACACGCAAAAGTAATGCAAGATTCTCTCCAAACTTGGTTCTAACAATGTTCGAGTGATGTGAAACTTAAAGTCATCATAAGACAAATTTAGTATGAACCCGGTCCATAAAGGGCACAGAATCAGTATCAATAATATTTCAGTGTTCTACTTCTATTTAATTTGAGGGTGGGCTCCATAAAAATTCCCCATTTATTTCTTAGGGTTCTTAAGGGTTGCCACTCTAAAAAATAGTGGACCGAGATCCATCCCAAACTTACTCGTAATTATTCTTATAAAGTGTGAAGACAATCAATCAAGCAAAATTAAAAAAAAAACATAACAGCAGAATTGTTGTTTTCCGATACTCGGACTCTCTCATACTAAAGCAGATAAATTTCCGACACAATCAAACCTAGTTTAGAAAGACACAAACACGAGCCAATAGAATTCAAACAGAAAAAAATATAAAATCTTTGGCTGATTTCCATATTTATCCTAGACAGACAATTAACTAGTAACCGACAAAAGTAATGTTGAAATCCCTGGGAACTTGGTTGCAACCCATTCAAATGATGTTAATGATTACACAATTTGTCGTTTTACGGCACCGCCACTAATCAAAATAAACAAACCCGTTATATCACATTTGTCGTTTTACAATACCAGGGATTTTTTTCATAATTTAGCAGACAAGTTTTCGACAAATCATATCTAATTTAGAAGGATACACACATATAGGCTAATAGACTTCATCAATTCAAAATCCAAAAAAATATCTACAGAAACTTTTTCATGAACAACTGGGATACATAAATAATAAATTATACCCGAAATCAAGTTGAGATTTCATTAAACCTAGCCGTAAGCCTATAATTATGTTCAAATGAAGCGAAAATTATGCAATAATGGGAAAAGGTTCAAGCCAAAACAAATTATTTTATCCATTTATATCAATCTATCTTTGGATTATATCTATTTGAATTTACCAACAGCATTGAAAGAACAATCCGACATGCAAAAGGAAAAAAAAACCCGAAAAATAACTAACTCGCACACATGCGCGAAAACTACGGAATCTTATCGAATAAAGCCATTATAACACCAAATTATGTTAAAACTCACTCAAAAAAGCAAATTTTAGATGACATAAGAACCCACATAAGAAAAACATGACCTTTAACCAAAAACCCTTTTATCTATACCAAATGGCATTTAAAACATATCTAATCATGTGTTTTATCTTTTATCTAACATTCTATATATAATTCTGTATCAACATAAATACTATATAGATACATATCATAGTAAATTTTGTATCAACTGATATAACTATAAAATATAAACCCATTACTCCAAAATATTAAAAAAAAAACTGATCTAACATGCAAAATTTATCAATCAACGTAAAACCCAGATAAAAAATTGTATCTTTTATCTAACATTCTATATATAATTCTGTATACCCACAATTGAAAAAACTATAAAGTATAAACCCATTACTCCAAAATATTAAAAAAAAACTGATCTAACATGCAAAATTTATCAATCAACGTAAAACCCAGATAAAAGATTGTATCTTTTATCTAACATTCTACATATAATTCTGTATACCCACAACTGAAAAAACTATAAAGTATAAACCCATTACTCCAAAATATTAAAAAAAAACTGATCTAACATGCAAAATTTATCAATCAACTTAAAATTCAGATAAAAGAGCAATAAAATTCAAATGGGTTTAATACAAGATTAAAAAGAAAATGAGAAAAATGATAAAAGTTCATAGAAATTACCAATGCTAGAAGAGGATTGGTCTAGTGAGAGAAGCCACTGATAAAAATATTTATATTTATATATATATATATATTATATATATATATTTGGCGCTCTATTTCTTCTCTCTTGTGAGTAATATATTTGAGACACAAAGCTGTATTTAAACCATGTTTTTTTAACCCAACAGATACACCTTTGGTTAAGTTAAGTTTGCTTTTTCTCTTTTGAGTAAATCATCGTGGTTAAGGAAGATATTTGTCATTTTCTATATTTGGTTTGGTAAAAAATCGGTTGTAATTGAATAAGTACATTCAACATTAATCACTACGGTTAAATTTTTGACTATCCAGTAATTATGACGACGGTACGGACCCGTCGTGTTTAATGAATTACTATATAATGTTTTGAACTTGTTTAGGTAAAATATCGTATGTGATTAAATATGTACGTTTACGATGAATCCGTTTGAATTTGTAACTCTTGAGTGACTATGATGACGGGGCAGACCCGTCGCGGTTAATGAAGATACTTACAATGCTCTATATTCGTTTTGGTAAAAGATCGACTGTAATTGAATTTGTACGTTTGCATTAATCTGTGGAGTTAATTTTTTAAATATTGAGTAACTATGATGACGGGAATCGGGCCCGTCGTGGTGAATGAAAGTATTTGCAATGCTCTAGATTCGTTTAAGTCTGTAATTGAATATGTACGTTTAAAGAAGATAAAAAAATACTTACGGTTAACATTAATCCGTACTGTTAAATTTCTGACTGTTAAGTGATTATGGTGACTGGGTCGCCCCGTCGTGCTTGATGAAGATATTTACAATGCTTTAAATTTGTTTGGGTAAAAGATTGATTGTAATTGAATATATGAGTCTAGCGTTAATCCGTACAATTTAAATTTTAACATTTGAGTAACTATGATGACGGGGTCGGGCCCGTAGTGTTTAATGAAGATATTTACAATGTTCTAAATTCGTTTAGGTAAAAGATCGATTGTAATTGAATTCGTACGTTTACGATTAATCCGTACATTTAAAATTTTAACTCTTGAGTGAATGATGATAGGGTCGGGTCCGTAGTGTTTAATGAAGATATTTACAATGTTATAAATTCGTTTGGATAAAAGATATATTGTAATTGAATCCGTAAACGTACGATGAATTCATACAGTTAAATTCTTAACTCTTGAGTGACTGGTCGGATTTGTCATGCTTAATGAAGATATTTACAATGTTTTAAATCGTTTAGGTAAAAAATCGATTGTAATTAACTCGTATAATTCGTATAATTAGCATTAATTATACATTTTCAGGATGGAAAGTTATTGTTGAAAACATGATTAAAGCACGTTTTTTGAACCTGTGTGTTATGTGCATCGATTCTAATATGAAATAATAAGTTCGAAGTAACAATATCCTCATAATTAAATTACTTAACTTATCTCGTTGTACAAGTTTTGGATGCAACGATTGCCTTTAATCAATAAGATTATGAGACATCATAGTGTTTTACTTCTGTTCGAACGTGAATTAACGTTGACGCTACGAATAAAACATGTCATTTTGAAGTGATATATGGAAAAATTAATTAAAAAAACTCTACTACCAACAAAGCACATAAATGTAGTCTCACTTTTCAATTTTATTTATCGACTACTTTAATAGCTATGATTATCTTAATACCAAGAAAACTAATTGTTGTAACAGAGACCAACAAACTGTTCACTGCTTTTCTCCCTCATAACTTATAAAGGTAAAATGGTAATTTTTTTTATATTAATTTTTTTATAGTTTGGGTTTATAAAACCTTAGTACTACTCCACGATTCAATTAACTCATTGTTACCTAGACCGGACTCACCGGAGTTATCGATCAATATAATTTTTAAAATAGTTTTGTCATTGTCATTTGAGTATATGGGCAAACATATTAACATGTCCATCTAAAACGAACTTCCAACTATTCGTACATGTTTCCAGAATATATTGCTTTCATATATATTTATTGTACTTCCTTAATTTTTTTAAAATTTTGGTAATTATGTACAACATTAGTATAAGTAGTCTTAAAACATCCAGGCATTTATACCAGTCTTGTTTAAGGCACTTCTTAAAAAAACGTTGTATTTGGTCAATGTACATAAATATTACAAATTGTCTTTAAATCCATATAGTGAAAATAAATTGACTGTTGGTATGTCACTATACACTATCCATTTATTAAATACACATATCGTAAATATCATTACATAATTCGCAAAGTATTAATGGATGCAAATAATCAAAGTAAATATGTTAAATAAAATATGTTTAAAACAATGCGTCTGATCAATTTTATTATGACAATTAAGTTCATTATTTCATAACAGACCATTTTTCTTTTTTTGGATACTATAAAGTTGAGACTTTTGGACTTGGATTTAGTGATGCTTAGTTGAACAAATTCAATAAAATAGTGACTCATAAAACTTATTTAAGACTTTTATTTTGGCTCAATGATGATGGCAAAAAAAAAACCAACTTATGTTCCTTATGCTTGGCAATGTCAGTTACAAAGTGTTAACTCTCACCTTTGTCATTTACGTTAACCTTTCTAATTGATTTGCATGCAGATTGCAACATAATTTATTTGATAATAAAAAATTATGATATTGGGAATATTTGTTCCCCCATTTAAATTGAACTTTCAAACTTATGTATAACCTTATTTCTCATCTACGATATATTTTATTTTTCCTTTCAGAACTACTTTAGACTACACAAGCCATATCAATAATTTTACTGGCAGTCATGATTGTAATATAATGTAACAAACTTATTTTAATAACTAACGAGTTTCTTTAATTTTGTTTTGATCTCTATCATGTATAAATGAAGTATATTTTTGTTGTTGAAGATTTGTATAAATAAAGTATAATTGCAATATAGGAGATGTGGTTGATAGCCAATCGACCTGTTAGCGAAAAGTCTTTTCCGGATCATGAATAATTCTGTTCTTTTAAACTTACCCAAAAAAATTCTATTCTTATAAGAAATGAACTAGCGTCAATAGAATTATATAGTTCTCAAATATATATAAAGATTGTTTGGTAAATGACTAAATGAGTCAATCATGAACGCGTGTCTATTAGGTTCATTAAAAGTTGATTATAAGATTTAAGAAATTATTTATATAATAAAAAATATATATAAAAACAACTAAAATTATTTTCCCATCAAGTTAAACAACCAAGGTTATGCAAACCAAATGGTTTGCTTAACATTATTTAGATGTAAATGGTTTAACTATATTTTATAACGGAAAATCTAACAAGTGCCCCCCATGCATTGGTTAGTAATGTATGGAATTTGTTTAATTTTTTTTTTGTATTATAGTAATACATTAATAGTATTTTCTTATTTAAATAAATCAAATACATAAAAGTGATTATGTTATAATGTTATGTTATAAATTCAATGAATATTCATATTAAACGCAACTTGATTATAGAAATGTATTTAACGGTTAAATGATACCTTACGAGACACTCGTTAGCAAAATCGATTTCAAAATAGTGTAAGTATTTTAAATAATTATATCATCTTCTAACATTAAAAATTAATATAATAATCTATTATATGAAAAGTTCGTGAGCATACTCAATCGTACTCGTCAAATGATCGTTTCAAAAGATAAAACTTTTATAAAAAAATTAGCGCAATAATATACAACCATAAGTTTGGAGGCCAAAGAGAAAACTTAACATTTACAAAAGTTTAATTTCTCACAAAGTAGCCACTAGCCAAACAGTTTATCGGGCTATTAAACTTTCAGAAATCAAATAAAGATCTAGTCTTTAAATGAAGTACAGATTCTAATATAGTCAACAATTGTTGCGATCTCTTATGAAAACTATTTCAAAGACTTAAGACTTTTATTTTGTCTCAATAGATGTTGACAAAAAAACAACAACTTATGTTCTTTATGTTTGGAAATGTCAGTTACAAATTATTAACTCTCATTTTTGTCATTTACGTTAACCTTCCTAACTGATTTGCATGTAGATTGCAACATAATTTATTTGATAATAAAAAATTATGATATTGGGAATTTTTGTTCCCCCAATTAAATTGAATTTTCAAACTTATGTATAACCTCATTTCTCATTTACGATATATTTTATTTTTCCTTTCAGAACTACTTTAGACTACACAAGGCATATCAATAATTTTACGTGGTAGCCATGATTGTAATATAATGTAACAAAATTATTTTAATAACTAACGAGTTTCTTTAATTTTGTTTTGATCTCTGCCATGTATAAATGAAGTATTTTTATTTTTTTGAAGATCTGTATAAATAAAGTATAGTTGTAATATAGGAGATGCGGTTGATAGCCAATCAAACTGTTAGCGAAAAGTCTTTTCCGGCTCATGAATAATTCTATTCTTTTAAACTTACCCAAAAAAAATCTATTCTTATAAGAAGTGAACTAGCCTCAATAGAATTATATATTCACGAGCCGGAAAAGATTTCTCACATATATATAAAGATTGTTTGGTAAATGACTAAATGAGTCAATCATGAACGCGTGTTTGTTAGGTTTCCCATCAACTAAAAGTATTTTCCCATCAAGTTAAACAACTAAGATTATGCAAACCAAATGGTTTGTTTAACATTATTTAGATGTAAATGGTTTACTATTTTATAACGGAAAAGCTAACAAGTGCCCCCCATGCATTGGTTAGTAATGTATGGAATTTGTTTAATTTTTTTTTTGTATTATAGTAATACATTAATAGTATTTTCTTATTTAAGTAAATCAAATACATAAAAATGATTATGTTATAATGTTATGTTATAAATACAACGAATATTCATATTAAACGCAACTTGATTATAGAAATGTATTTAACGGTTAAATGATACCTTACGAGACACTCGTTAGCAAAATCGATTTTAAAATAGTGTAAGTATTTTAAATAATTATATCGTCTTCTAACATTAATAATCTATTATACGAAAAGTTCGTGAGCAGACTCAATTGTACTCGTCAAATGTTCGTTTCAAAAGATAAAACTTTTATAAAAAATTAGCGCAATAATATACAACCATAAGTTTGGAGGACAATGAGAAGATTTAACATTTACAAAAGTTTTCTTTCTCACAAAGTAGCCACTAGCCAGACAGTTTATCGGGCTATTAAACTTTCAGAAATACAAATAAAGATCTAGTCTTTAAATGAAGTGAAGATTCTAATATATTCAACAATTGTTGCGATCTCTTATGAACACTATTTCAAAGACTTAAAAGACTTTTATTTTGGCTCAGTAGATGATGATAAAAAAAACACCAACTTATGTTCTTTATGTTTGGCAATGTTAGTTACAAAGTATTAACTCTCACTTTTGTCATTTACGTTAACCTTCCTAACTGATTTGCATGTAGATTGCAACATAATTTATTTGATAATAAAAAATTATGATATTGTGAATTTTTGTTCCCCAAATTAAATCGAACTTTCAAACTTATGTATAACCTCATTTCTCATCTACAATATATTTTATTTTTCCTTTCAGAACTACTTTAGACTACACAAGACATATCAATAATTTTACATGGTAGTCATGATTGTAATATAATGTAACAAACTTATTTTAATAATTAACGAGTTTTTTAATTTTGTTTTGATCTCTGCAATGTATAAATGAAGTATTTTTTTTTTGAAGACATGTATAAATAAAGTATAGTTGTAATATACGAGATGCGGTTGCTAGCCAATCGAACTGTTAGCGAAAAGTCTTTTCCGGCTCATGAATAATTCTATTCTTTTAAACTTATCCAAAAAAAATCTATTCTTATAAGAAGTGAACTAGCCTCAATAGAATTATATATTCACGAGCCGGAAAATATTTCTCACATATATATAAAGATTGTTTGGTAAATGACTAAATGAGTCAATCATGAACGCGTGTCTGTTAGGTTCATTAAAAGTTGATTATAAGATTTAAGAAATTATTTATATAATAAAAAAAATATATTTAAAAACAACTAAAAGTATTTTCCCATCAAGTTAAACAAGTAAGATTATGCAAACCAAATGGTTTGGTTAACATTATTTAGATGTAAATGACTTACTATTTTATAACGGAAAAGCTAATAAGTGCCTCCCATGCATTGGTTAGGGAATTTGTTTAATTTTTTTTCCTGTATTATAGTAATACATTAATAGTATTTCCTTATTTAAGTAAATCAAATACATAAAAATTATAATGTTATAATGTTATGGTATAAATGCAACGAATATTCATATTAAACGCAACTTGATTATATAAATGTATTTTAACAGTTAAATGATACCTTACGAGACACTCGTTAGCAAAATCGATTTTAAAATAGTGTAAGTATTTTAAATAATTATATCGTCTTCTAACATTAAAAATTAATATAATAATCTATTATACGAAAAGTTCGTGAGCAGACTCAATTGTACTCGTCAAATGTTCGTTTCAAAAGATAAAACTTTTATAAAAAAATTAGCGCAATAATATACAACCATAAGTTTGGAGGCCAAAGAGAAGACTTAACATTTACAAAAGTTTTCTTTCTCACAAAGTAGCCACTAGCCAGACAGTTTATCGGGCAATTAAACTTTCAGAAATCCACATAAAGATCTAGTCTTTAAATGAAGTGAAGATTCTAATATATTCAACGATTGTTGCGATCTCTTATGAACACTATTTCAAATACTTAAAAGACTTTTATTTTGGTTCAGTTGATGATGATAAAAAAAACACCACCGTATGTTCTTTATGTTTGGCAATGTCAGTTAACCTTAGATCTTCGAATTCTTCGCTGCCTTGTTAACCTTAGCCTTCTTCGTTGGTTCAACGCTGCTTGACTTGGCTCCTTTTTAAACGTTAGATCTTCGACAACTTTTCGTTTTTTCGCAGTATTAGCATCCACCGAGGACCCAGCTTCACTTTGATTAGTCGAAATCTTTCGTTTCAAATCAGCCTCCTTCTATTCCTCAGCATTCCGCGCGTTCTCTCTCTTATACTTCTGGAACACTTCTTTAGCGAAACCGCCAGAATGTAACCCAGGTGGACTACTGCTCGATGTAGGAATTGAGAAAGAATACCCGGCTGTAAATCCAGCTTGATTTTGCTGAAAATGATAAGGCTGAGAGGGCATATGAGGAATTCCTGAAGGGGATGGATACTCATAGGCGAAATAGGGTGAGTTGCCAGCTTGATTTTGCTGAAAATAATATGGCCGAGAGGGCATTTGAGGAATTCCTGAAGGGGGTGGATACTCATACGCGAAATAGGGTAAGTTGCAATTGGGACACTCTACGTTCTTGTGTAGATAAACACGAAAGTACTCGTGTAGTAATCTACATGTGTGGCATACAGACCAAAAGGTAGCGGTGATGGGGTAGTTTTGCTGAGCAGCAGGAGTAGCACCTTTGGAAGTTCGACCCTTTCTAGTTGTCGGTTTTCTTTTTGGGGGTGCTGGTTTCGGGATTGCTCCGCTTTTACTCGAACTACTCACCCCATTCCACGCAGCTGAAGGACCTTGCGGCTTAACAAGTTCTGCATTCCTCAATTGGTCAAAAGCTTCTCTTTTGACCTTGTCTGACAAAAAGCTACATGCTTCTGAGATGAGCTTAAAAGCTCCATCAGCACCTATTGATTTGTTTTTGTCCGGATGTAGAACCAGAGCTAATTTCCGATACTGTTTTCTTATCACTCGCTCATCTGCTGTAGGGCTCACATCCAGTACCCTATACCAGTCACTCTCACCACTTATTCGAGTTTCGGACGATATGTATACGTCTAGGGTTGTAATCAGCTGTTGTATACTGTCAAGACCCGGATAGAGTGATTGGGCTTTCAGTGCAAATCTCTTCCCACCTAAGTAATCTTTAGCTTCAAACTTACTGAGGGCAATCTCTTTTGCCCTGACAGCCTCGTCTTTATTGCACTCCATAACAGCAATTTCCTTTTCTGGTGATACCCGGTATTTCGCAAACTTTAGCAGACAAGTTTCCAGCAATAAATCGTACCTAGTTAAAACGAAACACGTGCATGAGCCAGTATATTCAAACACCGATAAAAATAATAATTTCTAGCTGAACCTTTTACAAGTTTATCCTAAATGGACAATTCAGTAGTAACCGACAACAGTAATGTTGAAAACTGTCGGAACATAGTTGTATATGTAGATTATAATGTTAAACATTTTGCAAACGGAGTGAAGCATTAAAGCCACATTGATAAAACCACCACAGTATCTTCGACGTTTTATGAAACCTGGGTTTTGCTAATTCTTTAACATAGAAGTTTCCGAAAACAAAATCAAACTTAGTTTAGAAAGATATACACATGCCAAAAGAATTCAACACCTACAACTATAAAATATCTAGCTTAACTTTTCCGTGTCTATCAATCAACTACTAACATGCAAAAGTAATGTGGAAATCTCCTCGAACTTAGAGGCAACCAGGTTCAAATTATGTGAAATTCTATGTAAATGAAATGATGGCATTAACCCGGACAAAAATTCTCCCTTTACAAAATTATACGATATCAAAGATTTTTAAATAATGGATAATGAACTATAACATGCACACACAATTTTTTTTTTTAAATAATCAGAAACTTCTTTTGCCCTAGCTCGTTTTAATTGCATTCATTACCTTTCTAGTTTCTTTTTTTCTTTTGTTATATAATCAATGAAGCCACCGACAAAATTAATGAAACCAGGACAACATTTTTGTTATTTGAAGGATACCCAGACTCTCTCAAACTTAAGAAGAAAAGGTTTTCGACACAACAACTAACCTAGTTAAAAAAGATACACAGATGAGCAAATAGAATGCAAACAGCAACAAAAATTATATATCTAGCTTAATTTATTCATTTCTTTCCTAAATAGACAATTAACTAGTGACATGCAAAAGTAAGGTGTTCTCAGAATTCAGTCATAACTATGTTTAAATCTTAGGAAATTTTATGAGTGAAGGCATCCAAGGTAACAGCTTTCTGCGCAAAATTCATCCCTTTTCATCAACCAACCTCTGATGTATGCCTTTTCTAAGTGTACCAATGACATAACAATGAAGCCTTAACTGTAACACACAAAAGGAATCCTCAAAACAAAAATTCTTTCGCGTGATACAAAACTATTTTGTTTTTATTTTTGTTTTTGCATGATGCCACTAATAAATAACCACAACAGAAAATTTGTTGGTTACATACAGGAGTTCTCTAATTTTAGCAAATAAGTTTCTCACGCAAAAATAATCCTATTTAGAATGATGCACACGCATGAGCAAATCGAATTCGGAAACTAAAAAAGTCAAAAAAAAATAAAAATGCCCAGACATTTCAAGTTTATCACAGAGAGACAGTAAACTAGTGACACGCAAAAGTAATGCAAGATTCTCTCCAAACTTGGTTCTAACAATGTTCGAGTGATGTGAAACTTAAAGTCATCATAAGACAAATTTAGTATGAACCCGGTCCATAAAGGGTACAGAATCAGTATCAATAATATTTCAGTGTTCTACTTCTATTTAATTTGAGGGTGGGCTCCATAAAAATTCCCCATTTATTTCTTAGGGTTCTTAAGGGTTGCCACTCTAAAAAATAGTGGACCGAGATCCATCCCAAACTTACTCGTAATTATTCTTAGAAAGTGTGAAGACAATCAATCAAGCAAAATTAAAAAAAAAAACATAACAGCAGAATTGTTGTTTTCCGATACTCGGACTCTCTCATACTAAAGCAGATAAATTTCCGACACAATCAAACCTAGTTTAGAAAGACACAAACAAGAGCCAATAGAATTCAAACAGAAAAAAATATAAAATCTTTGGCTGATTTCCATATTTATCCTAGACAGACAATTAACTAGTAACCGACAAAAGTAATGTTGAAATCCCCGGGAACTTGGCTGTAATCCATTCAAATGATGTAAATGATTACACAATTTGTCGTTTTACGGCACCGCCACTAATCAAAATAAACAAACCCGTTATATCACATTTGTCGTTTTACAATACCAGGAATTTTTTTCATAATTTAGCAGACAAGTTTTCGACAAATCATATCTAATTTAGAAGGATACACACATATAGGCTAATAGACTTCATCAATTCAAAATCCAAAAAAATATCTACAGAAACTTTTTCATGAACAACTGGGATACATAAATAATAAATTATACCCGAAATCAAGTTGAGATTTCATTAAACCTAGCCGTAAGCCTATAATTATGTTCAAATGAAGCGAAAATTATGCAATAATGGGAAAAGGTTCAAGCTATGAGTAACCAAAACAAATTATTTTATCCATTTATATCAATCTACCTTTGGATTCTATCTATTTAAATTTACCAACAGCATTGAAATAACAATCCGACATGCAACAGGAAAAAAAAAAACCCGAAAAATAACTAACTCGCACACGTGCGCGCAAACTACGGAATCTTATCGAATAAAGCCATTATAACACCAAATTATGCTAAAACTCACTCAAAAAAGCAAATTTTAGATGACATAAGAACCCAAATAAGAAAAACATGACCTTTAACCAAAAACCCTTTTATCTATACCAAATGGCATTTAAAACATATCTCATCATGTGTTTTATATTTTATATAACATTCTATATATAATTCTGTATCAACATAAACACTATATAGATACATATCATAGTAAATTCTGTATCAACTGATATAACTATAAAATATAAACCCATTACTCCAAAATATTAAAAAAAAACTGATCTAACATGCAAAATTTATCAATCAACGTAAAACCCAGATAAAAGATTGTATCTTTTATCTAACATTCTACATATAATTCTGTATACCCACAACTGAAAAAACTATAAAGTATAAACCCATTACTCCAAAATATTAAAAAAAAACTGATCTAACATGCAAAATTTATCAATCAACTTAAAATTCAGATAAAAGAGCAATAAAATTCAAATGGGTTTAATACAAGATTAAAAAGAAAATGAGAAAAATGATAAAAGTTCATAGAAATTACCAATGCTAGAAGAGGATTGGTCTAGTGAGAGAAGCCACTGATAAAATATATATATATATATATATATATTTGGCGCTCTATTTCTTCTCTCTTCTGAGTATTATATTTAGTCTTAAAAATATATTTGAGACACAAAGCTGTATTTAAACCATGTTTTTTTAACCCAACAGATACACCTTTGGTTAAGTTAAGTTTGCCTTTTCTCTTTTGAGTAAATCATCGTGGTTAAGGAAGATATTTGTCATTTTCTATATTTGGTTTGGTAAAAAATCGGTTGTAATTGAATAAGTACGTTGAACATTAATCACGACGGTTAAATGATGATGACTATATTTGACTATTCAGTAATTATGACGACGGGGCGGACATGTCATGTTTAATGAATTACTATATAATGTTTTGAACTTATTTAGGTAAAATATCGTCTGTGATTAAATATCTACGTTTACGATGAATCCGTTTGAATTTGTAACTCTTGAGTGACTATGATGACGGGGCAGACTCGTCGCGGTTAATGAAAATATTTACAATGTTCTATATTCGTTTTGGTAAAAGATCGACTGTAATTAAATTTGTACGCTTGCATTAATATGTGGAGTTAATTTTTTAACTATTGAGTAACTATGATGACGGGAATCGGGCCCGTCGTGGTGAATGAAAGTATTTGCAATGCTCTAGATTCGTTTAAGTCTGTAATTGAATATGTACGTTTAAAGAAGAAAAAAAATACTTACGTTTAACATTAATCCGTACAGTTAAATTTATGACTGTTAAGTGATTTTGGTGACTGGGTCGCCCCGTCGTGCTTAATGAAGATATTTACAATGTTTTAAATTTGTTTGGGTAAAAGATTGATTGTAATTGAATATACGAGTCTAGCGTTAATCCGTACAATTTAAATTTTAACATTTGAGTAACTATGATGACGGGGTCGGGCCCGTAGTGTTTAATGAAGATATTTACAATGTTCTAAATTCGTTTAGGTAAAAGATCGATTGTAATTGAATTCGTACGTTTACGATTAATCCGTACATTTAAAATTTTAACTCTTGAGTGAATGATGATAGGGTCGGGTCCATAGTGTTTAATGAAGATATTTACAATGTTATAAATTCGTTTGGATAAAAGATATATTGTAATTGAATCCGTAAACGTACGATGAATTCATACAGTTAAATTTTTAACTCTTGAGTGACTGGTCGGATTTGTCATGCTTAATGAAGATATTTACAATGTTTTTAATCGTTTAGGTAAAAAATCGATTGTAATTAACTCGTATAATTCGTATAATTAGCATTAATTATACGTTTTCAGGATAGAAAGTTATTGTTGAAAACATGATTAAAGCACGTTTTTTGAACCTGTGTGTTATGTGCATCGATTCTAATATGAAATAATAAGTTCGAAGTAACAATATCCTCATAATTAAATTACTTAACTTATCTGGTTGTACAAGTTTTGGATGCAACGATTGCCTTTAATCAATAAGATTATGAGACATCATAGTGTTTTACTTCTGTTCGAACGTGAATTAACGTTGGTGCTACGAATAAAACATGTCATTTTGAAGTGATATATGGAAAAATTAATTAAAAAAACTCTACTACCAACAAAGCACATAAATGTAGTCTTACTTTTCAATTTTATTTATCGACTACTTTAATAGCTATGATTATCTTAATACCAAGAAAACTAATTGTTGTAACAGAGACCAATAAACTGTTCACTACTTTTCCTCCTCATAACTTATAAAGGTAAAATGGTAATTTTTTTTATATTAATTTTTTTATAGTTTGGGTTTATAAGACCTTAGTACTACTCCACGATTCAATTAACTCATTGTTACCTAGACTGGACTCACCGGAGTTATCGATCAATATAATTTTTAAAATAGTTTTGTCATTGTCATTTGAGTATATGGGCAAACATATTAAAATGTCCGTCTAAAACGAACTTGCAACTATTCGTACATGTTTCCAGAATATATTTCTTTCATATATATTTATTGTACTTCCTTAATTTTTTAAAAATTTTGGTAATAATGTACAACATTAGTATAAGTAGTCTTAAAACATCCAGGCATTTATACCAGTCTTGTTTAATGCACTTCTTAAAAAAACGTTGTATTTGGTCAATGTACATAAATATTACAAATAGTCTTTAAATCCATATAGTGAAAATAAATTGACTGTTGGTATGTCACTATACACTATCCATTTATTAAATACACATATCATAAATATCATTACATAATTCGCAAAGTATTAATGGATGCAAATAATCAAAGTAAATATGTTAAATAAAATATGTTTAAAACAATGCGTCTGATCAATTTTATTATGACAATTAAGTTCATTATTTCGTAACGGACCATTTTTCTTTTTTGGATACTATAAAGTTGAGACTTTTGGACTTGGATTTAGTGATGCTTAGTTGAACAAATTCAATAAAATAGTGACTCATAAAACTTATTTAAGACTTTTATTTTGGCTCAATGATGATGGAAAAAAAAAAAAACCAACTTATGTTCCTTATGCTTGGCAATGTCAGTTACAAAGTGTTAACTCTCACCTTTGTCATTTACGTTAACCTTTCTAATTGATTTGCATGCAGATTGCAACATAATTTATTTGATAATAAAAAATTATGATATTGGGAATATTTTTTCCCCCATTTAAATTGAACTTTCAAACTTATGTATAACCTTATTTCTCATCTACGATATATTTAATTTTTCCTTTCAGAACTACTTTAGACTACACAAGCCATATCAATAATTTTACTGGCAGTCATGATTGTAATATAATGTAACAAACTTATTTTAATAACTAACGAGTTTCTTTAATTTTTTTTTGATCTCTGTCATGTATAAATGAAGTATATTTTTGTTGTCGAAGATTTGTATAAATAAAGTATAATTGCAATATAGGAGATGTGGTTGATAGCCAGTCGACCTGTTAGCGAAAAGTCTTTTCCGGATCATGAATAATTCTGTTCTTTTAAACTTACCCAAAAAAATTCTATTCTTATAAGAAATGAACTAGCGTCAATAGAATTATATAGTTCTCAAATATATATAAATATTGTTTGGTAAATGACTAAATGAGTCAATCATGAACGCGTGTCTATTAGGTTCATTAAAAGTTGATTATAAGATTTAAGAAATTATTTATATAATAAAAAATATATATAAAAACAACTAAAATTATTTTCCCATCAAGTTAAACAACCAAGGTTATGCAAACCAAATGGTTTGCTTAACATTATTTAGATGTAAATGGTTTAACTATATTTTATAACGGAAAATCTAACAAGTGCCCCCCATGCATTGGTTAGTAATGTATGGAATTTGTTTAATTTTTTTTTTTGTATTATAGTAATACATTAATAGTATTTTCTTATTTAAATAAATCAAATACATAAAAGTGATTATGTTATAATGTTATGTTATAAATTCAATGAATATTCATATTAAACGCAACTTGATTATAGAAATGTATTTAACGGTTAAATGATACCTTACGAGACACTCGTTAGCAAAATCGATTTCAAAATAGTGTAAGTATTTTAAATAATTATATCGTCTTCTAACATTAAAAATTAATATAATAATCTATTATATGAAAAGTTCGTGAGCATACTCAATCGTACTCGTCAAATGATCGTTTCAAAAGATAAAACTTTTATAAAAACATTAGCGCAATAATATACAACCATAAGTTTGGAGGCCAAAGAGAAAACTTAACATTTACAAAAGTTTAATTTCTCACAAAGTAGCCACTAGCCAAACAGTTTATCGGGCTATTAAACTTTCAGAAATCAAATAAAGATCTAGTCTTTAAATGAAGTACAGATTCTAATATAGTCAACAATTGTTGCGATCTCTTATGAAAACTATTTCAAAGACTTAAGACTTTTATTTTGTCTCAATAGATGTTGACAAAAAAACAACAACTTATGTTCTTTATGTTTGGAAATGTCAGTTACAAATTATTAACTCTCACTTTTGTCATTTACGTTAACCTTCCTAACTGATTTGCATGTAGATTGCAACATAATTTATTTGATAATAAAAAATTATGATATTGTGAATTTTTGTTCCCCCAATTAAATTGAATTTTCAAACTTATGTATAACCTCATTTCTCATTTACGATATATTTTATTTTTCCTTTCAGAACTACTTTAGACTACACAAGGCATATCAATAATTTTACGGGGTAGCCATGATTGTAATATAATGTAACAAAATTATTTTAATAACTAACGAGTTTCTTTAATTTTGTTTTGATCTCTGCCATGTATAAATGAAGTATTTTTATTTTTTTGAAGATCTGTATAAATAAAGTATAGTTGTAATATAGGAGATGCGGTTGATAGCCAATCGAACTGTTAGCGAAAAGTCTTTTCCGGCTCATGAATAATTCTATTCTTTTAAACTTACCCAAAAAAAATCTATTCTTATAAGAAGTTAACTAGCCTCAATAGAATTATATATTCACGAGCCGGAAAAGATTTCTCACATATATATAAAGATTGTTTGGTAAATGACTAAATGAGTCAATCATGAACGCGTGTCTGTTAGGTTTCCCATCAACTAAAAGTATTTTCCCATCAAGTTAAACAACTAAGATTATGCAAACCAAATGGTTTGTTTAACATTATTTAGATGTAAATGGTTTACTATTTTATAACGGAAAAGCTAACAAGTGCCCCCATGCATTGGTTAGTAATGTATGGAATATGTTTATTTATTTATTTTTTTTATTATAGTAATACATTAATAGTATTTTCTTATTTAAGTAAATCAAATACATAAAAATGATTATGTTATAATGTTATGTTATAAATACAACGAATATTCATATTAAACGCAACTTGATTATAGAAATGTATTTAACGGTTAAATGATACCTTACGAGACACTCGTTAGCAAAATCGATTTTAAAATAGTGTAAGTATTTTAAATAATTATATCGTCTTCTAACATTAATAATCTATTATACGAAAAGTTCGTGAGCAGACTCAATTGTACTCGTCAAATGTTCGTTTCAAAAGATAAAACTTTTATAAAAAATTAGCGCAATAATATACAACCATAAGTTTGGAGGACAAAGAGAAGATTTAACATTTACAAAAGTTTTCTTTCTCACAAAGTAGCCACTAGCCAGACAGTTTATCGGGCTATTAAACTTTCAGAAATACAAATATAGATCTAGTCTTTAAATGAAGTGAAGATTCTAATATATTCAACAATTGTTGCGATCTCTTATGAACACTATTTCAAAGACTTAAAAGACTTATTTTGGCTCAGTAGATGATGATAAAAAAAACACCAACCTATGTTCTTTATGTTTGGCAATGTTAGTTACAAAGTATTAACTCTCACTTTTGTCATTTACGTTAACCTTCCTAACTGATTTGCATGTAGATTGCAACATAATTTATTTGATAATAAAAAATTATGATATTGTGAATTTTTGTACCTCAAATTAAATCGAACTTTCAAACTTATGTATAACCTCATTTCTCATCTACAATATATTTTATTTTTCCTTTCAGAACTACTTTAGACTACACAAGACATATCAATAATTTTACATGGTAGTCATGATTGTAATATAATGTAACAAACTTATTTTAATAATTAACGAGTTTTTTAATTTTGTTTTGATCTCTGCAATGTATAAATGAAGTATTTTTTTTTTTGAAGACATGTATAAATAAAGTATAGTTGTAATATACGAGATGCGATTGCTAGCCAATCGAACTGTTAGCGAAAAGTCTTTTCCGGCTCATGAATAATTCTATTCTTTTAAACTTATCCAAAAAAAATCTATTCTTATAAGAAGTGAACTAGCCTCAATAGAATTATATATTCACGAGCCGGAAAATATTTCTCACATTTATATAAAGATTGTTTGGTAAATGACTAAATGAGTCAATCATGAACTCGTGTCTGTTAGGTTCATTAAAAGTTGATTATAAGATTTAAGAAATTATTTATATAATAAAAAAAAAATATTTAAAAACAACTAAAATTATTTTCCCATCAAGTTAAACAAGTAAGATTATGCAAACCAAATGGTTTGTTTAACATTATTTAGATGTAAATGACTTACTATTTTATAACGGAAAAGCTAATAAGTGCCTCCCATGCATTGGTTAGTAATGTATGGAATTTTTTTTTTTTTTCTTGTATTATAGTAATGCATTAATAGTATTTCCTTATTTAAGTAAATCAAATAAATAAAAATGATAATGTTATAATGTTATTGTATAAATGCAACGAATATTCATATTAAACGCAGCTTGATTATAGAAATGTATTTAACGGTTAAATGATACCTTATGAGACACTCGTTAGCAAAATCGATTTTAAAATAGTGTAAGTATTTTAAATAATTATATCGTCTTCTATCATTAAAAATTAATATAGTAATCTATTATACGAAAAGTTCGTGAGCAGACTCAATTGTACTCGTCAAATGTTCGTTTCAAAAGAGAAAACTTTTATAAAAAAATTAGCGCAATAATATACAACCATAAGTTTGGAGGCCAAAGAGAAGAGTTAACATTTACAAAAGTTTTCTTTCTCACAAAGTAGCCACTAGCCAGACAGTTTATCGGGCTATTAAACTTTCAGAAATCCAAATAAAGATCTAGTCTTTAAATGAAGTGCAGATTCTAATATATTCAACGATTGTTGCGATCTCTTATGAACACTTTTTCAACGACTTAAGACCTTAGTACTACTCCACGATTCAATTAACTCATTGTTACGTAGACCGGATTCACCGGAGTTATCGATCAATATAATTTTTTAAATAGTTTTGTCATTGTCATTTGAGTATATGGGCAAACATATTAACATGTCCATCTAAAACGAACTTCCAACTATTCGTACATGTTTCCCAGAATATATTGCTTTCATATATATTTATTATACTTCCTTAATTTTTTAAAATTTTTGGTAATAATGTACAACATTAGTATAAATAGTCTTAAAACATTCAAGCATTTATACCAGTCTTGTTTAATGCACTTCTTAAAAAAAACGTTGTATTTGGTCAATGTACATAAATATTACAAATAGTCTTTAAATCCATATAGTGGAAATAAATTGACTGTCGGTATGTCACTATACACTATCCATTTATTAAATACACATATCGTAAATATCATTACATAATTCGCAAAGTATTAATGAATGCAAATAATCAAAGTAAATCTGCTAAATAAAATATGTTTAAAACAATGCGTCTGATCAATATTATTATGACAATTAAGTTCATTATTTCGTAAGGGAAAAAACATTTTGAAATTGCTCATATTTATCCAAATCTCAACGGTTAACAAACAGTAATTGGATTTCAAATTTTAACATTGCCATAATTAAACCACTAATTTATATACATACTCCATTCGTCTTGAAACTGAAATGAACATAAATTGTTTAAACTGCATAAACGAAATCCCCATAACAACAAAAACTAAAAAAAAAAATGCAAATATCACAATCTTGATGTCATGCTAAAAACCGTCTAACAATTGAAAAAAAAACGAAACTTGTGTCCAATCAAGCAATCGATGTCACCTTCGCCATATGTCTCGGCCCTGCATATACATATAGCAAATATAAAAATCTTATACAAGCAACAAAATTAAAAACTTAAATAAAATTTGGATGGTATGAATCAGAAAATTATTTTAAAATGCTAGTTTATAAAAAAAATAGCAGATACCAACACCATACAACTCCTCATACTAGATTCTGCTAGCAATATCTTTGATATAGTAATATAAGTATAATTAAAAAAAATACTTACAGAGTCAATTCTTTTCTTCCACGAAATTGATGTGTGATTTTGGCCAAACAAAATAGTCTCCAAGCCCGACTTCGTTAATTGTCTTTGCATCAGGAGTTGCCTTGTAAAGTTTTGCGGAGTAAATCTTTTTAATAGACATGCTGACCTTCATTTCATACTCCTTTAGACTATAATTGTGACAAGTCCCTTTATGATTTAAATCAGTAACTTTCTCTGCGATTGCAACAACATCATTATCCCAATTAAGCAACTCACACCACCTGAATGGGGTTGGTTCAATGGGTGTCGATTTAGATCTATCTCCTTTTCTCGAGTTTGACTTGCTTGTTTTTTTCATCATATGGGGCAAATCTGTTGATGACTTACTAGCTCCTTGAGGCGTGGGCATATGTGCTATCTCATGTATGAGCATAGTTGCTACCTTAGGTGCAAAAATACGTTTAGATGGCCTTCTTTTCACCTGTGTACGGGTTAAAAATAGTAAGGAACATCAGAATTATTATTCTATCTCATATCATATTATATTGCTATAAAAGTATATAAATTACTTTTCAACATTACAATTACAGTACAACATTCGTAAAAAGTTAAAAAATAGTAGCAATACTTTGACAAAAGAAAAGGCAAGCTGTCAGCTCTTAGCCACACTACAATAAATAATCTATAAAAAAACTGATAAACTAGTGCCTTTGATTAAGTAATATCACGTGGTGTTAGAAAACTGCATGGAGTACCCTGCAATGGTACTTTGGCTATTCACTATCTACGTTCATAAATTTTCTATATATAAAAATCTAACCGCAGAATGAAAAACAAGACTTCTTTTAATAAGAGAGAGAAACGATGATTGGTAGAAACAATTATAAAAATTGTATTTTAGTAGTTTATTCATAAACAAGAATATCTAACCCAAACAAATAATGTCTAACCTTACGAGAACCAGAAGCAAGATCCGGTGGTGTATTTATTTTATTTGTCTTTTTCTCCAAACTCTTTTTCTGTTTACTTTCTTCCGAGTTCATAATATGAGAATGAAGAACGGCGTTGTACTTACTCGTAGAAACAAAACTCCCAACACCTGGCAAACCCTTAGCTTTCTTGCCAAAAACTTGAGTCAATGGATCGTCATCGATCGACAAAGGATGAATACCAATGTTGTTTTCTGCACTTTCTTTACCTTCATCGACTTTTTGCTTGAACTTGCTACTGTAATATTAATCATGATGTCTACATTGATAAAAAAAATTGCAAAGGGTTTATATATATTATAAAAAAGTCATTCGTTTTTTTTTTAAAACAAAAACCTTATCCAAAATTGCAAAGGGTTTATATATACTATAAAAAAATTGCAAAGGGTTCAAATATACTATAAAAATGTCTGAATAATTAATTATGTGAAACTTTATTCTTAAACTTACTAAAAATGGTTGAACACTAGGCAGTGGAGTTCGATTCTTTCTTGTATGAGTTTCAATCCACACCTCACTTCGTGACACAACATTACCTCGTTTTTTAGCCTAAATAACATAAAATAGTTACTTCAATTATTAGTTTCATGTCATAACACAACTATAGCAGAAATCAGATTAATCGTATTGGAAAAGTACCATGTCATACTCAACCATTGCTGCGCTTTTTCGCCCGCCGGTATGCCCGTACAAACTACATTTTTACTTTTAACAACTTTAGCTCTTCGCTCTATTTGTTCGTCACTAGACTCATAGATACAAAATTTCTCCCAATCATCCTTCGCAATCCCCTTAGGAATATTCACCATTTTCGCCTCTAAAGTGATATGAACGTCCAAATGACTCTTTCTTAGACTCGACTTTAGTTTTCGGAAAGCACTTGGCATTGATTTTTCAATACTTTCTCTTAGATAACCTGGTACATTAAATTTTTTCTGCACACAAACATAGTATTATTTATATTCTAACAATTACTAAAAACCCTCATTAAAAAAACAATAAGAGTTGATGAGATTTTTTTCTCTTACCACTATTTCATTCCAAACATCATCCTTATGTCTTTGTTCTACCTTTAACCAACTAGTATAGCTAATAGGCACATAGGTAGTCACATATTTACCAACTTTAGCCTTAAAACGAGTTCCATTGGGTCCAACTGCTTCCCCATGACGATTGAACATTATATCAAGTTAATAATTGTAAAGCATGATGTATAAATAGACTTAAACCAGTAGAAGAATTAAACAGTGACAACAATGTAAGACAAAATAAGTTAAAACAATAAATTATTACCAAAGACAAATAGCAACTCAAATCAAAGTAGACCACCTTTAAATACTTAATCCCAGAACAAGGCCAAGGATAATACAAAATGTGGTGAAAAAAACTATCACACAAGTAAAACTATAGCATCTCAAGCCATTAAAAATCATGAAAAATTGGAAAAACAAACTGTATGTTCAAACATCATTAAATCACTAATATTTTCTAAAATAAAAACAAAGTTAGAGCACATTAAAAAAACCGTAGTAAAATTCACTAATCAAATATCAACAAATTCTTTAAGACGGGGTTGTCCTTCAAACAAGATTGATAGTCTGTTGGAATGTCTAGTTTGTCAACTTCCTTACTCAATCTTCGGTGTATTTAAAACCACATGCCACCCATCATCTTTATAATTTTTAGAGTAAAAAATTGCCACTGCTTCTTGAGCTAAAATGAACGGATCCTCATCAACTCGTTCCTTATTCTTAAGGTTTTTTAAATTTACCATCACGTGGTTCCAAAGTGAATCAACCTTAGAACCATTTTTAGAGTCTTCCACTTTCACCCAATCACAATAAAAAACCCTCTCTTTAAAATCTATATAGTCCAACTCTAATATCTCTCTAATAACTCCATAAAAGGTCATCTTATCTTCCTTCGGATTTTTGTCTTTTCTACCAGAAACAAAAAGAGAATATGCTTCCATTGACACTCCGCTGTCCTGAGTTACCAAACATTCTTCCGAAGAATTAGGAGAGAATATGAAACCATTAACACGATACTTTGTGAATCTCTTTGCTTTATGTAGTGGACCCTTGGCTAATCTCCATATCATTGCATTAGTTTGCTTTGCATCCAACAACTGCCATGAAAATAAAAATCAACTTTATAATCAGAAATTCACTACTAAGTATAACAATAAATAACACTAGATATACCTCATCACACAGCCAATGAATGAATTCTTTAACAGTTGCGTTTCCTCTCCGACCAGCGGCTTGATCCCGAGTTGAGAAGTAACCATTATATTTTCTACATGTAGTGTCACATCAGGTCATCCACGTTAAAAAAAACACTATTTGTAAAATACAACTTGTAGCAATGCACACTTACTTTTCCCATTCATTTAATTTATCAGAGTTTGCGAGTCGATTTAAAATCCATCGGCGTACTTGCTCAAACTGAACGTGGTTCAGCTGAAAGGTTTCCCCAATTCCAAATGATTGTTCATCTGTAAAGTCAACACTCTCGTCCAGCCAATCTTCTCAACCGGCTTTGTAACCCCTCATATTTGCGTTTGGCATATACTCCATACAAAACATGGCAGCTTCGTCTACAAGGTAAGCCTCGGCTATTGACCCTTCTATGTATTGCTTATTAAGGGTATATTCCTTGTACACTTTCATTAATCTTTCAAAATTGGATTTTAAAGATTAATATCATCAATAAATTAGAATTAAGTGCTATACGTGCATACAAACAACAAAAAACAAGTATGCACCTTTCAAATGGGTACATCCATCGGAATTTTACTGGGCCACACAATAAGGCTTCATCGGTGAGATGAACCATACAATGCACACTTATAACGAAGAAAGAAGGTGGAAAATCTTTTTCAAGCATGCACATTGCCTCAACCAATGCTCGTTTTGCAAGCTCGAGCTCTTTTTTATTGATCACCTTAGCACATAAAATCTTGAAAAATAAGCTAATTCGTTGAATTGCATTTCTAATATCTTTATTCTTGTGAAAAGAATGCCTAAATAGTAGGGGAAACAAATGTTCCATTATCACGTGATAGTCATGTGACTTGAGCCCTTTTAGCTCTGGAGGATCGATGCTAACACAATTACTCAAATTTGAGGAGAAATTTGTAGGCAACTTTAGATCTTTTAAAGTTTGACAAAACTGTCGTTTTTCCTCATTTGTTAAGACGTAAGATGCTTTTGGAATCGACATTTTTCCGGTTTCTCCATCTTTAACCATCCACAACTTTTTCTTAACTCCTAATTTATTCATTTCTTTCCGACCTTGTATTCCATCCTTAGTCTTTTTTTTCACACCCATCAACAAGTTCAATAAGTACTCTGTTATATTTTTCTCAGTGTGCATAACGTCAATGTTATGTCTCACTTCAAGAGTTTTCCAATAAGGAAAATCAAACAAAATAGACCTTCTTGACCATGGTGCGGCAAGAGTTGACTCATCTTCAGAATTGTCATTTTCTCCAATCTTACCTTGCCTTTTACACTTTCCACGAGTAACTTTATTTAACCGTTTCCTTTCATTACTTGCAAGAACTTTTGCTATCTTTTGTTCAACCTCTTCCCCTGATAATCGATATGGAGGGGGTAGTTGTTCAAGTGTTTTATTGAATCTTCTATTACTCCTGAACTTGTGATCAGAGTTCAAAAATCTTCGGTATCCATGATAATATATTTTAGTAGAGTCTCCAAGTCGCGAGGAGACGATATCATCGGCACAAACCGGACAAGCTTTATATCCATGAACAGTGCAATCTGAAAGGTTTCCATAAGCTGGAAAGTCATGGACACCCCAAAGCAGCATTGCCCTCATGTTAAATGTTTTCTTAGTAAATGCATCCCATGTTTGTATGCCTTTAAACCACAGCTCTTTCAGATCATCTACTAAAAGTTCCAAAAATACATCAATTTTATTTCCTGGCCCTTTTTTTCCAGAGATTAGTAATGTCAGGAGAGAGAACTCTTTTTTCATGCACAACGATGGTGGAAGATTTAGTGGTGCTAAAATCATAGGCCAGCAACTATGATTGTTATTCATAGTTCCATGTGGATTAAAACCATCAGTTGATATTGCAAATAGTAAGTTCCTAGAATCTGAAGCAAACTCAGGCCAATTAATTTTGACCGAATTCCATTGAGGTGAGTCACAAGGATGTCTCATGAGATTTCCATCACTCTTTGCGTTTTGGTGCCAAGTCATTGCCTCAGCAATCCATGGAATACTAAAGAATCTTTTTAACCTAGGAATTAAGGGGAAATATTTCACAAGCTTAGAAGGTTCTTGTTTAAAAGATTTCTTTTTCTTTGTCTTATTTCTCAGAAATATCTTATACCGACTCGCTCCACATTTTGGGCAAGTATGGCGATGTTCGTGCTCTTTCCTATATAGAATGCAACCATTTATGCATGCATGAATGGTTTGACATTCCATTCCCAGCTCTTTAATTTGGTTTTTCATATTAGGATAATTTTTTGGAAGTTTGCATTCGGTGAACAAGCCCTCTAGCCACTCTAGTAATGCAGTTACACTGGTGCTTGTCCATCCGAAATGTGACTTCAAATTTTGCAGCTCTATAATGGTGGACAACGTGGTATTTCCATTAGGACAACCCGCATACAAAGGTTGAAATGCCATATCTCTAAATTTCTTGTAATTTTTGCTCTCTTGTATATGGGGTTCAACAACTATATCCTCTCCCACGTCATCTCCAATCACATCATCAAGTGCATTTTCTTTCTCTGTCATATGAATATCATATACATTGTTCATGAGCTCTTCTAGTCTAGGTAAGTTTGATTCTTCAGAGGGTGTTTCATCAATCATGTGCCTTACATTTCCTCCTATATCTCTGTTTTTTTCTCCATGATGTGTTCATGCCACATAATTTTCTTGCATACCATGTTGTAGTAAATGAAGGTTAATTACATCTACGTCAATTTACCTCCTCGAGTTCTCACAGCGGTTACATGGGCATGGAAAATGTGTCCGCCCATTTGAATTTTTATGAACAAATTCAATAAATTGTTGAACGCCTATGATATAATCTGGAGTCCCCTTTTGCTCATCCATGATTTGTCCAACGACATTATTATTTATTATTTTGTCTAAAATCTTTATGACAAAAAAAAAACCATTAGAAAAAAACAAAGACAAGTGGCTTATTTATACCTTCTAAGAGAATCCAACATAGCTAAGGCTAAATGTGTGCCAATGTAGTTATTCTAGTATTTTTCTCCATTAGATAGTCAGATAATAATCAACACAATTTTTAAAAAAGGTTACATTTCAAAAAAGTTAGTGACCTCTGTAGTCAATTACCAAATAAGAACTAGAGCTAGGAGCAAAATGAAACTAGATTTATGAAAATAAGTATAAAACCTTAAACACTATTACCTAAATATCATAGCAGAATCTATCAACCTAGAGTTTAAATCGTGGGCGTATCTGAGTTTCGTAGCTACGCCATCTTAGGAGCATGCTCGTGTTAAGCTAGAAAGATTTTCAAAATAAAAATAAAGTTAACGAAAGATATGAGGGAAAGGGAGAGTTGATGGAATTAGGAGAAAGAAGGAACTTCTACGAAATTTATATCCAATATAATGTTATTAAAGACATAACAGACTAAAACTATTTGGGGCAAACACTATATTTCATATGCTACCCCGATGTTATAAAAACCATGCTTAATACTAAAAATGAGCCCAACTATTAAGCACATAATCCATTTTTCTATTCAATTACTAGTTGTTGTTCAATTTTAGCACGTGTTCAAGCCAATCCCAAAAAGTAAATTCAACTTTTTAACCCTGTTATTATTATACTTCTTCAACTATATCCCAACACTGGAAGCTTGGACAAAGAACAACACTATAACGGACATGAAATAAATAAAAAAACCGGCTAACAGATGAACACTTAAGCACGGTATTATGTCAAACTCGAACTACATATTTAAACTGTAATTAAAATGAATAAATATAGTGGGACTAAAAAATCTAACAATTTGTTATAATAAAATTTGCAAACAAACCAAACACAATCACCCAATTGTAGCACAATATTATTAAAGAAAGAAAACCCTAGAATCCAATCTTATACAAATTTGATAGAAATTGGCTGATACTATGTGTTATTCAATTATAGATGAGGAAATATAAGAAGTATAGATATAAATAGACATAATATAAAAGAATCAAACCGTACTGTGTTAATTAGACAAAGTCAGAAAACTAACCAGATAGAATAAACAAGTCTCCGCAGCGTCAATGAACAGATCGCGATGAGGAGGGAGCAGATAAACGTGGACTTGTTACCACTTACGTGATTTATGATTGAGATAAGCACGAAGTTAACCTCTAAGAACGTGGGAAAAATACTCTCTCTAATTCGCGCCTGCAATTTTACCGAGTAATAAACACAGAGAAATGTATAATTTGGAAATTTTGATTCGTGTGGAACTCTTATGGTAATTAAAACTTACTTAAAAAAAATGATACTATCCATACACCCTTTCGTACTTATATAATTATATTATATAACAAGTTAACTTTAAGGTCTTTATGCCCACACTACTATTGTACATATTCCCCCCACAAATCTATATGCACGTATATACATGTATATATATTAAATAATTAATTTGTATTTATATTTTTCACATTATACTCATTCTATTACTTTTTCACTTTTGTTTATTTACCCATTTCATATTTATGTACACAGGTGATTTCAGATTTTAAAATTTGCTCATAACTTAATTAAATTTTGTTCTAAAACAAGTATATATATGAGCCCATTGTTATATTCTGAATTAATAAATGAATAGATACCGATACTAATATAGAAAACATGAAAAATAAACATAAATAATTTAATATGGCAGCTATATTCAAATGAGAGACTTATGGTGCATTTTATGTGTAATGTGTAATTTAGGATTAAAAATAATGCCATCATCTGTTTAGTTACTATTATTAAAAGGATGCTTTGAACTTTAGGTTCAGTTTATGGTTCAATTACTAGGAGTACGCTATATATATGTTATTTTTTTCTTAAAAAAGAATGAGAAATTAAGTGTAGAATTTATTAGCCGGTAACTTTTTACTAAATGGACATGTGAGTTATACATGTTGGAACATTAGTTAGAACGTTAATAGATGGTCCTAAATAATTACTTAGTTGGAATGTTATTAGATATTCCTAAATAATTACTTTGTTAAAATAAATATGATATTATTTTTTGGAACGTTAGTTGGAACGTTATTATGTGTTCCTAAATAATTACTTAGTTTGAATGTTATTAGGTGTTCCTAAATAATTACTTTGTTAAAATAAATATGATATTATTTTTTGGGATGCTTTTTTACAACCGGAACACATTAAATTCGTTCCGATTGCTAGGTACGGCTAGAAAGTGTTCCATGGTAAAAAGTACAAAGTGTTCCAAAATTGATGATTTGGTGTAGTGAAAGCATTCCATTTTGAAGTGATAGGCAGGAATTCATATGAAACGACTATCAACAAAACACGTAAATGTAATCGTGATTTATTTTACATTTTTCTCTATTGACTACTTGGACCGCTATGATTATCATAATAAAAAAAACAGTTGTCGTGATGGAGACCAACAAATTGTCTCACTGCTTTGATTTACTCAGCTTATAAAGGTAAAACGAGAAGTTTTTTTAATCTTAATTCACGGGTTTATAGCTCATTGTTAAGTAGACCGGAGTTATCAATCAATATTTTTTTAAGATTGATTTGTCATTATCACATATACTCGATTCATTTGATTATGCACAAGCATCTTAGAAAACATGTCCCCATCTAAATCAAACTTCTAACTTGTACATGTTTCCTAAAGTATCTTGAATTCATATATATATTCATTGTAGTTCTTTAATATACATGTTTCCTTAATTGTTTTAAAATTTTGGTAATAATGTACAACATTAGTATAAGAAGTCTTAAATGATGCTGGCATTTATATTTGTCATGTTTAATGCACTTTTTAAAAATCAGTCATTTTGGTAAATGTACATGACTATTATAAATAGTCTATAGATATATAGAGTGGAAATAAATTGACTGTCCACGTTATTGATATGTCAGTATAAGTATTTATAAATCCATATAATCAAAAAGTAAAACTGCCAACTACTTAAAAGATGGTCAAAACAATGGGTTGATATATCATTAATACTATGTCAATTAGGTTCATGCTTCTGTAACGGACCCTTTTTTTCTTTTTGGACACGACAAATTTGATATTTTCTGAGTTGGATTTAGAGATGTATTAGCTGGACAAATTCACTAAAAGAGGTGCCCATATTGTAACGGTTGAGGATGTAAAAATCAGACTTATGTAGATGAAAGTCTAGTTTTATGCTTACAAAAACTCATTTTAAAGCTTTTATATTTAGCTCAATAGATAATGACAAAAACCACCTACTTATGTTCTTGTGGATATGTCAGTTAGAAAGTGTTAACCCTTATTTGTCATTTACGTTAAACTTTCTAACTGATTTGCATGTGAATTGCAGTTTAATTTGTTTGAAAAGAAAATACCAAGGTCTTTCTCACGAGTCAAACAACTAAGATTATGCAAACCAAATTGTTTGATTAACATTATTGAGATGAATATAATTTGGTAGTTTATAATAATGTAAGTATTTTAAATAATCATATTGTCGTCTAACATTAAAAAGTAAATATAACAATCTATCATACGAAAGCTAGTGAACGGACTCAATTTGACTCGTTAAATGTTCGTTTCATGTGTTTTTTTAAAGAGAAAACTTTTATAAAAATTTGGACCACAACAATAAAATACAACCATAAGTTTTCAGGCCAAACATAAGACTTAACGTTTCCAAAATTATCTATGTCACAAGTATAGTTAGACAGTTTTTCGGGCTATTAAACTTTCAAGTAATCCAAGTAACGATCTAGTCTTTCCATGAACTACGGATTCTAATATATTTAACGATTGTGGCGATCTCTTATGGTCATCATTTCAAATTCTTTTAACTCTATAAATTCTCCGTTATCAAATTGAAATATGAGTGAATACCATTCTGCTTTGTATTCAAGATATACGCAAGGTAAGAGCTTCAACCATAACAGAGAAGAAAGTCTAATAGTTCCCACTCCAAACGTCTATAACATTCACACATTTATCATGTATTATCAAGCCGTCACCCTTTCATACACAGCGCTTTTTAAATAACCCGTTGGAGGTTTCTGTCAAACCCCAAAATCCGTAAAGGACATCGAGGCATGACCTTTTTAAATAAAAGAAAACTGAAACCTGTTGGTACAAAATTAAAATTTTTAAAAGAAAAGACTTGCGAGCTAAAGGAACAATTAAACAATAAATAAATGCTTGCCAAACGCGGCTACACGACCAAAAGGTTTTAACGAAATTAAATAAGAAGAACTAAACAAATGTAATTTGCCCGTAGGCTACAACCTCAAAACTGTTCTAAATAAAAAGAAAGCGAAAGCCCCAAACCCATGATGTTGCAAAGCAACCGCTCTTATCCAAACATGCCAACCTATGTGGTACCTGAAATACAAAATTGTAACGGTGAGTCCCACGCACATAACTAGACGGGACGGCACCACAAACACCGTCACTCCATCCCATAAATGCAAGAGCCCACAAATTCTACAACTACGATAATCGACGTATAAAAAGAAATATAATTACATTCTACAACTACGATAAATTAAATAAATTAAATAACATCTACACACATCTATAGCATACATGGACCTCTCACGCCACCTACCCCAGTCCGTAAGGTAGGTCATTCCCTATCCCTTCGGCCGTCTTATGTCCCCGGAATTAGGGAGAGACATAGACCATTGCAACATAAAAGTAGATTTATAGTGCGCACTTGGACCTCTCACGCCACTCGTCCCAGTCCGTAAGACGAGTCATTCCCTATCCCTTCGGCCGTCTTATGCCCCCGGAATTAGGGAGAGACATAGACCATTGCTAACATAAAAGTAAATATAGTGCACACTGGGACCTCTAACGCCACTCGCCCCGGTCCGTAAGACGAGTCATTCCCTATCCCCTCGGCCGTCTTCTGTCCCCGGAATTAGGGAGAGACAGAGACCATTGCCACTACAGCTAAATCACAAGGCCTCGGCCAATAATATAAAATCATCCAATTAACACAATCTCATACGTTTAAATATTAAGGCCTCGGCCAATAATATTATACTATTCAAATAACACAATCTCATACGTCACTCTAACGTAATTCAACATAACCCATAAGCTTAGGTGCTAGATTCACGACTAGCCAAACAAGTCTAACAACATAAACCTCTTTCAGGCATTTTAACAAACACCTTGTATGCATAAACTACAATTCATCTTTAATCAACAATAAATTACCCAATTTCACTAACAACTATGATAACACATAATCAACGCATAACAACACATAGGACTGAAGAAAATAAATTCACACCATACCATGAGTTCAATCAACAAACAATCGAAAACAAACTGTGTATTGGATACTAACTCTAGTTTGGATTTCAATATCAATACAATGAGATATCCTCTGTATCAAGCCAGTCCGAACCCATCTACAAACTAACAGCCCACTAGCTTTTAAAATAATAAAACCTTGAATTTCCTTAGCATGGCAAAAAAAACTAGACTACTTACACGTTATAGTAGGACACAACAGTAACTAGCAATATTAGCTGGAAAATATTACAAAATCTTTTACATTTAAATATGAAACTGCTAAATTTGCTAAAATTATATATGCTGCCAAGAATTTTAATTCAAGTTAAACTAAAAGTCACAACGATGCAAAAATCACAACTCTTTAGCATTACTGTTAGCTAGCTAAACATAATACTATTTATGATAATACAACACAACTAGTATCTAGCAATATTAGCTACAACAAATAACCCCAATTAGCAATTTAAGAACATGATTAATATAAAGGATAAAAAAACCCCAATTTCTAATAAACGCAAAATAAAATCCTAACATACACCCTCGTCTAGTCGCAATGGATAACCCCCGTTACCTTAGCGCGTAGAGGAGATGCTTCTGATAAGAACCCGTTAGCGTGGTTTCTTCTTCTTCTTCCTAGGCTTTGGAATCACCCTTTTTCTCTCTTTTCTCTCTTCTATTTTGCTGGATTTTTGGTTTTTAGAATGAAAAGTGGGCTGATTTTAGGTTTAGAAAAAACTGTTTTTAGCAAGTTTGTGGAAGCGAACTATTTGGTCCCCAAAGTTCTAAAAGCTAACTTTTAATCAAAATTATTAATATACTACTCAATAATAACAAATCTTTAGAAACAAAACTATTGGGTCCTTTTTATTTATAAAATTAGTAACAAGTTTTAAAAATAAAGCTTTTCGGAAGAGCTTCGGTTTTTGGCTAAAAATTAGTCGAGTGACCGGTTTTTGGTAAAATTTGAATAAAACGTTTTTGGATAAATGAATTCCTAATTAAAAACACTTATAAAAATACGGGATGTTACAACTAACCCTCCTTAAAAGAATTTCGTCCCGAAATTTCCTATCTAAACAACTATACCCAGAAATGATAAACTTCTATAAACAAGGCATAAAAATTTTAAACGTACAACTCGTGACATAATTCAAGAAATAACATACGCGGGGTTCGCAACCTGTAACAACTCCATATCTCAAATAAAATAAACTCCAGATAATGCACCATGTAAGAATAACCGCATGTATACAATATCTAACAGAATAACAGACAACAACGTAAATCAAGCGGCTGCAACATAAAAGTCAATAAAGTAAACTAAGCTAACATGCTTCTACCTCAACAACTAAATACATCTACAAAGCCCAAATAAGGTAAACACCTATATGCAATATCAAACATAATAAAAGACAACTCAACAACTCTGTAAACTCTAGGCGTTATAACAAAAATAAATTCCAAACTCTAGGTGTTACAACCCTTCCCCGATAAAGAAATTTCGTCCCGAAATTAAAATGCATCTAAAGAAAAGTACCTAAAGAAAAGTCGAGATTAGGATATTTCCTCTTCATCTCATCCTCGCGTTCCCAAGTCGCCTCCTCGGCTCCATGGTGTTTCCAAACCACCTTTACCAATCTAATCGTATTTCCTCGAAGTTCCTTCTCTTGCACATCGATAATCCTCATAGGTCCTACTTCATAGGTCACATCCGCACTGACCTCAATGTCCTCAAAGTCCACCACGTGTGAAGGGTCGTGGTGATACTTTTTCAACATTGACACATGGAAAACCGGGTGAACCCCCGCCAACTTTGGTGGCAAGTCCAACCGGTATGCAACTTCTCCAACTCGGTCCACGATCTCAAATGGTCCGATAAATCTCGGGCTCAACTTCCCTTTAGAGCCAAACCTCATAATCCCCTTCCTTGGCGAAACTCGCAAAAATACTTGATCCCCCTTTTTGAACTCCAAAGGTCTCCTCCTCTTATCCGCATAACTCTTTTGTCTACTTCGGGCTGTCTCAAGCCTTTGCCGAATTATCTTGATCTTTTCTGTCGTTTCTTGAACCAATTGCGGTCCTAACATTTCCGCTTCTCCCACCTCGGTCCAACACACCGGAGACCTACACGGCCGCCCGTATAAAGCCTCAAAAGGTGCCATGCCAATACTAGCCTGAAAGCTATTATTATACGCAAACTCCACTAAGGGTAGATGGCTCTCCCAACCTCCCTTAAAGTCGTTCACACACGCACGCAACATATCCTCTAGCACTTGGATAGTCCGCTCCGATTGTCCATCCGTTTGGGGATGGAACGCCGTACTCATTGTCAACTTGGTCCCTAAGGCATTTTGTAATGCGCCCCAGAACCTCGACACAAACCTCGCGTCTCGATCCGATACTATCGAAATAGGCACCCCATGAAGTCTAACAATTTCCTTAATATACTTCCGTCCCAAGATTTCCACCGAATTCGTCATCTTAATCGCAATGAAGTGTGCGGATTTGGTCAAACGGTCGACCACAACCCACACAGCGTCATTCCCACTTACCGATCTAGGTAAGTTGGTCACAAAATCCATTGCTATCCTTTCCCACTTCCATTCCGCTACCGGTAAGGGTTGGAGCATACCCGCCGGCCTTTGGTGTTCCGCTTTCACTTGCTGGCAAGTTAGACACCTGCTAACATATGAAGCTACATCTCGTTTCATTCCGGGCCACCAAAACTGTCTTTTCGCATCATGATACATTTTCGTCCCGCCGGGATGAACGGCTAATCGGGAGTGGTGAAACTCCTTTAATACTTCGTTCCTCATATTTTCCGTCACATAAGTCCTTCCTTTAAAGCATAGTTCTCCATCGGTTCCTTTCGTCCAACCATCTAATCCTTCGCTAGAACTCATCTGTTTCTCATAACTCTCCACTTTCTCGTCCCCATCTTGTGCTTCCAGAACCCTACTCACAAGTTCCGGTCGTACCACTATTGTGTACAAAGTCCCCCCATTAACAGGTCCCAACTCCAAGTCGAACTCGTTCACTTTTCCCATCATCATCCATTCCTCGATCGCCATATGCGCTAAGGTCGCATGAGACTTTCGACTCAAAGCATCCGCCACTACATTGGCCTTTCCCGGGTGATAGTGCAAGTCGTAGTCATACTGTTCCAGATATTCCATCCATCGTCGTTGTCGCATATTTAGATCACGTTGGGTAAAGATATGCCCTAAGCTCTTGTGATCCGAAAACACTTCGAACTTTTCCCCGAACAGATAATGTCTCCATATCTTCAACGCATGAACTATTGCCGCTAGCTCTAGGTCATGAGTCGGATAGTTCTTTTCGTGAACCTTTAGTTGTCGCGAAGCATATGCGATAACCTTTTCGTCTTGCATCAAGACGCAACCCAAGCCTTCCTTCGAAGCATCGCAATACACTTGATAACCCTTCCCTTGCTCGGGAATAACTAGTATGGGAGAACTAGTCAACCGCTTCTTGAGCTCTAAGAAAGCTTTTTCGCAAGCCTCACTCCACACGAACTTCACCCCCTTCTTAGTAAGGTAAGTCATTGGAGTCGCTAACTTCGAGAAATCCTTGACGAACCGTCGATAGTATCCAGCTAAACCCAAGAAACTTCGAATCTCGAACACGTTTTTCGGTTGTGCCCATTTCGAAACCGCCTCAATTTTCGTTGTGTCCACCTTTACCCCTGCTTCCGAGATCACATGTCCAAGAAATTTCACCTCATTTAGCCAAAACTCACATTTGCTAAATTTCCCGTAAAGTTGGTGCTCCCTCAACGTGAGCAACGCTAAACGGAGATGTTCCTCGTGTTCCTCTCTTGAACTCGAGTAGATCAAGATATCGTCGACGAAGACTACCACAAATTTGTCGAGATACTCCTTAAAGATTCGATTCATTAACTCCATAAATGCCGCCGGCGCATTAGTTAACCCGAATGGCATGACCACAAACTCATAGTGACCATACCGGGTCCTAAAGGCCGTTTTCGAAATATCATCATCCTTCACCCTTAATTGGTGATAGCCTGATCGCAAGTCGATTTTTGAAAAGAACGTTGCTCCCTTCAGTTGGTCAAACAAATCGTCAATCCGAGGTAGTGGGTATTTATTCTTAATAGTCACCCTATTTAGCTTTCGATAGTCGATGCACATCCTCATCGATCCATCCTTCTTTTGCACGAACAAGGCCGGTGCCGCCCATGGTGACGTACTCCGCCTAATAAACCCCTTTTCTAGCAGTTCTTCTAACTGCTTACTTAACTCCTTCAACTCTGCCGGTGCCAAACGGTACGGGGAAATGGCTATGGGTGCCGTTCCCGGTACCAAGTCGATAGAAAAATCTAACCCTCTTGTCGGTGGTAACCCCGGTAGATCCTTCGGAAACACATCTCTAAAATCGTCCACTACATGTGGCCATATTTCCACTTCCTCGTCGTTATCCACTATCGAGAGACTAGCCAAAAGACAAGACAGGTTGCCCGCAACCCGCTTGGAATAATAAGGAATAGAAGAAAGGGTAGCATCCCTTTCCCCATGAAAGAACACCTCATCTCCGGATGAAGTCGTAAGGAAAACCTTTCGTCGAACACAATCGATGAAAGAATTGAAATGAACCAACCAGTCCATTCCAAGTATCACGTCGAATCCCGACATCTCTATAACGACTAAGTCAAATATAAATACGTGGTCCGCGACCACCATCTCACAAGACCGACACACTCGGTCCAACACAACTCGACCCCCAACAGGAGTCTCTACAACTATCGGGTTCTCAAGAACCCCAATTTCTAACGACAAAGACTCAACTAGACTTCTAGATATAAAAGAACGTGAAGCCCCCGTATCGAAAAGAACATGTGCCCAAGATGAGCACACAAGAACCATACCTTGTACATTTGCCGGATCTCCTTGGTTTGGCAATTGTGGCAAGGCAAATAGACGTGCTTGAATTGGTGGGTTTCCTTGCGGTCCTCGATTTCCCCCATGATTCCCTCGGTTTCCCGGGCCCTGATAGCCTCCTCGGTAGTTCTCACGGTTTCCCCCTCCTTGGTGGTTACCTCGAAACCCTCCCCCTTGGTTCCCAGGTAATTGGTGTGGTGGTACGAATACTGGTCCTCTTGGTGGTGGTGGTGGCAACCTAGGTTGGTTAAACGGTCGGTTGGTGTCGATTCTTCCTTGTCCCCTGGGACAAACCCTTTCCGTATGTCCCATTCGGTTGCATGTCCTACATTGGACCCTAGGGCACTCGAATTGTCGATGACTCACGTCTCCACAGTGGAAACACGCTCCCCTTATCATGACGTTTGTCGGTGGTAGATTAAAACTCCTCTCTCCTCTTCCCGGTTGTTGAAATCGCGAATTATTCGCCATATCCCAAGTCCGCTTTTTATCTTCCCTCGGAGCATTTCCGGTTTTCGACTTCTCCGATATTCGCTTGTTATGGAGGAGAGCTCCTTCCACAGCTTGGGCTGATTTTACCAATTCGTTATAGTTGACATGTCGAGCCGATGCCAATTGTAACGAGATGGTCGGATTCAACCCCTTCATGAATCTCCTACATCTTTCTGCGCCCCCTATAACCGATTCTGGAGCATACCTCGAGAGTGAGGTAAACTTCAGTTGGTATGCTTGAACAGTCATACCCCCTTGATACAGCTCCTCGAAACGTCTTCTCATTTCGTCCTTATAAGAATCTGGAAGAAACTGTCGATTAAACAATTCGATGAACTCGTTCCATTCGAAGTTGCTTACGTCGTACGTATCCACAATTCCCAACCACCATTTCCGTGCTTCACCCTTTAGGTGAAACTGAGCCATATTCATTCGTTGCTCCCCGTTAACTATTCCCGCTGCCGATAAATATTTCTCCATTTCGTCCACCCATCCCTCAGCTATGGATGGTTCACCTAACCCATCGAAGGTCGGAGCCCCCAATCGAGTGAAGTTAAGCAATCCATTGTTGCTTGAACTCCCAGCTTGTGCATTCTGCACCATCATTTGTACCACCTTCTGAAGATCGGTCATCACTTGGTTAGCATTGACCGTTTCCGGTTCCGGTGCAAATGTCTCTTCTTCTTCCACATTCACTTCCTCATACACATTCTCAGCCTCGGGTTGCTCAAGTGGCGGGGCATTAGTGTTACCTCTCCCCCCACGATTTCTTGTTGTCCTTCTTCCTCTAGTTGCTCCACGCCCCCTTGGAGCTCTTCTTCCTCTTCCATCTGCCCTACCTCGGGTAGCCGCACCGCTTGATGGTGGTGCGCCCCCGCGTGTAGCTGGTCCCCTTCCACTAGTCCTTGTGGTAATAGCCATTACTATAACAGGTTAAACAGACACTTTAGTCCACGACTACATCATTAACAATACAAAAACGAAAAATTCCTCAACATTTGTAAATTCCTTACATGAAACATATCACCCAACTACATCATTTTAGTTCACAACATATCAACATCCATTCGCATAAAATGTTCATTATCACACAAGTTAATAATATGAAAACGCACTACGTAAAATCATCAACTTCACAATTCTCGCACTCTAATAGTTCGCTACTACCAGACATGCAAACTTATACCTCATACACACTATATCAATCTACGCACGCAATACAAACAACACAAAAGTGCGAGGGATAACCCATCACGATATGTTAAACTAAAGCATCCGAGCGTCCTCGCATACTCTAGAATTCCACATCGCTAAGGTATTCCTTCACAGATACCGACGAAAGGTCTATTCACTAGTTTGGTGAGCCGGGATCAACAAGCGTCCTCATTGTCCCCAACTTGCCTCACATGTGGACTTTCCTTCCATCAACTACTACTAAATTCTAGCTAAATGTCTTAAGCTAAATGCAACCCCCCGTTTTAGAAAAAAAATTTGAATCTTTGGAAAAATTTTTGTAAAAATGATACGATGGATCTTGGTCCAATAGTTGCCCATCTTCCCGTCGTCCCAAAGTATACAAGAACCTAGTTAGCTCTGATACCAACTTGTCAAACCCCAAAATCCGTAAAGGACATCGAGGCATGACCTTTTTAAATAAAAGAAAACTGAAACCTGTTGGTACAAAATTAAAATTTTTAAAAGAAAAGACTTGCGAGCTAAAGGAACAATTAAACAATAAATAAATGCTTGCCAAACGCGGCTACACGACCAAAAGGTTTTAACGAAATTAAATAAGAAGAACTAAACAAATGTAA
This sequence comes from Primula veris, assembly GCA_963682055.1. Classification (NCBI taxonomy): domain Eukaryota; kingdom Viridiplantae; phylum Streptophyta; class Magnoliopsida; order Ericales; family Primulaceae; genus Primula; species Primula veris. The sequence continues at coordinate 11,536,238 of OY821741.1, read as the reverse complement.
TTTGCCCGTAGGCTACAACCTCAAAACTGTTCTAAATAAAAAGAAAGCGAAAGCCCCAAACCCATGATGTTGCAAAGCAACCGCTCTTATCCAAACATGCCAACCTATGTGGTACCTGAAATACAAAATTGTAACGGTGAGTCCCACGCACATAACTAGACGGGACGGCACCACAAACACCGTCACTCCATCCCATAAATGCAAGAGCCCACAAATTCTACAACTACGATAATCGACGTATAAAAAGAAATATAATTACATTCTACAACTACGATAAATTAAATAAATTAAATAACATCTACACACATCTATAGCATACATGGACCTCTCACGCCACCTACCCCAGTCCGTAAGGTAGGTCATTCCCTATCCCTTCGGCCGTCTTATGTCCCCGGAATTAGGGAGAGACATAGACCATTGCAACATAAAAGTAGATTTATAGTGCGCACTTGGACCTCTCACGCCACTCGTCCCAGTCCGTAAGACGAGTCATTCCCTATCCCTTCGGCCGTCTTATGCCCCCGGAATTAGGGAGAGACATAGACCATTGCTAACATAAAAGTAAATATAGTGCACACTGGGACCTCTAACGCCACTCGCCCCGGTCCGTAAGACGAGTCATTCCCTATCCCCTCGGCCGTCTTCTGTCCCCGGAATTAGGGAGAGACAGAGACCATTGCCACTACAGCTAAATCACAAGGCCTCGGCCAATAATATAAAATCATCCAATTAACACAATCTCATACGTTTAAATATTAAGGCCTCGGCCAATAATATTATACTATTCAAATAACACAATCTCATACGTCACTCTAACGTAATTCAACATAACCCATAAGCTTAGGTGCTAGATTCACGACTAGCCAAACAAGTCTAACAACATAAACCTCTTTCAGGCATTTTAACAAACACCTTGTATGCATAAACTACAATTCATCTTTAATCAACAATAAATTACCCAATTTCACTAACAACTATGATAACACATAATCAACGCATAACAACACATAGGACTGAAGAAAATAAATTCACACCATACCATGAGTTCAATCAACAAACAATCGAAAACAAACTGTGTATTGGATACTAACTCTAGTTTGGATTTCAATATCAATACAATGAGATATCCTCTGTATCAAGCCAGTCCGAACCCATCTACAAACTAACAGCCCACTAGCTTTTAAAATAATAAAACCTTGAATTTCCTTAGCATGGCAAAAAAAACTAGACTACTTACACGTTATAGTAGGACACAACAGTAACTAGCAATATTAGCTGGAAAATATTACAAAATCTTTTACATTTAAATATGAAACTGCTAAATTTGCTAAAATTATATATGCTGCCAAGAATTTTAATTCAAGTTAAACTAAAAGTCACAACGATGCAAAAATCACAACTCTTTAGCATTACTGTTAGCTAGCTAAACATAATACTATTTATGATAATACAACACAACTAGTATCTAGCAATATTAGCTACAACAAATAACCCCAATTAGCAATTTAAGAACATGATTAATATAAAGGATAAAAAAACCCCAATTTCTAATAAACGCAAAATAAAATCCTAACATACACCCTCGTCTAGTCGCAATGGATAACCCCCGTTACCTTAGCGCGTAGAGGAGATGCTTCTGATAAGAACCCGTTAGCGTGGTTTCTTCTTCTTCTTCCTAGGCTTTGGAATCACCCTTTTTCTCTCTTTTCTCTCTTCTATTTTGCTGGATTTTTGGTTTTTAGAATGAAAAGTGGGCTGATTTTAGGTTTAGAAAAAACTGTTTTTAGCAAGTTTGTGGAAGCGAACTATTTGGTCCCCAAAGTTCTAAAAGCTAACTTTTAATCAAAATTATTAATATACTACTCAATAATAACAAATCTTTAGAAACAAAACTATTGGGTCCTTTTTATTTATAAAATTAGTAACAAGTTTTAAAAATAAAGCTTTTCGGAAGAGTTTCGGTTTTTGGCTAAAAATTAGTCGAGTGACCGGTTTTTGGTAAAATTTGAATAAAACGTTTTTGGATAAATGAATTCCTAATTAAAAACACTTATAAAAATACGGGATGTTACAGTTTCGACCAAAATGTATTCAAAGTCGTGTTTTTGACTTATTAATGGAACTCCAGGGTCAAATATGTTGTTCAGAAAATGGGAGTTCAGTGTGACTGAGCTTGAACTCCGATTTTCTCAACGACATATTTAAGCCTGGAGTTCCATTAATAAGTCAAAAACACGTACTTTGAATACATCTTGATCGAAACCTCCAACAGGTTATTTAAAAAGTAATGTGTATGAAAGGGTGGCGGCTTGATAATACATGATAGATGGCTAACAAGTACTTCTCTCGTCGCATATGACTAATAATTTTATTCCAAATTTTTGCCATCTATCGAAGGTTTATGTACAGTATGGAGTTTCCTGATTTTTTTTAGTCCTTTTCTATTTTTCTTACATTTTTTTAGTTATTTTGTTTGTTTTTCAAAATTTTCAACTTTCTTATACCACTTTTTGGGTCCCCCCTCACTCCTTCAGTTTTTGGGGGTTTCCAGTTATTTTTGTTTTTACGAGTTTTTCCCAAATTTCCGAAATTTTCTTATTTATTTCTTTTAATGTCTCGACTTAGTTTGACGAAATTGGTCCCAAAAAAAAAAAAGAGAAAAAAAATTGTTTGAGAGGTAGTACCCACCGAAAATATACCCAATGTTTTAATTAGACAAATTTACAAAGATTCCCAAATGGAAAACGTTTATATTGTTGATATAATTTAAAACAACTTCGTTAGTCCATAAGAAAAGAATTATTTTCGTATGAAAGATACTATCATTACTTATGAATTAAAATTATTTTCTTGTTTCTCTATTTCTTTAAAAATACTAAGTCCAACTTGGAAAGAAAATATATAATTATTAAAACCTTACTGGACAACCAAAGTCGTTGGATCTAATAAATAAATCTAACAATAGAGATATCAATACGTAAAAAACACAGCAAAGAAAAGGAATTATAAATCTGATGATTTCATGTCAAACTTTAACTGATGATGGAATGTTGATGTCTCTTAATTGTCACAAAATTTACCAACTCTTAATTCTTCCAACTAAAGCAGTAACAAGCTAAAACAAGTATTTCATTTCAAAAAAAAAAAAAACTAAAACAAGTATTAACTTTTCCTTTTGCTATATCCGCTACAACTTTTGGGTCTAAACTCAGCAAATCACTCGAATTCTTCGCTGCCTTGTTAACCTTAGCTTTCTTCGTTGGTTCAACACTGCTGACTTGGCTCCTTTTTAAACGTTAGATCTTAGAGAACTTTCCGTTTTTTCGCAGTATTAGCATCCACCGAGGACCCAGCTTCTCTTTGATTAGTCGAAATCTTTCGTTTCAAATCAGCCTCCTTCTATTCCTCAGCATTCCGCGCGTTCTCTCTCTTATACTTCTGGAACACTTCTTTAGCGAAACCGCCAGAATGTAACCCAGGTGGACTACTGCTCAATGTAGGAATTGAGAAAGAATACCCGGCTGTAAATCCAGCTTGATTTTGCTGAAAATAATAAGGCTGAGAGGGCATATGAGGAATTCCTGAAGGGGATGGATACTCATAAGCGAAATAGGGTGAGTTGCCAGATTGATTTTGCTGAAAATAATATGGCTGAGAGGGCATTTGAGGAATTCCTGAAGGGGGTGGATACTCATACGCGAAATAGGGTAAGTTGCAATTGGGACACTGTACGTTCTTGTGTAGATAAACACGAAAGTACTCGTGTAGTAATCTACATGTGTGGCATACAGACCAAAAGGTAGCAGCGATGGGGTAGTTTTGCTGAGCAGCAGGGGTAGCACCTTTGGAAGTTCGACCCTTTTTAGTTGCCGGTTTTCTTTTTGGGGGTGCTGGTTTCGGGATTGCTCCGCTTTTACTCGAACTACTCACCCCATTCCACACAGCTGAAGGACCTTGCGGCTTAACAAGTTCTGCATTCCTCAATTGGTCAAAAGCTTCTCTTTTGACCTTGTCTGACAAAAAGCTACATGCTTCTGAGATGAGCTTAAAAGCTCCATCAGCACCTATTGATTTGTTTTTGTCCGGATGTAGAACCAGAGCTAATTTCCGATACTGTTGTCTTATCACTCGCTCATCTGCTGTAGGGCTCACATCCAGTACCCTATACCAGTCACTCTCACCACTTATTCGAGTTTCGGACGATATGTATACGTCTAGGGTCGTAATCAGCTGTTGTATACTGTCAAGACCCGGATAGAGTGATTGGGCTTTCAGTGCAAATCTCCTCGCACCTAAATAATCTTTAGCTTCAAATTTGCTGACGGAAATCTCTTTTGCCCTGACAGCCTCGTCTTTATTGCACTCCATAACTGCAATTTCCTTTTCTGGTGATACTCGGTATTTCGCAAACTTTAGCAGACAAGTTTCCAGCAATAAATCGTACCTAGTTAAAACGAAACACGTGCATGAGCCAGTATATTCAAACACCGACAAAAATAATAATTTCTAGCTCAACCTTTTATAAGTTTATCCTAAATGGACAATTCAGTAGTAACCGACAAAAGTAATGTTGAAAACTGTCGGAACATAGTTGTATATGTAGATTATAATGTTAAACATTATGCAAACGGAGTGAAGCATTAAAGACACATTGATAAAACCACCACAGTATCTTCGACGTTTTATGAAACCTGGGTTTTGCTAATTCTTTAACATAGAAGTTTCCGAAAACAAAATCAAACTTAGTTTATAAAGATATACACATGCCAAAAGAATTCAACACCTACAACTATAAAATATCTAGCTTAACTTTTCCGTGTCTATCAATTAACTACTAACATGCAAAAGTAATGTGGAAATCTCCTGGAACTTAGAGGCAACCAGGTTCAAATTATGTGAAATTCTATGTAAATGAAATGATGGCATTAACCCGGACAAAAATTCTCCCTTTACAAAATTATACGATATCAAAGATTTTTAAATAATGGATAATGAACTATAACATGCGCACACAATTTATTTTTTTAAATAATCAGAAACTTCTTTTGCCCTAGCTCGTTTTAATTGCATTCATTACCTTTCTAGTTTCTTTTTTTCTTTCGTTATATAATCAATGAAGCCACCGACAAAATTAATGAAACCAGGACAACATTTTTGTTATTTGAAGGATACCCAGACTCTCTCAAACTTAAGAAGAAAAGGTTTTCGACACAACAACTAACCTAGTTAAAAAAGATACACAGATGAGCAAATAGAATGCAAACACCAACAAAAATTATATATCTAGCTTAACTTATTCATTTCTTTCCTAAATAGACAATTAACTAGTGACATGAAAAAGTAAGGTGTTCTCAGAATTCAGTCATAACTATGTTTAAATCTTAGGAAATTTTATGAGTGAAGGCATCCAAGGTAACAGCTTTCTGCGCAAAATTCATCCCTTTTCATCAACCAACCTCTGATGTATGCCTTTTCTAAGTGTACCAATGACATAACAATGAAGTCTTAACTGTAACACACAAAAGGAAAAATTGAATCCTCAAACAAAAATTCTTTCGCGTGATACAAAACTATTTTGTTTTTGTTTTTGTTTTTGCGTGATGCCACTAATAAATAACCACAACAGAAAATTTGTTGGTTACATACAGGAGTTCTCTAATTTTAGCAAATAAGTTTCTCACGCAAAATCAATCCTATTTAGAATGATGCACACGCATGAGCAAATCGAATTCAGAAACTAAAAAAGACAACAACAAAAAAATGCCCAGACATTTCAAGTTTATCACAGAGAGACAGTAAACTAGTGACACGCAAAAGTAATGCAAGATTCTCTCCAAACTTGGTTCTAACAATGTTCGAGTGATGTGAAACTTAAAGTCATCATAAGACAAATTTAGTATGAACCCGGTCCATAAAGGGCACAGAATCAGTATCAATAATATTTCAGTGTTCTACTTCTATTTAATTTGAGGGTGGGCTCCATAAAAATTCCCCATTTATTTCTTAGGTTTCTTAAGGGTTGCCACTCTAAAAAATAGTGGACCGAGATCCATCCCAAACTTACTCGTAATTATTCTTAGAAAGTGTGAAGACAATCAATCAAGCAAAATTAAAAAAAAATAAAAACATAACAGCAGAATTGTTGTTTTCCGATACTCGGACTCTCTCATACTAAAGCAGATAAATTTCCGACAGAATCAAACCTAGTTTAGAAAGACACAAACAAGAGCCAATAGAATTCAAACAGAAAAAAATATAAAATCTTTGGCTGATTTCCATATTTATCCTAGATAGACAATTAACTAGTAACCGACAAAAGTAATGTTGAAATCCCCGGGAACTTGGCTGTAATCCATTCAAATGATGTAAATGATTACACAATTTGTCGTTTTACGGCACCGCCACTAATCAAAATAAACAAACCCGTTATATCACATTTGTCGTTTTACAATACCAGGGATTTTTTTCATAATTTAGCAGACAAGTTTTCGACAAATCATATCTAATTTAGAAGGATACACACATATAGGCTAATAGACTTCATCAATTCAAAATCCAAAAAAATATCTACAGAAACTTTTTCATGAACAACTGGGATACATAAATAATAAATTATACGCGAAATCAAGTTGAGATTTCATTAAACCTAGCCGTAAGCCTATAATTATGTTCAAATGAAGCGAAAATTATGCAATAATGGGAAAAGGTTCAAGCTATGAGTAACCAAAACAAATTATTTTATCCATTTATATCAATCTATCATTGGATTCTATCTATTTAAATTTACCAACAGCATTGAAAGAACAATCCGACATGCAACAGGAAAAAAAAAAACCCAAAAATAACTAACTCGCACACGTGCGCGCAAACTACGGAATCTTATCGAATAAAGCCATTATAACACCAAATTATGCTAAAACTCACTCAAAAAAGCAAATTTTAGATGACATAAGAACCCACATAAGAAAAACATGACCTTTAACCAAAACCCCTTTTATCTATACCAAATGGCATTTAAAACATATCTAATCATGTGTTTTATCTTTTATATAACATTCTATATATAATTCTGTATCAACATAAATACTATATATATAGATACATATCATAGTAAATTCTGTATCAACTGATATAACTATAAAATATAAACCCATTACTCCAAAATATTAAAAAAAACTGATCTAACATGCAAAATTTATCAATCAACGTAAAACCCAGATAAAAAATTGTATCTTTTATCTAACATTCTATATATAATTCTGTATACCCAAAACTGAAAAAACTATAAAGTATAAACCCATTACTCCAAAATATTAAAAAAACTGATCTAACATGCAAAATTTATCAATCAACTTAAAATTCAGATAAAAGAGCAATAAAACTCAAATGGGTTTAATATAAGATTAAAAAGAAAATGAGAAAAATGATTAAAAGTTCATAGAAATTACCAATGCTAGAAGAGGATTGGTCTAGTGAGAGAAGCCACTGATAAAAAATATTTATATTTATTATTAAATATATATATATATGTATATATATTATATTATATATATATGGGGATATAGAATTTGGCGCTCTATTTCTTCTCTCTTGTGAGCTTAAAATATATTTAGTCTTAAAATATATATTTGGGACACAAAGCTCTATTTAAACCATGTTTTTTTAACCCAACAGATACACCTTTGCTTAAGTTAAGTTTGTTTTACTCTTTGAGTAATTCATCGTGGTTAAGGAAGATATTTGTCATTTTCTATATTTGGTTTGGTAAAAAATCGGTTGTAATTGAATAAGTACGTTGAACATTAATCACTACGGTTAAATGATGATGACTATATTTGACTATCTAGTAATTATGATGACGGGGCGGACATGTCATGTTTAATGAATTACTATATAATGTTTTGAACTTATTTAGGTAAAATATCGTCTGTGATTAAATATGTATGTTCACGATGAATCCGTTTAAATTTGTAACTCTTGAGTGACTATGATGACGGGGCAGAACCGTCGCGGTTAATGAAGATATTTACAATATTCTATTCGTTTTGGTAAAAGATCGGCTGCAATTAAATTTGTACGTTTGCATTAATTTGTGGAGTTCATTTTTTAACTATTGAGTAACTATGATGACGGGAATCGGGCCCGTCGTGGTGAATGAAAGTATTTGCAATGCTCTAGATTCGTTTAAGTCTGTAATTGAATATGTACGTTTAAAGAAGAAAAAAAATATACTTACGTTTAACATTAATCCGTACAGTTAAATTTATGAATGTTAAGTAATTATGGTAACTGGGTCTCCCCGTCGTGCTTAATGAAGATATTTACAATATTTTAAATTTTTTTGGGTAAAAGATCGATTGTAATTGAATATATGAGTCTAGCGTTAATCCGTACAATTTAAATTTTTAACATTTGAGTAACTATGATGACGGGGTCGGGCCCGTAGTGTTTAATGAAGATATTTACAATGTTCTAAATTCGTTTAGGTAAAAGATCGATTGTAATTAAATCCATACGTTTACGATTAATCCGTACAGTTTAAATTTTAACTCTTGAGTGAATGATGATAGGGTCGGGCCAGTAGTGCTTAATGAAGATATTTACAATGTTATAAATTCGTTTGGGTAAAAGATAGATTGTAATTGAATCCATACGTTTACGATGAATTCGTACAGTTAAATTTTTAACTCTTGAGTGACTGGTCGGATTTGTCATGCTTAATGAAGATATTTACAATGTTTTAAATTCGTTTAGGTAAACAATCGATTGTAATTAACTCCGTATAATTCGTATAATTGGCATTAATTATACGTTTTCAGGATGAAAAGTTATTGTGGAAAACATGATTAAAGCACGTTTTTTGAACCTGTGTGTTATGTGCATCGATTCAAATACGAAATAATAAGTTCGAAGTAACAATATCCTCATAATTAAATTACTTAACTTATCGGGTTGTACAAGTTCCGGATGCAACGATTGCCTTTAATCAATAAGATTATGAGGCATCATAGTGTTTTACTTCTGTTCGAACGTGAATTAACGTTGGCACTACGAATAAAACATGTCATTTTGAAGTGTTCACTGCTTTTCCCCCTCATAACTTATAAAGGTAAAATGGCAATTTTTTTTATATTAATTTTTTTATAGTTTGGGTTTATAAGACCTTAGTACTACTCCACGATTCAATATAATTTTTAAAATAGTTTTGTCATTGTCATTTGAGTATATGGGCAAACATATTAACATGTCCATCTAAAACGAACTTCCAACTATTCGTACATGTTTCCCAGAATATATTGCTTTCATATATATATTTATTGTACTTCCTTAATTTTTTAAAAATTTTGGTAATAATGTACAACATTAGTATAAGTAGTCTTAAAACATTCAAGCATTTATACCAGTCTTGTTTAATGCACTTCTTAAAAAAAACGTTGTATTTGGTCAATGTACATAAATATTACAAATAGTCTTTAAATCCATATAGTGGAAATAAATTGACTGTTGGTATGTCACTATACACTATCCATTTATTAAATACACATATCGTAAATATCATTACATAATTCGCAAAGTATTAATGGATGCAAATAATCAAAGTAAATCTGCTAAATAAAATATGTTTAAAACAATGCGTCTGATCAATATTATTATGACAATTAAGTTCATTATTTCGTAAAGGACCATTTTTCTCTTTTTGGACCCGATAAAGTTGAGACTTTTTGACTTGGATTTAGTGATGCATTAGTTGAACAAATTCATTAAAATAGTGAGTCATAAAACTTATTTAAGGCTTTTATTTTGGCTCAATGATGATGGCAAAAAAAAAACCAACTTATGTTCCTTATGCTTGGCAATGTCAGTTACAAAGTGTTAACTCTCACCTTTGTCGTTTACGTTAACTTTTCTAACAGATTTGCATGCAGATTGCAACATAATTTATTTGATAATAAAAAATTATGATATTGGAAATATTTGTTCCCCCAATTAAATTGAACTTTCAAACTTATGTATAACCTTATTTCTCATCTACGATATATTTTATTTTTTCTTTCAGAACTACTTTAGACTACACAAGCCATATCAATAATTTTACTGGTAGTCATGATTATAATATAATGTAACAAACTTATTTTAATAACTAACGAGTTTCTTTAATTTTGTTTTGATCTCTGTCATGTATAAATGAAGTATGTTTTTGTTGTTGAAGATTTGTATAAATAAAGTATAATTGCAATATAGGAGATGTGGTTGATAGCCAATCGAACTGTTAGCGAAAAGTCTTTTCCGGCTCATGAATAATTCTGTTCTTTTAAACTTACCCAAAAAAAATCTATTCTTATAAGAAATGAACTAGCGTCAATAGAATTATATAGTTCTCACATATATATAAAGATTGTTTGGTAAATGACTAAATGAGTCAATCATGAACGCGTGTCTATTAGGTTCATTAAAAGTTGATTATAAGATTTAAGAAATTATTTATATAATAAAAAATATATATAAAAACAACTAAAAGTATTTTCCCATCAAGTTAAACAACTAAGATTATGCAAACCAAATGGTTTGGTTAACATTATTTAGATGTAAATGGTTTAACTATATTTTATAACGGAAAATCTAACAAGTGCCCCCCATGCATTGGCTAGTAATGTATGGAATTTGTTTTTTGTTTTTTTTTTGTATTATAGTAATACATTAATAGTATTTTCTTATTTAAGTAAATCAAATACATGAAAATGATTATGTTATAATGTTATGTTATAAATGCAATGAATATTCATATTAAACGCAACTTGATTATAGAAATGTATTTAACGATTAAATGATACCTTACGAGACACTCGTTAGCAAAATCGATTTTAAAATAGTGTAAGTATTTTAAATATTTATATCGTCTTCTAACATTAAAAATTAATATAATAATCTATTATATGAAAAGTTCGTGAGCATACTCAATTGTACTCATCAAATGTTCGTTTCAAAAGATAAAACTTTTATAAAAAAAATTAGCTGATATATTCAACGATTGTTGCGATCTCTTATGAAAACTATTTCAAAGACTTAAGACCTTTATTTTGTCTCAATTGACGTTGACAAAAAAACAACAACTTATGTTCTTTATGTTTGGAAATGTCAGTTACAAAGTATTAACTCTCACTTTTGTCATTTACGTTAACCTTCCTAATTGATTTGCATGTAGATTGCAACATAATTTATTTGATAATAAAAAATTATGATATTGGAAATTTTTGTTCCCCCAATTAAATTGAACTTTCAAACTTATGTATAACCTCATTTCTCTTCTATGATATATTTTATTTTTCCTTTCAGAACTACTTTAGACTACACAAGGCATATCAATAATTTTACGTGGTAGCCATGATTGTAATATAATGTAACAAACTTATTTTAATAACTAACGAGTTTCTTTAATTTTGTTTTGATCTTTGCCATGTATAAATGAAGTATTTTTATTTTTTAAAAGATCTGTATAAATAAAGTATAGTTGTAATATAGGAGATGCGGTTGATAGCCAATCGAACTGTTAAAGAAAAGTCTTTTCCGGCTCATGAATAATTCTATTCTTTTAAACTTACCCAAAAAAAAAATCTATTCTTATAAGAAGTGAACTAGCCTCAATAGAATTATATATTCACGAGCCGGAAAATATTTCTCACATATATATAAAGATTGTTTGTTAAATGACTAAATGAGTCAATCATGAACGCGTGTCTGTTAGGTTCATTAAAAGTTGATTATAAGATTTAAGAAATTACTTATATAATATATATATATATATATATATAAACAACTAAAAGTATTTTCCCATCAAGTTAAACTAAGATTATGCAAACCAAATGGTTTGTTTAACATTATTTAGATGTAAATGGTTTACTATTTTATAACGGAAAAGCTAACAAGTGCGCCCCATGCATTTGTTAGTAATGTATGGAATTTGTTTAATTTTTTTTTTTGTATTATAGTATTTCCTTATTTAAGTAAATCAAATACATAAAAATGATAATGTTATAATGTTATTGTATAAATGCAACGAATATTCATATTAAACGCAACTTGATTATAGAAATGTATTTAACGGTTAAATGATACCTTACGAGACACTCATTAGCAAAATTGATTTTAAAATAGTGTAAGTATTTTAAATAATTATATCGTCTTCTAACCTTAAAAATTAATATAATAATCTAGTATATGAAAAGTTCGTGAGCATACTCAATTGTACTTGTCAAATGTTCATTTCAAAAGATAAAACTTTTATAAAAAAATTAGCGCAATAATATTGTGACGACCCAGAATTCCAAGAAGGAATTTCTTTGGTGCGGTGTTGTGCGTCAGTTCCACATCGCCCAGATATGAGAGTACTCGTGTGGTATATTAGCTTAAAGATCCATTTTCTATCAACAAGGCCTTTTAAAGCCGTGCGACACAATAGTGAGGACGAAAACTCCATAGTTAAGCGTGCTTAACTTGGAGTAGTACCAGGATGGGTGACCCCCCTGGAAAGTTGTGCCAAAGCGGATAATATTGTTGATACGGGCGTGGCGGTTCTGTCTGCGGGACCGGGTCGTTACAGATGGTATCAGAGCCTCTATCTGGCCGGAAATGTGGAGACTAGCACGTGTGTGTGGACCCCTGAAGGATGACGTGCCCGACGAGGACGTCGTGCCTAAAGGGAGGGTGATTGTGACGACCCAGAATTCCAGGAAGGAATTTCTGTGGTGCGGTGTTGTGCGTCAGTCACACATCACCCAGATATGAGAGTACTCGTGTGGTATATGAGCTTAAAGATCAATTTCCTATCAACAAGGCCTTTTAAAGCCGTGCGGCACAATAGCGAGGACGGAACTCCATAGTTAAGCGTGCTTAACTTGGAGTAGTACCAGGATGGGTGACCCCCCTGGAAAGTTGTGCCAAAGTGGACAATATTGTTGATACGGGGGTGGCGGTTCGGTCCGCGGGACCGGGTCGTTTCAAATATACAACCATAAGTTTGGAGGTCAAAGAGAACACTTAACATTTACAAAAGTTTTTTTTCTCACAAAGTATCCACTAGCCAGACAGTTTATCGGGCTATTAAAATTTCAGAAATCCAAATAAAGATCTAGTCTTTAAACGAAGTGCAGATTCTAATATATTCAACGATTGTTGCGATCTCTTATGAACACTATTTCAAAGACTTAAGACTTTTATTTTGTCTCAATAGATGTTGACAAAAAAACAACAACTTATGTTCTTTATGTTTGGCAATGTCAGTTACAAAGTATTAACTCTCACTTTTGTCATTTACGTTAACCTTCCTAACTGATTTGCATGTAGATTGCAACATAATTTATTTGATAATAAAAAAATATATGATATTGGGAATTTCTGTTCCCCCAATTAAATTGAACTTTCAAACTTATGTATAACCTCATTTCTCATCTACGATATATTTTATTTTTCTTTTCAGAACTACTTTAGACTACACAAGGCATATCAATAATTTTACGTGGTAGCCATGATTGTAATATAATGTAACAAACTTATTTTAATAACTAACGAGTTTCTTTAATTTTGTTTTGATATCTGCCATGTATAAATGAAGCATTTTTATTTTTTTGAAGATATGTATAAATAAAGTATAGTTGTAATATAGGAGATGCGTTTGATAGCCAATCGAACTGTTAGCGAAAAGCCTTTCCGGCTCATGAATAATTCTATTCTTTTAAACTTACCCAAAAAAATCTATTCTTATAAGAAGTGAACTAGCCTCAATAGAATTATATATTCACAAGCCGGTAAAGATTTCACACATATATATAAATTTTTTATGGTAAATGGCTAAATGAGTCAATCATGAACGCGTGTCTGTTAGGTTCATTAAAAGTTGATTATAAGATTTAAGAAATTATTTATATAATAAAAAAATATATATAAATAAAAACAACTAAAAGTATTTTCCCATCAAGTTAAACAACTAAGATTATGTAAACCAAATGGTTTGGTTAACATTATTTAGATGTAAATGGTTTACTATTTTATAACGGAAAAGCTAACAAGTGCCCCCCATGCATTGGTTAGTAATGTATGGAATTTGTTTAATTTTTTTTTTGTATTATAGTAATACATTAATAGTATTTCCTTATTTAAGTAAATCAAATACATAAAAATGATAATGTTATAATGTTATTGTATAAATGCAACGAATATTCATATTAAATGCAACTTGATTATAGAAATGTATTTAACGGTTAAATGATACCTTACGAGACACTCGTTAGCAAAATCGATTTTAAAATAGTGTAAGTATTTTAAATAATTATATCGTCTTCTAACATTAAAAATTAATATAATAATATATTATATGAAAAGTTCGTGAGCATACTCAATTGTATTCGTCAAATGTTCGTTTCAAAAGATAAAACTTTTATAAAAAAAAATTAGCGCAATAATATACAACCATAAGTTTGGAGGCCAAAGAGAACACTTAACATCCACAAAAGTTTTCTTTCTCACAAAGTAGCCACTAGCCAGACAGTTTATCGGGCTATTAAACTTTCAGAAATCCAAATAAAGATCTAGTCTTTAAATGAAGTGCAGATTCTAATATATTCAACGATTGTTGCGATCTCTTATGAACACTATTTCAAAGATTTAAGACTTTTATTTTGTCTCAATAGATGTTGACAAAAAAACAACAACCTATGTTCTTTATGTTTGGCAATGTCAGTTACAAAGTATTAACCATCACTTTTATCATTTACGTTAACCTTCCTAACTGATTTGCATGTAGACTGCAACATAATTTATTTGATAATATAAAATTATGATATTGGGAATTTTTGTTCCCCCAATTAAATTGAACTTTCAAACTTATGTATAACGTCATTTCTCATCTACGATATATTTTATTTTTCCTTTCAGAACTACTTTAGACTACACAATGCATATCAATAATTTTACATGGTAGCCATGATTGTAATATAATGTAACAAACTTATTTTAATAACTAACGAGTTTCTTTAATTTTGTTTTGATCTCTGCCTTGTATAAATGAAGTATTTTTATTTTTTTTAAGATCTGTATAAATAAAGTATAGTTGTAATATAGGAGATGCGGTTGATAGCCAATCGAACTGTTAGCGAAAAGTCTTTTCCGGCTCATGAATAATTCTATTCTTTTAAACTTACCCAAAAAAAATCTATTCTTATAAGAAGTGAACTAGCCTCAATAGAATTATATATTCACGAGCCATAAAAGATTTCTCACATATATATAAAGATTGTTTGTTAAATGACTAAATGAGTCAATCATGAACGCGTGTCTGTTAGGTTCATTAAAATTTGATTATAAGATTTAAGAAATTATTTATATAATAAAAAATATATATATAAAAACAACTAAAAGTATTTTCCCATCAAGTTAAACAACTAAGATTATGCAAACCAAATGGTTTGGTTAACATTATTTAGATGTAAATGGTTTTCTATTTTATAACGGAAAAGCTAACAAGTGCCCCTCATGCATTGGTTTGTATTGTATGGAATTTGTTTAATTTTTTTTTTGTATTATAGTAATACATTAATAGTATTTCCTTATTTAAGTAAATCAAATACATAAAAATGATAATGTTATAATGTTATTGTATAAATGCAACGAATATTCATATTAAACGCAACTTGATTATAGAAATGTATTTAACGGTTAAATGATACCTTACGAGACACTCTTTAGCAAAATCGATTTTAAAATAGTGTAAGTATTTTAAATAATTATATCGTCTTCTAACATTAAAAATTAATATAATAATCTATTATACGAAAAGTTCGTGAGCAGACTCAATTGTACTCGTCAAATGTTCGTTTCAAAAGATAAAACTTTTATAAAAAATTAGCGCAATAATATGCAACCATAAGTTTGGAGGCCAAACAGAAGAGTTAACATTTACAAAAGTTTTATTTCTCACAAAGTAGCCACTAGCCAGACAGTTTATCGGGCTATTAAACTTTCAGAAATCCAAATAAAGATCTAGTCTTTAAATGAAGTGCAGATTCTAATATATTCAACGATTGTTGCGATCTCTTATGAACACTTTTTCAAAGACTTAAGACCTTAGTACTACTCCACGATTCAATTAACTCATTGTTACGTAGACCGGACTCACCGGAGTTATCGATCAATATAATTTTTTAAATAGTTTTGTCATTGTCATTTGAGTATATGGGCAAACATATTATCATGTCCATCTAAAACGAACTTCCAACTATTCGTACATGTTTCCCAGAATATATTGCTTTCATATATATTTATTATACTTCCTTAATTTTTTAAAATTTTTGGTAATAATGTACAACATTAGTATAAGTAGTCTTAAAACATTCAAGCATTTATACCAGTCTTGTTTAATGCACTTCTTAAAAAAAACGTTGTATTTGGTCAATGTACATAAATATTACAAATAGTCTTTAAATCCATATAGTGGAAATAAATTGACTGTTGGTATGTCACTATACACTATCCATTTATTAAATACACATATCATAAATATCATTACATAATTCGCAAAGTATTAATGGATGCAAATAATCAAAGTAAATCTGCTAAATAAAATATGTTTAAAACAATCCGTCTGATCAATATTATTATGACAATTAAGTTCATTATTTCGTAACGGAAAAAACATTTTGAAATTGCTCATATTTATCCAAATCTCAACAGTTAACAAACAGTAATTGGATTTCAAATTTTAACATTGCCATAATTAAACCACTAATTTATATACATACTCCATTCGTCTTGAAACTGAAATGAACATAAATTGTTTAAAGTGCATAAACGAAATACCCATAAGAACAAAAACTAAAAAAAAATGCAAATATCACAATCTTGATGTCATGCTAAAAACCGTCTAACAATTGAAAAAAAAAACGAAACTTGTGTCCAATCAAGCAATCGATGTCACCTTCGCCACATGTCTCGGCCCTGCATATACATATAGCAAATATAAAAATCTTATACAAGCAACAAAATTTAAAAACTTAAATAAAATTTGGATGGTATGAATCGGAAAATTATTTTAAAATGCTAGTTTATAAAAAAAATAGCAGATACCAACACCATACAACTCCTCATACTAGATTCTGCTAGCAATATCTTTGATATAGTAATATAAGTATAATTAAAAAAAATACTTACAGAGTCAATTCTTTTCTTCCACGAAATTGATGTGTGATTTTGGCCTAACAAAATAGTCTCCAAGCCCGACTTCGTTAATTGTCTTTGCATCAGGAGTTCCCTTGTAAAGTTTTGCGGAGTAAATCTTTTTAACATACATGCTGACCTTCATTTCATACTCCTTTATACTATAATTGTGACAAGTCCATTTATGATTTAAATCAGTGACTTCCTCTGCGATTGCAACAACATCATTATTCCAATTAAGCAACTCACACCACCTGAATAGGGTTGGTTCAATGGGTGTCGATTTAGATCTATCTGCTTTTCTCGAGTTTGACTTGCTAGTTTTTTTCATCATATGGGGCAAATCTGTTGATGACTTACCTGCTCCTTGAGGCGTGGGCATATGTGCTATCTCATGTATGGGCATAGTTGCTACCTTAGGTGCAAAAATACGTTTAGATGGCCTGCTTTTCACCTGTGCACGGGTTAAAAATAGTAAGGAACATCAGAATTATTATTCTATCTCGTATCATATTATACTGCTATAAAAGTATATAAATTACTTTTCAACATTACAATTACAGTACAACATTCGTAAAAAGTTAAAAAATAGTAGCAATACTTTGACAAAAGAAAAGGCAAGCTGTTAGCTCTTAGCCACACTACAATAAATAATCTATAAAAAACTGATAAACTAGTGCCTTTGATTAATTAATATCACGTGGTGTTAGAAAACTGCATGGAGTACCCTGCAATGGTACTTTGGCTATCACTATCCACGTTCATAAATTTTCTATATATAAAAAACTAATCGCAGAATGAAAAGCAAGACTTCTTTTTATAAGAGAGAGAAACGATGATTGGTAGAAACAATTATAAAAATTGTATTTTAGTAGTTTATTCATAAACAAGAATATCTAACCCAATCAAATAATGTCTAAGAACCAGAAGCAAGATCCGTTGGTGTATTTATTTTATTTGTCTTTTTCTCCAAACTCTTTTTCTGTTTACTTTCTTCCGAGTTCATAATATGAGAATGAAGAACGGCGTTGTACTTACTCGTGGAAACAAAACTCCCAACACCTGGCAAACCCTTAGCTTTCTTGCCAAAAACTTGAGTCAATGGATCGTCATCGATCGACAAAGGATGAACACCAATGTTGTTTTCTGCACTTTCTTTACGTTCATCGACTTTTTGCTTGAACTTACTCCTGTAATATTAATCATGATGTCTACATTGATAAAAAAAATTGCAAAGGGTTTATATATATTATAAAAAAGTCATTCGTTTTTTTTTAAAAACAAAAACCTTATCCAAAATTGCAAAGGGTTTATATATACTATAAAAAAATTGCAAAGGGTTTATATATACTATAAAAATGTCTGAATAATTAATTATGTGAAACTTTATTCTTAAACTTACTAAAAATGGTTGAAACACTAGGCAGTGGAGTTCGATTCTTTCTTGTATGAGTTTCAATCCACACCTCACTTCGTGACACAACATTACCTCATTTTTGAGCCTAAATAACATAAAATAGTTACTTCAATTATTAGTTTCATGTCATAACACAACTTTAGCAGAAATCAGATTAATCGTATTGGAAAAGTACCATGTCATACTCAACCATTGCTGCGCTTTTTCACCCGCCGGTATGCCCGTACAAACTACATTTTTTACTTTTAACAACTTTAGCTCTTCGCTCTATTTGTTCGTCACTAGACTCATAGATACAAAATTTCTCCCAATCATCCTTCGCAATCCCCTTAGGAATATTCACCATTTTCGCCTCTAAAGTGATATGAACGTCCAAATGACTCTTTCTTAGACTCGACTTTAGTTTTCAGAAAGCACTTGGCATTGATTTTTCAATACTTTCTCTTAGATAACCTGGTACATTAAATTTTTTCTGCACACAAACATAGTATTATTTATATTCTAACAATTACTAAAAACCCTCATTAAAAAAACAATAAGAGTTGATGAGAATTTTTTCTCTTACCACTATTTCATTCCAAACATCATCCTTATGTCTTTGTTCTACCTTTAACCAACTAGTATAGCTAATAGGCACATAGGTAGTCACATATTTACCAACTTTAGCCTTAAAGTGAGTTCCATTGGGTCCAACTGCTTCCCCATGACGATTGAACATAACAAAATTTCTATCTGCACGTTGTTTGTTAACCTCGGGTGCCAGGTCATCGTGTTCATCATGTTCCGATAGGTTGCCATCACTAGAAGACATTGCATCTGAAAGAATTATGTTCATATATATCAAGTTAATAATTGTAAAACATGATGTATAAATAGACTTAAACCAGTAGAAGAATTAAACAGTGACAACAATGTAAGACAAAATAAGTTAAAACAATAAATTATTACCAAAGACAAATAGCAACTCAAATCAAAGTAGACCACCTTTAAATACTTAATCCCAGAACAAGGCCAAGGATAATACAAAATGTGGTGAAAAAAACTATCACACAAGTAAAACTATAGCATCTCAAGCCATTAAAAATCATGAAAAATCGGAAAAACAAACTGTATGTTCAAACTTCATTAATTCACTAATATTTTCTAAAATAAAAACAAAGTTAGAGCACATTAAAAAAACCGTAGTAAAATTCACTAATCAAATATCAACAAATTCTTTAAGACGGGGTTGTCCTTCAAACAAGATTGATAGTCTGTTGGAATGTCTAGTTTGTCAACTTCCTTAGTCAATCTTCGCTGTATTTAAAACCACATGCCACCCATCATCTTTATAATTTTTAGAGTAAAAAATTGCCACTGCTTCTTGAGCTAAAATGAACGGATCCTCATCAACTCGTTCCTTATTCTTAAGCTTTTTTAAATTTACCATCACGTGGTTCCAAAGTGAATCAACCTTAGAACCATTTTTAGAGTCTTCCACTTTCACCCAATCACAATAAAAAACCGTCTCTTTAAAATCTATATAGTCCAACTCTAATATCTCTCTAATAACTCAATAAAAGGTCATCTTATCTTCCTTCGGATTTTTGTCTTTTCTACCAGAAACAAAAAGAGAATATGCTTCCATCGACACTCCGCTGTCCTGAGTTACCAAACATTCTTCCAAAGAATTAGGAGAGAATATGAAACCATTAACACGATACTTTTTGAATCTCTTTGCTTTATGTAGTGGACCCTTGGCTAATCTCCATATCATTGCATTAGTTTGCTTTGCATCCAACAACTGCCATGAAAATAAAAATCAACTTTATAAGCAGAAATTCACTATTAAGTATAACAATAAATAACACTAGATATACCTCATCACACAGCCAATGAATGAATTCTTTAACAGTTGCGTTTCCTCTCCGACCAGCGGCTTGATCCCGAGTTGAGAGGTAACCATTATATTTTCTACATGTAGTGTCACATCAGGTCATGCACGTTAAAAAAAAACACTATTTGTAAAATACACTTGTAGCAATGCACACTTACTTTTCCCATTCACTCAATTTATCAGAGTTTGCGAGTCGATTTAAAACCCATCGGCGTACTTGCTCAAACTGAACGTGGTTCAGCTGAAAGGTTTCCCCAATTCCAAATGATTGTTCATCTGTAAAGTCAACACTCTCGTCCAGCCAATCTTCTCAACCGGCTTTGTAACCCCTAATATTTGCGTTTGGCATATACTCCATACAAAACATGGCAGCTTCGTCTACAAGGTAAGCCTCGGCTATTGACCCTTCTATGTATTGCTTATTAAGGGTATATTCCTTGTACACTTTCATTAATCTTTCAAAATTGGATTTTAAAGATTAATATCATCAATAAATTAGAATTAAGTGCTATACGTGCATACAAAGAACAAAAAATAAGTATGTACCTTTCAAATGGGTACATCCATCGGAATCTTACTGGGCCACACAATAAGGCTTCATTGGCGAGATGAACCATACAATGCACACTTATAACGAAGAAAGAAGGTGGAAAATCTTTTTCAAGAATGCACATTGCCTCAACCAATGCTCGTTTTGCAAGCTCGAGCTCTTTTTTATTGATCACCTTAGCACATAAAATCTTGAAAAATAAGCTAATCCGTTGAATTGGATTTCTAATATCTTTATTCTTGTGAAAAGAATGCCTAAATAGTAGGGGAAACAAATGTTCCATTATCACGTGATAGTCATGTGACTTGAACCCTTTTAGCTCTGGAGGATCGATGCTAACACAATTACTCAAATTTGAAGAGAAATTTGTAGGCAACTTTAGATCTTTTAAAGTTTGATAAAACTGTCGTTTTTCCTCATTTGTTAAGACATAAGATGCTTTTGGAATCGACATTTTTCCGGTTTCTCCATCTTTAACCATCCACAACTTTTTCTTAACTCCTAATTTATTCATTTCTTTCCGACCTTGTATTCCATCCTTAGTCTTTTTTTTCACACCCATCAACAAGTTCAATAAGTGCTCTGTTATATTTTTCTCAGTGTGCATGACGTCAATGTTATGTCTCACTTCAAGAGTTTTCCAATAAGGAAAATCAAACAAAATAGACCTTCTTGACCATGGTGCGGCAAGAGTTGACTCATCTTCAGAATTGTCATTTTCTCCAATCTTACCTTGCCTTTTACACTTTCCACGAGTAACTTTATTTAACCGTTTCCTTTCATTACTTGCAAGAACTTTTGCTATCTTTTGTTCAACCTCTTCCCCTGATAATCGATATGGAGGGGGTAGTTGTTCAAGTGTTTTATTGAATTTTCTATCACTCCTGAACTTGTGATCAGAGTTCAAAAATCTTCGGTATCCATGATAATATATTTTAGTAGAGTCTCCAAGTCGCGAGGAGACGATATCATCGGCACAAACCGGACAAGCTTTATATCCATGAACAGTGCAACCTGAAAGGTTTCCATAAGCTGGAAAGTCATGGACACCCCAAAGCAACATTGCCCTCATGTTAAATGTTTTCTTAGTAAATGCATCCCATGTTTGTACGCCTTTAAACCACAGCTCTTTCAGATCATCTACTAAAAGTTCCAAAAATACATCAATTTTATTTCCTGGCCCTTTTTTTCCAGAGATTAGTAATGTCAGGAGAGAGAACTCTTTTTTCATGCACAACGATGGTGGAAGATTTAGTGGTGCTAAAATCACAGGCCAGCAACTATGATTGTTATTCATAGTTCCATGTGGATTAAAACCATCAGTTGATATTGCAAATAGTAAGTTCCTAGAATCTGAAGCAAACTCAGGCCAATTAATTTTGACCGAATTCTATTGAGGTGAGTCACAAGGATGTCTCATGAGATTTCCATCATTCTTTGCGTTTTGGTGCCAAGTCATTGCCTCTGCAATCCATGGAATACTAAAGAATCTTTTTAACCTAGGAATTAAGGGGAAATATTTCACAAGCTTAGAAGGTTCTTGTTTAAAAGATTTCTTTTTCTTTGTCTTATTTCTCATAAATATCTTATACCGACTCGCTCCACATTTTGGACAAGTATGGCATTGTTCGTGCTCTTTCCTATATAGAATGCAACCATTTATGCATGCATGAATGGTTTGACATTCCATTCCCAGCTCTTTAATTTGGTTTTTCATATTAGGATAATTTTTTGGAAGTTTGCATTCGGTGAACAAGCCCTCTAGCCACTCTAGTAATGCAGTTACACTGGTGCTTGTCCATCCGAAATGTGACTTCAAATTTTTCAGCTCTATAATGGTGGACAACGTGGTATTTCCATTAGGACAACCCGCATACAAAGGTTGAAATGCCATATCTCTAAATTTCTTGTAATTTTTGCTCTCTTGTATATGGGGTTCAACAACTATATCCTCTCCCACGTCATCTCCAATCATATCATCAAGTGCATTTTCTTTCTCTGTCATATGAATATCATATACATTGTTCATGAGCTCTTCTAGTCTAGGTAAGTTTGATTCTTCAGAGGGTGTTTCATCAATCATATGCCTTACATTTCCTCCTATATCTCTGTTTTTTTCTCCATGATGTGTCCATGCCACATAATTTTCTTGCATACCATGTTGTAGTAAATGAAGGTTAATTACATCTACGTCAATTTACCTCCTCGAGTTCTCACAGCAGTTACATGGGCATGGAAAATGTGTCCGCCCATTTGAATTTTTATGAACAAATTCAATAAATTGTTGAATGCCTATGATATAATCTGGAGTCCCCCTTTTGCTCATCCATGATTTGTCCAACGACATTATTATTTATTATTGGGTCTAAAATCTTTATGACAAAAAAAAAACATTAGAAAAAAACAAAGACAAGTGGCTTATTTATACCGTCTAAGCGAATCCAACATAGCTAAGGCTAAATGTGTGCCAATGTAGTTATTCTAGTATTTTTCTCCATCAGATAGTCAGATAATAATCAACACAAATTTTTAAAAAAGGTTACATTTCAAAAAAGTTAGTGACCTCTGTAGTCAATTACCAAATAAGAACTAGAGCTAGGAGCAAAATGAAACTAGATTTATGAAAATAAGTATAAAACCTTAAACACTATTACCTAAATATCATAGCAGAATCTATCAACCTAGAGTTTAAATCGTGGACGTATCTGAGTTTCGTAGCTACGCCATCTTAGGAGCATGCTCGTGTTAAGCTAGAAAGATTTTCAAAATAAAAATAAAGTTAACGAAAGATATGAGGGAAAGGGAGAGTTGATGGTATTAGGAGAAATAAGGAACTTCTACGAAATTTATATCCAATATGATGTTATTAAAGACATAACAGACTTAAACTATATTGGGGCAAACACTATATTTCATATGCTACCCCGATGTTATAAAAACCACGCTTAATACTAAAAATGAGCCCAACTATGAAGCACATAATCCATTTTTCTATTCAATTACTAGTTGTTGTTCAATTTTAGTACGTGTTCAAGCCAATCCCAAAAAGTAAATTCAACTTTTTAACTCTGTTATTATTATACTTCTTCAACTATATCCCAACACTGGAAGCTTGGACAAAGAACAACACTATAACGGACATGAAATAAATAAAAAAAACCGGCTAACAGATGAACACTTAAGCACGGTATTATGTCGAACTCGAACTACATATTTAAACTGTAATTAAAATGAATAAATATAGTGGGACTAAAAAATCTAACAATTTGTTATAATAAAATTTGCAAACAAACCAAACACAATCACCCAATTGTAGCACAATATTATTAAAGAAAGAAAACCCTAGAATCCAATCTTATACAAATTTGATAGAAATTGGCTGATACTATGTGTTATTCAATTATAGATGAGGAAATATAAGAAGTATAGATATAAATAGGCATAATATAAAAGAATCAAACCGTACTGTGTTAATTAGACAAAGTCAGAAAACTAACCAGATAGAATAAACAAGTCTCCGCAGCGTCAATGAACAGATCGCGATGAGGAGGGAGCAGATAGACGTGGACTTGTTACCACTTACGTGATTTATGATTGAGATAAGCACGAAGTTAACCTCTAAGAACGTGGGAAAAATACTCTCTCTAATTCGCGCCTGCAATTTTACCGAGTAATAAACACAGAGAAATGTATAATTTGGAAATTTTGATTCGTGTGGAACTCTTATGGTAATTAAAACTTACTTAAAAAAAATGATACTATCCATACACCCTTTTGTACTTATATAATTATATTATATAACAAGTTAACTTTAAGGTCTTTATGCCCACACTACCATCGTACATATTCCCCCCACAAATCTATATGCACGTATATATATGTATATATATTAAATAATTAATTTGTATTTATATTTTTCACATTATACTCATTCTATTACTTTTTCACTTTTCTTTATTTACCCATTTCATATTTATGTACACAGGTGATTTTAGATTTTAAAATTTGCTCATAACTTAATTAAATTTTGTTCTAAAACAAGTATATATATGAGCCCATTGTTATATTCTGAATTAATAAATGAATAGATACCGATACTAATATAGAAAACATGAAAAATAAACATAAATAATTTAATATGGCAGCTATATTCAAATGAGAGACTTATGGTGCATTTTATGTGTAATGTGTAATTTAGGATTAAAAATAATGCCATCATCTGTTTAGTTACTATTATTAAAAGGATACTTTGAACTTTAGGTTCAGTTTATGGTTCAATTACTAGGAGTACGCTATATATATGTTATTTTTTTCTTAAAAAAGAATGACAAATTAAGTGTAGAATTTATTAGCCGGTAACTTTTTACTAAATGGACATGTGAGTTATACATGTTGAAACATTAGTTGGAACGTTAATAGATGGTCCTAAATAATTACTTAGTTGGAATGTTATTAGATATTCCTAAATAATTACTTTGTTAAAATAAATATGATATTATTTTTTGGAACGTTAGTTGGAACGTTATTATGTGTTCCTAAATAATTACTTAGTTTGAACGTTATTAGGTTTTCCTAAATAATTACTTTGTTAAAATAAATATGATATTATTTTTTGGGATGCTTTTTTACAACCGTAACACATTAAATTCGTTCCGATTGCTAGGTACGGCTAGAAAGTGTTCCAAGGTAAAAAGTACAAAGTGTTCCAAAATTGATGATTTGGTGTAGTGAAAACATTCCATTTTGAAGTGATAGGCAGGAATTCATATGAAACGACTATCAACAAAACACGTAAATGTAATCGTGATTTATTTTACATTTTTCTCTATTGACTACTTGGACCGCTATGATTATCATAATAAAAAAAAAAAAAACAGTTGTCGTGATGGAGACCAACAAATTGTCTCACTGCTTTGATTTACTCAGCTTATAAAGGTAAAATGAGAAGTTTTTTTTATCTTAATTCACGGGTTTATAGCTTATTGTTAAGTAGACCGGAGTTATCAATCAATATTTTTTTAAGATTGATTTGTCATTATCACATATACTCGATTCATTTGATTATGCACAAGCATCTTAGAAAACATGTCCCCATCTAAATCAAACTTCTAACTTGTACATGTTTCCTAAAGTATCTTGAATTCATATATATATTCATTGTAGTTCTTTAATATACATGTTTCCTTAATTGTTTTAAAATTTTGGTAATAATGTACAACATTAGTATAAGAAGTCTTAAATGATGCTGGCATTTATATTTATCATGTTTAATGCACTTTTTAAAAATCAGTCATTTTGGTAAATGTATATGACTATTATAAATAGTCTCCAGATATATAGAGTGGAAATAAATTGACTGTCCACGTTATTGATATGTCAGTATAAGTATTTATAAATCCATATAATCAAAAAGTAAAACTGCCAACTACTTAAAAGATGGTCAAAACAATGGGTTGATATATCATTAATACTATGTCAATTAGGTTCATGCTTTTGTAACGGACCCTTTTTTTCTTTTTGGACACGACAAATTTGATATTTTCTGAGTTGGATTTAGAGATGTATTAGCTGGACAAATTCACTAAAAGAGGTGCCCAATTGTAACGGTTGAGGATGTAAAAATCAGACTTATGTAGATGAAAGTCTAGTTTTATGCTTACAAAAACTCATTTTAAAGCTTTTATATTTAGCTCAATAGATAATGACAAAAACCACCTACTTATGTTCTTGTGGATATTTCAGTTAGAAAGTGTTAACTCTTATTTGTCATTTACGTTAAACTTTCTAACTGATTTGCATGTGAATTGCAGTTTAATTTGTTTGAAAAGAAAATACCAAGGTCTTTCTCACAGTCAAACAACTAAGATTATGCAAACCAAATTGTTTGGTTAACATTATTGAGATGAATATAATTTGGTATTTTATAATAATGTAAGTATTTTAAATAATCATATTGTCGTCTAACATTAAAAAGTAAATATAACAATCTATCATACGAAAGCTAGTGAACGGACTCAATTTGACTCGTTAAATGTTCGTTTCATGTGTTTTTTTAAAGAGAAAATTTTTATAAAAATTTGGACCACAACAATAAAATACAACTATAAGTTTTCAGGCCAAACATAAGACTTAACGTTTCCAAAATTATCTATGTCAAAAGTATAGTTAGACAGTTTTTCGGGCTATTAAACTTTCAAGTAATCCAAGTAACGATCTAGTCTTTCCATGAACTACGGATTCTAATATATTTAACGATTGCGGCGATCTCTTATGGTCATCATTTCAAATTCTTTTAACTCTATAAATTCTCCGTTATCAAATTGAAATATGAGTGAATACCATTCTGCTTTGTATTCAAGATATACGCAAGGTAAGAGCTTCAACCATAACAGAGAAGAAAGTCTAATAGTTCCCACTCCAAACGTCTATAACATTCACACATTTATCATGTATTATCAAGTCGGCACCCTTTCATACACAGTGCTTTTTAAATAACCCGTTGGAGGTTTCGACCAAGATGTATTCAAAGTCGTGTTTTTGACTTATTAATGGAACTCCAGGATCAAATATGTTGTTCAGAAAATGGGAGTTCAGTGTGACTGGGCTTGAACTCCGATTTTCTCAACGACATATTTGAGCCTCGAGTTCCATTAATAAGTCAAAAACACGTACTTTGAATACATCTAGGTCGAAACCTCCAACAGTTTATTTAAAAAGTAATGTGTATGAAAGGGTGGCGGCTTGATAATACATGATAGATGACTAACAAGTACTTCTCTCGTCGCATATGACTAATAATTTTATTCCAAATTTTTGCCATCTATCGAAGGTTTATGTACAGTATGGAGTTTCCTGATTTTTTTTTAGTCCTTTTCTATTTTTCTTACATTTTTTTAGTTATTTTGTTTGTTTTTCAAAATTTTCAACTTTCTTATACCACTTTTTGGGTCCCCCCCCCCTCCCTCCTTCAGTTTTTGGGGGTTTCCAGTTATTTTTGTTTTTACGAGTTTTTCCCAAATTTCCGAAATTTTCTTATTTATTTCTTTTAATGTCTCGACTTAGTTTGACGAAATTGGTCCCAAAAAAAAAAAAGAGAAAAAAATTGTTTGAGAGGTAGTACCCACCGAAAATATACCCAATGTTTTAATTAGACAAATTTACAAAGATTCCCAAATGGAAAACGTTTATATTGTTGATATAATTTAAAACAACTTCGTTAGTCCATAAGAAAAGAATTATTTTCGTATGAAAGATACTATCATTACTTATGAATTAAAATTATTTTCTTGTTTCTCTATTTCTTTAAAAATACTAAGTCCAACTTGGAAAGAAAATATATAATTATTAAAACCTTACTGGACAACCAAAGTCGTTGGATCTAATAAATAAATCTAACAATAGAGATATCAATACGTAAAAAACACAGCAAAGAAAAGGAATTATAAATCTGATGATTTCATGTCAAACTTTAACTGATGATGGAATGTTGATGTCTCTTAATTGTCACAAAATTTACCAACTCTTAATTCTTCCAACTAAAGCAGTAACAAGCTAAAACAAGTATTTCATTTCAAAAAAAAAAAAAAAAACTAAAACAAGTATTAAATTTTCCTTTTGCTATATCCGCTACAACTTTTGGGTCTAAACTCAGCAAATCACTCGAATTCTTCGCTGCCTTTTTAACCTTAGCTTTCTTCGTTGGTTCAACACTGCTGACTTGGCTCCTTTTTAAACGTTAGATCTTCGACAACTTTTCGTTTTTTCGCAGTATTAGCATCCACCGAGGACCCAGCTTCTCTTTGATTAGTCGAAATCTTTCGTTTCAAATCAGCCTCCTTCTATTCCTCAGCATTCCGCGCGTTCTCTCTCTTATACTTCTGGAACACTTCTTTAGCGAAGCCGCCAGAATGTAACCCAGGTGGACTACTGCTCGATGTAGGAATTGAGAAAGAATACCCGGCTGTAAATCCAGCTTGATTTTGCTGAAAATAATCAGGCTGAGAGGGCATATGAGGAATTCCTGAAGGGGATGGATACTCATAGGCGAAATAGGGTGAGTTGCCAGCTTGATTTTGCTGAAAATAATATGGCCGAGAGGGCATTTGAGGAATTCCTGAAGGGGGTGGATACTCATACGCGAAATAGGGTAAGTTGCAATTGGGACACTGTACGTTCTTGTGTAGATAAACACGAAAGTACTCGTGTAGTAATCTACATGTGTGGCATACAGACCAAAAGGTAGCGGTGATGGGGTAGTTTTGCTGAGCAGCAGGGTTAGCACCTTTGGAAGTTCGACCCTTTTTAGTTGTCGGTTTTCTTTTTGGGGGTGCTGGTTTCGGGATTGCTCCGCTTTTACTCGAACTACTCACCCCATTCGACGCAGCTGAAGGACCTTGCGGCTTAACAAGTTCTGCATTCCTCAATTGGTCAAAAGCTTCTCTTTTGACCTTGTCTGACAAAAAGCTACATGCTTCTGAGATGAGCTTAAAAGCTCCATCAGCACCTATTGATTTGTTTTTGTCCGGATGTAGAACCAGAGCTAATTTCCGATACTGTTTTCTTATCATTCGCCCATCTGCTGTAGGGCTCACATCCAGTACCCTATACCAGTCACTCTCACCACTAATTCGAGTTTCGGACGATATGTATACGTCTAGGGTTGTAATCAGCTGTTGTATACTGTCAATACCCGGATAGAGTGATTGGGCTTTCAGTGCAAATCTCTTCGCACCTAAGTAATCTTTAGCTTCAAACTTGCTGAGGGCAATCTCTTTTGCCCTGACAGCCTCGTCTTTATTGCACTCCATAACAGCAATTTCCTTTTCTGGTGATACCCGGTATTTCGCAAACTTTAGCAGACAAGTTTCCAGCAATAAATCGTACCTAGTTAAAACGAAACACGTGCATGAGCCAGTATATTCAAACACCGACAAAAATAATAATTTCTAGCTGAACCTTTTATAAGTTTATCCTAAATGGACAATTCAGTAGTAACCGACAAAAGTAATGTTGAAAACTGTCGGAACATAGTTGTATATGTAGATTATAATGTTAAACATTATGCAAATGGAGTGAAGCATTAAAGCCGCATTGATAAAACCACGACAGTATCTTCGACGTTTTATGAAACCTGGGTTTTGCTAATTCTTTAACATAGAAGTTTCCGAAAACAAAATCAAACTTAGTTTAGAAAGATATACACATGCCAAAAGAATTCAACACCTACAACTATAAAATATCTAGCTTAACTTTTCCGTGTCTATCAATCAACTACTAACATGCAAAAGTAATGTGGAAATCTCCTGGAACTTAGAGGCAACCAGGTTCAAATTATGTCAAATTCTATGTAAATGAAATGATGGCATTAACCCGGACAAAAATTCTCCCTTTACAAAATTATACGATATCAAAGATTTTTAAATAATGGATAATGAACTATAACATGCGCACACAATTTTTTTTTTTAAATAATCAGAAACTTCTTTTGCCCTACCTTTCTAGTTTCTTTTTTCCTTTTGTTATATAATCAATGAAGCCACCGACAAAATTAATGAAACCAGGACAACATCTTTGTTATTTGAAGGATACCCAGACTCTCTCAAACTTAAGAAGAAAAGGTTTTCGACACAACAACTAACCTAGTTAAAAAAGATACACAGATGAGCAAATAGAATGCAAACAGCAACAAAAATTATATATCTAGCTTAACTTATTCATTTCTTTCCTAAATAGACAATTAACTAGTGACATGCAAAAGTAAGGTGTTCTCAGAATTCAGTCATAACTATGTTTAAATCTTAGGAAATTTTATGAGTGAAGGCATCCAAGGTAACAGCTTTCTGCGCAAAATGATAACTCTTAGTCTTTTCGACTCGTTTATTTGCCACTGTTTTTATGAAATTAACAAGGCCTTTATACAGACACAAGGCACTAATTACTCTCACCCCTTGGCCTTTCATCTACCAAGACTCTTGACCTTTTATTTTTTCACTAACTTCTAAATTTAAGAACCCATTAAAAAATAACATTTAATGTTTATTCAACAAAACTCCCCCGTAAACTTAAATGCTTCTACCATCCGTCATGCCAATCATCTTCTTGTATTTGTCGAGAAGTACTTTCGGTAGCGGTTTTGTGAAGATATCCGCAGCTTGATCCTGACTTGCCACATGCACCAATTCCACACTTCCTTCCTTCACATGATCTCGGATAAAGTGAAAACGAACGTCGATGTGTTTGCTTCTTTCATGGTTCACTGGGTTCTTTGCCAACTCAATTGCTGATTTGTTGTCAACTTGAATCACGGTTGCACCTAGTTGCTTTAGCTCCATCTTGCTCAACAAATTTCTGAGCCATATCGCATGACATACACACCAAGATGCTGCCATATATTCAGCTTCACACGTCGAGAGCGTCACGATCGGTTGCTTCTTTGAAAGCCAAGTAAACGCAGTATCTCCCATAAAGAACACATATCCCGAGGTACTTTTTCGATCGTCTATGTCTCCGCACCAATCGCTGTCGGAGTAGCGAACCAACTTGTAATCTTCTGCATTTGAGTAGAACAACCCGAGTGACACCGTTCCTTGGATGTACCGTAGGATTCCCTTCAACGCCTTCCAATGTGAATAAACTGGCTCCTCCATAACCGACTTACAATGCCGACACTTAATGAAAGATCCGGCCTTGTGCATGTGAGATAGCGAAGGCTTCCTACCAAACTCCGGTATCTACTCGCATCGACACGTTCTCCTCCATCGAACTTCGAGAGTTTTGCACCTGGTTCCATTGGAGTTGATACCGGGTTGCAATTTCCCATCTTGTACTTCTTCAAAATATCTTTTTCATATGTCTCCTATGATACAAAAATACCTGTCTCTACTTGTCTAACCTCCAAACCAAGAAAAAACTTCATCAAGCCCAAGTCTGTCATCTCAAATTCCCGTGTCATTGTGCCCTTAAGCTCTTCTATCATCTCATCATTGTTACCCATAAAAATGAGATCATCGACATAAAGAGCAACAAATAATACCTTACCTCCATTCTTCTTTGCATAAAGGGCATGCTCGTAGGGACATTGCTTGAACCCGTTCTCCTTGAAATATGTATCGATACGTGTATTCCATGCCCGCGGTGCTTGCTTCAACCCGTAAAGCTCCTTCTTCAATTTTAACACCTTCTTCTCTTCTCCGACTTTCATATACCCGGGTGGTTGTTCAATATAAACATCTTCTTCGAGCACACCATTCAAGAATGCCGACTTGACATCCATTTGAAATATCGGCCATTTGAATTGAGCAGCTTGTGAAATGAGTAATCAGATTGTCTCTATTCTTGCAACAGGAGCAAATACCTCATCATAGTCAATTCCTACCTTTTGCTTGTATCAATTCGCAACAAGTCGCGCCTTGTACCGTTCTATCTCGCCTTGAGCATTCATCTTTTTCTTGAATACCCACTTCACACCAATAGGCTGACTTCCTTTCGGCAATTCTGCTAGCTCCCATGTGTTGTTGCGGTCAATCGCCTTAATCTCTTCGTTCATGGCAGTTTGCCACTTCTTGTCTCGCAACGCCTCTTCAAAGCTGATGTTTTCAGCATCTGCCAAAAGACATACAACATGTACCTCATTTGTCGAATCATACAAATCTTGCAAACTTTGCATTTTGGGTTGTCGTGGTTCATCTTCATTATCGGTAGTTTCAGAGTTTGTTGGTATGCTTGTTGGTGTAACGACTGATGATTCTCCAACTTCGATGATAACCACTGTCGAATTGTTCCAGTCCCACTCGCTTGCTTCGTTTACTCGCACATCATGACTCACCATCACCTTCTTGCTTATCGGGTCGAGTAGCTTGTACCCTTTTGTCTTCTCATCATACCCAATAAAAATATACCTTTTGCTTTTGTCTTCGAGCTTCGTTCTTCGTTGATCCGGTACGTGTGCATAAGCCACACTACCGAACACTTTGAGATGAGAAACTGTCGGCTTTTGTCCGCTCCATGCCTCTTGTGGTGTTTAATCATCTAACTTCACATGTGGACATCGATTTTGTACATAGATGGCACATTGCACGGCTTCTGCCCAGAATTCCTTCGGCATCTTCTTGCTCTTGAGCATTGATCGAACCATGTCGAGAATAGTCTGGTTCTTCCTCTCGGCCACACCGTTTTGTTGAGGAGAGTATGGTGTGGTTAGAAATCGCCTTATGCCTTGTTCCTCGCAATACTCCATGAAAGCCGTCGAAGTATACTCGCCACCTCTATCAGACCGTACGGCTTTGATGTGTCTACCAATTGCCTTCTCCACCATCACTTTGAACCTTTTGAACAGCTCGAATGCCTCGGATTTTTCTTTCAAAAAATAAACCCAATTCTTTCTTGAGAAATCATCGATGAAGGAGATGAAGTACCTTTTACCGCTGACAGATTCGGGGGTGATTGGTCCACAGATGTCGGTATGAATCAACTCGAGAGTATGTTTAGCTCGATATTCTGCCTTCTTTTGAAACGAGGTTCTACCTTGCTTGCCAAGCACACATTCTTCACAAAATTTGCCCTCATAGTCCATGTCCGGCAGCCCGTGCACCATCTTCTTCTTTGCTAACTTTTTTAGACCACCATGATGTAGGTGACCAAAGCGGAGATGCCACAGCGACGCCTTGTCTTCTACGTCGACTCGCAAACATTTTTCTCGCACGCTTCTCAAATTCAGTTTGAACATCCGATTTCTTCCCATCTCGACTCGAGCAACCAGACGCCCTTGTTTGTCCTTCAAGTGTAGTACCCGGTCTTTTAAAAGTATCGAGTAACCTTTCTCCGTGAGTTGCCCCAAACTTAGAATATTGGTCTTGAGGTCTGGTACGTAAGAAACATCTTGGATTGACCCTATTAAGCCATCCTTTTGTAAGTAACAAACCATACCTCGGCCTTTGACCTCCACCTTTGATGCATCTCCAAACGACACATGACCATCTTCAATCTTTTGCATCTTTTTGAATAGGTACTCATGACCGCACATATGGTTGCTTGCCCCTGAGTCGAGGTTCCACAGAGTGTCATTGTTGATGTTGACTTCATTTTGAGCCATCAAGAGAAAGCCTTCATTCGCTTCGTCTTCCAAGGCTAGGTTGGTTGTTTCTTCCAGCTTTTTATCGGCTCGACAATCTTTTGCAAAATGCCCCATTTTACCACAATTATAACATTTGTCGGAGTTGCAATCCTTCGCGTAGTGACCATACTTGTAACACTTGTAGCACTCGATGTTGGAATAGTTTGACCGGCCGCTTCTTCCTTGACCGCGTCCTCTTCCACGCCAATTTGGTTGGCTTGACTGTCCCTTCTCCTTATAGTACCCTTCATGACTGCTGTCTTGACCACCGCGACCATTTCCATGACTTCCACGGCCACGACCTCTACCTCGAAATGTTTGAGAATAGAGTACATTTTTGTCTTTAATTGACGCCTTGGTTTGAAGTGCTTGCTCGAGTGTCTCCTCCTTTTTCTTCTTACGTTGTTCATGTGCCTCGAGAGAACCGGCAAGCTCATCGACTGTGAGTGTCGCAAGGTCCTTTGACTCTTATATCGCGCATACAATATTCTCAAAATTGTCGGTTAATGATCTCAAAATCTTCTCCACAACTCGCACATCAGTTAACGCTTCGCCATTACGAATGAGTTGGTTCACCACGACTTGTACACGAGTGATGTAGTCAGAGACACTTTCCAACTCCTTCATCTTCATGCTCTCCAACTCGCCACGAAAAGTTTGGAGTCGCACTTGCTTGACTCGGTCGGCTCCTTTGAACACTTTTTTCTAAAATGTCCCACGCTCTTTTTGAAGTAGTTGCACCGGCAATCTTCTCAAAGCCCGACTCGTCAACGGCTCGGAACAACATGTATAGTGCTGCCTTATCCTTTGATCGCGCCTCTTTCAACGCCTTGTTTTGAGCCGCCGTATATCCCGTGGTATTTGTTGGTTCTTCGAGACCTTCTTCAACCACCTCCCACGCATCTTGAGATCCGAGAAGAGCTTTCATTTGAATGCTCCAGTTCTCATAGTGCGCCTTCGTTAGTCGTGGTAGCGGCATTTGACCCGTCATATTTGCCATTGGCTCTGGTACCAATTTGATAACTCTTAGTCTTTTCGACTCGTTTATTTGCCACTGTTTTTATGAAATTAACAAGGCTTTTATATAGACACAAGGCACTAATTACTCTCACCCTTTGGCCTTTCATCTACCAAGACTATTGACCTTTTATTTTTTCACTAACTTCTAAATTTAAAAACCCATTAAAAAATAACATTTAATGTTTATTCAACACAAAATTCATCCCTTTTCATCAACCAACCTCTGATGTATGCCTTTTCTAAGTGTACCAATGACATAACAATGAAGCCTTAACTATAACACACAAGGAAAAATTGAATCCTCAAACAAAAATTCTTTCGCGTGATACAAAACTATTTTGTTTTTGCGTGATGCCACTAACAAATAACCACAACAGAAAATTTGTTGGTTACATACAGGAGTTCTCTAATTTTAGCAAATAAGTTTCCCTCGCAAAATCAATCCTATTTAGAATGATGCACACGCATGAGCAAATCGAATTCAGAAACTAAAAAAGACAACAACAACAAAATGCCCAGACATTTCAAGTTTATCACAGAGAGACAGTAAACTAGTGACACGCAAAAGTAATGCAAGATTCTCTCCAAACTTGGTTCTAACAATGTTCGAGTGATGTGAAACTTAAAGTCATCATAAGACAAATTTAGTATGAACCCGGTCCATAAAGGGCACAGAATCAGTATCAATAATATTTCAGTGTTCTACTTCTATTTAATTTGAGGGTGGGCTCCATAAAAATTCCCCATTTATTTCTTAGGGTTCTTAAGGGTTGCCACTCTAAAAAATAGTGGACCGAGATCCATCCCAAACTTACTCGTAATTATTCTTAGAAAGTGTGAAGACAATCAATCAAGCAAAATTAAAAAAAAAAAACATAACAGCAAAATTGTTGTTTTCCGATACTCGGACTCTCTCATACTAAAGCAGATAAATTTCCGACACAATCAAACCTAGTTTAGAAAGACACACACACGAGCCAATAGAATTCAAACAGAAAAAAATATAAAATCTTTGGCTGATTTACATATTAATCCTAGACAGACAATTAACTAGTACCCGACAAAAGTAATGTTGAAATCCCTGGGAACTTGGTTGAAAATAAATTGATTGTTGGTATGTCACTATACACTATCCATTTATTAAATACACATATCATAAATATCATTACATAATTCGCAAAGTATTAATGGATGCAAATAATCAAAGTAAATATGTTAAATAAAATATGTTTAAAACAATGCGTCTGATCAATTTTATTATGACAATTAAGTTCATTATTTCGTAACGGACCATTTTTCTTTTTTGGATACTATAAAGTTGAGACTTTTGGACTTGGATTTAGTGATGCTTAGTTGAACAAATTCAATAAAATAGTGACTCATAAAACTTATTTAAGACTTTTATTTTGGCTCAATGATGATGGCAAAAAAAAAAAAAAACCAACTTATGTTCCTTATGCTTGGCAATGTCAGTTACAAAGTGTTAACTCTCACCTTTGTCATTTACGTTAACCTTTCTAACTGATTTGCATGCAGATTGCAACATAATTTATTTGATAATAAAAAATTATGATATTGGGAATATTTGTTCCCCCATTTAAATTGAACTTTCAAACTTATGTATAACCTTATTTCTCATCTACGATATATTTTATTTTTCCTTTCAGAACTACTTTAGACTACACAAGCCATATAAATAATTTTACTGGCAGTCATGATTGTAATATAATGTAACAAACTTATTTTAATAACTAACGAGTTTCTTTAATTTTGTTTTGATCTCTGTCATGTATAAATGAAGTATATTTTTGTTGTTGAAGATTTGTATAAATAAAGTATAATTGCAATATAGGAGATGTGGTTGATAGCCAATCGACCTGTTAGCGAAAAGTCTTTTCCGGCTCATGAATAATTCTGTTATTTTAAACTTACCCAAAAAAATTCTATTCTTATAAGAAATGAACTAGCGTCAATAGAATTATATAGTTCTCAAATATATAAAGATTGTTTGATAAATGACTAAATGAGTCAATCATGAACGCGTGTCTATTAGGTTCATTAAAAGTTGATTATAAGATTTAAGAAATTATTTATATAATAAAAATTATATATAAAAACAACTAAAAGTATTTTCCCATCAAGTTAAACAACCAAGGTTATGCAAACCAAATGGTTTGCTTAACATTATTTAGATGTAAATGGTTTAACTATATTTTATAACGGAAAATCTAACAAGTGCCCCCCATGCATTGGTTAGTAATGTATGGAATTTGTTTAATTTTATTTTTTTTGTATTATAGTAATACATTAATAGTATTTTCTTATTTAAATAAATCAAATACATAAAAATGATTATGTTATAATGTTATGTTATAAATGCAACAAATATTCATATTAAACGCAACTTGATTATAGAAATGTATTTAACGGTTAAATGATACCTTACGAGACACTCGTTAGCAAAATCGATTTCAAAATAGTGTAAGTATTTTAAATAATTATATCGTCTTCTAACATTAAAAATTAATATAATAATCTTTTATATGAAAAGTTCGTGAGCATACTCAATTGTACTCGTCAAATGTTCGTTTCAAAAGATAAAACTTTTATAAAAAAATTAGCGCAATAATATACAACCATAAGTTTGGAGGCCAAAGAGAAAACTTAACATTTACAAAAGTTTTATTTCTCACAAAGTAGCCACTAGCCAGACAGTTTATCGGGCTATTAAACTTTCAGAAATCAAATAAAGATCTAGTCTTTAAATGAAGTACATATTCTAATATAGTGAACGATTGTTGCGATCTCTTATGAAAACTATTTCAAAGACTTAAGACTTTTATTTTGTCTCAATAGATGTTGACAAAAAAACAACAACTTATGTTCTTTATGTTTGTAAATGTCAGTTACAAATTATTAACTCTCACTTTTGTCATTTACGTTAACCTTCCTAACTGATTTGCATGTAGATTGCAACATAATTTATTTGATAATAAAAAATTATGATATTGGGAATTTTTGTTCCCCCAATTAAATTGAACTTTCAAACTTATGTATAACCTCATTTCTCATTTACGATATATCTTATTTTTCCTTTCAGAACTACTTTAGACTACACAAGGCATATCAATAATTTTACGTGGTAGCCATGATTGTAATATAATGTAACAAACTTATTTTAATAACTAACGAGTTTCTTTAATTTTGTTTTGATCTTTGCCATGTATAAATGAAGTATTTTTATTTTTTGGAAGATCTGTATAAATAAAGTATAGTTGTAATATAGGAGATGCGGTTGATAGCCAATCGAACTGTTAGCGAAAAGTCTTTTCCGGCTCATGAATAATTCTATTATTTTAAACTTACCCAAAAAAAATCTATTCTTATAAGAAGTGAACTAGCCTCAATAGAATTATATATTCACGAGCCGGAAAAGATTTCTCACATATATATAAAGATTGTTTGGTAAATGACTAAATGAGTCAATCATGAACGCGTGTCTGTTAGGTTTCCCATCAACTAAAAGTATTTTTCCATCATGTTAAACAACTAAGATTATGAAAACCAAATGGTTTGTTTAACATTATTTAGATGTAAATGGTTTACTATTTTATAACAGAAAAGCTAACAAGTGCCCCCCATGCATTGGTTAGTAATGTATGGAATTTGTTTAATTTTTTTTTTTTTTGTATTATAATAATACATTAATAGTATTTTCTTATTTAAGTAAATCAAATACATAAAAATGATTATGTTATAATGTTATGTTATAAATACAACGAATATTCATATTAAACGCAACTTGATTATAGAAATGTATTTAACGGTTAAATGATACCTTACGAGACACTCGTTAGCAAAATCGATTCTAAAATAGTGTAAGTATTTTAAATAATTATATCGTCTTCTAACATTAATAATCTATTATACAAAAAGTTCATGAGCAGACTCAATTGTACTCGTAAAATGTTCGTTTCAAAAGATAAAACTTTTATAAAAAATTAGCGCAATAATATACAACCATAAGTTTGGAGGCCAAAGAGAAGATTTAACATTTACAAAAGTTTTCTTTCTCACAAAGTAGCCACTAGCCAGACAGTTTATCGGGCTATTAAACTTTCAGAAATACAAATAAAGATCTAGTCTTTAAATGAAGTGAAGATTCTAATATATTCAACAAATGTTGCGATCTCTTATGAACACTATTTCAAAGACTTAAAAGACTTTTATTTTGGCTCAGTAGATGATGATAAAAAAAAAACACCAACTTATGTTCTTTATGTTTGGCAATGTTAGTTACTAAGTATTAACTCTCACTTTTGTCATTTATGTTAACCTTCCTAACTAATTTGCATGTAGATTGCAACATAATTTATTTGATAATAAAAAATTATGATATTGTGAATTTTTGTTCCCCAAATTAAATCGAACTTTCAAACTTATGTATAACCTCGTTTCTCATCTACAATATATTTTATTTTTCCTTTCAGAACTACTTTAGACTACACAAGACATATCAATAATTTTACATGGTAGTCATGATTGTAATATAATGTAACAAACTTATTTTAATAATTAACGAGTTTTTTTAATTTTGTTTTGATCTCTGCAATGTATAAATGAAGTATTTTTTTTTTGAAGACATGTATAAATAAAGTATAGTTGTAATATACGAGATGCGGTTGCTAGCCAATCGAACTGTTGAACCATGGGTTCAGTAATTGATTTTGATTATAAGTGTGATTATGATTTAATCATTTTATAATTCAATGATATAATGTTTGATCTTTTCCAAAAAGATAAAATATATATTTCAGGACTTAAAATGATAGAGCACTCAATAATGAAGCCAACGGTTCAAACGGAAGTCGATTCGGAGTCCGAACGAGCAAATTACGAGTGTTTAAAAAAATAGGAAATTCAGCCCAGAAATCTCGATCGATCGAGATATAGTCCGATTGATCAAAAATGGTCCAAAAAGTTCCAGTGAATCTTGATCGATCGAGATTCAGTCTGATCGATCGAAATTATAGCAGTACAATTTTTCTCCAGAAATCTTGATCGATCGAGATCAGTCCGATCGATCGAGATTCAGTCCGATTCAAAAAAGTTGCTTTTTTCCTTTTTGAAAACAAGCCATTATCCATTGAATAATACACCCAACAACTCTAAATGGTCATCTATAGACCAATGGACATTTTGACTCTTCAAATACACCCCAATCCCTCTCCAAAACACAACCATTCATCATCCTTCAAGCTCTCTAAATCAAAACCCTAAAAATCACCATTTTGGTGAAATAATTCGAAAAAGAGGGAAATTGAAGAAAAAGCGATTTGAGCTCAAACAAAGATCAAACATCATCAAAACCACAAATTAGCTTATTTAGAAGTAATCAAATTGTGGGTGTTGTTTTAATTTTTGATAAATTTGTAAAGAGCAAATTATAAGGTCATTTGTCAGAGAGTGTTTGGGTAGAAGCTTTTAAGCCAAAGTGTTGGTTAAAAGTTCTAGGTTAAACACTTGGGTACT
Source organism: Primula veris (assembly GCA_963682055.1). NCBI lineage: Eukaryota > Viridiplantae > Streptophyta > Magnoliopsida > Ericales > Primulaceae > Primula > Primula veris. The sequence goes on along the minus strand of OY821741.1, from coordinate 11,495,527 downwards.
CATAGATTGAGGGGGAGTCGTTGACTCGTAGACGTGTTCTCTTGCACTTGTATCAAGAGTAGGAACCTCGGGTAGAGGGTGAGCCAATCGATTGATTGAGCTCGATAGGATTTGTAAAATCGGAAAGAAGATTTTTAGTGAAATACTCGGTAGCTTGAATACCGAGGAGAGGACGTAGGCCGATTTGCCGAACCGCTATAAATCGCGGTGTCAATTTCTTTTCCTAACTATTTACTTTCCGCAACTTATATTTTTGTGATTGTGCGTATGTTTCAAGTTATTCATATATTATCTTCGCATGTTTAGTATCACATATATATATTGAACTAGTTGGGTTGATAGTTGCTATTAGAATTTTAATTAGACGAAAAACGCCTAAAACCTTATTCACCCCCCCCCCCCCTAAGGTTTAGCCGCACGGGCCAACACGAACTGTTAGCGAAAAGTCTTTTCCGGCTCATGAATAATTCTATTCTTTTAAACTTATCCAAAAAAAATCTATTCTTATAAGAAGTGAACTAGCCTCAATAGAATTATATATTCACGAGCCGGAAAATATTTCTCACATATATATAAAGATTGTTTGGTAAATGACTAAATGAGTCAATCATGAACGCATGCTGTTAGGTTCATTAAAAGTTGATTATAAGATTTAAGAAATTATTTATATAATAAAAAAAAATATATTTAAAAACAACTGAAATTATTTTCCCATCAAGTTAAACAAGTAAGATTATGCAAACCAAATGGTTTGGTTAACATTATTTAGATGTAAATGACTTACTATTTTATAACGGAAAAGCTAATAAGTGCCTCCCATGCATTGGTTAGTAATGTATGGAATTTGTTTAATATTTTTTTTGTATTATAGTAATACATTAATAGTATTTCCTTATTTAAGTAAATCAAATACATAAAAATGATAATGTTATAATGGTATGGTATAAATGCAACGAATATTCATATTAAACGCAACTTGATTATAGAAATGTATTTAGCGGTTCAATGATACCTTACGAGACACTCGTTAGCAAAATCGATTTTAAAATAGTGTAAGTATTTTAAATAATTATATCGTCTTCTAACATTAAAAATTAATATAATAATCTATTATATGAAAAGTTCGTGAGCATACTCAATTGTACTCGTCAAATGTTCGTTTCAAAAGATAAAACTTTTATAAAAAAATTAGCGTAATAATATGCAACCATAAGTTTGGAGGCCAAAGAGAACTCTTAACATTTCTCACAAAGTCTCCACTAGCCAGACAGTTTATCGGGCTATTAAACTTTCAGAAATTCAAATAAAGATCTAGTCTTTAAATGAAGTGCAGATTCTAATATATTCAACGATTGTTGCGATCTCTTATGAACACTATTTCAAAGACTTAAGAATTTTATTTTGTCTCAATAGATGTTGACAAAAAAACAACAACTTATGTTCTTTATGTTTGGCAATGTCAGTTACAAAGTATTAACTCTCACTTTTGTCATTTACGTTAACCTTCCTAACTGATTTGCATGTATATTGCAACATAATTTAGTTGATAATAAAAAATTATGATATTGGGAATTTTTGTTCCCCCAATTAAATTAAACTTTCAAACTTATGTATAACCTCATTTCTCATCTACGATATATTTTATTTTTCCTTTCAGAACTACTTTAGACTACACAAGGCATATCAATAATTTTACGTGGTAGCCATGATTGTAATATAATGTAACAAACTGTTGAACCATGGGTTCAATAATTGATTTTGATTATACGTTTAGTTATGTATTAATGATTTTATGATTTCTCTATTTCGATGATATAATGCTTTGTGTTTTCCAAAAATAGAAAATGTATATTTGAAGACATCAGAATGATAGAGTACTTAAAAACGAAGCCAACAGTTCAAGCAGAACCATAATCGGACTTAAAACGAAAAAGTTACGAGCATTCGAAGTATAACGAGAATACCGAAAAATTGCCAGAAAAAACGACCGATCGTTTTTTGTCCAAAATGTTCCAGTGAGGTCGTCTGAAAAATGACCGATCGAAATGATCAAAACGACCGATCATTTTTTGTCCAAAATGTTCCAGTGAGTTCATGATAAAAATGACCGATCGTTTTTCTGCAGAATTCGAAAATAGCTTTTTGACTTTTTGGATAAATGAGAAATTGCTTATAACCAATTGTCAAACACATAAACCATCATGCAACGGTCATCTATGGACCAATGGTCTTTTTGCTTCTTAAAAACACACCCCAATCACTATCCAAAGACAACCATTAACCCTTCAACCTCTGTCTATCTAAAAACACCCAAATTTTCCATTATTGAGAAAAAAATCTCGAAAAGAGGGAAATTGAAGAGAAAGCGAGTCAAGCTCAAATCAAGATCAAACATCATCAAATATCACAAATTAGCTTATTTAGAAGCAACCAAATTGTGAGTGTTATTTTATTTTCGATAAAATTGTAAAGAGCAAATTATAAGCTCATTTGTGAGCGAGTGATCGGGTAGAGGTTTTATAAGCGAGTATTGCTTAAAAGCTCTAGGTCTTTTCATTCGGGATACTCATAGAGTAAGGGGGAGCTTAATCTGTGGATTAGCTCGTTATGGTGTAATCTTGGGAAGAAGATTTTAGTGAAATACCCGGTAGCTTGAATACTGAGGAGAGGACGTAGGCGGGTTTGCCGAACCTCTATATATCGTGGTGTCAATCTCTTCCCTTACTATTTACTTTCCGCAACTTATATTTTGTGATTGTGCGCATGTTTCAATTTATTCATACATTATCATCGCATATTTATTATCGCAAATATATATTGAGCTAGTTGGGTTGTTAGTTGCGCTTAGAATTTTAATTCCGCAAAAACGCCTAAAAACCTTATTCACCCCCCCCCCCCCCCCCTCTCTAAGGTTTAGCCGCACGGGCCAATAATTGGTATCAGAGCCGAGGCTCTTGCATATAGAAATCTAGAGATTTAAGAGTTAAGATCTCGATGGCTAACGTACTTAATTTCGCTTCCGGTATTGCTTCATCGCCCAATACTCCACCATTTTTTGATGGGGTAAATTATTCATATTGGAAGGATAGAATGAGCATGTTTTTGCAAAGTTACAATGTTAAACTTTGGATGACCATAAAAGTAGGATATTCCGCACCTATATCCGAAAATAGCGAAAACCCAGTCCCCGTAGAGGACTTAGATAACGCTCAACTAGAAGCCTACTCTACTAACGCTAAAGCAATGTACGCTATTGTTTGTGCCGTTTCCCCAAACGAGTACAACAAAATTTCCGCTTGTAAAACGGCTAATGGTATGTGGGATAAGTTAGTGGTTATGCACGAGGGAACTAACCAAGTTAAGGATTGCAAACTCCAACTTTTTATTCATGACTACGAGCTTTTTAAGATGAGCGAGGGAGAAACTATTTCCAATATGCTTGCTAGATTTACCACTATTACTAACGGATTAATGTCTCTTGGTAAGTGTTTGTCTTGTAAGAAAATGGTTTCAAAGGTGATTCGGAGCTTACCGAAAGAATGGGAACCGAAGGTCACCGCAATTCAAGAGGCACATGACATGAACACATACACTCTTGATGCATTGACGGGTTCGCTCATTACTCACGAGATCGCCTTCAATAGTCACAAGCCAATCTTGAAAAAGAAGGAGATAGCTTTCAAAGGAACAACTTGTGACGAAAGCGATGAGCTACCCAATGACGACAAAAATTTAATGCAAATTTTTTGGATCCTTAAGGAATTACTAAATCTTAAAGGCAAACGTAAACATAAAGGTAAATTGTCAAATACTTCAATTATTTCTAACGATTTTGTTTGCTATGCTTGTGGCAATGAAGGACACATAGCGAGAGATTGCGTCAAGAATCGCAAGAGCAAAGGCAAGAAGAAGATATTCGCTTCAAGCTCTAGCGATAGTTCCGACCAAGACGAAGTCGGTCATGTTGCTTGTCATGTGGCCATGGAAGACAACAATGAACTTAACCAATCGTCTTCAAGTGAAAGTGAAAGTGAAACCGGTAAGGTAAATGATCTATCCTACGATGATTTACTTCATATGTGTGATGTTTACTCTAAAAGGTTTCCTAAACTTTCGAAAAAAGTTGAATCTATTAAAAGGATAAATTCTTCTCTCAATGAAGAAATAATATCCTTGAAAAGAGATAAAATTGAAAATGAGTCTATTCCGAAATTGTCATTTTCTTTACATGATGTAGATGACGAAAAGGAAGACTTGAAAGATAAAAACAATGATCTCGTTATTCGAAACAAGTCTTTACAAACCGAGATCAATTTTCTTAAAAATGAAGTCTCTAGACTTGCTAAAACTCTTTCAAAATCCCCTTCTTTAGATTGCGACTTAGTAGAAAATTCTGAAGAGTTAAAGGATGCTTTCGATAAAGTTAAAAGCAAAAACAAGCTTTTGAATTCTCTAGCGTTTAACTTAAATGACAAGGTCAAGCTTTTAGAAACCGAGAATCAAACTTTGAAAAATAAAAACAACGAGCTTGTCATTTCCATTGAAAAACTTGATTTAACAATTTCAAAGTTTTCTAAAGGTAAAACCGTTTTAGATGAGATTTTGAGTTGTCAAAAAGATGTTAATGACAAAAGTGGTTTAGGTTATGATTGTGGTAGTTCTAATTCAAAGAAAACCCACTTCGTCAAAGCCTCTAACATTTCTCAAACTCCTACCCTGCCTAAACAAGAGGTTGTTTTTACTAAAGGGAGTGCTTCCAAGATTTTTCAAAAATCTTTTAATGATAGAAAAGGTTTAGGTTTTCAAACCAAGTTGGATACTCCGAAAAACTTTTCCAAAACTTCGTATAAATCTCGTTATGCGAAAAATTCTATGCATTGTATACATTGTAGTAGAAATGAGCATATTTCTTCTAAATGTCCTTATCGTTTTTGTGTTAGTAGAAGCGATTTGAAATGGGTAGTAAAGACCAATGTCACTAACAATGTCGGACCCAAAAGAAATTGGGGACAAAAAGACAAATCTCGTGTTGTAGGTATCTCTATTCAAAAGGAGAAAATCAACAATTGGTTGACAATACCGGTAAAATTTGAGGAAGTCAAGAAAATCGACTCCACCATAAAGAATGAGGTACCATTGATCGACAAAAGTAGAAGGCATACCAACAAATGGTACCACATACTTGTACTTGGAAACGCTCAATACAAAAGCCATTAGAGAGCGGACTCGACATCACATATTCGGTATACTCTACTCTATAATATTTACATATATGTGATGAGTTGGGTCATATGCATCATTATAACATTTTACATGTTTTGGTTTTTCTTTGAAAACCCTCCACATAACCCCAAATTTTTTTAATTGCATTTTGATAATGCCAAAGGAGGAGAAAAATGATATTTAGAGAAATGCGAATGCGATTTGTTAAAATGGAGGAGATATTTTTTATACTTGTAAAATCATCATTATTTTGTCATAATCAACATGGGGGAGATTGTTGAACCATGGGTTCAATAATTGATTTTGATTATATGTTTAATTATGTATTAATGATTTTACGATTTCTCTATTTCGATGATATAATGCTTTCTATTTTCCAAAAAGAGAAAATGTATATTTCAGGACATCAGAATGATAGAGTACTTAAAAACGAAGCCAACGGTTCAAGCGGAACCATAATCGGACTTAAAACGAAGAAGTTACGAGCATTCGAAGTATAACGAGAAAACCGAGAAATTGCCAGAAAAAACGACCGATCGTTTTGGACAAAACGACCGATCGTTTTTGGTCCAAAATGTTCCAGTGAGGTCGTCTGAAAAACGACCGATCGAAATGATCAAAACGACCGATCGTTTTTGGCCCAAAATGTTCCAGTGAGTTCATGATAAAAACGACCGATCGTTTTTCAGAAAACAACCGATCGTTTTTTAGAAAACGACCGATCGTTTTTCAGAAAACGACCGATCGTTTTTTTGCAGAATTCAAAAATAGCTTTTTGACTTTTTGGATAAATGGGAAATTGCTTAAAACCAATGGTTAAACACATAAACCATCATGCAACGGTCATCTATGGACCAATGGTCTTTTTGCTTCTTAAAAACACACCCCAATCACTATCCAAAGACAACCATTAACCCTTCAACCTCTCTCTATCTAAAAACACCCAAATTCTCCATTGTTGAAAAAAAAAACTCGAAAAGAGGGAAATTGAAGAGAAAGCGAGTCAAGCTCAAATCAAGATCAAACATCATCAAATATCACAAATTAGTTTATTTAGAAGCAATCAAATTGTGAGTGTTGTTTTATTTTCGATAAAATTATAAAGAGCAAATTATAAGCTCATTTGTGAGCGAGTGATCGGGTAGAGGCTTTATAAGCGAGTATTGCTTAAAAGCTCTAGGTCTTTTCATTCGGGATACTCATAGAGTAAGGGGGAGCTTAATCCGCGGATTAGCTCGTTAGGGTGTAATCTTGGAAAGAAGATTTTAGTGAAATACTCGGTAGCTTGAATACTGAGGAGAGGACGTAGGCGAGTTTGCCGAACCTCTATATATCGTGGTGTCAATCTCTTCCCTTACTATTTACTTTCCGCAACTTATATTTTGTGATTGTGCGCATGTTTCAATTTATTCATACATTATCATCGCATATTTATTATCGCAAATATATATATTGAGCTAGTTGGGTTGTTAGTTGCGCTTAGAATTTTAATTCCGCAAAAACGCCTAAAAACCTTATTCACCCCCTCTAAGGTTTAGCCGCACGGGCCAACACAAACTTATTTTAATAACTAACGAGTTTCTTTAATTTTGTTTTGATCTCTGCCATGTATAAATGAAGTATTTTTTATTTTTTTGAAGATCTGTATAAATAAAGTATAGATGTAATATAGGAGATGCGGTTGATAGCCAATCGAACTGTTAGCGAAAAGTGTTTTCCGACTGATGAATAATTCTATTCTTTTAAACTTACCCAAAAAAAATATATTCTTATAAGAAGTGAACTAGCCTCAATAGAATTATATATTCACGAGCCGGAAAAGATTTCTCACATATATATAAAGATTATTTGGTAAATAACTAAATGAGTCAATCATGAACGCGTGTCTGTTATGTTCATTAAAAGTTGTTATAAGATTTAAGAAATTATTTATATAATAAAATATATATATATATATATATATATATATATATATAAACAACTAAAAGTATTTTCCCATCAAGTTAAACAACTAAGATTATGCAAACCAAATGGTTTGGTTAACATTATTTAGATGTAAATGGTTTACTATTTTATAACGGAAAAGCTAACAAGTGCCCTCCATGCATTGGTTAGTAATGTATGGAATTTGTTTAATTTTTTTTTTTTGTATTATAGTAATACATTAATAGTATTTTCTTATTTAAGTAAACCAAATACATAAAAATGATAATGTTATAATGTTATTGTATAAATGCAACGAATATTCATATTAAACGCAACTTGATTATAGAAATGTATTTAACGGTTCAGTGATACCTTATGAGACACTCGTTAGCAAAATCGATTTTAAAATAGTGTAAGTATTTTAAAAAATTATATCGTCTTTTAACATTAAAAATTAATATAATAATCTATTATATGAAAAGTTCGTGAGCATACTCAATTGTACTCGTCAAATGTTCGTTTCAAAAGATAAAACTTTTATAAAAAAATTAGCGCAATAATATACAACCATAAGTTTGGAGGCCAAAGAGAAACACTTAACATTTACAAAAGTTTTCTTTCTCACAAAGTAGCCACTAGCCAGACAGCTTATCGGGCTATTAAACTTTCAGAAATCCAAATAAAGATCTAGTCTTTAAATGAAGTGCAAATTCTAATATATTCAACGATTGTTGCGATCTCTTATTAACACTATTTCAAAGACTTAAGACTTTTATTTTGTCTCAATAGATGTTGACAAAAAAAACAACAACTTATGTTCTTTATGTTTGGCAATGTCAGTTACAAAGTATTAACTCTCACTTTTATCATTTAGGTTAACCTTTCTAACTGATTTGCATGTAGATTGCAACATAATTTATTTGATAATATAAAATTATGATATTGGGAATTTTTGTTCCCCCAATTAAATTGAACTTTCAAACTTATGTATAACCTCATTTCTCATCTACGATATATTTTATTTTTCCTTTCAGAACTACTTTAGACTACACAAGGCATATCAATAATTTTACGTGGTAGCCATGATTGTAATATAATGTAACAAACTTATTTTAATAACTAACGAGTTTCTTTAATTTTGTTTTGATTTCTGCCATGTATAAATGAATTATTTTTATTTTTTTGAAGATCTGTATAAATAAAGTATAGTTGTAATATAGGAGATGAGGTTGATAGCCAATCGAACTGTTAGCGAAAAGTGTTTTCCGGCTCATGAATAATTCTATTCTTTTAAACTTACCCAAAAAAAATCTATTTTTATAAGAAGTGAACTAGCATCAATAGAATTATATATTCACGAGCCGGAAAAGATTTCTCACATATATATAAAGATTGTTTGGTAAATGACTAAATGAGTCAATCATGAACGCGTGTCTATTAGGTTCATTAAAAGTTGATTATAAGATTTAAGAAATTATTTATATAATTAAAAAAAAAAAATATATATATATATATATATAACAACTAAAAGTATTTTCCCATCAAGTTAAACAACTAAGATTATGCAAACCAAATGGTTTGTTTAACATTATTTAGATGTAAATGGTTTACTATTTTATAACGGAAAAGCTAACAAGTGCCCCCCATGCATTGGTTAGTAATGTATGGAATTTGTTTAATATTTTTTTTGTATTATAGTAATACATTAATAGTATTTCCTTATTTAAGTAAATCAAATACATAAAAATGATAATGTTATAATGTTATTGTATAAATGCAACGAATATTCATATTAAACGCAACTTGATTATAGAAATGTATTTAACGGTTCAATGATACCTTACGAGACACTCGTTAGAAAAATCGATTTTAAAATAGTGTAAGTATTTTAAATAATTATATCGTCTTCTAACATTAAAAATTAATATAATAATCTATTATATGAAAATTTCGTGAGCATACTCAATTGTACTCGTCAAATGTTCGTTTCAAAAGATAAAACTTTTATAAAAAAATTAGCACAATAATATACAACCATAAGTTTGGAGGCCAAAGAGAACACTTTACATTTACAAAAGTTTTTTTTCTCACAAAGTATCCACTAGCCAGACAGTTTATCGGGCTATTAAACTTTCAGAAATCCAAATAAAGATCTAGTCTTTAAATGAAGTGCAGATTCTAATATATTCAACGATTGTTGCGATCTCTTATGAACACTATTTCAAAGACTTAAGACTTTTATTTTGTCTCAATTGATGTTGACAAAAAAACAACAACTTATGTTCTTTATGTTTGGCAATGTCAGTTACAAAGTATTAACTCTCACTTTTGTCATTTAGGTTAACCTTCCTAACTGATTTGCATGTAGATTGCAACATAATTTATTTGATAATAAAAAATTATGGTATTTGGAATTTTTGTTCCCCCAATTAAATTAAACTTTCAAACTTATGTATAACCTCATTTCTCATCTACGATATATTTTATTTTTCCTTTCAGAACTACTTTAGACTACACAAGGCATATCAATATTTTTACGTGGTAGCCATGATTGTAATATAATGTAACAAAATTATTTTAATAACTAACGAGTTTCTTTAATTTTGTTTTGAACTCTGCCATGTATAAATGAAGTATTTTTTATTATTTTGAAGATCTGTATAAATAAAGTGTAGTTGTAATATAGGAGATGCGGTTGATAGCCAATCGAACTGTTAGCGAAAAGTGTTTTCCGGCTCATGAATAATTCTATTCTTTTAAACTTACCCAAAAAAAATCTATTCTTATAAGAAGTAAACTAGCCTCAATAGAATTATATATTCACGAGCCGGAAAAGATTTCTCACATATATATAAAGATTTTTTGGTAAATGACTAAATGAGTCAATCATGAACGCGTGTCTGTTAAGTTCATTAAAAGTTGATTATAAGGTTTAAGAAATTATTTATATAATAAAAAATATATATAAAAACAACTAATAGTATTTTCCCATCAAGTTAAACAAGTAAGATTATGCAAACCAAATGGTTTGGTTAACATTATTTAGATGTAAATGGTTTACTATTTTATAACGGAAAAGCTAAAAAGTTCCCCTCATGCATTGGTTAGTAATGTATGGAATTTGTTTAATTTTTTTTTTTGTATTATAGTAATACATTAATAGTATTTTCTTATTTAAGTAAATCAAATACATAAAAATGATAATGTTATAATGTTATTGTATAAATGCAACGAATATTCATATTAAACGCAACTTGATTATAGAAATGTATTTAACGGTTAAATGATACCTTACGAGACACTCGTTAGCAAAATCGATTTTAAAATAGTTTAAGTATTTTAAATAATTATATCGTCTTCTAACATTAAAAATAATATAATAATCTATTATACGAAAAGTTTGTGAGCAGACTCAATTGTACTCGTCAAATGTTCGTTTCAAAAGATAAAACTTTTATAAAAAAATTAGCACAATAATATACAACCATAAACTTAGAGACCAAGGAGAAGAGTTGACATTTACAAAAGTTTTCTTTCTCACAAAGTAGTCACTAGCCAGACAGTTTATCGGGCTATTAAACTTTCAGAAATCCAAATAAAGATCTAGTCTTTATATGAAGTGCAGATTCTTATATATTCAACGATTGTTGCGATCTCCTATGAACACTATTTCAAAGACTTAAGACTTTTATTTTGACTCAATAGATGATGATAAAAAAAAACACCAACTTATGTTCTTTATGTTTGGCAATGTCAGTTACAAAGTATTAACTTATGTTCTTTATGTTTGTCATTTACATTACAAGGCATAACAATAATTTTACGTGGTAGCCATGATTGTAATATAATGTAACAAACTTATTTTAATAACTAACGAGTTTCTTTAATTTTTTTTTGATCTCTGCCAAATATAAATGAAGTATTTTTATTTGTTGAAGATCTGTATAAATAAAGTATAGTTGTAATATAGGAGATGTGGTTGATAGCCAATCGAACTGTTAGCAAAAAGTCTTTTCCGGCTTATGAATAATTCTATTCTTTTAAACTTACCCAAAAAAAAATCTATTCTTATAAGAAGTGAACTAGCCTCAATAGAATTATATTCACGAGCCGGAAAAGATTTCTCACATATATATAAAGATTGTTTGGTAAATGACTAAATGAATCAATCATGAACGCGTGTCTGTTAGGTTCATTAAAAGTTGATTATAAGATTATATTATAATCATTACTACCACGTAAAATTATTGATATGGCGTGTGTAGTCTAAAATAGTTCTGAAAGGAAAAATAAAATATATCGTAGATGAGAAATGGGGTTATACATAAATTTGAAAGTTCAATTTAATTGGGGAAACAAAAATTCCCAATATCATAATTTTTTATTATCAAATAAATTATGTTGCAATCTACATGCAAATCAGTAGGAAGGTTAACGTAAATGACAAAAGTGAGAGTTAATACTTTGTAACTGACATTGCCAAACATAAAGAACATAAGTTGGTGTTTTTGAAATAGAAGTCAAAATAAAAGTCTTAAGTCTTTAAAATAGTGTTCATAAGAGATCGCAACAATCACTACAAAATATGGTATTAATTGGGGACGGCCAAATCTGTTATAAATCTGTCCCTAAATGACAAAATCTGTCAATAAAACAGAAATCCGTCGCCATGCCGTCCCCGAATAGAGCGTTGGAAAATAAAATCTGTCACTATTTCCGTCTGCGATTTGACACTTTTTTTAGTGAATCGTTGAATATATTAGAATCTGCACTTCATTTAAAGACTAGATCTTCATTTGGATTTCTGAAAGTTTAATATCTCGATAAACTGTCTAGCTAGTGGCTACTTTGTGAGAAGAAAACTTTTGTAAATGTTAAGTCTTCTCTTTGCCTCCAAACTTATGGTTGTATATTATTGCGCTAATTTTTTATAAAAGTTTTATCTTTTGAAACAAACATTTGATGAGTACAATCGAGTCTGCCCACGAACTTTTCGTATAATAGATTATTATATTAATTTTTAATGTTAGAAGACGATATAATTATTTAAAATACTTACATTATTTTAAAATCGATTTTGCTAACGTGTGGCTCGTAAGGTATCATTTAACCGTTAAATACATTTCTATAATTAAGTTGCGTTTAATATGAATAGTCATTGATTTATTCAATAACATTATAACATTGTCATTTTTATGTATTTGATTTATTTAAATAAGGAAATACTATTAATGTATTACTATAATAAAAAAACAAAAAAAAAAACAAATTCTATACATTACTAACCAATGCATGTGGGGCACTTGTTAGCTTTTCCGTTATAAAATAGTAAACCATTTGCATCTAAATAATGTTAACCAAACCATTTGGTTTGCATAATCTTAGTTGTTTAACTTGATGGGAAAATATTTTTAGTTGTTTTTATATATATATTTTTTATTATATAAATAATGAACAAACTTATGCAAACCAAATGGTTTGGTTAACGTCATAATTTAGATGTAAATAATTTACTATTTATAATAGTGTAACGATTTTAAATAATTATTAATTATACCGTCCTCTAACATTAAAAAAGTAAATATAAGAATCTATTATTGGAAAAGTTCTTGATCATACTCAATTTGACTAGTTGTACGAAAAGTTTGTGAACATAGCCAATTTGACTCGTCAAATGTTCTTTCATGTTTGCTTTTTAAAATAGAAAACTTTTATAAAATTTTGGCCAAATCAGCAATAATATACAACCATAAGTTTTCAGGGCAAACATAATACTTAAAGTTTACAAAGTTATCTCTACCACAAGATAAACAATTATATAAACCAAGTTTACCAACAAGGAAATCTGGTGTGTTAAACCAAATAGAAAATGACATGTGGAGTATAATCTCATGGAATTAGTTAATTTTAAAATGCACACAATTAATAACCAGCAACCCATTAAACCCACAATACTAATTACTAACCGTTCCAATATATAGCATTTAGTATTTATTCCAAATATTTAATTCCTACCAATTTACGACATGCTTCACTGCAAATATTTTATTTTATTTTTCAAAACTTAGTTAAATTCACTTGTTGAATTTACTGTTTAAGTTTATAACCAATATTAATTTAAAGATATACATAAGGAATGATTAAAAAAAAGCTTGATAAGACAATCAATTGTTACGGATGAGACAATATCCCGTTTTAATTAAAAATATTTTTCAAAATTTTAATTAATATTTTAGTTTATGTTAATTCTCACTAGGGTTCTCTTTTTTTTTGGGTTGAAAATTTTACAAACGGGACAATGTTTTGCTCTGATTAAAAATATTTTTTAATCAATATTTATAGAATTTTATAAAATCATTAAGTTTAAGTTAATACTCACTAGGGTTCTTTAATTTTTTTGGGTTTTTATTGGGTTGAAAATTTTACACACACCACACACGTAGTGAACCGGGTTTATATTAGTTTCCTCATACGAAGTAGTCTGACAGTTTCTCGGAATATTAATTAAACTTTCAAGGAATCGAGGTAAAGATCTAGTCTTTACATCAAGTTCAGATTCTAATATATTCAACTACTGTCGCAATCTCCTATAGACATTATTTCAAATTCTTTTCACACAACTCTATCGATTCTCGTTTATCTAATTGAAGTATGAGACAATACCACTGTTTTTTCTCCTGCTCGTAGTTAAGCTATAGGCAAGGTAAGAGCCTCAACCATAAGAGGAGAAGAAGCCCATAAGTTCCCACTCCAAACGTCTACAACATTCGCACATCTATCACGTACTATCAAGCCGCCACCCTTTCATCCACACTGCTTTTTAAATTTCCTGTCAGAGGTTTCAAGCAAGATTTAACCAAAGTCGTGTTTTGACTTATTAATGGAACTCCAGGCTCAATTATGTCGTTCAGAAAATCGAAGAACACTTGATTTAACGCCACTAAAAAGAAAATCGTTTCTCGCTTTCCAAATTTGTCATCCAATATATGTGCTTAATTTCATTTAGAAATTTTATAATTTTGTAGTATGCTCGAACCAAGCTGCCAAGGTGATAATGTTCTCCGCATTTATATGAATATCAAGAGGGCTCCCAAACCATACATTTTGCGACCAACCCCATTGAAGGAGTAAATGTCCATTAATTTCCGTGCTATATTACAAATAGGACATAACGGCATTTCTTCACTTTTTGGTCTATACATATTCTCTTTTGTTGCTAAAGTGTTTGATATTGCCTTCGTGAAAAATTGCTTCACATTTGGAGATGTACTAACATTTCAATTCCAAGTGGTATGATCGAAAGCAAATGAGGAGCTAGGCCCATGAGCATTGTCCTCCTCAACAATTGCAGTATGGTTGCCCGATTTAACCGAATATTTTCCATCCTGAGAGAATTGCCAAATAAGTTTGTCTTCTGTCTCAGTTGATGTATTTATATGAATAGTGAAAAATCGTTCACCCGAACTCTCACTCACATACAATCTGATAAGGGATCGATTCCAGGCATTTCATGGGAATAAATAAAATCAGCTACGCGGATATTTGTACCGTCTACTGCGTTGTCTCAAAGACTTTAAAACAAGAATTATGTGGAGTGAATTATCCTCCCATAGATAGAGCATCCGCGTTCATAATACACCGTTGGAGCCCCTTGTTAAGTAGGTTTTTCCCGTTGATCAAACTCGATCAACCAGATACACGACGCCTTCTTACCTTTAGAAGCATCCATAAAACTAACAATTGGAAAATAAAGTGCTTATAATACCTAAAGCCTATAAATGGTCATAATTAATCATCTGTCGCCAATATTATTTGGTCAAATGGGCATGATTGAAAGCATGCAAATTACAGAATTCCGTTACCACCACCACCACCACCCCCCCCCCCCACCCCCCACCCCCCTCGCCGAGATTTTGGTCGTGTTATAAATTTTCAGTTTTTGCAATTAATCTTTTTCTCCTCACCATTACCTTGCCACAAAAAAACAGCTATAAGGCTATCTACACGCTTACAAAGCCCTTCTGGAACTAAAAAACAAATCATATGGTGCCCCGGCATAGCTTAAGCAACTGCTTTAATAAGTACGGATCTCGTCACATAGTACACGAGATCTTTCTTCCAACACTATAATTTGCTTAAAATTTATCTTTTAATGTAAGCAAGAGCATTACTTTAATAATTTTATCTCCAAGTTTTTTGCCATTTTTTTGAAGGTTTTTGGACTGTCCGACTTTTCCTGAATTTTGTTGTCCTTTTCTATTTTTCCTTCTTCTTTTTTTTATAGTGATTTTGGATATTTTTTCAAAAATTTAAACTTTTTCTACACCATTTTTTGGGTATTTTTTTTTCCTTCACTTTTTGGGCTTTTCCAGTTGTTTTTGGTTTTTTACGAGTTGTTCCAAGTTTTTTTCAAAATTTTCTTATTAATTCCTTATTTTTAAAGCTTTGAGCTGGTTTGACGAAATTGGTCTAAAACTTCAAAAAGAAAAGGAGAGAAGTGACTTAAAATTTAATATACAGGTTTTCTGGTGTGTCGTTCACCGTTGAACGGCACATTGTACCGTTAAATAGGAAACCGTTGGATCATTTACTTTAAATTTAGACTGTTAGATTTAAGGGTATAATAGTAATTTAAGGGTTTTTTTAATAGAGTTTTAAATCATACGGTTCAGATCTAGTATAAAGTGATCAAACGGTTCATAAATTAACGGTACAATGTGCAGTAAAACAAATTGACTGCACAAAATGGGACCCTGAATATACCCACCCATGTTTTAACTTTCAATTAGACAAGTTTAGAAATAGCCCCAAATGAAAAACGTTTATATATTGTTGATACAATTTCAAACAACTTCGTTACACTACAAGAAAATACCTCTTTGGCAATGAAAAATTTCGTTGCTTAAAGTTTATTTTTCGTTGTTAAAATAGATCGGCAACAAATTATTGTCGTTGCCATGCCGTTGCGGACTCCCCGTTACTGAAAGTTTATGGCAACAACTTGAAGAATCGTTGCTTAAAATAATTATTTTGCAACAAAAACATGTGTTGCCATTTCGAAATAATATTGTTGCCAAATGAAAATAAGTTGTTGTCAATCCTTCAATTTTTTCATTGTTAAAAGTTACAGTTCCGTTGCTGATTTTTTAATTAAGTTGTAGCATTTGAGAAATAAAGTGTTGTCAAATATGGGAAAAAAATCATTGCAAAATACAACATTGGTTGTTCCTGATTTGAATCTCTACCGTTGCAAATTCATAATCAATTTTTGTTGCAAAATGCAAAAAAAAATAATTGTAAAATTTTAATTCAATTTCACTCATATATAATACAAATATTATAAATTAAATTAAGTTTCAATTGCTAGAATCATTCAACACACAATAACTAAAATATTCATCATAAACATTTAATAAAAGAAAATATAACATATTACAAGAGTAATCACTACGAACATTCTTTGATCATAGAACATATATGTTCATAAAAAGAAAGAAAAACACTGGTTATAACTGCAGCTGATTGCAATAGAGATGAAGTACATGCAACTTGATGACGAATTTGTAAATGCTTAATCAAGTCAAATAGCATCATGTATCGATATCTTAAAAACAAAGAGTAGAAAATGACAAATTTTGTCAAATACGAATTTTTAAATCCATTTGAACAACATGGTCACAAGTTTTTCATAGAAAAAAAATACCTTCAATCGGAATCAATTTTCCGGATCAAATTCAGATCAACCGAAGAACCGCCTGATAAGATGAGATCTACAAATCTTGTATGTCGAATTTGAAGGGCTTCGATTTTTTTGTTTTGAGATTCGATTTGCACTCGAAGTAACTTATTCATGGCATCTTGCGAAACAAATTTTTCTTCATTTTCTTTGTTTAAACTTCGAAGGGTCTCCAACTCAGCTTGCATCTCACCGCTATGAATCGAATTCGGCTTTCAATAAAAAAATTTCTTCAGCTTCATGTTAGGTCCAAGTCCTTTAAGATAATTTTTTTTCCCAAATACTTTTTGAGACAATTCTGCGGGTGAAAGTTCTTCTCCATTTATAAAAGATTCATCCTCAAGTTGTTTTAGTGCTTCCTGTAATAAAAAATACCAAGAACAATAAAAGAAAAGCATAGTTCATGTAGCTGTGTACTAAGTTGTTTTAGCGCATCTTATACTCGCGTTATCATCGTAGTTTATCCAGGTCAATACGTATATCAAAATAATAACAAAAAACACAAGAACTTGGTATAAGTTCTTATAATATCGTAGTGTAGCAAGTTATAGTCAGAATACACAAGAAATCCTAATGATACACAAATTGTCCAAGCTCACAACAAGTTTATGCCCCAGTCAATAAAACAAAAGTACAACAGTATGGTAATCTATCACTATGGTTTGTTTGTTTGCAACTTTCAAGATCAACATTTGTTATAACTGGTTTGAAATTTGGGTAAGCTATGAATTAAGTAACTTCAAAATCATCTGCACGGCAGCACGGGTCCGTTTTTATGGAAAGATATCGATCGTTACTTACAAATTAAAATTATTTTCTTGTTTATCTATTTCTTTCAAAGTAATATCAAGTCTAACTTATAAAGAAAATGTATAATTATTGAAACCTTACTGGACAACTATTGAATATACAATATGAACAATATGTCTTTTCTGTATGTTTTCATATATAGTGTACTAAATTGAACTTTTGTATAATGGACTATTTCTGATAAGTTTGTAAGTCACATGACTGAATAGTAATTACAATGTATGTATATATAGGACGAATGTACAGAGAAGTAATTCAATTGATTAATAAAAATACGTTTTCCTTTTTATATCTCTCTCTATATATATATATATATACTACATATATATATCGTATATCGATCACGACTAAGACCACCAGAACGTGGTCTATGCGTTTCTACATGGTATCAGAGCAATAATTGGCTATTTCCGCTGGTTTTATGTCCACAGATCTGGATTTATTGGGTTTTTTTTAGGGTTCTTGATTGATAATTGGGGGGTTGATTTCTCTTTGATTGGATCGTCTCTTCACTTGGTATTCACTGAATCTCTTATTTTTCTTTAGATCTAGTATTTTCTGTGTCAACAGATCTCTTAATTTTGTTAATTGGGGTTTTTTTTTCCTGAATATTGTTATTATTAATTGAGAATCTTGAATTCAAGATTAGGTCAAGATTAGGAGAAAATCAAACTGGTGATCAACCTAGGGTTAATAATTCACTTTCTGTCACCATTATGAGTCCATATTTTATTGTCTCTAATGAAAATACTAGTATTGCCTTAGTTAATCCTATCTTGAATGGTCTTAATTTTCATTCTTGAAGAAGGGCCATGAAAATCTCAATAGGTGCTAAATCAAAATTAGGGTTTGTAACTGGTTCTTTGCCTTGTCCATCTGAGAATGATCCTATGTATGGAGCTTGGTTGCAGTGTAATTTGATTGTCATGTCATGGGTCATAAATTCAGTCAATAATGAAATAGGTCAATATATTTTATATATTGATAGTGCCTCTAAAATGTGGAAAGAATTAACAGAAAGGTTTGCTCAAGGTAGTGAAGCTAGGATTTATGAGTTACATCATGATATTCATACAATGGTTCAAGATGATTTATTTGTATCTTCTTATTTCACCAAATTAGAAACTTTGTGGAATCAGTTAAGCGTTCTAAGTCCCATACCTAGGTGTACTTGTGGTACTATTGGTTGTTGTGGTTGTAATTTCATGGCTGCTATAATAGCAAGAGAACATATGGTGTTTAAAATGATCTTTCTAATGGGTTTAAATGAGAAGTTTGCTCATGTTAGAAGCCAGATTTTGTTAATGAAGCCACTACCTAGTGTGAATGATATGTATCAGTTGATAGGACAAGAGGAGAAACAACAAAATATAGGTGTTGATGCTGTAGCAAACCAGCAAAATATGGTTCTTGCTACTCAGTTCAACCAGGGTAATCAGGCTAGAGGTTCTTCTAATCAAAATTTTAGGCCACCAGCTTCTACTAGTAATAATTTCAGACCTTTTAGGCCTGGTATGGGGAGGGGTAATCCTATGAAATGTTCACATTGTGGATCTAACAGACATACCAATTATAGGTGTTGTAGGCTACATGAGTATCCACCAGGTTGGACACCAAGGCCAATAGGGTTTAGACAGGGTAGTCAAAGTTTTTCTGGAGGTAATATGGTTCATCAAGTTTCATATCAAAAGGGTGACAGTTATAGGGGTAATGGGATGCCATCTATGTCTAATTTTGGTACAGGAGGACTTCCTACTCCTTTGCATATTCAGGGTTTTACTAATCAAGGAAAATGTCAAGATTCTGGTCAGTAACAACAAGGTGTGGTAACTCCTAGTGTACAAACCAATATGGTGTATACTGGCATGACATGTATATCTTTAACTTGTTCTAATGTTCTTTTAGACAGAAATAAAGATGCATATAATTACAAGGTATGGATTATTGATAGTGGTGCAAATGAGCACATGGTTGCTTTTTTAAGTCATTTTAGTCATTATAAGGTAGTTGATTCTCATGTTAATCTTCCTAGTGGTCAAATTGTTGCAGTAACTCATATAGGAAGTGTGTTTTTCAAAAATAGTATAGTATTACATAATGTTCTGCGTGTTCCTTCATTTGGTTATAATCTTGTATCTGTTAATAAGCTAGCTAGGGACTCTCATTATTCTTTGTTGTTTGATTTACATGCATGTTATATTCAGGACTAGGTGTCTTTGCAGATGATTGGTAGGGCAGAAGTAAAGAATGTCTTGTATATTTTCTTAAGAGAGGGTATTCATAGTTCATTAGATATTAGCTGTAATAGTACTGTCTTGCATAATCAGCCTAATGTTTGGCATTCCAGACTAGGACATCCTTCTATTTCTGTATTAAATTTGATTTCAGATGATGTAAAAGTGAAGTTTACTGTTAAAAATTGCACTCCCTGTGATGCTTGTCATCTTGCTAAACATCAAAAATTGAGTTTCCCGTTAAGTAGTACTCATGCTAATAATGCTTTTGATCTTATACATTGTGATATTTGAGGTAATTATTTTATTCCTACTTACAATGGTATTGTTTATTTTTTGACTATAGTAGATGATTACACTAGGTGTACTTGGATTTTTCTATTAAAACATAAGTCTGAAACATCAATAATACTACCTCAGTTTTGTAAAATGGTTGAAACACAGTTTAATAGTAAAATTAAAATTTTAAGAAGTGATAATAGGACTGAATTTCACTTAGTGGATTTTTATTCTAAAAATGGTATCATTCATCAAACTAGTTGTGTAGAGACACCACAACAAAATGGAATAGTAGAAATAAAGCACCAACATTTGTTAAATATTGATAGGGCTTTAAGGTTTCAGTCTTCTTTACCATTGAGATTTTGGGGAGAATGTGTGTTAACTGCAGCCTATATTATTAATAGGACTCCTACTCCTTTATTAACAAATAAAAGTCCTTATGAGATTCTTTATGGTCATAAACCTACTTATAATCATTTAAAAGTGTTTGGGTGCTTGTATTATGCTAGTACTTTAAAAAGAAATAGATCTAAGTTTGATGCTAGAGGAAGAAAGTGTGTTTTTCTAAGATATGGTACAAGTACAAAAGGTTATAAATTGTTAGATTTAGATACCAATGATTTCTTCCTTACCAGGGATGTCATTTTTTATGAAGAAGTTTTTCCTTTTCTAAAACAAGCAAAATCTTGTTCATTTCCTAATAATGAGGATTCCTGTACATCTCAGTTACTAATAATGATAAGGATACTGTTATTGGTGGGGAGCAAACTCAGAATAATACTAAAACTAATAGTGATTCTGTTATTACATCTGTTAAAAGAAATAAAAGGAATGGTAAGACCCTTGCTTATTTACAAGACTATCATTGTGCTTTAAGCAACATTACTGATGTTCATTCTATATCAAATCATGTCCATGCTTTAATTTCTTGTATTACATATGATAACATTTCTAATGTTAATAAAACTTTTTGTTTATCAATTTCTTCTATTATTGAACCTAAAACTTATAAGCATGCTGGTACAGATCCATTATGGATCCAAGCAATGAAAGATGAGATTTTAGCTTTACAAACCAATAAAACTTGGCTATTAACTTAATTACCTAATAACAAGCAACCAATTGGTTGTAAATGGGTTTTTAAGATTAAACATAAATCAGATGGTTCCATAGAAAGATATAAAGCTAGATGAGTAGCTAAGGGCTATACCCAACTTGAAGGAATAGATTATGAAGCTATTTTTTCACAAGTTGCTAAAATGACTACAGTTAGGTGTTTTTTAGCTATTGCAGCTTCACAGAATTGGTTTTTAGCTCAAATAGATGATAATAATGTTTTTCTACATGTTGATCTTGAGGAAGAAGTCTATATGTTACCTCCACTAGGTTTTTTACAAGATAATAAATATTTAGTCTGTAAATTACAAAAATCTTTATATGGTTTGAAACAAGCATCAAGACAATGATTTTTCAAGATAAGTAGTGCTCTTTTATTCTTTGGTTTTCAGCAGTCAATAGCAGATTATTCTTTGTTTACTATTTCTAAAAATGGTACTTTTTTAGCTTTACTAGTGTGTGTAGATGATATTGTTTTAGATAGTTCATCCCAAGAGTTAATCACAGAAGTTACAAAAATTTCTGGATAATAAGTTCAAATTGAAAGACTTAGGCAATTTAAGGTATTTTTTAGGACTTGAGGTGGCAAGAAACTCAACAGGTATCCACATTTGTCAAAGGAAATATGCACTGGAAGTTTTAGCAGATACAGGTTTATTAACTTCTAAGCTTACTAATTTTCCAATAGACACAAAGCAAAAATTCACTAATTCTGATGATAATTTTTTTGAAGACATTACTTTATACAGTAAATTGGTTGGTAAATTTTATATCTAACCATTACCAGGCCAGATATTTGTTATTCTGTCCATGTGTTAAGTCATTTTTTTAGCAGCACCAAGCCAATCACATTATGCAGCTGCATTAAGAGTTCTCAGGTATATAGAGAAAGATCCAGCTCAAGATATTTTCTTTTCTTCTAATTCTTCTCCAGATTTAAAAGCTTTTAGTGACACTGATTGGGCTGCCTGTGTAGATACTAGGAGATCAGTTACAGGGTTTAGTATTTTCCTTGGCAAATCTCTTATATCATGGAAAAGTAAAAAGCAAAAATTTGTTTCAAGGAGTAGTGTTGAGGCTGAATATAGGGCATTAGCAGTCACTAGTTGTGAGATTTTATGGCTAATTAGTTTGTTAAAAGACTTAGGCATAAAAACAGAAAAGCCAGTTTCTTTATTTACAGATAGTAAATCTGCTCTTGCTTTAGCTTATAATCCTGTAAATCATGAAAGAACTAAACATGTTGAAGTGGACTATCATTTTATTAGGGATTTAATCATACAAAATGTTATTCATCCTTTACACGTTAATACTACTAACAATATTATTGCAGATTTATTCACCAAAGCTCTTGGAGCAGCTTGTTTTCAGCACTTATTGGTCAAGATGGGTATGTTATCTCTCCACTCTTCATCTTAAGGGGGCATATTGAATATACAATATGAACAATATGTCTTTTCTGTATGTTTTCATATATAGTGTACTAAATTGAACTTTTGTATAATGGACTGTTTCTAATAAGTTTGTAAGTCACATGACTGAATAGTAATTACAATGTATGTATATATAGGACGAATGCACATAGAAGTAATTCAATTGATTAATAAAAATACGTTTTCCTTTTTATCTCTCTCTCTATATATATATATACAATACATATATAGATTGTATATCGATCACGACTAAGACCACCAGAACGTGGTCTATGCGTTTCTATAACAACCAAAGTCGTTGGATCTGAATCTAACAATAGAGTTAACAAATACGTAAACACGGCGAAGTTGTAAATACTCAGGGCTTATTTTAATCGTTGAATTATAATCTAATGATTTCAGCTCAAACTTCAACTTATATGATGTATTGATATCTATTAATTGTCACAGATTTTACTAATTAACACTAAAACAATAGACTCTTTATTTTTTAAGGTACATCTAGGGATGGCAGAATTTCGGGTTTGGCCCGACCCGACCCGGTACGGGTTGGATAAAAGTGCAAAATTATTTGGGTCGGGTTGGATTTGGTTACTTTGCACTTTTGTGCAACTTTGTGCAAGTTAGAAATAAGTTCATATTCTCTATAGGTACCGCTTTTTAATTATTTATTTTATTTACCAAAACGTCATACACATATTTCATAAAAAATGAAAAAAAAAACACATAAAATTATATAAAATGCAAAAAATCACAAAAAATGAAAAAAAAAAAATCACAAAGAAATAAAAAAAATCACAAAAAAATTATAAAAAATGAAAAAATCACAAATAATCACAAAATTTTAAAAAAATTACAAAAAAAATTATAAAAAATTATAAAAAATGAAAAAATCACAAAATATTATAAAAAATGAAAAAAATCACATAAAATTATAAAAAATCACAAAAATCACAAAAAATCAAAAAAAAATCACAAAATTTTAAAAAAATTACAAAAAAAATAAAAAACTATTTTTTTTGGTTTGTAGAAAGATAAAATATATATATTATATTTTGGTTTGTATGACAATTTAGTAAATAAACTAAATAATTAAAAAGTGTTACCTATGAGAAATGTGAACTTATCAAGATATCTAGAAGTAATTAGGGGTGGCTTCGGTACGGTACCGACTTTTTTGACCATATACCAATACTGAACCAAACTTGTTTGGTTTGAAAAAAATTATATCATAACCGAACTGAAAAAGTCGGTATACCGAAAGTTCGGTATACCGACTTTTTCGGTTGGTACGGTTCGGTTTTCCGTTTTATACCGAAATATTATTATTATTAAAAGATAATTCTTGATAACAATAAAATAGCAAAAAAGTTTGTAAAAAGTAAAATGTGTACAATTATTCTTATATTTGCTACATTTATTGTGAATTTGATTAAAATAGTAAACACTTATAAAATAAGAATTCTTTTAAAATATTAGACAATAAAATGGAGAAACACGAAATTATTGTATTTGGCTTCGTAAATAGGAAAGTAAGTCGTAAGAAAAATTAAAATAAACTATAAGACAATTTATTTGTAAGTTATAACTACGTGTACATTTCTATATATTTTATAATTTTAATGTTTGGTTCGGTTCGGTATTGTACCAAACATATGAAATGGATACCGAAACCGAACCGACTTTTAAAGTTTGGTTCGGTTGTACCGTACCGAAAAGTCGGTATACCGAACTTTCGGTACCAACTTGTTTGGTTCGGTTCGAAAATCGGTCAGTTGGTACAAATCGGTACAAAAAGTCCACCCCTAGAAGTAATGTAAGTTGTTATGAGTTGCTTAGAAGGAATTACCCCGTAATAAAACACAAACCAACACACACACATGACACATCCTCTCTCTCTCTAGCATATACACAGATACATACATAGATACACACATCGATACACTGTATAAAACATATGTGCCTAGTGATGAAAAGATGATAAAAATATAATTATCAACGATAAAATGTTAAAAGAGACTTATTCACCAAATTAATTAGTGTTGTGTACTAACTTTCTCTCTATATATATATAAATATATATATATATATATTCTTATTTTATTTTAGCTTATTATTTTCTTTTTTTTGTTAGTTTTTTTCCTTTTATTTTTTTGGGTATTGTTGTAAAAAATAATTTAGATTATTATAAATTTTTACCAGGTAAATATGAAAAATTTGAAAAAAATAAGATTTTTAGACTTTTCTAATTTAATTAAATGGTTATTGTTAGATACTTAATAATGGTTTGCACTTATTTGGCTTATCAAAAAAATTCCGGGTCAAACGGGTCGGGTCGGGTTATATGCGGATTGATGTGCGGGTCGGGTCGGGTCGGATCGGGTTTCGAGAAACCCGGCCCAATTGCCATCCCTAGATACATCTACAAACATACTATTTGGTAAAAAATTTGATAGCTAGGTACAATCACAAACTTGTTCAGTAAGGTACATTTGCCAAGCACCACCGCCCCATCACATTGAGCAGGATTTATTTTATTTTTATTGAAACCACATTGAGAAATGAGAAGTTTTTTTTTTCTAAAAAAAAAAACCAATTTAAGCCTTTTCTGGTGACAAACAACCAAATAAATCTTTGCCAACAAACTTCAGAAAAATGATCAGATATCCATTTAATAATGCTATTAGGGGTGGGCACAAGATGAATTGGAACGGATTCGCCTCAATCTTAAACCAACCCGTAAAATAAATTGCACGGTGGATTGGAGCGGATTCGTAAAATTTAAATCTCAACTCAATCCAACACAACCCGTTATAATTAAAAACTCAACCCAACTCAACCTAACCCGTAAAAAAAATTGCGGATTGGGATGGGTTGAGGCGGGTTTATTCTTAAATTTTTATTTTTCATAGTTTGCACAATCAACCTAAATCTTAAAATAAATTGTATGTTTCAAAAAGAAATAAAAATTAAAATCATTTATAATACGTTTATAACATTCACAACAAATAATAAAACCAAAATGTAATAATACCGGGAGGTTGTTATCTTTAAATACACACAATGTATATATAAATATATATTTTTATTATTTTTTTTATATATATAGTGGGTTGTAACGGGTTGTGGCGGATTAACCCGCGGTTTGGTAGCCACAATCCTAACCCAACCCGCAAAATATATAACGGATTGGGCGGGACGGATTGACTTTTTTTAGACACTCAACCTGTCTCCAATCCGATACGGGTTGGGTTTACGGATTTTTTACCCACCCCTCGCTAACGAGTATTTCGCAATCAATCTATATATTTAAAAATTGCATTAAAGCCACATAAGACTGTCTACATATTTCAAATAATCCCCTTTTGGTCTATTTTCAAAAGTCATTAGTTTGTGTACACTGCCCCATTCTGGGTACTTTTCTATTCTTTCAAAATACTACTAAAGCCCAAATTTATATGAAAAATTACAGTTTTGTTCTTAAGGAGGATTTTTTTGGCATAAAATCGCTCATGCGCATATATAAAAGTCAAATTCACGAATGAAAAGAACAATTGTCTAAAACGGAACAAAGTACGCAAAATTGCCAATACTTCACAGTTCACATTACCGAAGAATACGTAGTTATTCGCAAACCATCCATTAGTTTCTAGGGAGCTATAGTTTACCCAAAATAAAAAAATAAAGGGAATTTTTTTGTCATTACTGTTAATTTATAAAAGTAATACCAAGAGCTAATTTTCTTAATAAAAGATTTGTCCCATCACTAGTTAAAGGGTGAGGACTTATGGGACGGTGGCAATAAATCCAAGTAACTAAAACCTGTACTCTTCCTTTCAATGTATCTTTACTACTTTAAGGACACTTATATATCTTGAAAGATCAATATATATTAGATGCCCAAAGGAAAAAAGGGGACAAATGTTGAACTGGGGGCCTGTTTTCGTGTCGTCGTTGTTGTTCATTCTCCTAACGCCCGGGCTTCTGTTTCAGGTTCCAGGAAAGCAAAGATTTGTTGAGTTTGCAAATTTTCACACCAGCACGGCTTCGATACTCGTCCACATGTTGCTCTATCTCGGTCTTGTTAGTGTTTTCTTAATTGCTATAGAAGTACGTATGTACATTGGATGATGTGGTTTTGTCTTGAGATTTCTTTTTCTTTTGGTATACCAAATGTAGAATAAACTTTTTTCCATTTCTTGATTATTTACTTCTTTATTGTCGTGGAGTGTGTGATAATAAGCAAGTTCATAATGAATTGTACAAACGGGTTTATTCGACTAAAACGACTAGCCACATAAACTAGTCACTTTTGTGTCACATGAAAATAGCGGTTCGTCCAAAAACAGAACTTCTAACATCATTTTAAAGCCGAAACCACAGTTTTTCAAGAGTACACGCAGACATTCAGTTGTGAAAAATAAAATGTGACGAGCTCAACGAACCTGCAACCTGCCTTATGGATTGACTTGTTTATATACAAATAGACATTTTCGCTAGAAATGGAAAGATTTATTCATGTTCAACTGTTATGTTGGCATCAGATAGTTTGTTCATCAGTAAGGCAAAGAGAAAAGGTGGAAGTATAAATAGCTGAGTTCACAAAAGAATTCAAAATAATGTGAAGCTAGAAGCCTAGAACAATTGATTGGTTCAGTAAAGTAAATACTAAAAGGCAGCTAGAACAATTATTTGGTTTTGTAGAGTAATATTAGAAGGCATACAATACTTCTAAAAACATTCGTCACTTTCTAGCCGGAAATAAAAATTGAGAGGATATTTACAGTCTATTCAAGTTATTTTGTCGAACCAAAAGAAAAGAATCTCCTGGTAAATACATGTTTCTGATACAAGGCTCAACGCTGGGAAGTAATTCTCTCCCGTTGTAACAGGGGTGCAGTTAATCGTCTTCTGCATAGTGTAACAATCTTCTTAAGCAACCTCTACACGACTACAAGAGCTTCCAAGCTGGAAAAATTAAAAGCAAATCCAGCTATTAATACAAAATGCACAAAATGAGTTTATGAACTAGTTATCACGGTGTCTTTTTGCATATTTAAAAGCACGTACAATAGATAACTATATCCGATGGTTTAAAAGAGAACTGTCTAAACAGAGAGAAAATGCTTGAAACAAAACAGCCATCAAGAATAAAATCGAAAAAGAACCAAAAAGATCTTGTGTCAAGCATCATCGACCAATAGCACAGCTAACCATGAGAATATACATACAAAATTGTTGAGATAGTATACACGATGAACAAGCAGATCTCCAGCTATTGAAGGGTCAAATATCTGGGGTAAATAAGCTCTAATAATTGAAACAGAGGTTATTTAGCACACAGTTTTAAAAGGCAGAAGAAGATACATGACACTATAGTCTCCTTTTTCGTGTGTATCCATAAAGAAACTGCTAACTCTCGTGAGTTATAACTTATGAAGTAGTGACAGTTTACATTGCCAGAATCCTTAAAGCAGAGAGACTTCGGAACCAAAAAATAGTCGAAAGCGTAAACTAATTTTCCTAGGCAGTTGTTGTTTTTTCTTTTATAGCGAAAGGACTAAGGAGAATCATGCCACAGTATCTCGCACTATTATTTTTCTGTACCAAACTTCGACCCAGAGGATAAGATATTGGTTTTTCACATATCGGTATCTACCTTTCTTGTTAATTAGTCGATAAAAAGACTGAGTATCAACGCCATCAAGCAAGAAGGCAATTGAACATACATCTTTACCAATTGTAAGAAATGTAACAGATTAATAGCTCAGTTAACATCTTAAATACAATTACAAGATACCTTGTAATTGTAAGACATAAAACTTGATTTCAAGTATTTTAACCCATTTAAGTTCCAAGGTAAGAAATCTCCCTGCATCATGACTTTAAATCCCTAATCACCACAAAATCCCCCTTCCTGACAATATTTGACATCCCGGAGAATTGAACTCAAAGTACCAGGTACTCTTACACAATAGAGAAATTCGTTGACAATAATCATAGTGGAAATCGAGAGAAGTTTCTTTGTCACAAAAAAGAACTTGGAGAAATGAAAGGTAAATCATAACTCATATCTAACCAATTTTTACTACACACCAATGAAATTATAAAATACTCGGTGTCTTTTTTTTTCTAAAAAATATAACATCTTCGTAATCAGGCATGTTTTCTGATCCTAATTGACTAATTTGAGGCCTTTGTTATTTTAATATGGTTTTCACCCCATAATCACAAGATTCCTTTATATTTCAAAAGATCATATTTATCGTTTGGTTATCGACTTTAGATCCTGTGACATTTAACATGGTAAAATCATTTTACATCATAGCAACATCCAGATAATTGGCAAGATAATCTCTAATACATCCATGTTATAACACCAAATCAAGGCTTATCACAACAATACAAACCAACACCACACAACACAGACATAGAAGAGCTCCTCTGTATTTGGACAAAAAAATTATACTTTCACCATATATTTCTGTCAAAGGTAGACCAAAAATCTTTTACAATATCGCAAGATCCCAATAATTTGTTAAAACGAGATCTAATTAACCTATGCTCAACCAATCGAGACCCACAAATTGTTTTAAAAACTCACACTATCATACAAAATAAGCATGGGAGCAACTTGATAATGACTCAAATACACCATAGTTGATAGCTTCTATATTTAGGAAAAAATCTATCATTCCCCACCTTAATTTTAGTAGATTTTGTTAAAATTCTACCAATAATAGCATTCAGAGAAAAACTCTCCAAATAAAAATTTTAGCCTCTACAAGATAGGAATAAAAAGATGAATATCTTAACAAAAAGTATGATATTTTTACAAATATTTTTATCACCTATATTCTAAATTTAGCATTCAAACAAAATTCTATCCACATGAAAGTTGAGACTTAAAGTTAAATAGAGATAACAACACTATTGTAGATGCTCTTAGCCCCTACATCAATGAAATTAGGAAGAAAGATATAAATCTTGAAAAAAAAATAGTAAATGTAAATATTTAAAAATTACACAAGAAGCCTGTTTTCGTATCGAATCGAGAGTCCGAACAAACACCCCCCGAAAACCACACGCCATATCATTAAAAAACTCGAAAAAATCCCAAAAACTTTCAAAATCACAACAAATCCCAACATCCAAGGAATACAAATAGGAATATCTTGACAAAAGTCAGCTATTTTTACATAAATATTTATAAACAATATTCCAATTCTACCATTCAAACAAAATTCTATCAACATGAAACTTAGCCCCTACATCAAGGAAATTAGGAAGACAAATATAAATCTACACACAAAAAAGTACTAAATGTAAATATAAAAAAAAAAAATTACTCACAAGCTTCTTTTCATCTCGAATTGACAGATATAAATCAATACAAATGTAAACATGTAAATATAATAAATAAATACTCACAATAAACATCTTTTTTTATCGAATCGAAAGATATAAATAAATACAAAAAAAAAAGTAAATACTCACAAGAAGCCTCTTTTCGTATCGAATCGGCAGCCCAGAACGAATACCCCCCAAAATCCCAACAAAATACCAAACTACAACAAATCCCAAAACTCAAGGAATACAGATGTATACAAAAGTCAGCTATTTTTACATTTTTTTTTTAATCCAAAATCTTCCAATTTTAGCATTTCAAATAAAAAAGAAACTTAGCCCCCTACATCAAGGAATTTAGGAAGACATACAAAAATAGGAAAATGTAAACATAAAAGATATATACTCACAAGAAGCCTCTTTTCGTATAGAATCGATAGCCGAGAACGAACACCCCCCGAAAACCGAGCGCCACACCATGAAGAGACTCGTAAAAATCCCAACAAAATTCAAAACCACAACAAATCCCAACACCCAAGGCATTAAAAGAAAGCCAATAAAAAAAGTAACAGACCCACATAACATCAAGGCCATAGATATTCCCATAAGCATCGCGGCGAAACCCGCTGGAGTTATCGGCTCTGACCTCCGTTGCTGCGGAGCACGGCGAAGTTGGGAGGAGGGTGGTGACCGGATTATGTTGAATATTAAAGTTGATAGCTCGTATATAGAGTCTTGGTTCATCATGTATAATATTATGTATGTTTGTAATATTACTATGTATATTATTTTATTTTTTTTTTGGGTAAGTTTATGTATTATGTATACGTTTGTTGTACTTTGTGTTGTAATGATTGTTGTAATGATTAATCTGACTTGATAATTGCATTTTAGTCCTTGTTTTTAAGCCTTTGGGTTTGATTTAGTAGGCATGGTTTGAGATTTTTTTTTTATAACTTAGTCCCCCGTTTTATTATGAAAGACTATCTGTAGTGACACATATAATCGTATTGCTTTCTAGAATAGTGTTCGTAATATAGCGATATTCCTTTTCATATAAGATGGTGTATGTATATGAAGTGAGCTTTCACAAAATTACTTACCATTTTGATTTATATGATTGTGGTTAGACATGATATTCTGATTGACTATCACATATAAAAAAATTAAAAATAATAATTGCAAATGTTAAACCTCTTTAAGTATAATAATCATATCGTTAATTCTCTAATAGAGAATCACTCAAGCCACCGTTTTATATACGAGACTGTTTTTACATATCATTACTCATTAATTCAGATATTTTCGCTTTAAAAAATAATTTGACAACGAATAACCAGCGAAATTTAAAACGTATAAGACATGCAGCTACTTTAATTGATATAAGACGAAAAGGAAAAAAAAGATTACGCCTTTAAAGTTAATTTGTGTTAGTTGTTTTTTATACGATCTGAACCAAAAATACTAATGTTTGTGAAGAAATTACCCCAAAAATGACCAAATATTATCAATCTAAATGTCCTACTAACAATACAAGTAAATATGTTTTCTCTTAAATATAGCAACCGTCCCAAATAGACACATATGAACACACACAAAAAGGGACTAATTGCATAGACCTTTTAAAAACGAGGCATTATTTTGACTTTTCCCTATTCTAAAGCTGATTTAATGTTTTTTTCTGGCTTGGGCAAATAAATAAAGTTTTTTCACATATTTGGGTCTTATCCATGGGGAGTGATGGATGCCACGTATGCGGATCAGATGTGAGCCACGTGTCTGAATGGACGACTGAGATGTGGACCCATTTGACGTGTGAGCTTATCACTTCAAGTCAAGTGTGAATATTAATATACTCCTATATATATATATTTTTTTTATTTTTTTTAAATGAGTATATATAGTATATGTTTTAACTAAATAAGTTGTTTTAAATACTTCTTTTTTCGTTTCTATTTAATTGTTTAATTATTTATTATGAAATTACGTGTAATTTTGACCGGCTTATAACTTATATCAAAATTATCGAAATGAATTTTTTAAAAATCTAATAATAAAATTTAACATTTGAACTATATTATCAACTTTTGAAAAAATTTATTCCGATAATTTTGATACAAGTTATTGGCCGGTCAAAATTGCACGTAGTTTCATAACGGACAATTAAATAGGAACGGATGGAGTAATATAATATTTATAATACTCAATAGAGTAAAATTATTACTCTGAGATAAGCGGGTAACAAACTGTACAGTTAGTGATCTTTGAATAACAAATTCTAACATTTTATTAGACTTATTTAAATCATTTACATATCTACTACGTCATCCGTTCCCATTTAATTGTCCATTATGAAACTACATGCAATTTTGATCGTCTTATAACTTGTATCAAAATTGTCGAAATGAATTTTTTTTAAATCCAATCATAAAATTTAACATTTAAACTATATAATTAACTTTTAAAATTTTTCATTTCGACAATTTTGATACATATAGTTTCGTAGTGGATAATTAAATAGAAAGAGGATGGAATATAAGAAACAATACCACTTTTTTTTACAGAAAAACATAACTCATCAAGTGTCCTTAATAAATCTCAGATTTTACATTTAGCCAAAATGTTCATCGTATCTAAGGAACCAAAAACACTCTTCATAATTGTTTTTTTAGTATTTTTTGGTGGGCCCGCTTTCTTTTTTTAAATAGTTATAAGATACTACTATAATTTATCATAAAACTAATATTAAAGAGATATATCAAAAAAAAAATTAAAAATATAGGGAAGTTGATAAGGAACATGTTGTTTTGTACAAGTAAAGAATCGAGACCTAAAACTGAAAAAAAATACTTATATAATAGTTTTCTCTAGAAAAATATAAGGTATATTATTGGGTATGTGTAATGGTTGCTCACATATTTGTTGAATAATAACAAATCTAACATTACTATTACATTATTATGGATTTATTAGTATGAATACAAGTATACCACATGATTGTAGTTCAGTTGTAGGAAAAGGAAAGAGTTCTATTTAAGGATGTGACCCCACGTTTGCTTTATTCATTGTTGGAAAATAATGTTTATGGGACCTATCTACGCGACACTTTCTTGAAAAAGTTTAATTACCCAACAAAATAGTTGACTAACTTGCTTTATTTATTTTTACTACTTCCCGTCGCTCTTTCGATTTAATTATTTATTACGAAACTACGTGTAATTTTAATCGGTTTATAATTTATATTAAAATTATCGAAATAGTTTTTTTTTTAAAATCTAATCATAAAATTTAACATTTAAACTATATGATCAACTTTTAAAAATTTTCATTCCGACAATTTTGATATAAGTTCTTAACTAGTCAAAATTATACATAGTTTTGTAGTGGATAATTAAATAGTAAATGAGATACTATTAAAAAAAAAAAAAAAAAAGGTTTTATTATGTCACAGATTTTAAGCGAATATGTTGAATTAGTTAGTCATTTAGGTTTACTTAGCTTAACTTTATTTTTTAATGAAGAAAAGAAAAATTAACTCGTTTTCAAAACTAATTAACCATAGGCAATTCAACTTTTCAAACAAAAAACTAAAATAAATGTTATGGTTTTTTTAGGCCATGATTGGATAACAGACATGAACAAAACTAAGCAAGGCCATAGGAAAATTGAAATTGGTTTCCCATTAAAATCATGCTTCTCGTTTCGCATGTTTCTTTCGCTCTTCGTTTTCCGCTTTATGTTATTTCACGTGTAAATTTCAGAATATCAGAATATGTTGTTATATTTTTCATGTTTCGTGTTTCCATTTTCGGTTTCGTTTTGATCCATTTTTACCAATCTATGTACAAGTCATTTCTGCTATTTTTGATAGACTTCAAATAAGCCCCATAAATTATATGTTTTTTTTCTGAATAAGCACCATGAACTTTGGTTCCTAACATTTAATTGCTACACACTATGTTTATTTCACCAAGCTTAAAAATAAAAAAAAATCACCAACCCCGAAAGAAAATGTTAAATGAAATAAATTTGTATTTCATGCCTATTTTGGACAATGATTTTTGGATACATTTATGCCATTTCAAAGTTTCATGATTGGGGTCGATTGCAAAATACAAATAATTTGTGGGGGTAATTACTAGTTACCAAAAGTTCATGAGGTTGTTTACAAGACAAACATGCGCTACAAAATAATGTTTGATTTAGTGAGAATAAAAAGTTGTCACAAGTCTGTCACAAATTGACTAAACTGTCACAAAACCGTCACAAAACCGTCACAAATTGACTAAATTGTTACAAAACCGTCACAAAAACCGTCGCTAATAAACTCGTAACAAAAAATACCGTCACTAATTCCGTTGTTATTTGAGTATTTTTTTTTAGTGATGATTTGTGGTAGTTATGTGAAATATACCAATTTATCTTTTTTTAAAAGAACAACAGTATATTTTTTCTTGATCTACATGTGTTGTTAGTCTTCCAATTATACGTAAATCATAATTTTCTCCATTAACTAGTTGTCACGAACATGTTTAGATTGAAAATTGGTGTTGAAAAATGAAAAGTGGTTGGCATCTCTTTCTGATTTAAGTCATTGACAAATAAATGCACACTTACATTTCTGTAATTGTTTTTCCCTTTGTAAACCAATTAATTACTCTAATGAACAAAGTCTAGGTGTTTGTTAAAATGTCAATTTTAAGTTTGCTTCCAATTTTGGACTACAAAGGTGGATTTTATTTAAAGTAACGCAAACCAAGACCACAATTTACAATTCATATTAAGAACGTGAAAAATAAGACAAAGCCATAGTCAAAACTACACACAAATTTCTTTACACGGAAATCGCGTGTTCTAATCTATTATCATCATGCTTCACGTTATATGGTGGCAAATGTATAATTAGGTGGAGAATATTAGTTATAATTCATATTTTAATATGATTTTTTAAATTGAGGTTTTGAGCCGAAACTTTTTTAAGTTTCAGTCACCTGATCTAATAAAAAAGATTTTAAAATCTGTTTTTAAACTTAAAAAATATACGAAAAATATATTAAAATGTAAAAAAACATGTTAAAAATTGTTTTTATTCTTAAAAAAAGATATTATAATCTACACGAGAAATATATCAAAGTGTAAAAAAATAACTTAAAAGTTGTTTTTTTAGCTTTTTAAAGTTTTTTTTAGTGTTTGTTTGAATTATTAAGTACAAAAAAAGATAACAAAAAGTTACGAAAATAATATCTTTTTTTATCAACATGTAATAAGGTGATCTACACTTAAAAATCTCATGTCATAAGAACAAAAAACTTATTGAAATGTGACATACCACCAACGAGTCCGATTATGTGTCATCTTTGTTAGAAAAATATAATCTTGCATAAGCGCAGTTGTTATAAATATAATCATATTAACCAGGAAGTGGGGTATCTAACTCAGAGTCATCATGACTCGAACTTTTTATAAACATTATATCTATTCAAAATAATCTAATCGTTCATTTAAAACTCAACTAAATAAAAAAAATAAAGTAGTAAAAAACAACTCATGTTCATTATATTTACATCTTCATATACATAATTTTCATAAAAAAATCTCTATGTACATAATTTTTTGTTAAAAAAAACTCTATATATACATCAATATTCTTCATCTACTATTTTATTTATTTATTTATTTTGAAAATTCTATATGTTTATTTTTTATTAGTTGAGTTTTAAATGAATGATTAGATTATTTTGAATAGATATAATATATATAAATAGTTCGAGTCATGGTGACTCTGAATTAGATACCCTGCTTTCTATGTATTAACCAACATCCAATTTCGGACCAAACGTTTATGACATCTATGTCGAATCAATAAGTCTCATTCTTAATAGTACATTGAAAAAATAAGTTCAACCTTATTGCTTAATTTATTGATCCTCGCCGGGCCATCACTAAACCGAAAAAATCAAAGAGAGTTATGTTGGTTAGTTTGTTTCAATTCGTTCGTGCGTGTTTATGACGAACTTATGAAATCGTGTTCATAATGGTTAAAAAAAATCGTGTTCAGTTCCTTCGTAAACCTTAGATATCTTTTCACAAACCTAAAAAAATGGTATACCTATTTCACGGTTGGAACTTACAGTAATAGAAAAAAGCATATGACAAATCCGATCATTAAGAATGTAATAAAGATTATAGAATATGGTTAAAATGTTAAAAATAATATATAAATATGTTTTATATTTATATATATGTTAATATAATATTAATATATTAAATCTAACGAACACGAAATTAGTTAACGAGCCGTGAGCCGAACGGACACTACAAAATAATGTTTGATTTAGTGAGAGTCAAAAGTTGTCAGAAGCCTGTCACAAATTGACTAAACTGTCACAAAACCGTCACAAATTGACTAAATTGTCACAAAACCGTCACAAAAACCGTCGCTACACTACAAAAAAAATACCCAAATAACGACGGGATTAGTGACGGTATTTTTTGTTACGAGCTAATTAACGACGGTTTTTGTGACGGCTTTATGACAGTTTAGTCAATTTGCGACAGATTTGTGACAGCTTTTTAAATTAGTGACAGTCTTGTGACAGCTTTTGTGTAACATCCCGTATTTTTATAAGTAATTTTTATTTATGTTTTAATTTATCCAAAAACGTTTTATTCAAAATTTTACCAAAAACCGGTCACTCGACTAATTTTTAGCCAAAAACCGAAACTCTTCTGAAAAACTTTATTTTAAAAACCTGTTACTAATTTTACTAATAAAAAGGACCCAATAGATTTGTTTCTAAAAAAATTGTTATTATTGAGTAGTTTATTAATATTTTTGATTAAAATTTAGCTTTTAGAACTTTGGAGACCAAATAGTTCGCTTCCACAAACTATCAAAAAACAGTTTTTCTAAACCTAAAAATCAGCCCACTTTCATTCTTTAAACCTAAAAACAAGAGAGAAAAAGAGAGAAAAGAGAGAAAAGAGAAGAAGAAGAAGAAGAGAAACCACGTTAGCGGATTATCACTGGAATCATCTCCTCTACACGCTAAGGTAACGGGGGTTATCCATAGCGACTAGACGAGTGTGTATATTAGGATTATGTTTTACGTTTAGTATAAATTGGGGGTTTTTGCCTTTTATCTTAATTAGTTTTATAAATTGTTAATTGAGTTTAGTTGTTATATGTTTAATTCACTTATTTGTTAATTGGGTTTAGTTGATTATATGTTTAATTCACTTATTTGTTAATTGAGGATTTAGTCGTGTTAATTTCGGATTAACGAGAATATGGATGAGTTTGCATGTCTTTATGTATTGATATTGTGTTATTATAATTGTCGATAAATTGGGTAATTTATTGTTGAATATAGATGCATTGTAGTTTATGCATACAAGGTGTTTGCTAGAATGCTTGAATGAGTTTTCATGTTGATTAGACTTGTTTGGCTAGTTGCGAATCTAGCACATATGCTTTTGGGTTTTGTTGAATTACGTTAGAATGACGTAAGAGAATGTGATAAATGATTGGTTTATTATTTATTGGTCGAGGCCTTAATATTTATATGTATGAGAATGTGTTATATGAATAGTATAATATTATCGGTCGAGGCCTTAATATTGATACATTAGCAATGGTCTCTGTCTCTTCCTAATTCCGGGGACAGAAGACGGCAGTAGGGATAGGGAATGACTCGTCTTACGGACTGGGGCGAGTGGCATGAGAGGTCCTAGTGTGCACTATATTTATTTTATGTTAGCTATGGTCTCTGTCTCTTCCTAATTCCGGGGACATTAGACGGCCGTGGGGATAGGGAATGACTCGTCTTATGGACTGGGACGAGTGGCATGAGAGGTCCAAGTGCGCACTTTAAATCTACTTTTATGTTAGCAATGGTCTCTGTCTCTTCCTAATTCCGGGGACAGAAGACGGCCGAGGGGATAGGGAATGACCTACCTTACGGACTGGGGTAGGTGGCATGAGAGGTCCATGTTTGTTATAGATTTGTGTTGACGTTATTTAATTTATTTAATTCATCCCGTTATAGAATGTTATTATATTTCTTTTTATACGTCGATTATCGTAGTTGTAGAAATTGTGAGCTCTTGCATTTAAGGGATGGAGTGACGGTATTTGTGGTGCCGTCCCGTCTAGTTATGTGCGTGGGACTCACCGTTACAATTTTATTGTTCAGGTACATTATAGGTTGAGGCGTTTGGTTAGGAGCTCTAGCAAGGCATCACATGGGTTCGGGGCTTCTTTCGGTTGTTTTTATTTCATTTTTACTTAGATTTTTTTGAGGTTGTAGCCTACGGGCAAATTCATTCGTTTGTTAACTTTTAGCTTTTACAAATCTTGTCTTGTAGCCGCGTTTGACAAACTTTTTATTTATCCGTTAATTGTTCCTTTAGCTTGCAAATGTTTTCTTTTAAAAATTTTAATTTCGTACCAACAGGTTCTATTTCCTTTTGTTTTAAAAAGGTCACACCTCAATGACCGTGTTTATGGAATTTGGGGCGTGACAAGTTGGTATCAGAGCTAACTAGGTTCTTGTATACTTTGGGACGACGGGAAGATGGGTAACCATTGGACCAAGATCCATCGTATCATTTTTCACAAAATTTTTCCAAAAAAAAATCAAACTTTTTCTAAAAACGGGGGTTGCATTTAGCATAAGACATGTAGATAGAATTTAGTAGTAGTTGATGAAAGGAAAGTCCACATGTGAGGCAAGTTGGGGACAATGAGGACGCTTGTTGATCCCGGCTCGCCAAACTAGTGGGTATACCTCTCGTCGGTAGGTGTGAAGGAATATCTTAACGATGTGGAGTTCTAGAGTATGCGAGGACGCTCGGGTGCTTTAGGATAACGTATCGTGATGGGTTATCCCTCGCACTTTTGTGTTGTTTGTATGCGTGTGTAGATTGATATAGTGTGTATGAGGTATAAGTTTGCATGTCAAGTAGTAGCGATGTATTGAAGTGCGAGAATTGGGTAATTGATGGTTTTACGTAGTGCGTTTCCATATTATTAACTTGTGTGTTAATGAATATTTTATGCGTATAGATGTTGATTGTATTATGTTGTAGACTAAATGATGTAGTTGTATGATATGTTCCATGTAAGGAATTTACAAGTGTTGAGTAATTTTACGTTTTTGTATCGTTAATTTTCTGCAGAAAAACGATTGGTCGTTTTCTGGTAAATTTTGCGGTTTTCTCGCTAAACTTCAAACGATCGTAACTCCTTCGTTTTTACTCCGAATTTGGTTCTGCTTGAACCGTTAGCTTCGTATTTCAGTTCTCTATAATTATGAACCTTAGAAATCTTGATAAAATTATTAGCATTCAAAACGAGCTTTTATCATGATTTACATGTTTTGTGATTATCACGAAATGTGCGGAATGTTGTATTGTATGATTAGCGGAATTTGATGCCTTTGCAAATTATTATAATATGTTATAAAAATATATATATATATATATATATATATATATATATATATATATATATATATACATGTATTAGAATGAGAAAAAAAAAAGATTTGGTTAGATTTTATTAGTCGGAAAACATGAATGTTTAATTACGTGTTGTGAGGTCGTGTCCTAAATTCATTAGTTTTATAAGTCGTTTGTGCACTTATTTCTTCCTTATAACATGATTCTACTCTTTTAGACATTGAATATAAATTTTTTCTTGGTTAGATTGTAAGCTAGTGTTTTATATATATGTTTCACATTTAGCAACTATTTTCCTTCACTCGATAGAATGATAACCGGGGACTTAGATATTTTAGGTTTTAAGTTAATTGTCCCTACATGAAGAATCTCATTTGATATTGTATAATGTAAGACTATACTATAATGTAAGACTTAATTTAGTTGAGTTGGTTTGGTGTCCATATTTAAGAGGAATTACACACAGCTAATTTCATATGTACTAAATTCAAGGTCGATATAAGGGAATTTTAATAGATTTTATTTTTATAAGATTAACTATTGAAAACTTAAGAAATATATCTGGTGTAGCATGCCCCTGTACAAGTTAAAATGTTTGCGTTTGTAAACTATTATAGGTGAGACAAAGTTTTTTTTTAAACATTTTCTTATTATTTCTATTAATGGATTGTATGTTAATGAAGTCACTGGTTTGGTATATATAAATAAAAAATGTAGTTAACTATTGCGGCGGTTTGTAACTAACAAACAAAATGGCATGATAGGATATATTTATTTATTTTATGGATTTTTTTTTAGTAGAAGTTTTCGACAGCTATAAGAGAACCTCGATTATGGTAGTTTCCTTCTAATTTTTGTAATTTAATATTGTCCATGGATTACCTTTCGGTGCCGACTTTTGCTTAGAGTTTCAATGAAATGATACGTTAGGTTATTTTCAATTCGTTTGACCACTGTAAAAGATGTTTAAGCTATAATTAGGATCCAAACTTGAGATTTAATTTGTGTTTAAAGTGTTCAAATAATAAGTGAACTAGCATTATAGTTGTCCTAGTTATTTCGAGTAAATCTCTTTGGTCGGATTAGTTGCAAAGTTTCAACAGGTCTTGCACTTTGATTGAGAGCA
Organism: Primula veris; assembly: GCA_963682055.1. Classification (NCBI taxonomy): domain Eukaryota; kingdom Viridiplantae; phylum Streptophyta; class Magnoliopsida; order Ericales; family Primulaceae; genus Primula; species Primula veris. The sequence goes on along the minus strand of OY821741.1, from coordinate 11,454,832 downwards.
TGTATTACATGTGAATTTGGAGTGGTATTTTGGGACTAAATATTAATTATTAGGTTTGCGCTTCTTATTAATTAAAGATTGTTTTGTTTAAGAGAACATGGTATAAAGGGAGATTGGTATTATTTTTGGGTGGTGGTCTAGATGCTATAACTGGATTGTTTGATAAATTAGAAACAAAATGCAATGTTAGGCCGGTTAGCACCATTATTATTATTATTTTATCAGAGCGTGCAGCGGAAGCACATGAAATAGATATAGATGTATAAGTAATAAATGTTTCGGAAAACAATATGGAAACAAGTTTTGGAATAGGTTTGGTTATCTTACGGTATAAATATCAATAATAGTTGTTTGAATTTGAACCATCCCAGAGGTTAATTATCAGTTCAAGGAAAAACATGGTAGGAACAAATTTATTTTTATGTTTTTACCAATTAAAAGATTAGCTTACCTCATGTGTTTTGCTTTCATGATGTACACTTTGTTATTAGCATTGATGATGACTAAAATCAGAATTTGGACTAAGAATTATGTAGACATGAGTTATAGAGTTTTGGAATTATGATTGATGGGAGTTATAGAATTTGGTAATTAATGAGATAATAAACGATCGGAAGTGGTAAAAGTTTAACCTTAGGAATTTACGTTAGTATTTTTCCATCATAAGTTTTCAAGTTTCACAAGGATAATGATGATATTATTAATAGTAATTTTAATCTCAAATGAGTTTCCAAGATATCTTTTATTATACTTCTTTTATATAGTTTATGCTACATGCACACACAAGTAACTGTTTTGGAGACCGGTTGGTTAAAGAAATTATGTGAGCTGATTTAATCACGTCTAAGAAAGCATATATAATATTATTCAGAAACATTATCTTTTTTTTTCAAGATATTAAAGAAATAAAGTTTCGGGACGAAACTTCTTTAAGTGGTGTAGAGTGTAAAATCACGTATTTTAATTTAAAAATTTTATTTTGAATATTTATTCTTCTAAATAATTACTCATGTGACTATTTTGTTTTCATAAGTAAGAATACTAATGTTTAGTTGTTTAAGTGATTTAAGGAACTTACGGTTACACGTTATCAAAGCTATAGAGTTTTAAAGGATTTAGAGGTATTTAATTGGTAAAATAATTTACCATGGATTGATACGTGGTAGTACTCTTAGGGATTAGCTGGTAAGAATTGGGCCTAGTACTTATGTAATTTACTTCGGTTAGAAATATTGAATTGTATAAACGTATGATTAGGAATAATGGTGTAAGTTATAGGTCTTTGAATGCCTCACTAAGATGATTAATGACATGATTTTATTGTATTCATATATAAAACCGATGCCTTGTCTGAAGGGTAAATGTCAATTAAGAATAGTAAATATTATCTTGAGTTTTCTATAACGAGAGGTTTGTATTTATTCCTATAACTACTATGCGTGGAATATTTAAGGAGAAATAATGTTACATGTATTCAAAGAGTTTCTGTTGCTAGCAATTTATTAAGGAGGTAACCTTGCATGAGAAATTGAAACGGAAGTAATAAATTGGTATAGAATTGTAGTATAAATGCTAAGTCAATTGTCATGCCATATACACGTCCCTATAATGAATTCTTCCTTGTTAATATAGATATATACACCAGTGCAAATAAAGAAAGAAAGCTATGTAACATTTTCCTGATTAGATTCTATACTCCTTTACTGTATTAAAATTATATGTATGTAACGAAAGTATACAAAGATGAGAGAATTAAAGTCCTATGTTGAGCAACGGAAAAGGTTTAGTGGAAAGCTAAGCACTAGATTATTCGTTGTAGAAATGTTTCTGTTCTTTCAGATTAATATTAGGTGAGTGGGTTTTGTCTTGCTATTATAAATATTCCGTTGCAACTTTTGATAATATTTTACAGGCTCATGGGTATTATTTTTCAAGTACTAATTATATAAGGAAACATTGTTTTTATATTGTTACGAAAACATAGTAAATAAAAGAAAGAAAAGAATGAAAAAGAAGAAGTGATTTATATACAATGGATCTGTATAAAGAGAACTAGTTTATATCTTATAAAGATAAAGGTTATATAAAGTGTATCTGTATAGGTTTCTAAATTTATTAATTTATGATTTGCTTATGATTTGTATTTGGGACCACGAGAATAAGTCCAACGGAGAATCCCGAATAAGGGGAAGAGGAAAGTGGGGTGACGTTGGCAACTAAACGAAAGAGTTTAGTTCTCAACGATTAACTTAGCGATTGTACGTAGTTTTGTTAACCGGAACGTTTTAAGGAATAGACTCAGCCGTCATGTTGTGGTGACCTTAATTACGTAGTGCACGTATGGTTTATACACCTGAGAAAAAGATCGACGGTAAAGAGATTGAGGAAGTCAATAGGGCTTGGTACTCTAAGATATACATGTTATCATTTTGCTTTTACCATAAAAAGAAAGAAAAAGATTTTATTATTACTATTGCGATTACTTTTTTTATTTTAGTTGTAAGAGATTAACTTCTTGTAATGAACGTAATTTTCGAGATTTTATTTAATGAAACTTTTGCTAGAAATTTGAGCTTATTTAATGAGTTATTTAGCGAGTGTTTAATAATTATTTCATTTAGACTTTGTTTAGCACGTGCCGCCACACATGTTATTCAGCCGTGTGACACCCCCGGGTCTGGGTTGAGAGTTTATTTTATTTGAGTTTAGGTTACTAGAAGGACCGTATTTTGAGTGTTGTAGACGTTGTGGAGTTGTTGAGGTAGAAACATGTCATCTTTGCTTACTTTATTGTCTTTTATTCAATTAGATATTGTATACAGATGGTTACTTGATTTGATGTTCTTACATGTTGGTCATTTTCTGCAGTTATGGATTGTGAAGTTGTTATGGGTTGTGAACCCTGCGTATTTTATTTTATTTTTATTATGACACGAATTGAGCGTTTAAATTCTTATGGTCTTATTGTACGTTTATCATTTCTGGGTATAGTTGTTTAGAGAGGAAATTTCGGGACGAAATTCTTTTAAGGAGGGTTAGTTGTAACATCCCGTATTTTTATAAGTAATTTTTATTTATGTTTTAATTTATCCAAAAACGTTTTATTCAAAATTTTACCAAAAACCGGTCACTCGACTAATTTTTAGCCAAAAACCGAAACTCTTCTGAAAAACTTTATTTTAAAAACTTGTTACTAATTTTACTAATAAAAAGGACCCAATAGATTTGTTTCTAAAAAAATTGTTATTATTGAGTAGTTTATTAATATTTTTGATTAAAAGTTAGCTTTTAGAACTTTGGAGACCAAATAGTTCGCTTCCACAAACTATCAAAAAACAGTTTTTCTAAACCTAAAAATCAGCCCACTTTCATTCTTTAAACCTAAAAACAAGAGAGAAAAAGAGAGAAAAGAGAGAAAAGAGAAGAAGCAGAAGAAGAAGAGAAACCACGTTAGCGGATTATCACTGGAATCATCTCCTCTACACGCTAAGGTAACGGGGGTTATCCATAGCGACTAAACGAGGGTGTATATTAGGATTATGTTTTACGTTTAGTATAAATTGGGGGTTTTTGCCTTTTATCTTAATTAGTTTTATAAATTGTTAATTGGGTTTAGTTGTTATATGTTTAATTCACTTATTTGTTAATTGGGTTTAGTTGATTATATGTTTAATTCACTTATTTGTTAATTGAGGATTTAGTCGTGTTAATTTCGGATTAACGAGAATATGGATGAGTTTGCATGTCTTTATGTATTGATATTGTGTTATTATAATTGTCGATAAATTGGGTAATTTATTGTTGAATATAGATGCATTGTAGTTTATGCATACAAGGTGTTTGCTAGAATGCTTGAATGAGTTTTCATGTTGATTAGACTTGTTTGGCTAGTTGCGAATCTAGCACATATGCTTTTGGGTTTTGTTGAATTACGTTAGAATGACGTAAGAGAATGTGATAAATGATTGGTTTATTATTTATTGGCCGAGGCCTTAATATTTATATGTATGAGAATGTCTTATATGAATAGTATAATATTATCGGCCGAGGCCTTAATATTGATACATTAGCAATGGTCTCTGTCTCTTCCTAATTCCGGGGACAGAAGACGGCAGTAGGAATAGGGAATGACTCGTCTTACGGACTGGGGCGAGTGGCATGAGAGGTCCTAGTGTGCACTATATTTATTTTATGTTAGCTATGGTCTCTGTCTCTTCCTAATTCCGGGGACATTAGACGGCCGTGGGGATAGGGAATGACTCGTCTTATGGACTGGGACGAGTGGCATGAGAGGTCCAAGTGCGCACTTTAAATCTACTTTTATGTTAGCAATGGTCTCTGTCTCTTCCTAATTTCGGGGACAGAAGACGGCCGAGGGGATAGGGAATGACCTACCTTACGGACTGGGGTAGGTGGCATGAGAGGTCCATGTTTGTTATAGATTTGTGTTGACGTTATTTAATTTATTTAATTCATCCCGTTATAGAATGTTATTATATTTCTTTTTATACGTCGATTATCGTAGTTGTAGAAATTGTGAGCTCTTGCATTTAAGGGATGGAGTGACGGTATTTGTGGTGCCGTCCCGTCTAATTATGTGCGTGGGACTCACCGTTACAATTTTATTGTTCAGGTACATTATAGGTTGAGGCGTTTGGTTAGGAGCTCTAGCAAGGCATCACATGGGTTTGGGGCTTCTTTCGGTTGTTTTTATTTCATTTTTACTTAGATTTTTTTGAGGTTGTAGCCTACGGGCAAATTCATTCGTTTGTTAACTTTTAGCTTTTACAAATCTTGTCTTGTAGCCGCGTTTGGCAAACTTTTTATTTATCCGTTAATTGTTCCTTTAGCTTGCAAATGTTTTCTTTTAAAAATTTTAATTTCGTACCAACAGGTTCTATTTCCTTTTTTTAAAAAAAAGGTCATGCCTCGATATCCGTGTTCTATGGAAATTGGGGCGTGACATTTTGACTCTCACTAAATCAAACATTATTTTGTAGTGCTAATAAGCTCGTAACAAAAAATAACGTTACTAATCCCATCGGTATTTGAGTATTTTTTTTTTTATAGTGGAAGGTGTATTCATGTTCTGTTCGTTAATTAAACTAACGGTTTTCTCATCTTTGGCTCATTTAGAAAATAAACGAACGTAAACTACAAGCCTCAACCGTCGCATCACTTTTTGTTGTCCTACTTTTTTTATGTTAGCCTATCCTAGTTTTTTTGGAGTCATTTGATCAAAAGCAATGTCATCCAAGGTTCAACAAAAATTATGAAAATATTACTATGTAGAATTGGCTGCATACACTCCTCGGTAACACGAGTAGTTAAAAAAAGAATAAGTTCTCAATGCGATTACGATACGTTTTTTAGAGTAATACTACCGTAAACTCAGTAAAAGTGTGTCGCCAACTAAAAACTCAACACATATTAATAATTCAAAAATAACTACTAAGCTAAAATTAATTTTAAATTAAAACTAAAATATTCTATTGGTTGACACAAACTAAATTATAGTACACCGTATGGAGAACAAAATGAAAATCAAATTTATCAACCGTACCAAAAAAAGTATCCGATTCATTTCAAATACGTTAAGTAAAAATTAAAAATCAAATTTATCAACCGTATCGAAAGAGTATCCATCGGATCTGTAATCGTATCAATTTTTCTTTACTTACATTTTTTTCATAGTTTTTATTAACCATTAGATTGGATTAATTCTTATGTAACGATAAAAAAAAAAAAAAAATTAGTTCATCGAAAATGGATCCCCAACCGTCAGACTAAACTGGAGAACGTTTTGGCTAGCCATAGACTAAAATGGGTGACACTACCCTTACGTTACTTCCAACTTTTTAAAAAGTCTTTTTCTCAAGGTTATTTACTAATTTTCATTACATTACCCCTAGATTAGTCTAATTATTTAATTTTATTTATTGTAACATGCATTTATTTTTTATAGTGAAATCGTTTATCTCTATTTAGAACCAATCACATTTTTTTTCTTTTGAGATTTGGGTTTATGGAAAATCGGCTATTTTAAGTTTCGTTCGTATATATTTATATGAATAATCCACATGTAATCACACATAGAATACACTTTGGTATCTCGATAGATATATCACTACAAAAAAGTTGTCTAAATAGTGCCGGTAATAGTGACGAGTTATTTGATGCAATTTATTCGACGGTTGAGTCGATTCGGTTTTGGGATGACTTTTTACATTTATGATCACTTTGTAACAGTTTTAGACCATCACTAAACCCATTTTATTTTGTTTTGTAGTGAATAATCCGCATCAATTATGTGAAACCCAAAATTTTGAACTGTTTATGTTATAGCTAATATAATACTCCTTATCATTATATTTCCGCGTGCTGCACAACCTTCATTATTTATATTCTATAGTTTTATAAAAAGAGAGCAGAAAGTTATCGGAGCTTAATTGGTGTTATGCAATACTTGTCGTCAACTCGCCCTGATATTGCTTATACCGTTAATAAGTTGGCTTAATATATGCTCTCTCCAACTCAAACACATTGGAAAACTGCTAAGCGGACTCTTAGATGCTCCGAGAAGCAAACAACTATTGCTCGATCCTCCATCGAGGCTGAGTATCGCTTTACTGCCTCTTGTACTGCTGAAACAAATTGAATCTCCAACCTTCTTCTATTGAGTTGGGTATATCGCTTCCTATTTCTCCTTGCCTACTGATATGATATCATAGGAGTAATTTATTAAAGTGCTAATCCGGTCTTTCATTCCCGTATGAAACATATAACATTGGATTATCAGTTACATTAAAGTTTCCCATGTTTCCACTCACGATCGGCTCGTTGATGCTCTCACAAAGCTGCTGTCCACTTCTCGCTTCTCTTTTCTTCATCAAAGATGGGTCTTTCGAATGGACAGTCTTCCGGTGGAATATTAGAAAGAATCTCCTCCATCAATTCCTTCCAAAGGTCAAGGCTCAGTATTTAGCCCACAATATTGACTTGTAATTGATATAATTTATGTGTTCCTTGTAATCTGTTGTAATTACCTTCCTTTTTTATATTTTGTAATATTCTCGTTGAATTTTGTTCATAATCACTGCAGCAATATTAGTCATTCAAACGTGTACACAATTCTCTTCTCATTAGGACAAGGTTCTCGTAGTAAATTCGTTACAAAGAGACATGTTTGTCGCTTCATTTATAGTTTATCAAAACTATTGCAACCTCATTTAGACAATGAAGTACTATCTATACTAAAAACTAGATTCTGCAGAACTTAATGTCTATAATACCGAGCCGAAAAGATTTTACAAAAACTTAAGGGTACCAAAAAGGACTAATAGCATCACAATGACCCAAACAGAACCATAGAGAATGGTTTATAGCAACTTGAAAACCTTTACACTAGGGCTAAAATGCAGCAAAGAGAAATATAACCTTACACAGTCAATAAAGAAGACATGTACTGGATTAAAAAAAATGTGTTTTGAGCACACGAGCACAAAATTATAGAAATTACATCACACGTCGGTATATAGTTGTTCAGGTTTCTCAGAGAACCATTATATAAGCACATATGTTTGTCTTTCTTCAAACAATAATGAAAGTAAAAAAAAAAAACAAGACCAACTAAATGATTCCCAGGAGATTAGGAATTTTATGCCATTGTTGAGGGTGTACAACTCTTCTTATTTTTTCATGCCAACCAACCTAGCATGTTAAAATTATTACTTCCGCTAGGCCCTGCTGCCGCCATGTGTAATTGTTCTGGCTGATATGATCTGAGAAAACAATGGAAATGCTTATTAGTTACCAAATTTTCTATCTATTGATTGCCGTTGAAATTGATGGGTTTTTTTTATCTAAGTTGCAGCTTTTAAAGAAGATAAGATGGATTTTTTTATGATTAGAGAAAAAGGTAGTTCTAGTTTGTTTGAGACCTGGTAAAGCGAGTGTAGTCCATCTTTTAAGCACAAAAGCGAAAGACTAAGTTGATAAGATACAATAAACAAGACCAAGCTCGTACTACTCGATTCAAGAAAGGCTGAGGATAGTACTGATCGAATTGTATATATAATCTAACCGCCTTAAGTTCGCAACTAGGGCTTGTTTGGCTGACAATCAGGAAGGTAAGCTGGATGTGGAGATCAAATGAAGGTAGGTTTAATTCCTTTACAAAAAACAAAAAAAAACTACATTCATCCAGCCAGGTTTGACATAACTCATAAGGCTGGTTTTGTTGCAACTTTTAAGCAAAGAAGCTGGATTTTATTGGTTTCAGAGAAAATCTAGGTTCATCCAGTCAAGTTCCTATACAGGGTTTGTGTGATTGCAACCTTTAAGCAAATAAGCTGAATATTTTGAGGTTCAGAGATAAGCTAGGTTCATCCAGTTTTAATGTTCCAGCTTTTTAAGAGCAAAAAAACAGAAAACTTTAGCTTTTAAGTTGGACAACCAAATACAGTCCATCTTTTAACAACACAAGAATAAAATTGATGTTAAAAGCTGCAATCAAACAAGGTCATATACATATACATATACATATACATATACATACACATACACATACACATATACATATACATACACATACACATACACATACACATACACATACACATATACATATACATATACATATACATATACATATACATAGACATATACATACACATACACATATATATATACATATACATATATATATATATAGTATCACTTATAAACCACATGTAACTTAAAAAAGCTGGTACCCGATTTGCAAGCTGGGTTCACAATTCAGAGGATGAAAGAAGGCCTGGTCTTGAGGGTGGTGAGTCTGTTGTTGTTGTTGTTGTTGTCCATAATCCACTTCATGTGGTCCGGCATGCCATTGCATAGCATTGACAGGGCTTCCTTCAATTAACTGCAACAAGATTATTTCCAAAATATTTAAACTGGGTGATACCATGCGGACTATGTTTGCTTTTCATCATGAATCAAAAGTATACATGTAGTTGGACATAAGCTTTAATTGATTATGCAAGACCAGAATGTTAAGAGGAAAAAAAAACTGGGTACTAGTGGAGTGATTGTGATAATATAGGGCTTATTATCTTGCAGATTTTGGCAAACAAGCTTGGATGCTTTACTTGCAGAAAAAAAAGCCTAGTTTTATACAAGTTAAAAAACCTTTTAGCTAATCAAGCTAAAGCCCAGAAAACTAAGCTGTTAATCTGGTCAACTAGAATGTGATCTAGACTTTAAGAAAAGATGGCACAAAACTTAATCTTAGAAGCTGAAACCAAACAAGGTCTTAGTGTGGCAAAAAAATGGCTCCAAAAAGAGTGTACATTTGTTCTTTGACGTAGATTCCTTCCATGAACTGCAAAATTTGAACTTCAATTTTTTTTATAAGAGTTGAAATTTAGCAAATTGTTTTCCCCACACATGGTCACTAGGGGAGTTTAATATTGCAAATAGTTAACCAGGACTAGATTGTTAGTGAAACAAAGTGTGGGAACAGTGGTCTTATAGTGACAATATAGGACTTGTTTAGTTGCATATTTTAAGCAACTACTCTTAAATTATAATTAACATAGAGAAACTAGGTTTGTATAACATATGGTTTCTTGCTTATTCAAGCCAAAAAAACAGAAAAGCTCAGCTTTAAGCTGCTCTGTGAACAACAAACACTCAGTATGACAAAACAAACGCTCCAAAAAGATACAGTTATAAAAGATGATATTTCGGATAAAGAGATAGTTAGTTGGTTGGAAGATTGCATACCCTTTGCCTAAGACTCCTATTGGCTTCGTTGAGTGCATGTTCCTGTCAAATATAGAGTGAAAAAGTTATTTATGAAGTTTGTTATATAAGTACTTATCTTCTAGAACCAGTATAACATTTAAGAACTTTTTCTTACCTTCCTTTGAAGGTCTGTGAGCTGATCCAGCATGAATTGTGTCTGCAAGGTCAAGTTGAGAGGCATTTATTGGTTAGTTTTCTGTCGATACTTATCTTGCAATTTTTTCAGAAACGAGTTCATGGAGTTTTTAGTGACTTTGTGCGATGCTATGTATTAGTTGCATTTCCTATTAACAATGTTGCGTCTTGAATATTGATGCATTATACAAGTGTAGTTTCAGTTTTTATGCTAGATCTTGTTTGTGTAACTTATTGTTACAAGGTTTATGTTTATGCATCCAACACCAAACATATTCGAGAGCTCTATTCATTAACCATTGTTAACTTTTCTAACAAGCTCTACGAAGTACCGTGTAAGGAAGACTTAGCAACATATATACTAAACTAATAAAAAAAAAGATAACACTCTCTTTTAGAAAAATATCTGTCTATACAAAATGATAACAATCTTAGTACTTGTTGAAATGCATACAAGCCACATTTCCTCTGTATAACTTTAATGGACATGCATCATGCCAGTAATTAGTCCAGTTCTGATAACATGCAAGTCATGTCAAAAGACTCAAAACTGAGTCTAAAATTGCGAACACAGAAGCATTGAAAATCTATCTTGGCGTACTATTTTCATTTGGATTCGTTACTCCCTACAGCAATGTTCAACTTTTGCATCGGCTTTCTTTCAAAAGTTGAACCTTTTTTTTATTAGACTCAAAATTATGAAGAAAAGTATAAGTGCTAGTTTAACAGCAGCTTTTAAGCTAAATAAGGGTGTCTAGTTTGAGTCAGAGAAAAAGACTTGGCTTCATCAAAGACTAAAAACTTCTTGTTAGCAAATAAACTGGAAGTGAAAGCTAAAAGCCACAACAAAGCCCTAAGCAGATTACCCTTGTTGATCTGATCTGCTTCAGTGACCTATCGAGCTGCTTTTCCAATGTCTCCAGCTCCCTGCTATTCAGAGGGCCAAGATCCTCACCTAGCAGATTCCTAGCAAAATAAAATAAAATAAATAAAGACAAAAGGAGACAAATGGTTGACAAAAAAATAAAGCCTTTCTCCACAAGTATATATTATTGTACTTATTAGATTCTCAATCTTATTACCTTTGGTTTTGTTGCAGATTTTCGTATTGAGCCTTAAGTTTAAGATACTCCTGCTGACTGCTTATCTCCTGCTATAGAATTATAAAAAGTTAATATACAAGGTAGATACAAATTTAGTAATAAAAGATCTTGGATAATGTTTTTTAACGGATCATTTCAGTCGTTTTAAATACATATTCGGATGAGATACTCATCTAAGATTCATTGGAATATGTTAAACCGACTCACTTTGACTTAGTTTCTCATTTCAAATGATTGAGAAACTAAGTCGATGAGATTTAAGAAAAAAAAATGTAAGTCGTAACATTAGACTTAGAAGTTAGAACTAATATCGCTTTATGATAGTTCTCTTTTCGCTCATAAATCTTGCAAATTTCTATCCATAGAAATAAATTTAGCATGGAATGAGTAAGTAAAATATGTTTAACAAATAAAAGTATGAAGGATATGGAATCTGAACTGCCAAGTCTAATGAAAGTTAGAAGTAATTATACAGAAAGAATGGAAGACAATGTAATACTATTTTTAAATCCTCACTACACTGTAAACATATTTTGTGTTTCAGCGACTATTACACATCCTCATTACATAATAAAAACAGATTTGCTAAATTATTAGTTTTTATCATTTATGCAATATTGAAGCCATGTAATGTCCGTAGATAATGTCCACTCTAAGTACGATACATTGAAGCCATGTAATGTCCGTAGACAATGTCCACTACGATATATTAGGATCAGCAGTCCTCAATTAAATCATATCACACCATTGTCAAGAAAATGATTAATAGATACTTCTCTTTGTATAAGATTAATATTAAGTTGATTAGTTATATTTGTACATGTAAACTTTAGAAGTTACAACAACATCATGTTTTGGTGTAACATATTCGCGAAAATCATTATTTTTCTATATGATGCTAATTGACGGCCAATACAAGTATTGCATCCATCACAATTATATAACCCCGACGAACTATTGTTAGAGCTTTTCACAGATATAGCAACTCTAAACATGATCAGACATGGATCAAAATTATCATATATTTTTTTCAAAAAAGAAAGGATGTGAACGGACGTCTATTAGACAAGTTTGGGGGAAAAAGATTAAAGATGCAAACTTTTTTCGATAATTTTTGCTTAAGAAAATTAAAGCAAGGTTATGTCAGACAATATAAAAATTTATTATCTAAAAAAATGCGCTGAAATTATTTTTCTTATTTAGCTCCAATTTCTATTGGTCGGTATATAACTCTCTTTCAGTCAAAGGAAAACATGAATGAGCGTGCCTTGCCATTGAGGCTACAAAAAAAATCTGCAAGAGTTTTATTTTTCAAATAATTAAGGCTCGGATATAGTTTCTTCTTATTCTTGAGAGGGTCAAGAAAGAGCATAAAACGGTGACCTTTAGCTTTAAGCATAATTTTTTGTTTTGCCAGGAAAAAAAATACAACCTAATGTATACACAGAAGAGGACTGTCAAGGCAGTATTCAATGTGAACTCAGGCAAACACTGTAATCAACTTCAGTAAGTGATAAAATAAAAGTAATATATAGGTGGAAGAGTTGATTACCTTTTTATACGTGCATTTTTTTTTATTGTTTCCTTACGTGCACGTGCTTTAATTTCAAATACTATTACAGACTCCAGATTAGTAATAAAGTTTAATTTTTTTGCCTTAATGAAAATTATAGAGACAACCAGTTTCCTTTCCTTGGATTTGTCACAACAGAAACTTATATGATCAACATTTGATTATTATAGAGGTACATTAATTTTAGTAAACTTAATATAATATGTTCAAGAGACACCTTACGTCAACAAAATTCTTAAATCAAGAATTTGTAAAACTAGCTTAAAACTCGCACATTGTACGCATATCAATCTGGATTACCTAGCATCATTAAACGTGATGTAATTCATAAGATTATTAGTCCATCCGTTTCATATTACTTTTTTTAATAAAAATATACGAGGATTCTGTGATGCATAATTTTCGTGATACATAATTCATGTGATTAAATTTCCAAAATGACAAGTTTCAAATAAATTTCATATAGTCAATTATTTAATTTGATTATATGAAAGTTCTTTTTCAAATTTGTCATTTTAGAAATTTAGGTATAAAATATTTTGCATCTCAAAATGCACCTAAATAATTCGCAGTATACAAGTAAAATGGAACAAAATAAGTAGTAGTAGACAGGAACAATTGTTATTCAACTAACAAAAACAAGAATTTGTGTTCAACCATATCATAGTTGGTCATGTTAATTATTAAGTTTTTAGAGCATTGAAATAGTTTAAATCTCAAGTAAAACAAGGTATACATCAATAGCTACAAGCTGAAAGGTTTAAGAGTATGTACCAACGCCTCTCTTGATGATATATTCGGCTCTGGAGCTCCGTAGTTGCACTTCTGGTACCTCTCGAGTGTTTTGAGCATGCTGGTCGACGAAAATGTAAATATTTAGTTTGTGGAAATGTGGAGAAATAACATTTAAAAAACTCAAAACGATGCTTGACACTTCGGAAAACACTTAAAGATTATAAAGTACCTAAAAATCAACAGAAGTAAGGGATTTCAAGATTTCAGTTTAGTAAGAAAGTCACTCTTAAGAATGCAAGGTCAAAGGATAATTAGTAACTTTTATTGCACATTTTTAATAAAAATCGACCGTATTTCTAGTTCACTTCGAATGTGTAGCCAGTAGAGGAAATTACGGATAGCAAGAATATCATTCATTGAACTTGTAATCTAAAGTCAGAAGGGGGAAAAGTGCCCGATATAAGATAATTTTGGAGAAATTCTAAATTTAGGGCTTTTTTTATTAATCTTAATATCTTATCATAGATTTGCATAAGGGTATGAAAAACCACTAGCTCCTCCAAGTTCACTTTTCATATCATATCCAAATTCACCATTACAGCTTAGTAAATTAACAAAAAAAGTTGCCTTCTTAATCAAAATCAAACCCATTTGTGGCTTAGCATAGTGATCCATGTATATATGAAGTTGTTTGATAATGAGATCTGTTCCTCAAAGCAAAAAAAAAAAGAGCCCTAACCCTAGAAGAAAACCTCTCAAGATGCAAGAGAAATTTGTGATTCAGACTGCCAAAAACTTGTTTATTGACAAATAAATATACAAGATGCAATAAATCTATTTCCCTAACTTGAAGTTCATATATATATATATTTTTTTAAATCAAGAAATTTCAATCCGAGTTTACAGGTTTTCAATTTATATTGGAAACGAAAATAAGTCAAATATTTGAAGTCAAAATGCCTAAATATTAGTCAAACAAGAAAATAGAAAATAAACTTGTGCTCTTGAGAATAAAGTAAATTTAAACACTCTACCAAGGAAGAAAAGCCTTTCAAAAGGTAAGAAAAATTCAATTAAGAATTTCCGAATTTTAGTGTCAATTAGTATACCTAGATGTAGGAATAAGAACATAACTCTTTTTTTGGAAGGTACTAAAAACATTATACTCCCTTCTTGAAGTTTACCCCTATTTTTAATTTTTTTACAAATTATCTTTATTAACAAAGGTTAATCACATTCTAATTAAAACCAACCGTCTATATGGCTCAATAGTAATGTATAGATAGTCACATAATAAATGATAGAAAATTCAGAAGAATATAATTTATTTTCCCTGGAAACCAAAAATAACTTTAAGTTCCAGACAAAACTGATGAAAATTTGAGAAAGTTTGGTAAATTTTGAATTTGATTGTAGATCCACCACTCCCTTATTAAAGATTAATATTTTTCAAGAAAAATAACACTTGTTCAAAGTCAAGTGTTACTGAGAAACTCACAAACCAAATCTAAACAAATCATATTTTTGGGTCATTAATATATAGGAATGTAAATCAGTAAATTTTTTGGCAATCCCAAGAATGAACCTCCACAAAAAGACTTGAGGGATAAAGAATTGTGCCCTAAACAAAAAATCTTCTATGCAATAAAATAATAATGACTATATGAATTCATCCTCCAAAAATTGAATCTTGATCATTAAATAGCCAAATATTAGGCAGATCCACCACTCCTCACTTAAAATTATAAGCTACAATGTTTTTTTAAATAAGTATATAAATAAATATTTTTTAAAAAATATTTGTGTAAATAGTGATAGATATAGTCATACAGAGAGGGAATAAAAATTAGGAAGGTAGTTGGATGTAAAACTCAGCTGGATCTAACTTTAATCACTTTTTAATATAAGAACGGGAAAAAAAAAATGAGGTACAAGTATCTTTTCCCTAATTATCTTTTAATAAACAACAAATGGATTTAGAATTTAGGCTCAGGTGAAAACTATTTCAGATTATTGAAGACCATATATAACATGTTATATGTATACATATGCAAATTTACAATAATAGGGAAAAAAAAAAAAAAAAAAGGTAGATCTTTAAAAATAGTGAGATGTTTACCTTCATGTTGCATAGTTTAGGCCTTTTTTTTTTTTCTTATTATATTTGTCTCAATAAAAAAATTGAGACAAAGAAGAAAAATTTAGTATCCTTCAAGTTTCAAATCAAGTTTTAGAAAGAAAGGCAAAAGAGTTGAAAACTAGAAGCTGAGAGAGAAATGAACCTAAATAGGTTATATTATTATTTATTAAGTTCAGTTTTGTGAAATTTAAGTATTTTAAGAAATAAAAATTTACCCTTGCAGATCTAACAAGAAAACTAGCACGAAATTCCATAAACACCAAGACAATCACCAAAATGGAAAAAAGGGTAAAAAAAATACAGCAAAAAAAGGTGATCAGAAAAACATCAAAGCAAATATAAATATAATAACAAAAGTTAGACACTTAAAACAGCAAAACCAGAATTAAAGTTTAAAAAACCCAAATCCTAGGGAAGGAAAGACTCTATTTTTATTCACTAAAATAGGAAAAAAAAAAAATACTAAGATAAAAAAAGGTTCTCATTGTAAGAGAGGTAAAAACAAAATTTTCATCACACAAAACATTGAAAAGAGAAAGTTTTCAATAAATTCAGAAACTGGAACAACAAGCCCAGAAAAAACCTAGAGAGGGAAATAGCTACTTTTATGCAAAACAAAAATAAAAGTGAAAAAAAAATACTAAATAAATAAATAAATAAAAAGAAAGAAAAAGTTTTTCTTTTTTGGAACCCATAAACAAGTTTGGAACAACAAATCCACAAGTCCAAGGAAGAGAAAAGAAGCTATTTTTATGCTCAATTGTCACTTTTGCTTTTTTTTATACTTTTTCATTTTATTTATTTTAAGAGAGGTAAGTATTTAAGTACTAAAAAAAATATTGTACTTTTATAAAAATATTTAAATATGTATATAAATTCTACCTTGTACTGCTGCAAAATTCGTATAATTTTCCTCTATTAGAGAAGATGATCAAAGCAACCTCAGCATCACAAAGAACTGATAATTCATAAGCTTTTTTTAATAAACCATTTCTTCTCTTAGCAAAAGTCACTTGTCTATTTATTTTGTTTTCAATTCTTTTTAGCTCAACTCTCCCTCTACCCATTTTTTTTTCTCACCTTTTTTTTTATTTTTTGTACCCTCACAATGTATATATATTTATATATATATATATATATTGAATTGTTTAGGAAGGTTTGCTTATATTCATTTACACATATACATAACATTATTACATATACACATACATTAATGCAATACTTTTGTCCAATATACAATTTAGTCCTTATAGTTTTGGGAGGTATAATTAGAGTATGAGGTTTAGGTAAATTTATGAAAAGCTCAATTTTAGAGACTAAGTGCTTGTTTGGCATCAACTTTTTTTCTTAGCTTTTTTATTTTAAAAAGCCACATACATTTGATATCACTTCTTTTTTTAGATTTTAAAAATATAGATTTTGGAGGAATATAACTAGAAAAACTAAAAGCAAAAAAGCCACATATTTTAGGGATTTTGTTAGCTTTCTCACCACCATTTTAATAATTTAATTTAATATTGATTTTATCTTAACTAAAATTTTATTCGTATACTTGACGTGTTACTTACTCGTTTAAATATGATATTTTGAAAATTTATCAAAAAAATGTCTTATAAAGTTATTTTGATTGAATAAGCAAAAGTTTATTAGTTAATGCCAAAAATCAATATGTTGAAAGTTAGCTTTTTTAAGTTTTTGCCAAACAACTCATGTATATTTTGGAAAGCAAGATTTTTTTTCACTGCTTTCTGAAATCAGTTTTTTGACTAAAAAAATTGATGCCAAACGGGCCCTAAAATTACATTTTTCCCCACTTTGGTCATGTATAGTTTTTCATTTTAGACACTCTATGACAAATCTTAAAGATATATTGGTTAATTTGGATTATTTGGAGCAAGTGATTGACTTCAATAGTTTTTTTATGAAATCATTGACTCTAAAGATAAAGTAATATGGAGAAGAAAAAATTGTTTTAAGCACCGATTATTCGAAATAATTCATTAATGTTTCGGTGAATTGAAATGTAACCGGTGGTAAGACATTAGTCTCATGACGGAACACGACGTAAAAAGTCTCTTATAATAAAAAAAAAAATTATAGATGTAATTTCATAGAGTCAATTCATCTAAATGATACATGCATGGAAACATTAGTCACATGACGGAACACGGAAATTATGATACAGAGAAGTATATATAAAGAAATATTTATGCATTAATATCATCATCTATATTCAGAAAGTTGGATGCTTTAGAATAAGTTTGTACAACTGGGAAAAATATTTTATTGATCGATAATAAGAATTTTTCTTAACCATTATGACCTTAGACATGGCCATACATAACATAGACATTATATTACAAAAATGTGCCCTATTGTTAAGACTTAAGAGCAGCTCGTGTTGTAACGAAAATGATTGCAAAAGAGGTAAAAATGGCTTAATAAATTAAGCAGATGGGAGCGCTTTTATCCCAATTACATATATATTAGAATGCTATATTCAGCAAAATTGTACTCAAGATTAATTAATAACTAGGTCATAAATAACTCCTTCTAATTTCACACTTTTACGTGCTTTTGCTTCATATATTTCGTGTTTGGCTATCTCAATTTGAGGATCACTTTTACAGTATCTTACCTTAGGTTAGAATTTTTTAGCTCTATTGAACGGTTTCTCAATTCAAAAACCATTTTTTGCGTTAATCCTTTTAATCCTTGAGCCAAAAATTCTATGTCACTTTTTTTTTTTTTTTTTTTTTTTTTGCATAGTCACATCATCAACTCACTTATAATATTTTTGTCACATTTTCAAGAGTTGGGGTAACAAGTGAGAAATTAATGATCTATAGCATGTTAGTTAAAACTATGAAAACCATTGGTGTAATTCAATGTAATAGAGATAGTAATTATTATGTACTTCGCAGGTGCACGTTTATGCTCATGTCATATGCATTTACGCTATGGATAAAGAGTTGATACCCAATCAAATGGTGAATATTTATTGATAGAAAATATAATATGTTTAGCCTTATAAACCGTTGTTTAATTCAATGCTGGGAAATTACATAGTGTGCTACGTGTCGACCGATTAAGTGATAACAGACTGAGTAACCAATCAATCACTGAAGTTTTATTGATTTTTACATATTATGATGTGAAATAAAATATGCAAAAGTACTATAGATTACTATAACTTAACCTAATAAAAAGTAAATGTAGCTTGGGGTTCATGAAGTGATTTCGATTTCACAACTCAATAAATGTAACTATAGGTAACAGTCCTATGTATCTATTTTAGTCTTTTATTTAATTGTAGTCTTGATTTAATTTACTGAACTGTTATATTTTTACTAAATACAAACCGAAATACATTATTAAAAAGACTACAAAACATTGGAAAAAAAATCCAAATCTTAAAATTATAAACTAGTATAAAATAAAATAAAAAGTCAAAAAATAATAGCGAGGATTGTTTGCCTTGCGTGATCTTCACTAAAACGACGGAGAGGGAGTTGTGAAAATCTCGAAAATTCAGTAAACTTACAAAACTCATAGTCTCAGTTTTTAACTGATTTTGTTCGTGCCACTTGGGAGGACTTTTGCAAATAAGCAATTATACAGAGGTACTTTGAAAACATATAGTATCAATAAGTAATTATATATAAATTAATGAACTACCAAGAAAGATGTACATATCTCGAATGGAAACACACAATAACACTTGAAGAAAAGTGGTATGATCAACAGTGCTATAGAGATTTAAAACGAATGATGAAAAAAGTATGTATATGTACAAATACTCCGTTACTTATCTCAAGAATTTTGTAATACTTTTGAACATAAGGTTATAAAGCAAAACAATTATAATTTTTCTTTACTGAATTACTGTTGGTTAGAACTAAATAGTTTTAGAGCTTTTATTTTTTATTTGTGGGGTTGTTGTTACTAACTAATGCGTTTATGCATGGGAAGATATTTGCTAATGGGTTTCTTTCCATTTTGGAAAATTGATTAGAGTTTTATTTAGTTTCTACATTTAAGTGGGTTATGATTATTTAATTTGTAAAAATTGATAAATGTTAGTGTTTCAAGTACATTTTATAGATATATGAGTTTTTTTATTTATTTATAATAATAATGTGTTCTAAAAGTTAGATCTCATACTCTATCTCTCTATGACAAATTGGTGTCTTGAAGTATATAAATCAACTGATATGTATATTGTTAAGTGAGCATAAATATGTGTATATACTTTTCTAAGTGCATACTAATTGTTAAGCAAAACGTAGCAACGCTACAGTTTTTGAAATGGTTTACCAATTGTTAAGTAGTGCATACCAACGAGTATGCCGTTTTTAAAGTGCACACACATCATTCTATTATAATAAATCAACTCAAGTCAGATGAGCATGTCCAATTTAGCCACTTTTTTTCTAAAAATACCCATATACTTTTTTATTAATTATAATAATACCATGCTCACATAAAAAAATAAAAAATAAATAAAAAAAATAACAACTAATAACACTATGTGTCCCTCTTTAACAACCAAACATTCTTTTAAGTCTTATAAAATATTTTTTTGTATTATCCATGTATTTTTATCATAACTACACTTATTTTTTATTTTTTAATTGCATTGCACATAAAAAAATACACTATATTTATATTTTAATCATAACCATCTATTTTATGGTTTTTTCAATGGCCAATATATATATTAAGAAATGGACTTGGTTTCATGATGATTTCGAAAGTTGAGTTTTTCGGTTTATTAGCATAAAACGAGTTATAACTTTGTGAACTTGATAAACTAAGTTAAGTTTTTTACTTAACAATGTGGAGTTTTGAAGCATATACCTATATGTATGCACTTTTATTTGATCTGCATACCAATTGTTATGCACTTATTGGAGCCATAGCATAGTGCAAACGAATTGTTATAAGTTTTTTTAGGTTCATACATGTGGGTATGCAACTCAAAAGGATAAGAATGCACTTGATAGAAAAAAAGTAATTAGGCTTTTGTTTAGTTCCTTTAATTTAGGAAAAATATTTGGATTATGATTTTTTTTTCTTGCAAAATATCGTCAATGTTAGTCTTTTTAGAATATTGTAAGATAATGTGGGGGATTTGAAGCATATAACAATTGGTATGCACTTTTTTAAGCGTCCATACCAATATCAAGCATGGGCAGATACAGGTAGGGGCATGAGGTGTCACATGCCCCCCAAATTTTGATCCAGCTAAATTTCCAAAATGCCACTAGTGTATTTTCATGATTAATTATTTATAATTTTTACATATAAACTTAAAAAAAGAAAAAAAAACCCGTATATTCTCTCTATATTTATATATATAGCACGGACGCGAGTTTGTGTGTCCGACACGAAACGACATAGACAGGGAAAAACAATAATTTTTTTAATTTAATACACTACACAACTAGTACTTGACAAGTAAATAATATACCCATATAAATAATATATGATATATATATACATATATATATATATATATATATATATATATATATATATATATCATATATATTATTTATATGGGTATATGTGTATATATCTACATTACAAAAATAAGAAAAATTAAAATACATTAATTGCAACACAAATCTAGTAATAATCATTTTTTTTATAATACTTGTTAAATTTTGAGATAAAATTTCAAAATCTGAAAGTTAATTAACATTACAAGAAAATACATATTTAGCAACGAATTCGTGCAACGATAAAACGATTTGTTGCTGAAAATGCGATGTTTCACAACAAAATTACACTTCGTTGTTGAATAACATAATTCTTGCAACGGAAGAGATTTTGTTGTTGAATAATGATTTATTAGCAATAAAATGCTATGAACGTTGTTGAAAAACTCTTCTATTCGCAACAAGTGGGGAATATTGTTATTGAATCCATGAATCTTTGGCAACGACGCAAATGACGTTGCAAAATGAATGACTGACGTTGCAAATAAGGGTTTTTTGACAACGGATATATTAATGTGGTCAACATATCAATAATTCTAAAACACGTGAGTTCAAGTATGCGACACGTAAAGTGGAATGTTATATTAGTGTCCGCACACGATTTTCTTTTGGTTTTTTTGGAGAGTCCATGCATCACAACTCGATAGCATACGTATAAGTGAGTTGCAAAATTTTTAAAGATATAACTAATAGATCTCTATCTCTTATCTCTCACCTATTATGCGAAATTGTGCCCCAAATACAAAATAATGGATCCATATTATCAAGCATGCATTATCTGAAGTGATACCAACTTTATCCGATTTAAGAAGTGCATATTTGTAGCTATACTGTTAAAAAACTTAAGAATAGTCTTCCAAAGATGGTATGTACTTTGTGAAGTGCATACTTATGTTTGTTGTTTAAACAATGAGTAGTCATTTCGAACGAAATGGGTATGCATTTAAATAGAACTAATTATATACATACTAATAAATGTGCATCTAAGTATTTTTCAAGCTATCTCACGGTTGCGGAGCTTCATGAAGCTGGACGAAGCTTCGGGCAGCTCATCGGAGTGTCGAACAACTTTTTGAATCTATGTGCAACCAAGTAGAGCTATGTTGGAGCTTGTCAGAATCTAGTCGGATTTCCGGTAAGCTTGCCAGAGCTCCTGCAACGGCGGGTATGTTAGGATGGGCGGCCGTGAGAATAGTGTGTGTTAACTGTTAAGGTAAGTTATTGAGTGATTCAAACAATACTTGTAGTTTTTCGTAATTTAATTATTTTTATCGTTACTCTTTTTTCTTTGTACTCTTTTGAATTAAACATTTCTAAATTGATACTATAATATACTTGTCATTTTTTTAGACGTTGTAGATGGTAAAGATAATCTGTTCGATTAATTAGAATGAGAGTTAGAACAATTCAATTTATCTATTAGTTAATCGAATGAGAGTTAGAACAATTCAATTTATCTATTAGATCTTAATCCTAGGCGTGTTCGCGGCGTTCGGTTCGGTTCGGTTCGGTTTTTGAGTAAAATACGAACTAAATCAATAAAAAAAAATCGATTCGGTTCGGCTCGGTTTTGATATAAAAAATTATCGGAACCGAACCAAACCAAACCAATTATAATCGGTTCGGTTTGAACTTTAATAAATAAAAAACACAATATTCAAAATTATACTAGTTTCGTAAAATTCTCGCTTATATTTCATTTCAAATTTTGAATCAAAAGTCGAATAATAAGTAAATTTACAAATGATTTAACAAAATATATTATTGATAACTATAAACAACAAGCAAAACATCACATATTAACTTATTGAAGTATATATATATATAAATAATTATATATTTTTTATATATGAATAAAAATAATCGGTTCGGTTTGATTCGGTTCGGTTTGAAAACCATTAAAACCGCAACCGAACCGATTAAATCGGTTTATCAAATTTCAAACCGAATCAAACTAATTACTAATCGGTTTGGTTCAATTTTTGATCGATTCGGTTTGTTTCGATCGGTTTTATCGGTTCATGTACACCCTACTTAATCCCATTCATCTAGACAAACCATGACCAGATATACACATATTACGTCACCATTTTTTGTGAGTTTTAAAATTTATTCCAAATGTTATGTAGACTCCAACTCATCAAATATTCTCACCGCCTGTTTTACGTTACCCTCCAATATTGTTGTATTATTAAAAATACGAAGTAATGAACATTTAAAGTCTGAAGATTATTAAAAAAAAAAACATATAGTCTTAAGGGTGTTACTTGTTAGATACTCCTCTAACCGGACCAAACGATGTTTCGTTAAAAACTTTATTTACCATCAGTTTACTTTTTGAAAACTGTAGTTAAACTGAATGTCGCTAAATTTTAACAACAGAATAGCAACTAATTATGTTGCTAAAATGTTGTTAAAATTTAGCGATACTCATTTTACTAACAATATTTAAAAAATAAACTGCTGATAAATGAATTTTTGCTTGTAGTGGTTATGTTCGGCTTAAAATTATTCCATCGTTAAGGGAATGAAGAAAATGTAGAAATAAATTGTACAATACACTGATGGAATATTGCAGCAAATAACTTGCTCTTTCTTGTTTTAGGCTTAATATATGTTTGCCTTATGAGTTTCTAGTCCCTTTGACAATGAGAGAAAATGATGAAACGGTAATTAGTACATATGGAGTACTTTGTTATGGTTCAGTTATATTTGGCAAATAAATAAGAGGAAATTATAACATGAACATGATGTACTTGTCAATTTGTAATTTCACACATAGTTTCTAAAAAGCAATGCTCGATTAAGTAATTTATAATTGTATATGGTATCAGTTCAAAACTTCAAGTGTATCATTTTTTAGTTAACACGCTTATTTCCTCTTAAATTATTGACTTCTATTATCGAGGTTACCAAAATTTTCAAAACTTTTAGCATGTTTAGATTTTTATTCACAAGCAAAATAGTAGTATAGCTAGCTTACAAGTCATGTTATTTCTGACCCGTAAAGAGCAAAAGATGTGCTGTTATACCATTGTACTCGAATTTTTTTTTTTTTTTTCTACATATGCCATGTAACATAAACCCATTCGAGAGACATAGATAACGTGCTAATTTTGAGTCTATTCCACACGATAAGCAGATAACTACATAGGTTTTTCAATTTTGTCTAAAATAAAAGTGGACTAAATTTTTAATCAATATATGTATCTATTATAATTAATTTATTAAAAAAAGGAGAATATAAAGGAATATTGGATCGTTTTAGGAATATTGACTAGCCTCGGAAATGATAGCAAAATGGATTGGCCAGAAACGATAAGTTTTTTGTCGTAATTAGAACATTTTAAGTGAGTTTATGAGTTGATTTATCAGGTATTTATGAGTTATCATGTCAAGTACATGTTTCTTCAGATAATTAGTATTTATTTGTATTTGCTAGGTAAACACGGTGATTTTGAAGTAAATCGATGGAGAAATAAGATTTAGACGAAAAGGAACATCCAAAATCTGGACCAAATTAAAGAACTGAAGATTTGCAGGGTCAAAAACTGTTTAAAAAAGAAATTTATCTAGACCTAAAATCCGAGAAAATCAAAGCCTAAAACGTAAAAAAGAAGTTCAACTGCATTGGCCTTAACCGGTTATAAAAACAGAAATTGGGAAATTTAACTTAAGCTTAGGTTCATCTTTATCATGTTACATGTTTATCTCGTAAACCTCAGCTTCACAACATTCATTCAGCAGCAGTTTTGAAAAAACAGGAGACAGAAATTCCCAAATTCGTATTTGTTCGCAATTTGTACGATGGCGTGTTTTAACTTGTTTATTATTCGCTATTGTCACTTCGTTTTCCTATTTTTGCATGCTTTAACCCGATTAGTAAAAGGACAAAACGTTAAATTCATTCCTCTAAACGGTCTATTTGAATAGGCGATTGACAACCCTGGTATCTTAATAGTTTAAGTAAATTCATTCTTTAAAAATTAGAGTTTCAACCCTCCCATAGTCCCATATTATGAAAAAAAAAAAAAAACTTATGAATTTGTATGAAAAAAGAATCATAATAGAATAACACCCCCATCTCGATCATTTTAAAGTAATGTTTACGTCCATGGTGTCTAGCAGTACAAACTTGTTTAGATTTTGTATGTTAATCTTAGATCTGAGCTCAAAATGTATAGTGATACTATAAGAAATTAATGATGGTAAAAGTCAAAATATCATAATTCTAGCATGATGGATGCTTTCTGGATATAGAAAAAGTTGTTGGTTTCATTTTAGTGCATTGAATTAAAGTGGAGAATGCTCTCATAAAGATCTCAAATGGAATACAAAATTAGGTGAAAAATCATTGTACGAGTGTCAACAAAAGGTTTATTTTCCACACAAAAAAAAATACTTTTTGGGTTCATTCTATGTTGGATTTGATGAATTAAAACAAACAATATTGCTGGACAACTATGGATGCCAAATTTTAACAAAATTATAATACAATTATTGCTTTCTTCCTAAATTAATTAAGGTGATGTAGTACTACAAAAAAATTGTATGTATACTAACAGACGTTCCGTTTTTTTTATTGTCACTAGTGAGATGGAGTAATAGAAAGACATATAGTAACTGTAGTAAGGGAGGGTATTGGATGTTACTCCCTCGGTTCCCATTTAATTGTCTATTACGAAACTACGTGTAATTTTAACCGGTTTATAACTTGTATTAAAATTGTCGAAATTAATTTTTTTAAAATCTAATCATAAAATTTAACATTTGAACTATATGATCAACTTTTGAAAATTTTCATTCCGACAATTTTGATAGAAGTTCTTGACCGGTCAAAATTACACGTAGTTTTATAAATGCCTCCCAAACATCTAAATTATTTCTCCCTTTATACAACGGATGTGTTCTTGGATTTTCATTAGTGATGTATGTTATTGATGGTACTTTCATATGTTACCGATTCTATTTCGACATGATTGTTTTCAATAAATTTGTGACCATTTTTAGAGCGTATTAACAATATATGTACGGAATATAAATTAAAACCCGATCACGAAAATGACCGAGTTGGGAGAATAGACGAAATAATCAGGTCAGAATTGATTCGGATCGGGATCGGGTTTTGGGAATTTTTATTAGCCCTAACAATATTCTAAATGCGCAATATATAATTTAGATGAAAATTGGCTGTCTCACACCTAATTCCGCTTAATTACCGTCTAATTTCGCCTAATCTATTAATATTTTAGGCTCCGCCTACCGTGTTAACGTTAATTAAGCTAGGCGCCACTTAACGTGCAGATACACATGTTAAAACACTGATCCTAAGTAAAAGTAAAAATTATATACTAGATCCTAAATCATGAGGTAGTGGCGCTTAGAGCTGGACGAATAATCAAAAAAATCGAACCGATAACCGAACCGAACCGAAAAACCAAAACTTTTTCAAATCGGTTTAGGTTTACAATAAAATCGAACCGAAAAAAAACGAAAAAGGCCAAAAAAGACTAAAAATAAAACCGAAAAGAACGAAAAAACCCGAAGAAAAACCGAAAAACCAAAACAGGACCGAAACACTCCGGTTCGGTTCAAAATATAAATCTTGATCGGTTTAGGTTTCGATTTTGTCAAAAATCGAACCGAACCAGCCGAAATCAACCGTAGTGGGGATAATAAATTAAGAGTGTAGTGGGTAAATAAATAGTTAGGGGGGGACCATGAAAACAATTGAATATTATGGACCCACTAGGTAAATATATAAGGACGATCTCTTACCCAAAATTAGCAAACACAACAACCCATAACACAAAGACACGTGGACCATTTTCTAATTTTAGTAACAATGGCTTTAAGGAAAGTCACGTCATGTGAGGGTCCACTTTTTATCACAAATAGCCAAAAAGTCTTATCAATGAAAGGATCAATAGCTAGCTCTGTAATGCCTAGTTGTCATTTTGCATCACTTTCACACCACTGTCTTTTGTCCATTTCATATTTTGTATCATTATTTTATGTTTAAAATAATGGGTTCGATTTGGTTTTTAAAATAAAAAAAAATTATTGAAACCGAACCAAACCAAACCAAACTAATTATAATCAGTTTGGTTCGGTCGGTTTGAATTTAAACAAATAAAAAACACAATATTCAAAATTATACTAGTTTTGTAAAGTTTTTTTTTTACATATATTTCATTTCAAATTTTGAATCAAAAGTTAAATAACAAGTAAATGTACAAATGATTTAAAAATATATATTATTGATAATTATAAATAACAAGCAAAACATCATATATCAAATTATTGAAGTATATATATAAATAATTACGGAGTATATATTTTTTATATATGAATAAAAATAATCGGTTCGGTTTGAAAATTACTAAAACCGCAAACCGAACCGATTAAATCGGTTTATCAAATTTCAAACCAAACCAAACCAATTACTAATCGGTTTTTGATCGGTTCGGTTTGATTCGGTCGGTTTGATCGATTTGGTTCGGCTTATGTACACGGCTAATTGTATCAACCAATCTTATGTAAATATAACACTATAAACATATACATATAATTATATAATAATTAAATATATATATTTATATGTAATTGATAGGGTTAATATATATGTTGCATGTACATATTTCAAAAAAGATAAAACTTGCAGGACATACGTATATGTGACATAGCCGTGATATGTGCTTAAAATGCGTCGTTTTATCCTGTTCGTATCATGTCGTGTCGTGTCTGATATATATAGGTTAATCTGATGTGTCACATTTGTTCATCTAAAACTTTCTATCTAGATATCATTGGTATCGGAACTTTCACAATCATGCAATTTTTGTCCCTCCTACCCGAAAAACACAAAAACAGGACGTACATATTTGGTGTAAAGTCATTGGTAATTGACAAAATCCGTCAATACAACTAGAAACCATCTCCTTCCCGTTCCCAAACAGCACAACGAAGAATTGTTGCTATTCTCATCTACGTTTTGGCTTTTCAAAACTCTTGGAATAGTGCAGTTTCATTTTAAAATTAGTACCATTAGTTTTTTTTTTTTATGTAAAAAATACAGGGTGTTATAAGCATGCTTTTATCATTCTATTTCTGTTTGGAAAATTACGATTCAAGCTTAATGGCTTCTCTTTTATTGTCTTAGCATATTCTAGCAGCAATCTTAAACTTATAAATCTTCATTGTTAATAAGAAGCACACCCACGATTACTCCGAAGCTTGAGGTTTTTTCTTTTTCATCTTTTTACATCCGTCGATTATATGTAATAAATGTTTGTAATAATCATACATTTGACGTAAATTCGTTTATGGATAAATATGCATATATAGTCAGGGAGTAGAATAACATAATACTAAATAGTGGGTCAAAGCTGGAATTATACCAATGTTTAGTGGCCAAAAGTTAAATTACTTAATATTCGAATCATATTTATAATTGTGAGGTCCACACGCTTATCCACACATCGGCTAATAACGAAGGCTATGTTAAAACTTTGTCACCGTTTGTAGGGGTGTACATTTTGTACCAATTTATATAAATAGATCGTTTTTCGAGCCGAACCAACTAAGTCGGAATCAAAAATTTGATATACCGACATTACGGTATAATAATCGAACCGATATTTAAAAGTCGGTTCGGTTTCGGTATTTATTTGATAAGTTCGGTATGATGCCGATTCAAACCGAAATATTAAAATATACTATATAGACAAATAATCTAAAATATTTATATACACTTCATTATTAACATTGTTATAATATACTTATATTATTATTTTTAGTGAATACTTATAACATTGTCTTTTATTTACAAATATTAATAAAAATATCTAGTAGTCTTTACTCTTTTATGCAAATAAACAATAAATGTAACAATAATATAAATATAAATATATATATATATATATATATATTAATTTACTACTTTTAAAACTTTATACTATGTTTTTTTTCCAATACACACCATTTTTATATCATTATTTGTAAAGTCTAAAGTTTGTTATAAAAACAAAACCGAATCGAACCAACCGAATAATTTGGTATCCGGATTTTTTGGTTCGGTAATGATATAAAAATTCTGAAAACAAACTAGTTTGCTATAATATCAGTATGTAGTCAAAAAGTTCGATAACGAACTGATGTCACCCCTAACCATTTGTGTAGAGTAGTCACCAGTGTAACAATTACAAATTTCATATCCCTATTTTTATTTTTATTTAGAGAAAATGATAATTTAGTACATATTTAGAAATTTATTTATAAAAAACCTGATTGTTTTGAAATTAATGACTGTTTTTTTTATAAAAAAAAAAATTGTGAACTTATTTTCAAATAGGTAATTGATGTGCATCATGTAGCATTCGATTATGAATCTAAGCTCAATATTCCTCATGTGGGTCCGGTTACTCGGTCAAAATCTAAGAAGCTCAAAATTGGTAATGAAGTGCTTATGACAAAGGAATTAACTCATTTGATAGCTTTGAGCAGCAACTTTGCCGATACATCGAATTTTGGCTATTTCAAGGAGTGCATTAATTTGATGCATGAATCTGCACATTCAATGATTCTAATCTGCCAAGGGGATGTAATCTAAGCATTTGACATTGTTGGTGCATGCTTATGGACGTGGATAGGCTTATATTAAGTGTATCTAGTGGTCAAAGTCCATACTTAATGATATAGATAAGTGTAAAAGGTTTTTATGAATGTATCTAACTAGATTCAAGTAATCTAAGTTGTAGATCTTATCCTGTCATTAGGGTGACGTTTTTGGCTCTATATAAAGCCATATGTATCAAGTTATAAACACGCTTGAATGATATAAATAATTAAGCTTTTTACTTGTTTATCCTTTTCTCTTATCTTGCAATTTGTGGAATTCAGATTGTTAGTGGCGAGTTAAACCCCGATTCTTATCACTCCCCTTCTTATCTCTTCGGAGTGTGCTGAATCATCCTAACGGAACTTGTTTGTGGCGCCTTTGGGCTTATCAAGCTTGTTTCATTAGAACCTCAACCCATCTTGTTTGTGGCGCCTTCGGCTTATCAAACACGAAGAGTTGGTTTCTCTATTGAGATCTCCTAAAATTCAGCGACTTACCGACATCTTAGCATCCCGGGCACATCATATTGGTATCAGAGCAAGGATGTCGACCAGGTCACACCAGTCTAATGAAAACGAAGGTCGAATTCCAAGAGGTCTGACGCTCGACCAAGCCAAATCTATCGGCTTGAGTGCCAAATCGAGGCCATGCAAGCGAAGATGACGGAGATGCGTCTCCAAAACCAACAAAACCAACCACCATCTGAGCAAGACAATCAAGGTTACCGCAGTGACTTGAGTGATTATGCCGACGAAGAATATGAAGGGACACCGCGACATCGCCAAAGGCATTATGACAATCCCGGACGTAACATGAACATCAAGATGCCTCCATTCAAGGATAATAGCTCGCCCGAAGATTACCTCGAGTGGGAGCAGCGTGTTGAAAAGCTTTTTGAGTACCACGACGTACCCGAGGAGAGGAAAGTTCGCTTGGCTGCACTTGAGTTTACCGAATATGCTCATTTGTGGTGGGAGAATTTGAAAGGACAGAGGCGTCAGGATGGAGAGGAGGAAGTCCGAGGTTGGAGGATCATGAAACGGCTTATGCAACGTCGTTTCGTACCGGAGTACTACCGCCAAGAGTTGTACCTACATTTACAATCTCTTCGGCAAGAAGCTATGAGCGTAGAGGAGTATGTTAAGAATTTCGAAACTGCGAAGATGAGGTGTAACCTTCAAGAGCCGCAAAAGCAAACCATCGCTCGGTTCTTACGGGGTCTCAATGATGACATTGCGGATACCGTGGAATTGCAACCATTTGTTTTCTTGGAGGACGTAATTAAATTGGCGTTGAAAGTGGAGCGTCAAAGAAAACGAAAGGTCACCACCCGGCCATACTCCGCTCGGCCAAGTGGGGGGAAATACACAAACAACGCTATGACTGAAGGGAAGACTGTCTCGACCACCAACCGGGTCGGACGGGGTGAGATGGGGAAAGCGCCAATGGCTACACCAAAAAATGATGAGGTTCCAAAGCCTAACCCGAGGTATCGGGACTTGAAATGCTTTCGTTGTCAAGGACATGGTCATATCGCTTCGGAATGTCCAAATCGGAAAGTTATGATTATCCGAGAATCTGAAATTGAGAGGGAAGAAGAAGTCGAGGAGGAAGTTCAAAAGTCCGATGAGGATTCTTTAGATGTGGCTGAAAATGGAGAGGTCCTAGTTGTTCGGCGCGTTCTTAACGTACAGCCCGTCACTACCGATGAACAACGAGAGAACATATTTCACACTCGATGCAAAGTGAGTGAAAAGGTGTGCGAGGTTATCATCGATGGAGGAAGTTGTACAAACGTAGCATCCACTACGCTGGTGGAGAAATTGGGATTGGCCAAGATGAAGCATCCTAGCCCGTACAAACTGCGTTGGCTTAACGAGGTGGGTGATATTCGGGTCTCCGAGCAAGTAAATGTTCCTTTCACTATTGGCCGGTACACCGACGAAGTTCTTTGTGACGTTGTACCTATGAGTGCTAGTCATTTACTCTTAGGCCGACCATGGCAGTATGACCGGATGGTGGTTCATGACGGATTCAAGAATACTTATTCATTTGAAAAGGATGGGAGGAAGCATACTCTTGCGGCACTCACACCGGTGCAAATTCAAAATGATATTTTAGGCAAGACGAAGCGGGAAAATCTGGTTGTTAGTCGCAGAGAAGTCGAGCGAGTCTTGAGTACCAAGGATCAGATTTTTGTGTTGCTCATGCGGGAAATTATGCTTACCGACAAGTCCTCACTCCCACCGCAAGTTGTAAAACTTTTGGAGGAATTCGAGGATGTGTTTCCCGAGGAATTACCACCTGGTTTGCCACCGATTCGGGGAATCGAACATCAAATCGATCTCATTCCCGGTGCTGTTTTACCTAACCGACCAGCCTATCGTTGTAATCCCGAGGAAGCCAAAGAACTGCATCGCCAAGTGTCAGAGTTGATAGAGCGGGGGTACGTTCGGGAATCGATGAGTCCTTGTTCGGTTTCGGCATTACTCGTACCGAAGAAGGATGGTAGCATGCGTATGTGTGTTGATAGTCGGGCTATCAACAAAATTACTGTAAAGTATCGCTATCCAATACCACGCCTTGATGATATGCTCGACGAATTATATGGTTCAATATATTTTTCAAAAGTTGATCTTAAAAGTGGATACCATCAAATCCGTATGAAAGAAGGTGACGAATGGAAGACCGCTTTCAAAACGAAGCAGTGGTTGTTTGAATGGCTGGATATGCCATTCGGTTTGTCAAATGCACCGAGCACCTTTATGCGTTTGATGAATCATGCCTTACGAAAGTTTATTGGGCAGTTTGTTATTGTTTATTTCGACGACATACTTATCTATAGCAAGTCCTTTGCCGAACATTTGGAGCATCTACGACTGGTCCTTGACGTTCTACGTCGAGAGAAGCTTTTTGGGAATTTGAAGAAATCTGACTTTTGCCAAGACCGAGTCGTCTTTCTCGGTTTTGTGGTTTCAGAAAGGGGTGTTAAAGTTGATGAGGAGAAAGTAAAAGCAATCAATGAATGGCCTGAGCTGACTAGTGTTTCGGAGGTTCGAAGTTTTCATGGATTAGCATCATTTTATAGACGTTTTGTGAAAAACTTTAACACTTTGTTAGCCCCTCTGACTGAGTGTACTAAAGTTAATGGTACGTTTAAATTTGATAAGGCTGCTCGTAAGAGTTTTGAGATAGTAAAGGAGAAATTATGCTCGGCTCCAATTTTGGCTCTGCCCGACTTTTCAAAAACTTTCGAAATCGAGTGTGATGCATCCGGGGTAGGCGTAGGGGCTGTCCTTATACAAGACAAGCGACCAATTGCTTATTTTAGTGAGAAGTTGGGTGGCTCTCGACTCAACTATTCCACCTATGACAAGAAGTTTTATTCCTTGATACGAGCCTTGGAAGTATGGTAGCATTATTTACTTCCAAACGAATTTGTAATACACACCGACCACGGGTCTTTAAAATATTTAAAGGGACAAGCAAAACTGAACCGAAGACATGCGAAGTGGGTCGAGTTTATGGAAGTATTTCCATATGTTATCAAATTCAAGAAAGGAAATTCGAATGTTGTTGCCGATGCTCTTTCTCGAAGACATGCTCTTATATCGATGATGAGTGCGAACTTGCTTGGGTTCGAACTCATCAAGGATCAGTACTCAGAAGATCCAAATTTGTCCTCTATCTATTCGGCATGTGAGAAAGAGGCCGTGAATGGGTTCTATCGCCACGAGGGATATCTCTTTCGGATGGGAAAGCTTGTAATTCCGAATTGTTCGGTTCGGGAATTGTTAGTTCGAGAGGCTCATAGTGGTGGTCTGGCAGGACACTTTGGGGAAAACAAGACCTTGGAAATGGTCAAAGAACATTTTTATTGGCCTGCTATGATTAGAGACGTACATCGGGTTGTTGAGAAATGTGTAGTTTGTAAAAAGTCCAAGAGCAAAGAAGCAAATCAAGGGTTATACATGCCATTACCCGTACCAAATCAACCTTGGGTTGATGTGAGTATGGATTTCGTATTGGGATTACCAAAAACACAGCGGGGTATGGATTCGATCTTTGTGGTAGTCGATCGTTTTTCAAAAATGGCTCATTTCATCCCATGTCACAAGACGGACGATGCATCACATATTGCGGACTTGTTCTTTCGAGAAGTTGTGAAACTACATAGTATTCCGAAAACAATCGTGTCGGATCGAGATGTCAAGTTCTTGAGTTACTTTTGGAAGACGTTGTGGAAGAAATTGGGTACTAAACTTCTATTTAGTACAGCATGTCATCCGCAAACCGATGGACAGACCGAGGTAGTAAACCGAACTTTGTCTACTTTACTTCGAAGTCTTATTGGTAAAAATCTGAAATCATGGGATGGGGCTCTAGCAATGGCCGAGTTTGCTTATAATCGTAGTGTGCATAGGTTACGAAACTCAGCCCTTTTGAGATTGTTTATGGTTTTAATCCTATTACACCTTTGGATTTATCCCCGTTACCTATCAGCGAGAGGATTAGTATGGATGGAGAAAAGAAAGCCGAGTTGGTTAAAGAGATACATAAGAAGGTGAAAGAACGGATTGAGAAACAAAATGAAATCAATGAGCGAGTGACGAATAAAAGTCGAAAACATGTTGTTTTCGAACCAAGCGATCTAGTTTGGGTGCATTTGAAGAAGGAGCGGTTTCCAAACCTGCGGAAATCAAAACTTATGCCAAGGGCCGATGGTCCTTTTCGGATATTGTCTAAAGTCAACGATAACGCATATAAGATTGAACTACCTGAAGGTTACCAAGGATCAAACACTTTCAATGTTCGGGATTTGACTTCATACATTGAAGACGATGAAAATATGGATTTGAGGGCAAATCCTAATCAACCCAGAGGAGATGATGTGCATCATGTAGCATTCGATTATGAATCTAAGCTCAATATTCCTCATGTGGGTCCGGTTACTCGGTCAAAATCTAAGAAGCTCAAAATTGGTAATGAAGTGCTTATGACAAAGGAATTAACTCATTTGATAGCTTTGAGCAGCAACTTTGCCGATACATCGAATTTTGGCTATTTCAAGGAGTGCATTAATTCGATGCATGAATCTGCACATTCAATGATTCTAATCTGCCAAGGGGGTGTAATCTAAGCATTTGACATTGTTGGTGCATGCTTATGGACGTGGATAGGCTTATATTAAGTGTATCTAGTGGTCAAAGTCCATACTTAATGATATAGATAAGTGTAAAAGGTTTTTATGAATGTATCTAACTAGATTCAAGTAATCTAAGTTGTAGATCTTATCCTGTCATTAGGGTGACGTTTTTGGCTCTATATAAAGTCATATGTATCAAGTTATAAACACACTTGAATGATATAAAGAATTAAGCTTTTTGCTTGTTTATCCTTTTCTCTTATCTTGCAATTTGTGGAATTCAGATTGTTAGTGGCGAGTTAAACCCCGATTCTTATCACTCCCCTTCTTATCTCTCCGGAGTGTGGTGAATCATCCTAACGGAACTTGTTTGTGGCGCCTTCGGCTTATCAAACACGAAGAGTTGGTTTCTCTATTGAGATCTCCTAAAATTCAGCGACTTACCGACATCTTAGCATCCCGGGCACATCAGTAATATGTCATTAAAAAATCCAAAAAAAAAAAATTTTAATCCAAAAATTAAAAAAATACATTTATATACAAAAAATATGTATGATCATGTCTGATCTTGTTTGATCATGTCTAATCATGTTCAATCCTGTCCAATCTTCTTTAATCTTATCTAATCATATATAATCCTGTTTGATACCGTGTACATTTTTTTTCACATTTTTTCCAATTTTTCCCTTTTTCCATTTTTTTTTTGATTTTGTTTGTATATTTTGTTATTTTTTATGACATATGTACCTAATTGTAAATAAATACACATATATAGGGTTTTTGTAATTAAGTTGATTGCTAAGTACATATTTGTAAGTCTCCTTATTTTCTATACTTTCCGTCTCTCCTTGCTTATTTTATCCAAAATTTTGTCTTTAAGAACTTGAAAATTTGTACAATTACTGTAAGTCATGTATCAATACATTCCAATATTGTTTTTTTTTTTAAAAATCCACATGCAATCTATTTTGAAATAAATGTATAAATTTGTGTAAATTAAACATTAAATCTTAAAAAATTTGTCTAAAAGAATATTATATCCAAATGTTTGAAATTTTGAATACAATATAATTTAAAAGCTTATAAACTTGCGAAACAAGTTGTGAAAATTTAAATTTGAATAAAAATAAATAAGAAGACACGGAATAAAGTAGGGAATAGTGGGTAGAATACATGTAATTGCAATATATAAGTGATGGGTGATTAAAAGTTGTAGTCAGATAAGTAAATGATACTAAACAAGTAAAAATATCCCTACGTAAAAGTTGCAATTACATTACACTAAGGGATGAATATACTACTAGTAATTCATAGTAATATATATTAATGGATTAATCACACTAATAATCCCGTAGTGTCATCGAAATTTCTACTTTTTAAAATGAGATTCGACACAAATTTAAGGATAGTCGAGAACAAATTCGTATTAAGGATGATAAAATCAATGAGAGATCGGTGATTTATTTAGAGAAAAAGTAATAGGTGTACATGTTGCTATTATCTCATAAAATCAGAACAATTAATATAGTGTCTTCAATATGAGAACTAGACATAAAAGTAAACAAAGTCGCAGATCTCTTAACATATGGGGAGCAAAAAAACTAATATTTCCTTTAAAAATCAGAACATTGGGATCAAAAAATGATCTGCTACTAAATAAAGTTGATACTGTTGTGTGACATATTAGCTCACATATATATGTATATAGATATAGAGAGAAAATATAGAGAGAGACAACAAGAGTGTCTTTATTAATCAGAATATATCAATACAAGTGGACCCTAACATTCTTTATACAGAAAAGGTTAGAGTTATACAAGCTATAAAACCCAACTTAGGCCCACTATGAGTAAGGCCCAATCGTCCAATAATATTTTACAACACTCCCCCTTTGGACGTCATGAATTCTTCGTTTTCATGCAGTCGATCTGAGTCGAGTTCATTCGCAGTGCTAAACACATAAAAACCTTAGGGCCGGAAAACCCAGTGTGGGACAAAACCGGTACCTAGGAGAAACTGTGTAGCCGAATGATATAGGCCGAAATATCATGTAAGTAACTAACCACAAAACAGTGTGCCTCATCAAAACCTTGGCAGAGCAAACCCAATGAAAAAATCTCTGATCGAAGGAAAAAGAGTACAACAGTGGTAGTAGTAGAAGATCAACCACAAAACAGGTGCCTCATCAAAACCTTGCTAGGGTAAACCCAGTGGAAAAAACCTCTAGTCGAAGAACAAAATAGTACACAGTGGTAAGAAGTATACAACAGGATACTCCCCCTAATTTCGGCAAACTTAAGTGAGATAAGATGGGAACGTGTCTCGCTAAAAATCTTGCCAAGGAAAACCCAATGGGAAAAAACATTGGTGTAAGGACAAAAAGAGTACACGAGCATGCGACTGGATGCTCCCCCTCACTTGCACACGACAGGGTGCGAGGATTTCGACTAAGTAGTAATTAGTGCAATAAGCATTCACCTAGATGTTCCCCCTCACTTGCACACGACAGGGTGCAAGGATTTCATATTTCAATAAAGAGTACGAGCATTCGACTGGATGCTTCATTTACTTGCACACGACTGGATGCAAAAAAATCTAACGTGGAATAAAACGAGCATTCAACTGGATGCTCTTAAACTTCATATGTGAAGATTTATTTCAACGAAAAATGCTAAATAGCATAATCTAGTCATGTCTCTCTTGATCGATAACAACAAGTTGTCCTCAAATAAGACAAGTGTTTTATCTGGATCGTGAGACAGAGCATATGTAATTCAAATATGGCTAATACGAGCTCGAAGCCATATACACTCTCTAGTTGTCTCATAGAGCACGAGTAGATCAGAGTGATTCGTTTGGAGTCATTCCAAGACCTCCAAGATATTGTCTTATTCCTAATGGTAAAGATATACCATGTTTGGAATATCCCTTATGCGGGTCTGATAAGTAACCGGTATCGGTATAACCGAAAAAGGGTTGCGTTAATTCGAGTACCGAAAAGGGATAGGTACACTCGATGACACAAATGGGATAAGACAAGCCCTCATCCACAGTTACCTTAAGGTAATGGGAAAATGTCTTTTATGCCATTTCGATGGTAGTGTGTTAGCGCGATGCTGTGTCGAGCTATACCATTCACAGCAGACAAGATGTTTGTCCTAGTACATTAGACCAAGTACAATGATGCGCTTATTGTACTTAGATATGAACATCATGGTTCAATATCTCTTTGTCGTCTCATCAGGGACGGACCGGGTCTATATCAATGTCTAGTGATCGAACGATCATGGGAGAATCTGACGACTTAGCGTCATAATGACTAAAACGTCATAACACCTTCTCGGTGTAGTCTGAATAATGGACTTAGATTCAATCTTTACGGGACTCGATCATCAGGCCGAGTCACTACCGTGTCTTTCCAAGATCCTTCATCTCGAAGGCAAATCCGAAAATGGATCACGTAATAAAATACGCAAGGGCATAATACTTGTTCAAGTATCCCAAGCTAATCAAGTAGTCACTTAGGCTGGTATACCACATCCGCTCGGATTATGTAAATCCATATAGTGAACATCTCATTAAATTGAGATCGTGTTTCGGGGTCAGAAACTACTTGATTCAAGCATTATGAAGTCACACAGGGACCTTCATCCACATCTCTAGTCTAAATCCCCACAGAGATAAGATCGTGACCACAATCACATGCTGCATAATCAGTTTTTCGGAAACTACTAAACTGATAAAGTAGAGGACCGTTACAACGTCCATTACGAGTAAATAAATCATCTCGTAATCAATTCCAGGTGTGAGAGAAGCCTTGCGCTACTAGGCGAGCATTCTACAATCTCATTATTCTCATCACTCTTCCTTACGAATAACCAAATAAACGAACTCGTTTAACATTGGTGGTGTTGGATCTACATGTCCAAACACACTTTCGCTAAGAAGTCTACTTGGATTTCAAGTTTCCATTAGTACAGTCTATTCTCCGTTGACTTCAGGCAACGGTACATGGTTCCCTGTCATAATTTGTACATATTATCAGTCGTCACCGAATATATGAACAAGTAATCAATGACAGTCTCGTTTCGCTTCAGTATCGTCTAAGATATCATGATCGACAGATATTTCAAGATTCTTAGGACGAGGAGGAAATCACATGTCTCCTTGCTCCTTTATAATCTCGTGCGACAAACGAGTTTCAGTTCACCACCTCTGGGGCTAAACGAATTTGGAACCGGTCAACTTCCTTGTATCTTGGGAAGAACGACAGACTGACGGCAGCGTCCTTTGCTTGGCGGGTTCGGCCAAAGCAACGTGTTACGATAGGAACACGGCGTCCGACAGGGACGTCTATCCTTGCAACCATTTTGCAGCATGTATAAATGATCTCGTGACATCTCATAAAGCCATTAAATGCGTCTGACATTTAGTTAGACTTGAGGGAGTCTATGCAGTTACTTATCACTAAGTGCTGTTTTTGGGTCAAGCTAAGACTGAGTGGGTTATGCCACGTTACTTCACGTCGTTCCTTATCACGGTAACGTGCAAATCTCTCCCTAACGATGGGGAGAACAGTCTTAATGATGTCACTTTCGCATATCATGTGGTAAAGAGATCGTTTGCCAAGGTTACTCTATCAAATGATAGGCATGAGATTCATAATCCACTTATATCTCCTTCAGAGGTCCATATTTTGAACGCTATAGCGGCTCAATCAAAATATTAATTAAGCACTCCAAACACGCTTTAATATGAGACTTCTTGCTCATAACCAGTAACCAGCTGGTACCCATATGGTGTCTGAGTGTCTATAGGCCTCATAACGGACCAATGCAGCAAAATAGCATAACCCCAGACGGAAATATAAATCTTGGTGCGCAAGACCAAGAAATGCGTGCAATCATTTGCAGTCGCATCATCAAACTTTTCGTGAGTCCATTTGGGTCTGAACATAATCGACAGGATGTTCAATTTCCAAACTCAAGTAATTCAAATTGAAATTTCGATTCTTACTCTTCGGTATTATCAAGTCGATTAGACTTTTCAGAATAATCCGCATCATAAGCCATCAACTTAATGATAGGGCTAAAAATTTGGGAAATGCTGTATTTCTGTGGACAACAATAATCATGTGACCTTATTGTCGATGCATCAACCATAACCATTTGTATTTATGGTCCGTCTTATGGTTGGATAAGTTCACAATAACTCCTTCAATTCTTTACAAGAATTCTACGAGTTCATTTTGTGATCTTTACACATACTAGTCTTTCAAAATGAGCATTAATGGCATGAATTTCGGATTAATCGCGAAATATATTCTCAGAGATAATCCAAATGCGATGCGATTATAAATCAAGCATCGTTTTTTGACCCGGGAATATCTTATCCGGTCAATGCCACAATACCAAAATGCTCTTATCAATCGATGACAGGCGAATGATAGTATAAATAATCATGTCTTAGCATCTAAATTCTTTTTCAATCGACGACAGACGAAATGATAAGGTAACTTTAAATGCTTTTAAAAAATGTGGTAGCAACCACTTGAAAGACATTTCAACTCCTCTAAAATACGCTTTTAATCGTATTGAATGGAGGCTATGTAAAAAAAAATTAATTCTTTCATGAGCTATTACCAGATAACACTGGTTTTCTCGAATATTTTATAACTCAATAAGGTACGGCAAGACCTACATGAGTATAAGACCTCATATTTGACAAATCAATTTGGTTTTTACCAAAGATTTTGATTTGGAACGACAGGTCCAGAATCATTGTCACAAAGGACTCTTTTAGGCAATTAGTTGGTGAAATTATGTTGTACACGGTTACCCACTATTTCCAAAAAAAATCAACTACCCCACAAGTATTGCCTAAAATTTCATAATTTAAAGTTTGGTCACATTTGTCAAAGGAATTTGCTCAAAACACTTTAAATTATTTCGAGAAATTTTGTAAACAGGCAAACCATAATCCAAAATTATGTCCAAATGGAAAATTCATAATCCAAATGAAAAAACATAATCCAGATGAGCGAAAAAATGGCTCAATGATTTATCAAAATCAATAGAGAAAGGTACCAAACTTATTTGAGCCACAAAACCGGGGGTCTCAAGAGTTTCCTTTCAGTTATCTTTAACCACATTAGCATCGGTTTTTTCACCTTTATAATAGTTTTGAACTATTTAAGGAATAACCGTGCATGAACTTTGTCTTTATAGCATAAAGTTGCCTCCTTGAGCATTATCTCTTGCTTTGTGACAACGGGCCATATTGTTCCTTTCAATTACTGTCTTGGAGCCACAGGTTTTCTATTTTGACGATTGTTTAAAATCTCGCTTGGCTAGGCGATTCTTTGGGATTGTGGCAGTTCGAGACAAATAATACTTGTCTCGGTTCTCGATTCATGGAAAAAAATGTACACGAAGAGCATTAATATCAGGCAAACAATTCGCCATTGACCCAATAGGATTAAAACTACTCACCGGGGTAATTTTCTTATCCAATAACAGATGGGCGATAAAGAAACATGGTGAATATAAATTCACGATACTGCTTATGTAATACAATTTCCAAGCTAGTATTTTGGTGAAGGATTGCTCCAATACGTCAATTTCAGACATTTGTTCACCATAGACGTCATCACGTCTCAAATGTGGCGGCGGAATAAAATCAACGCCTTAGCATTCATCCTGATGGTAACAACAAACTCGTGTTTTATTCATCAAAGATGTCATCCAAAAAAAAAATTTGGGCATCACATTTTCACACATCAGGATGAGTAACATGTGGTGACGGATTAAAATCAACGTTTAAACCATCATTTCGCAAGTATGTTTTACGATTTTTCTCATCATATATGGCATCCAACATGTGTTGGGAGTTCTGGATTATTTATCATATAAAACAACTGGTTTATATGTTTATGCTTTGAATAAGCATAAACGTTTTTTCGAAACGACAGGTTCGAAAACATTAGTTTTGCTTCTCATGTGAATCGGTTCTCATTGATCGAACGACGGGTCGATACTGAAACACCAATTCGGCGAAACATACATCACTATATAAACACACTCGGGGAAATTATTATTTAGTCAACCCCTTTCGGTAGCTCTAATTGAACACGACCAGGAAAGACGGTAAGGGTGGAGGCCACGAATGCCACTTAAAACCCGACCTCATTAGGATATCGTGTTGTGTGACATATTAGCTTACATATCTCTATATATATCTATAACGAGCTAATATGTTACACAACAGATACATTCTTTCTCCATTTAATTAAGACACATTCAAGGAAAGAAAATTGAGACTTATAAAGCCTTTTGATAATATCTATGACTAGTTAGGGTTCTATATTAACATACTATATTTCTTAAGTGGAATCTTAAGCTACATTACTTTTAACGAAATTTAAATGACTAATATTTTCAGAATTATATATATATGTATAACTTAAGAATTTATTTAGAAAATGACAGTGCTGATTGATGTTTGATTAACAATAAATGTGTGTCCACATGGATAGATAAATATATTCTATAATCTATATACCATAGAAAAAGTGGTTAAATATAGATAATCACAGGGGCCGTTATCTAATCAAATATCAAGTGGTATTCGTGAAAGCAAAAATGTCTGTGGGCTACTACTCAATGGGTTAAAAAAGGTTTTGGCAATTAATTGGGTAAAGGAAAGCTACTTGGTTTGCTTTTTTTTTTTACCCAAAATACCTATTTTCAACAATTATTTGACTGGCACACAGGAGAAATAAAAAGCAATATGTTAAATGGTAGCCTCATTATTTGTTTCTTTTTCAACCAGAGACACAGGACTATAATTGGGTGAACCATGTGAACTTCTATTTACTTTCTGTTACATTTAATTATTTTTCATTCTTAATCCTAAAAAAAGGTTCCACT
Organism: Primula veris; assembly: GCA_963682055.1. Lineage (NCBI taxonomy): Eukaryota > Viridiplantae > Streptophyta > Magnoliopsida > Ericales > Primulaceae > Primula > Primula veris. The sequence continues at coordinate 11,412,159 of OY821741.1, read as the reverse complement.
ATTTCAACAAAAATCTATTTTGACACTACATTTTCAGTTGCAACAAGTTTCTGAAAATGGAGTAAAGTCAGTTCCTATTAGAGACGAAATCTAATCCCAGGCAATGAGAATCAAATTGATCCACCCTTTAGCCATTTTTTAAATATAAATTAGTATTTTATTTATTTATTTAAACATGTCTCCTTTATTAAATATGGGTGCAGTCTTTTTCTTTTTTTTCTACCTTTGTGGACAAGTACTTGTGTTCCTAAAGCAACTATGGACTCCAAATCTTTACCTTTGGTCAAATAGGGGGAAATAATATTATTATTTTTCCTTTCCTTTTTTTTTTCCCTCAGTATTTCAGGATCTTTATATGAAAAGATGGTACTAATTATAGTCAAATCTCGTGAAGGCAGGTGAAAAAAAAAACTTAAAATGAAAGAATATATGATAAAAAAAAGTAAAACGAAAACGACATGAAAATGTAAAATTATTCATGATAGGCTTCTATTAGTGTACGCTTGACAAGAAGGACGGAAATTCGGATAGTGCACGTATATTCCCATATGACCTGAGATTCAATTCTCTGGTTAACCTTTTTCGAGACTCTTGAAAAAAAAACGAACAAATCAATTGGCGTTGATGTTCAACTTGTTCTATCAATTAATTAGAACTCAAAGACAACCAAATATGTAGCCTAAAGGCAATACAACATATGTCGCGAAACAAGTCTCAATCCCTAGGAGTTGAAATCACGCAACCACATGAACGATACAATATTGCAATAAACAGCATGCTTCTCTATAAAAATGAACGATTTTTATGTCTGAGAAGTTGGCTAAAATGCTATCGCCACATTGCTATCAGGTCTCAATTTATCACTTAACTTTAGAATGTGTCCAGAATATGATACGACGATAATGAGCAGATCGACGGCATAGGGCTAAATGTAGCAGCATAGCAAAAGAGTGTCTTTTGTGACCAAAAAATATATATGTTTATGTATCGTTTTATATTGTTATATTGCGCAAGAATACTCTCCCACTTGTTAAATCAAAAGTATCATCAATAGTACATTTCGCATGAGTGTATAAGAATAAAACTGGTGTAATTAATAAGAAGTAAACAGGAGCTATGGGGCTATAGGCCCCTCTCATACAACAATATTGACAAAACAATTTTTTTTATCATAGTATTTTAGTAAACATCTTCATGAATGATATACTATTTCAGTCCTTCCCAAAGTTTGAAAATTTGTAATCAAGGTTATGAGTTGATGTGAAACTAATTAAGGTTAATTATGATGGTAACTACACTTCTTCCCTTTTACCTAAACATTAAACTGAACATAAATATCACAATAGTTACAAAATACAACGCTGACTGCTTAATGCAGACGGCGGTTGTATTAGTGGAGTGTGGTATAGGTCATGCCAAGTGATAAAAAAAAAAAATTAATAATTAATATTAATTAAATTTATGATAGATTCAAACCCGTGTTCCAATATATTTATTTGAGTTTTTAATAGGTTGAGTTTTTATTACGTGACGTGATTTGTACAATTACCGTCTGTATTAATCAAAATACATGTGTATAAAGGAAAAGTCTTCCACTTACTAGATGTTTTGAACTGTTTGAACGAATTCGTTCTTATTAGTATGTTCCAACTTTCCAAATTTGGTGTTCCATAAATAAAACAATATTTTTTCATTTTTCCTTCACTCCTAATTACAATTTGCATGTGTTCAACATTTTTAAGAAATAGGGCAAATACAAATATACTCACAAAAAGACGAGGAAGTTGAGTGCTGTTGTAGTGAAACTTTTGCTTGCGTGTGTATGTATTAATGATAAAACATTAACTTTGATCGGACAGCGTTAAACTTCTCAACAATAATAATATAAATGACAAAACGAATTATTGGACAAGTTGTTATTCTTTTATTTATTGATCGGTGAATATTCTTGTTCTGAACTACTTATTCTGTTACACTTATGCTCGGACTTATTAATTTACTTTTAATCTAAATCTTTTACTTAACCTTAATGCTCGGTCTTTGATTTGACTTTTATCTGTCTACTTTCTGAAAAGTTTCTCAACAATAATAATATAAATGACAGAGAGAAGTCAAATCAAAGACTGAGTATCAAGGTTAAGTAAAAGATCTAGATTAAGAGTAAATTAATAAGGCCGAGCATAATTGTAACATAATACGTAGTCCCGAACAAAAATATTCACTGATCAATAAAGAAAAGAATAATAACTTGTTCAATAATTTCTTTCGTCATTTATATTATTATTGTTGAGAAATTTAACACGAACCGATCAAAGTTAATATTTTATCAAATATTTTAATTATAATAGGTTTCACTAGCTGTTGGATCAATTATCTCAGTTGTATTATTACCTTAGAATTAGAGTAAACGGAAGTGCAGAGATCATGCCACGTGTCTGCATCAATGGTGTAGAATACTCCAAATTGATAACTACCGATAACTGCCCAGTAGTTTTTTTTTACTTCAAATAGGCCTATAAATATTAGAAAGTATGTTATCAGAAATAATAACCAAGTTGTGTTTTTTTTTACATTCCGTTCTAAATTTCAGCTAATTACGGCGTGATTACTACGGTTGTCATATATTCACTTAAGAATAAATAGGAAGGGAGCGAGATTACTTAGAAATATTTTTTTACGAGGTGTAATTACAGTTTTTTATTGCCTAGAAAATTTTGTCAACTTTAACACTAAATAATATTTTCACTTAGAATTGTCCCAACTTAAAATAATTCGGCTAAACACACAAAAAAATGGTACTGCATAACAATTTTGTATAAGATAAATAAATAATAAAATGAAAACAATAAACTAGGAAAGTACAGTGGCCACAGTTTGATTAATTTAATTGTTGTTTCCTTAGATCTTGGTATAGCTCAAAATGGCACATCTCAGAAGATTGAACAAACAGATGTTTGATCAAAAAAATCAACTACCAATGAGGAAATTGTTAGTATTTGATCAAGTACACTTTCAAATGACAAACTCTAATTGGTTAATTTGCTTAAATTTTTAAAGCTTTTTAAGGCAAAACAATTAGGATATTATATTTAAACCCGACTTGATGATATTACATAAGGAATTGTAGTAGCTAGGCATATATGTCTTTGTCTATCACGTGCCCATTTTCAGATTGTAGAGAAAAGTAATGGAAAAGTAGAAGACACGTTACGTAACAAACATTTAATTTGTCATAACCCAAAAACAAATTAATAACATATACTTCTTAGATCCCCACTCTATATATTTTTTGCACTAATTAATAAAATAAAATATGGGTTTCCCACCATTTTGAAAAATACAAACATACAAAAATGCTACCTTGATATCATCCGGCAAACGATTTGCAAATAAAACAGAATATTTTATAAAATGATCCTAAGTTTATTTTAGCACTCTATTTATTAAATTATAAGTTATCACTTTATAATTAACATGTGAATCCCCTGGTAGGTGTGGGGGGCGAAGCCAGAATGTGTAAATGGGGGGTGGCAAAATATATGTACAAGTAACATATTTTTATGGGGGTGCCAAATCTACACCTAAAAAGAAATTGTACTAAAAAAAAATTGCGTCACTTGGGATTTCTAAAATTATAGAGGGTGCCGTGGCACCCGATCGTCCCCACTTAGCTTCCCCTCACTTAGCTTCCCCTGGGGATATATAGTTACTATCAACGGGTTACAAAATTAAAAGTATAACCAAAAAAAGACCATCTATTTATGAGATTATTTAGAAACAACTTCAATTTATGCAGGACCAAATATATCCCACAATTTTAGATATGTCCGTCCAAGTATGAGCTTCTTGTAAATTACTCTTGTCAAGGTTTATCACAATCAGGGAGGATTAGGTACAAGTCGAGTAAGGCTTGCACCTTGGCCAATTGATCCGGAAAAAAATTATGAACAATGTCTGATTATATTTTTAATATACTGAGTGGTTAAAATAAAAATATTAAACATTAATTGATTTACAATGTGTTGTAATAACTCAAATGTTAGAGTAGTTTGATATTCAATATAGAAGATCATGAGTTCAAAACTCGTAACTTAAAATTTATTTTTATTTTTATTTTGATTTATATTTATCGATTGAAAAAAAAAAAAGTTTTCGACATTCCGATATACCGGGCAGGCACCGCTCCCAACACATCGCAAATGAAACACCTCTACGCTAGAGGGAAAGGTTTTTGGTAACATATCATCAATATCCGACGCTCAAGTCAAAAATTAAGTTAATGATGAAAATATTATGCAGAAATAGAGAGTTGTGGTTAGCTTAACTTTGATTATAATAACTCTTACAACATTTATATATGGTAAAATTAGGTTAGATCTACATGATTTATTAACTGATCTATCATATTTGGGAAGATGTAGAAATAATTACTTACTCGTGGATAAGTGAATAAACCCTATTTCATGGAATATGACACTTTTATTATCCTCATAATTAAAGAAACATATTCCTATGAGGGAAGCATAAACTTCATTTCTCATGCATGCAGGTGCGTTGTCGCATTGATAAATCCCCCTCGCACGCATATGAGCTACGTACACTCATCCGTTAGGCCGGGGAAACTTCCCCTTGAGAGACGTTTATCTTATCGAGAGGACATTTCACCCTTAAGAGAGTACATTTCTCTCCTACACTTGCATGTCGCGACTATGTTCATGAACCAACGAATAACTAACGGTATCTCATGGATATATCTCCCGTGCCCAAATGGGTTTGATTTAGTGATAATCTCATATATCATTGTATATACATCAACCATTTATTGAGTATGACAATATCTTATACTTATTATGAATATAGTGTATTTCTTGCCGCCTTAATGCAACTTTTTTGCATATCTTACTTTATAGCATTAATCTCGCCATAATTGAACATTTAATAATTTAATAGGTCATACTTAATTATTGTATCAAACCCTGACATCATGCTCCAGACTATTATTTAGGTTATACTAACTTGGTAAACTGCTTACTTATTAATTAGAGAAAAGTAACGGGAGAATCATTGATTAGTACATAAAACATACCTTAGTACCACTTATATATAATTTTCATCATTTTCTTGAAAAGTAACCATAAAATTAGATCTCATTATTATAAATGGTGCCATAATACATTTACTTTGATAGGTTAAATTTTAGATTACATGCATTATGACTTATGTATAAAGGTACCACACATTTAAATAGCGCAGGTACTTCAAATTTTTTTAAACTATTTATAAAGTAAACATTTATAATCCAGACTTAGGTCATCTATGTATAGGCAAAAACCCTATGTTGATGTATTACCTAACATTTTTTAGGTGATTGGTGATAAAGGTAGTTTTTTTTTTGGAATTACACTATCCCAATCTATCTCGAACGATACAGGTTGATCGTATAAACATGGGTGAGTCCCTGCAGAAGTGCGAGAATAGTCTTTACGACTCTACATATAATCATTCCTTAATATAAGCCTCGTCTTAAGAAATCTACATATTATAGTAATGAATGAAATTGCGTTACAAAAATATGTATGTAGTTAAATTAAGCTTAAAAATGATGTGAAATATTTGTTCAAGTGTGCTTGCGACAATGACTTCAATTTTTGACTTGTTATTTATGTATTTGTTTTCATAAAATTTGTAGATGTATATTTTATTATGTAAAACTATACATTTTCAATGTAACCTATATTTAGACAGCTGTCTATAATTAATGATAATTTTCGTGTTCTAAAAATATGACTAGTGAGAAAATTGCATTTATCGTTGGATCATAGTCTAAGGTCGTATGTTCTTATATGTTTTATAGGCAATAGATTCAATCTATTACAAATTGATTTTCATTCTCTAGCTATCCTAGCTAGCTACTTAAAGTTTTCACTTTTCAGGACATTCAGATTCAATTTATTGAATTTGTTGATTTTATTGTATGCCTCTGGCTGTTATTTGCAGATTTAGAGCAAATAAGCTGATTTATCTAATATTTGGAAGAAGAAATTTTTTTAACCAAGTTCATTCGGCTTAAAACCTCACGAATTTTCAAACACAATAATAAAATCAGTTCTTAATTAAGGTTGACTAACCAAATGAAATAAAGTACCAACTTTGTAAAAACAAAAACAAAAGAAATAACTTGAAACCGCAACAACTAATTAAACCCTCAATATGGAAAAGAAAAATAATAAATCCCTTATCTATTATCATGCAAACATCAAATAATAATATTATTCAACATTCAAATCCAACAAATTTAAATCTTGTAGTCATTCTCATGACACAAATAAAAAGTACACACACTATTCCCACTTAAAAGAGAGTGTCGGGTTTGGCCCGTTAGATGTCGGCCCATCAGGCCTAACAGGCCCATCATGAAACAGCCCCTGGGAATGAAAATTATTGTTCTGAACATTATAAGAAGATGAAGACATGGGCTCTTCACAATATTGCATATTTGGCACGATAGAATTATATGCGACGCCAATTCCTTGGTTTTCAGCCGTTGTCGACGATGACAGAAGAGAGAGAGCACAATCAGAGTCGACGACTCGAGTAGCGTTATATACATTAGTATTTCCAGAAACGGAGCCGTGATTTAATATTTGCTCAGAAAAATGTGGTTTTGGAAAAAGTGGTTCGGAAATAGGGTAGTCGTTATTAGACACAATTTTGAACTGGTTTTGCGTGTCGAAGCTAAGAGTACGAGGCAAAATTACGTTTGGTTCGTTGTGGCAATAGTATGGGCTTTGGCCACTAACATTGTTTTGTCCGGCCCAAGATGAGTCTACCATAGCACTTGGAAGTAGCTGTTGTGTAGTATTAAATGAGAGCATTGTATTACCTATATTTGATGAGAGAAATTATAAGTATAAATTACACAAAATTTAGTTCTTCTAACTTTTAAGTTTGTTGGAAACTTCATTAAAACTATTTTTAATCATTCGGAACTTAATTATATTCACAAATAATTTGATTTATAGAAAGTACAATTATTACCTTTTTGCTACTTCACATTAATATCAACTAGTTTTGATCATTAGGAAGATCAAGTAACATTCATTTTGGGATATTTTCAATGAAAAAGCAAACTATACAACTTAGCACTCGAAAAGGACCTATTCCATTGTACTATAAGATAATAAATATTACTCCAAAGTATCGAAACCTCCGAAGTGGAGTTCGAGAGAGAACAAAGATTCAGGATAAAAGAGAAGAAAAATACGCTAATTACATGTAAATAAATACGTACCTCGTTGATTGGAAGTGAATCTCCCGGGACTAGTGGACACAGAGTCCGATGGAGGCTTTCTTCGACGCCTGTTGTGGCTGTCAAGGCGCTTCCGGCAGCTTCTTTTTCCGTCATCGAATTCCGTCAATGAATGAAATCTACAAAATAAGTAACTAATTCAACGTCTAGATACTAAAAAGATATTGCAACTTTTTGTCATAGAATTCACTTTCTATTAATTAAACCAGTTATATCGACTTTGATAACATCGCAGAATCATGCCAAGGATGTGACACAACTCTTAAGTAACTCGATCTAGCAATGCATGAAATAAATAAACAATTGTGGAATGTACTCATGAGGACTAAAAGACCAATCAACACAACTAGAGTGCCACTATATTGAACATTGTATAGTATGTAGAAAAGTGTTACCAGCATCAGAAAACAAACTCAGAAAATTTAATCAATGTAACGCATGGAAATTTAATCCAAAAACATAAAATGTAGCTCGAGTGTTATCTGCTCTATAACTTTTTTATTATAGTCTAACCGCTTTAGAAAATTGCTTGAAGAGATATTATTTCTTAAATGAGGGTCATTTGCTATAAAAATTCTTATGACAGTTTTAAGTCACTCTTAACAGCCTTCAAAAATGATTTAAGATTTTTTTCTTGCAATAAAAAACGCTTCAATTCGATCATAGGAGTATTAAACTATAGAAGGTTTATGCTGATCATTCATAAAATTGAAGTAGTAACAGACCAACCAAAACTTAAGATCTATGAAGCTTCTGCCGAACTTACCGAGGACATTTTAAATTTCCAGAACAACAAACATTGAGCACTCTTCATTACAACCAAAATAATTTCTCATTTTCTTTCCAGAAGTTATAGTTAAAATTTAACAAAAATAGTTTCTCACACATTATCTGGAAAGTCGAGAACTCGTACCTGCTACACTGCTGACAAAACCGCTGCTCTTGGCCCCCAATAGTAACCTTTGGCCACTTAGAGTGAAACTCACAAACCTTGTGTCGACGATGATATTCACGACACTGACTAAGATCCGAATTACATTCATCAACCAAACACGATACTACGTGGCGAATATTTTCAAACCCTTTAGCTCTCTTTGATGTTCCAGAAGAAGACGAAGACTCCATGAAATAGATCTCTTCTTGCTCAAAAACTTGAAAAGAATATCACCCTTCTAGGAAGCAATGCTAATTATTAACACCTGTTGTCACACACTCACACTAATCCACCTAAAATGTATTACAAATTTTTTGATAAGAAACACTACTAAATATACTAACAATAGAATTAGACTTTACTTTGACCTTGAATTGAGAGTCCTATTGATTTCCGTTTCATAGATTATTTCTCTATCCTCTGTTTAGAAACTTTTTATGTCTTTTCACGTGAATATAAAAGTAGAAAGAGCTTAGTTTATATCATGATTGAGTGTTTCTCCAATTCTCCTTTTGAGGTAAAATATACTTAAATCTTTCAAATTAAATTACACAACATTCTTTTGTTTATTTCCCCCTCACCTATGCAAACTTATGTTTATTCCCGTTTTATTCCATCATTAGTTACCGACTAAAGTTTAAGAAAACGGTTTTTTTCATAGGAATTTCAGGGAGATAGGACCAATAGTCGGGACTGATCAAAGTGTAATATGCTCTTTTCTCTTTGTCTTGAAAATTTTCTTCCAAAATTTAGGAAACTAATAAACTATAAGGCTTATTTTGTCTGACAGAAGCTTTCGGGCAAATAAGTTGGCTTCTTTAAGATCGTGAAAAAAGTTAATTCTAGCTTTTACAGGCCAAAAAAACAAAACAAAAGATTGGCTTTTAAGCTGCAAAAAAAGAAAAATGAGTTGAGCTTCAAATGATCATTGGACAAACACATTAGTGGTTTATTTTATTGATATGTTTGCAAATCAAAAGAACAGACACATTAATGTCACTTTAATTTTCTTATCAACTCACTCTCATAAATCTTTGTACAATCTTAAGACATTACCTATTTATAAAAAATAAAAAAACTACTCCTCACCAAGCATTGCCTAATCAAAGATAAAAGAAATTCAAAAAAACAAAAGATTAAAGTATGAGCTGCAATTTGTTAAGCATTTAGAATAGAGTTTGCAGTCATGAAAGTGCAATTCATAAACTCAATAACAAGACAAATAAATAAATAAATAAATAAAGAAGAACCACACGCACACACATAATAACTGTCTGCCAATGGATAATATCTAATAAATCTGAAAAATGAAACAGCACCAATCACATGAGAAAAGGACAGATTTTCCAACTTTAATTGAAAAGTACAAGGAGAGAAAATGAAAGGTTTCCACTTTCATCAAATATATACTACTATCACTCAACTCAAAACAAGTTGTATTTTTTTAACAATTATCTCGTCTGTGTGTTCTGTGCATTTTCTAGAAAGTACAAAAGAAATAACATAAAATGCTAGAGCTCAACTTTTTTCTAAAATAAACATATTTATGCAAAGCATTAAGTTAAAATTTAGAGTTACAATACTAAATGCTAGTTTGTCTTTGTCCCCCTCCACTTTATAAATAGCTAGAAAACCAATAAGAATGTAAATTAACAACTACATAAATCTTGGGTACAAAACTTGAAAAGATACAATCACAAACAAAGAACAAAATATTAACAACCAAAAATACCTTGGAAAGTACAAAACATAGACTTGATAGTGGTTAAAACATTCTTGAAAAGTAAGAAATATATGAATGTGTGAGTTACAAAGTTAAGTACTATAAAAAGGAGAAAAGAAAAAAAAAAGGTATGTGAATACCAACAAGAGTAAAGAAACTAGATTTAGTTTCTCAGCCGCTCATTCTCTGACAAGAATTCCATTATATGTCATATGAGAGGGAGAGAGAAAGAAAAAGAGAGATTTTATTTGCTTGTATAAGTGAAAGGAACTTGATGTGTATGACAGTGATTTTTTGCAAGGAAAATGAAAAAAAGACACTAATAATCAATGTGAGAATTATTGATAAGGTGATTGAAAAGATAGCTACTAATATTGAATTGTTGAGTGATATGGAGTTGGCTGTCAACTGAATATATTAAGAATTTCTTGTGAACTTTTTATTATTAACCAACCTCAAGTTTATTTTTATGACTTTTTCATATGTTTTTTTAAACTTATTAATTCAACGAAATAGTAAAATATTATCACAATAGTGAAATAGTAAAATATTATCACAATAGTGATATATACCGAGATATATAATGTACAATCGAAAAACCCCTAAAAACTATCCCGAAATAATATGTTTATATATTTTCGCAAAAATTTTAATTTATTTTTTTAATGTTAAAAATCGAAACCAAAAATGGGTGATACGTACAAATGCGTTCGAATTTCCCTGAGTTTTAGTATGGACAAGTTTTTGTCAGTTTATCGGTTTTTTCATATGTATTTGTAATTGTTTTTTTGTTTTTTTTTCCTAAATCAACGTTCTATTTTATTTGTATAGCGTCTGTTCAAAAAAATATATATGTAAAATTTGATATTTTATATACTTTTTTATGTTTAATTGTTTGTTTGGTAATTTATAAGTTAGTAATATTAATAAATACCAAAAAATATATATATAAAGTCAAATTTTATAAAACAAAAAATTGAAAAACACTTTAGAAAAAAAAAATAGAACATTGATTTAGAAAAAAAATCAAAAAATAATTACGAATGCATATGAAAAAACCGATAACTTGACCAAAACATGACCATACTAACTTGAGTAAATTTGAACTCCGTACAAATACAATACAAATCCAACAATAATCAGAGTAGAAATCCTTAATATCAGGAAAAAAGAGATTAAACGATCGGGACCATAATTATCCATCCTTTCTCGTAATTCACCAAGACGAACAGAAAGGAGCGACGGGAAGGAAATCGAAAGAGAGAAAGGAGCTTCGGCGAGCAATTTGGCGAGATTTAGAGAGAGACGGTAAGGAAAAAAATGGTATGAATTTTAATATGAAAGATTGTGCACTTTGTGTAATGCATATATACTTGTGTTTCCGTTAAAAAAAAATAGTTAGTCACTTATACAAAATGTTATGCATTTAGATAGAAAAAATGATGTACTTTCTCACGTGCTTAATTACTAACTTTTAGAAATGAATACCAATATCTATATAATTTAAAAAAATTAAACTATTTCACGGTTGTGGTGCATTTTTCAGATTTGACAATATTTAAGTATGAGTACTATGTTTTTAACATAGTATTTAAATATGTTTTATTTACACAATATCTGGTCATCATATTTTCCTCATTATATTTAAATTGTTATCGTCCTTTTGTTGTTCATCAACTTATACTTATGGGAAATGTATGAGGGGTTTCACCGGCTACAACACCCTTCATGACCGATTGGTTTTGGATACCTTTAAGTAGCAAAATCAATTCGTTTTGAATTCATTTAGTATATTTTTGGATTCACTATAAATAAATGTTAGATTTTTACTATGTGACACAACCAAAATAATAGTGTATTAGATTCACGATAACGTTAATCGTTCGGTGTTCATTCTAAAATGCACTATTATTTAGGATGTGTCAACTAATATTATTTTTTAGTTTTAATTTTAAATTAATTTTATATTATATATTTTTGGCTTCATTAACACGTGTTAGGTTTTAGTATTTTTTAGTTTTAATTTTGAATTAATTTTAGAATAGATATTTTAGGATTCATTAATATGTGTTGAGTTTTTAGTATGTGACACACCCTAAATAATAATGGACTATATTCACGATATTGTTAATAGTTCATGTTGATTTCAAAATATTAAAATAAAAATGTAACATACAAAATTACATTATTTCAAAAAAAAAAAAAAACATATAAAATTACACATTTTGCTGCCTGAAAAATTCAAGACAGGCTATATTTAATTTTTCAAGTCGGCAAAAATGGATCCGATCATTACCCCTCGTATATATTTTGTTCACTTTAATTAGTTTTTTTCTTTTTTAAAAAAAAAAAAAACCTCCAACGCCCTCGTTAAACTCTTCTAGCTCCGTCACTGCTTCCGGTGACATCTTAGAACATCAAAAAGAGAGAGAACATAAAAAAGAGAGATAAATGAAAGATGTAAATTTATCTACATCCTCCGTTTATAAATTTTCTGGCTCGTAGATATATAGATATTCTAACTTTGGAATGAAAATAGATTCCCAAATTTCAATATTAATGTTGTCACACTAGATAGTACTTAATATCTATGAGACCATACTTTCTTAAGAAGAAGTGATAAAAATGAGCACACACATATCGTCTTTGCCAATTAGGTGAAGCAAAGTACATATGAAAATTTTAATAAGAAAGGGAAAAAATGATGCCTTTCCCGCTTAGAAATGTGGTAATTAGTTATGGTAATTTGAGTTAAAATCAATATTATTGTAGGTCACAATGCTGAACTTTATGCATCTTGTATTATTAATGGGTCATCTGTATCTTTAATAAAAGGGAATGATTGACTTAATATCAATATTAATTGAAGGATATACAGCAAAATAGAAAGACTTGGTGACCAAGTTTCAATTGATTTTACGACTAGCACTAAGGATAGAAACAAAATAATATATATAGTTTCATATTGATTGATATTTTGTATCTTTATGTTACCAAAAATATGTAACTTATATTGATATATATATATTACATGTATTATAAAAAAATAATCAAATAACGATGGGATTAGTGACGATATTTTTTGTTACGAACTTATTAGCGACGGTTTTTGTGACGGTTTTGTGACAGTTTAGTCAATTTACGACAGATTTGTAACCGTTTTTTAAATTAGCGACAGTCTTGTGACAGTTTTTGACTCTTATTAAATTAAATATTATTTTGTAGTGATGGCTCTGCACATTTTGTGCAAGAGAGCTTTAATTCTCTTCTAACATGTATGATGTCTGTTAATTGATCATTTTCCATTTAAAATATTTTGTAATATAACTCTGAACTCGATGATATGTTCTGTTTGTTTTTTCCCCTTCATAGTGGACGAACTCAGGTAAACATACAATTTTACATCATAAAAATATTTTTTAAAAATCAATTTCCGTTTTAAAAACATTTTTTTTGCGTGAAGTAATTGTTTTATCCTCTACTTGATCAACTCTTTTAAATAAAACCAGAATTTCTAGTTAGTAGAGGTGTAGAATGGTTATAATTATGAAAATATTAATCTAAAACGGCGTCATCCAAAATGTTATTTCATTTTCAAGACGAAAGAAACAGCTAGCTGCAAAATCATTTCTAATTTAAATGATTACCAATTATATAAAAGATTAAAATATATGAAGGCGATTTAGAAAACACAAATATATATATATAAAATATGAGTTATGAGTATAATTTCGAATTTTACCAAATTTACACTTACACAGTTACAAGTAATTTAGTTAAATTGGAAGATATATTATTGATACAAATAGGAATAAAATTATATAGACCACTCAAGTTTGGATATATTGTGACACATATTTGTCACATTCAACTTTGCAGAAGTACAAAAGAAGAAAGGGAGAGTTCGGTATGAGTTGTTTCACTCACTCTCAACTAAAATTTATGTTACCCCCTTATGAATAAAGTACACCTTTGAATAAAGTGGCACAAGTTGTATTAACGAAACTAGTACAAATAAATAGTTCTCAACAAAGTCGAACGATTAAACTCAAATATTTCATTATAAGTGTATATTAGTAACAAAATAGACTTTTGGGTCAGTGGATAAACCTAGCTATAGTGCCACAAGATATGTGTTAAAAAATTACTTGAGGATAGACTTTAGTACGAGTTTAAATATTTTATCTGTTATTCTCTATTTTCTTTCGTGTCTCTTTGTTTATTTTCACTCAAATTTTAAATTTTTATAACTTGTTCCACATATTTATAAGTTTTTATATTATATTGTATTCAAATTTTAAAACATTTGGGCATAATATTTTTTTAGACAATTTTTCTAAGATTTAATGTTTAATTTACACTGATTTATACATTTATTCCAAAATAAATTGCGTGTGGATTTTTTTTTAAAATTAATTATTGAAATATATTGATACATGTATTATAATAATTATACAAGTTTTTTAGTTTTTCTTGGAATAAAATAAATAAAGGGATATGGAAGAGGATAGCGAATAAGAGGTTAAAGATTTGGAGGCCTTAACTGATTTTACAAATTAAGGGCATATCTTTGATCCACACCCAAATTTATTAATCCACACCCCAATCTTTAACTAGGAATTACAGTTCCTAACTCCATGTTACAAGTTTTACTCGAGTTAACTTTTTAAAATTTTGAAAAAAATCAGAAGAAAACAAAAAATTTATAAAATTTTAAAACTTGATTGTAAAAGGTACAACCTGAGTTTCAATAAATTACAAAGTCATATTAATTTTGAATATCTAGAATATTTTTTTACTTTTCTTTTGGAAAAAATAAAAATTACAAAAAAAAAAGTGAAAAAGTTTATCCATCTTTTTAAAGACTTTTTGGGAAATTTTAATTGGAGAAATTGTTTAAAAAATTAATTATAAAAATGACTTTCAATATAAAGAACCCAGTTTTTGAATAAATAAAATTCATTCTATAATATATAACTAATTTTTAGCAATTTTCTATTTTTCAAAAAAAGCTTAAAAAAGCAATCAAAACAAAAAAAAAAAGGTAAAAAAAAAAAAAATACAGAATCTCTATATTTTAAACCAAATTTTATAATCTTAAAACTCAGTTTCATAATTTTAATTATTTTTTCAACAAATTTTATTTTTCCATATATAGTAAGTCAAAAGAAAGTAAAAAAAAAAAATCCAAAAGAAAATTAAAAAAACAAAAGCTGACTTTATAATAATTGTTGAACTCATTTTCTAATTTTTTAAAACCAATTTTTATAATTGTACAATTTGTTATATTTTTATTTTATTTATATAAAAACAGAAAAAAAAAATGTCAAAAATAATTAGTCAACTTAAATCAACAAAGAAGAGGAAAAAGAATTTTATTTTGTAGTTTTGAAACATAGTCTCTTCTAACTTTTACAACCAAGATTTATAATTTTACAATCTCTTTGAATTCTTTTTATTTTTTTAAAAGTTAAAAAAATCAACTATAGTCAAGTAACTGTGAGTAGGGGTGGGTAAAAAATCCGTAAACTCAATCCACATGGATTGAGACGGGTTGAGTATACAAAAAAATTCAATTCGCTCCACCTCAATCAGTTATATATTTTGCGGGTTAGGTTAGAGTTGTTATTTACAAACCGCGGGTTAATCCGCATAATCCGTTTCAACCCGCAATATAATATATAAATATATATATATTTATATATATTTTGTGTGTATTTCAATATACAAACATCTCATTCTTGTTATATTTTAGTTTTGTTAGTTGTTCGTGAATGTTATAAACGTATTTTAATTTGTTTTAATTTTTATTTCTCTTTGAAATATTCAATTTATTTTAAAATTTAGATTTGATTATGCAAAATATGAAAAATAAATGATTAAAATAAAAATTTAAGAATCAAATCAAACCAAATCCACCCTAACTCATAATTTATTTTGCAGGTTGGATTATGTTGGATTTTAATTATAACGGCATGTATCGGTTAAAATTTAAATTTAATGACCTCACCTCAATCTGTTACGGGATTTTTTTTACGGGTTCGTGCTCACTCCTACCTGTGAGTTACCAAATTGGCCTGGATTTAGAAATTTGGGCTGAAAATTAAAAGACCTGCTGTTTTACAAACTGTTGATCAAGTGATATAATTCAAACTACAGTGTATTTAAATATACTTTTATGGCATGAAAAAGCCTATAAATTTAACATGCCACATGAAGTCACTATAATTTTTTCTGTCATTTACTCACTTGTTTAAAATTTGTAAATAAAAACCTAGGAAAGAGGAGAAGTCCCATAATTATATACTCACTCCGTTTCTATTTAATTATTCATTACGAAACTACGTGTAATTTTGATCGGTTAATAATTTGTATCAAAATTGTTGGAATGAAAATTTTCAAAAGTTAATTATATAGTTCAAATGTTCAATTTTTTGATTAAATTTTAAAAAAATTCATTTCGACAATTTTGGTATAAGTTATAAGCTGGTCAAAATTGCATGTAATTTCGTAATAAATAATTAAATAGCAACGGAGGGAGTATGAACTTTTATAAAAGTTTTTTTTTTTTTTTTTTTTTTTTTTTTTAGTTTTGATGTGCCATATTCATCATAAAAATGATACCGAAGAAAATGAAAACGAAAATGAAAAATGAAAATGAAAGGACATCAGTGGCCCAAAATTGATTTGCCACTTGAGCATATCTCAGAAGGTTTTTAACATATTTGCAATTGATGCATGCATTGGTCTACCATCAATTAATTTAGTGAGAAAAAGCTGAAAACTACTTTTCGCACTCGTGATGTTCTAAATTTTGTGTAGTTGTGTGGCTTTTGTCATCTGCCAAATAATTAAAAAAAAATTTACACAAGGACAACTATGGGAAATGATATGCACAAACTTGTTCCATTTTTGTGAGAGTAGTGCGAACAAAAACGTTTATAACAAAACTGTATTTTGTACTTACTCAGTTGTTACTCTTCTCACAAAGAGTTTATGAAAGGATGTAACAGATTTGTGTAAATAATTATTCGTTTTACTTTTAGACATTAGTTTTTAAGATAATTACAAATTACAAACAAAATAAGAAAAAATATGCAGGAAACTAGAAGCTTTTATTGGGCAAGTAAAATTATATATACAAAGAACGGAAACTTGTAAATACTTGCACACAAAATTGGAGCATTTGGTTGAGCGGTCCTTTTCATATGAAAATAGTTAATAAATATTACTTCTGTTTCCATTTAATTGTTCACTATGAAATTACGTTCAATTTTTATCGGTTTATAATTTATATCAAAACTGTCGAAATAATTTTTTTTAAATCTAATCATAAAATTTAACATTTGAACTATATTATCAACTTTTGAAAATTTTCATTCTGATAATTTTGATACAAGTTTTTGACCGATCAAAATTGCACGTAGTTTCATAATAGACAATTAAATTGTAACAACCATATTTATCTTCATATATGGACCATAACGGGAAGGCCTATTATTAGTGTATAAAAGTGGATATTTTACGTGGACACGAGTCGGATTAAGCTCAATCCTAACTCGATCCGCAAAATAAATGACGGAACGAATTGGGGCGGATGATAAAATTTAAATGTCAACTCAGCACAACACAATCTGTTACAATTAAAACCGCAATACAATCCACAAAATAAATTGCGGGTTGGGTTGGGATTGATTCTTAAATTTTTATTTTGGTAATGTATTTTTCATTGTTTGCATAATTAAGCTAAATTTTAAAATAAATTAAATTTTTCAAAAAGAAATATAAATTAAAATCAATCAAAATATGTTTAGAACATTCGCGAACAAATAACAAAACTAAAATATAACAAGAATGCAAGATCGATATCTTGAAATACACACAATATATATATTTATAATTATATATATTACGAGTTGACACGGATTAAACCGCAGTTTGAAAACCTAAATTCTAACATAACCCGCAAAATATATAGCGGATTGGAACGGAACGTATTGATATTTTTTGGACACTCAACTCGTTTCAACCCATCCCAATCTGTAGGGGTGGGCACAAGACGGATTGAGACAGATTTGTTTCAATCCTAACCCAACCCGTAAAATAAATGGCGGAGCAGATTGAGGCGGATTGATGAAATTTAAATCTCAACCCAACCCAATCCAATCCGTTACAATTAAAACCCCAACCCAACCCAATCCAACCCGCAAAATAAATTGCGGGTTGGGGTGTGTTGGGTTTAAATTGATTCTTAAATTTTTATTTTGCTAATTTATTTTTCATAGTTTGTATAATCAACTCAATCAAAATACGTTTAGAACATTCACGAACAAGTAATAAAACTAAAATATAACAATAATTAAAAGTTGGTATCTTAAAATACACACAATGTATATATATATATATATATATATTGTGTGTTGAAATGGATTGAGACAGATTAACCCGTGGTTTGTGAATCTTAACAAACCCGTAAAATATATAGCGGATTGGGGCGGAGCGGATTGATTTTTTTTGGACATTCAACCCACCTCAATTCATACAGATTGGATTACGAGACGGATTTACGAATTTTTTACCCATCACTACTAATCCGATCGGGTGCGGGGATATTTTATCCGTCCCTAATTTTCCAATAACGGAAATGGGGACCTATGCTTTAATATACAGGTCATACTAATTTGAGCACACAGGCACATTTACCAAAATAATTTATTAATGGAGTTGTAGTTGTATATATGCTTACCCCATGTGATGAGAATTCCAATGTAAAGTGTTTGTCTATCCAAAGATGTTACAAATATGAATATGTGATAGTTGAGGACTCGAGCGTGTTATCACACAGCCCTTTATATGTTTTTCTTTTTAATCTTCAAATAATTTAAGACAAATTTAGATATTGCCTAAATATTTGATGACTTTCTTGTTGCAATTTTTGAACTAAGTTGGGAAAAAGATTGGTTACTAAGGTGCAGTTTTTTTTGTTTGGCCCATTAGCCTCATTTGTTCGTATCTTATAACTACAGTCTACTAAACATAATTAATTGTTGAAAAAGTATATTTTTTTTGTTAGTACTTTCAAGTATTTATTTAAATGTTGATTGGTAAATGGTATACAAGTATGGTAAATGGTAAATGGTAAATGGTAAATGATCACTTTTTACTTTTTGGGTTTGGAAAATATTGTTAAGTTGCCCTTATTGTTTATCAACTTTTATCATTCTACAAATAAAAGATGCAGACCCATATATTTTATAAAGTCATCTTCTAAAGCCTAATAATCAAATTCTATATGACCTCAGTATTAAGTAACTCAGTGTAACGACCAATAAACTATCAAATAAGAGGAATATTGCAAATACGAATTCTGACTTTGAAACAGAAATGGAAATGAAAGAAGGAACAAATGGGATAAGCATATTTTTACTTTTCTTGTAAAAGTATGTTAACCTTGCTTTACTTTTATTAAAAAATTACTTCTGTGATGCCATCCAAACAAATCAATTTACTTAAAAGTAAAATATGCCAAAAATATACTTTTAGCTCTCAACCAAACAACCCCAATATATTCTCTGGAATATCGTGAATGAAATTTAGTAAGTAAATTGATATTTATGGGCCCTTTCCAATAAAATTCAGAAAGTATTTGATATTCCTGAAAAGTATTGCTATTCCTGAATTGAAACATTACTTTAGAACTTCACTCTTAAATAAGTGATTGTTACAGTTTTTAAGCAAAATAAAACTCATAGAAGTGTTCTAAATTGAGAAAAAAGTTGGAGTAGCTAATAAATGAGATATTATTTAGCCTTTCAATACCATCATCACCGAATAATTCCCAGTATCACAGTGAGATCACTGAGATGTATATAATATAAAAATAATAAACATATGTTGTGCAGTGTGTTGGATGCTAAGTTGCACCCAGTAGGATACGTGTATCGTCAGGGGCAGCCCTAGGAAAAGCCCAATCTTTTTTAAAGGGCAATCTCGTAAGCCAAGATATCTAATTATTAGAATATTAAAAATTAATTTAATAAACATTGTCATAATTGTTAATGGAGTGATCAATAGCCATGAGTTCAATTCTCCTTACTATCAATTTTTTTTATATAAAAAAACATAATTTGGAACAACCGTTTTTTTTTAAGCCTTAAACAATCTATACTACCGGCCGCCCTTGGGTACCGTGATGTATTTTTTTTGTATAAACTTTTCAGATACGGTATGATTGGGGTTACATTAATTATGTTGATATAATTTTTATAATTTTATTACTTTACATAATGACAATTGTATATAAAGATAAAGAGAAATCAAATTAATGTGAAATAACTCTTAACAAGAATGAATTTCACAATTTCACTCTTAACAAGAATGAATTTCTTAATTTTCACAATTTCCAAAAAAGAAGAAGAATGAATTTCACTCTTAACAAGAATGATTATTAACTTTAAAACATCAGTACGAACAAAATATGACATGGGTATTTACAGTTGTATGCCCTTCATGAAAAACAAAAGACTAGAAGATTACAGTTTTGCATAAAAGTGTCTAAAATTATGTCAAAGTTGATGTATATATATACTTTCCTTTATGTATATATATAAATATATCTAGTATGTACTTAATGAGTATCAGTAACGGATATGTATCCTGTACAGGTATGTCGGCATTTTCAAAATACCGGTGGCTCTAGGCTGGAGGAGTCTTAACAATACACAATAATTTTTCCGAATGAAGAAAAGAAGAATAGTGAAGAAAAGAAGAATAGAATAGGCAAACTATAAAGCAATTGACAATTAGGCACAACTTCATGCAGTAACTCCAGACTAAAAGCTACAACCAAATGAACCCTAAAAGGAAGATACGACAATAGTTTCGCTCAGCTTAAATCTATCATATCATTTGTAATGAAAAACATAACGAAAAAGAAAAACAGACTACCCTTCTTATACAACTACGAGTGCAAATAAGTAGGAGTAAAAAAAATCGTGCCTTGAGAATACGTAGCGTCAAACACGGCATGATCCACTCAATTCGTATAGAAAATAAGGACTTTTATATCTTCAGATATATCAGTTTTATCTAAATTAATATTACACAAATAGATAACACTACAAAGCATAATTAATTACGACAGAAGAAAGAGGAGATTGTGTTTATGATCGAACTGCTTGATTAAAGACTTGCACTTACAAAAGGGGAGCAAGTATTACAAAGCTTACTTCAAAACCATACTTGAAAACTCTTCAGATTAAGCTGTGGAATTGTTCTGCACGAATGAAGAAGCATATCAGGAGATATATTGAAAAACTAGAAACATCCCATCAAAATAACAAATGGTAAGGCTTGTCTAATGGTATCCAATTTATTGGTTAGTTTTCATGTCATAACAGGTCCTCACGCAATTTAATGGGTACAGATGTTGACTCATATGTTAGGTTCTCTAACCAACTTATTTTTACTTTCTGTACTGTTTTTCAGGCCAAACAAGTAAATCAAGATGTTCTGTGTGTAAAAGGTTGTGTTTTGTTTTGAGCATGTCTCGCACACGGATGACCAGTCATAAGTTTAACCAAATACGCATTAGGTAACTACTTTGAAGGAGATTGCACTATATTATTTTGAAGTTATACCTTTTGCAGAAGCTTTTGGCTATCAGTGAAATACTGATTTGGATGGTTTATGCCAGCATCACAAGATGAGCCGTGAACAGCTTCAAATGTCAAGGTGCAAGCCAACTGCACAATATATATATTTTTTTAAAATGTTTCACAAGACCTGTTTCCCAACTGTATACCAAATATAACATAATATATCCAACCTGGTAGTGTCTATTTCGTGCTTTTTCAAGAACATCTTCCATAGCACGACTTGCAACTCCAATTTTACTCAGAGAAGCTCGTAATGTATCCGGACTGCCATGAAAATATAATCATTTAATTGTTTCGACAACGTTTAAAAGATGACACTGACAGATTTCAGATGCATAATGGAGATTACGATGCATTATGGATGGAATAGATCGTTGGAAATATTTAGCATGTGATTCACGTATTTTCTAAAGTCGGAAAAAAACAAAGCTACAGCTAGCTATGTCTACTACATATTTGATAACTGTAAAACTTTTCAAGGAGAGACAGTTAAAATATACTCAAGAACAAAAGTTAATTTGGTTATGCAAGTGATGCCTACTTGATGTAGGACCAATTACGAGATCAGAAACTTAGAGAGTAAGCAAGTGAAAAGAGAGCCAAAAATCGGAAATAAGAACTTGTAACAAAACAAGAACGATAAAAAAAACGTATTCAAGATACAGTTTTTTAATCATATCAAGTCTGCCTCAAAACAACCTACGAGGCACTATTTATAGGTCACACAGCTACATAGATGCATCCCCTAAATCCTAATTCATTTCCCCAAAAGTAACTCTTCGACTTCTGACATTTATGTACCAATATGGTTTTTTCCTAATTCATTAATCCATTATTTTAAATACCTAACTATTATATACAAGAACGCATAATAAATAGAAAACTTTTTATTTTTCCCGCTTTATCACATCTGCATCACTACTATAATGTTAAAAAGCAGTTAATAACATAAATATGTAACTATTTGAAGAAAAAAGTTCTTTTATTCCTTTTACTTTCAAACATGAAAGGGAGGGGAAAGGAATCAAAGCATTTTCATTCCCGCTTAACTACAAGCTTTCACAATAATGCGCTCTATAATTTTTACTTCCCGAAAAGAAAAAAAGTTAGATTGTTGACCTGAAATGCCGGAAAGGACAGCCATGATGATCTCCAACACTAGGAGTTGAAGAGATGACCTTTTGACAAGAATATGGTGTATAATCCTGCATCACCAGGTTAAAATCTAAGAACCCAAAAAAAGACATGATAGAGAGAGAACCAACGATAAACTTAACTCAAAAGAGAGCATTAAACGTAGATAGATGACCAAGCAAGTGTATGGGATTGCCTTAACCATTGTTCTAAAAGGCGGGTTCTAGGCAGAAATAGGAATCCTGACGCCTAATCCCGCCTAATTCTGCTTGAAAACCGCCTAATCACTTAATCTACTAGGCTCCGCCTAGGCTCGCCTTTCAAAACACTGCCCTAAACTATCAACATAATTTAATATTTGGGTTCCCGCAGATGTTTTATTATACAGAAACATAAATATCAGTCAGATGGTAGTCTTGATGTGTCTTGGTCATATCATGTTGACAGATACAGAATACGATTCAACAGAGTCCTAAGTGCCACAACATAGAATTAGGCATTTTAAAATCAGAGAATCAAATATCCATATGATCAGGCAGCTGGTTGATCAGTTTCTTACCGTTCTCTTCCCCTCTTTCCCGTAGTTATGGCGTATACCATATGCGTACTCCTTATCAAATCTTTCAGCACCAACCTACATAAGTAAAACATGCCACGTGTGATTCACTCTTCAGAAAAATAGTACAAGGTTATAACAATAGCATATAGGTGTTTTGAAAATCAGAGAAGTTTGAGAACATAGGTGCGAATATTTATTCAAATCCTTCAACAATTGATTTTACCTTGCGAGAAAACTCCGCTTTCCAGAAGGCAAGGGCATCATCCAATGGTAATCCAACACCCTATTTTAATAATAGAGGAAGAAACAGTTAGTTTAACAACACCGACAAATAAAAATTGCATCAAGGTTATTCTGCAATAAATTTTAGCTGAATAAATAATTTTCCGTCAATGAGTACCATTTTTTGCCACTTTTTTTGGATAGCCAACATATGGCTTTGGAGACAAAATTATCTTCAGCAATAAAGTTATAGACTTAAATTATCATAACATGCCCCTTTCAATTTCAAGCGTAAATTTGAAGAAAGTGTAGAGTTATGTGACTTTAAAGTATAAATGAACAACTGAGAAAGGCACATAGGCTTAAATGACAGACAACACTTCCTAAACGGTAGAATAATTGTTAAACCGACCATTGACCGGCATTACTAGAGGAATAGAATTTCACAATGTAGTGATGTATAACCTCCAAGACTCAAGACCAAATAAGGATATGTACAGGAAATATCAAGATCTATGATAACCTTGAGGAATAAACCCAACTGCATTCTGCCTCCATGCTTTAAATGGTGATCCTCTCTTAGCTGCACAATTAATAAGAATCATCAGATTTAATTAGAAACTTCTATATTATATTGCAAAAGGTAGGGTATGTCTAAAGAGAAAAGAGCAGTGACAACCAGGAAAAAAGAGCAGTAAAGGCCTAAATTTTTACCTTGTCAAACAAGTGACGCATACATAGAGGAAATGAACTTTTAGCCACTTGGTCTATATCTTTAAGAGATAGTTCTGTGAATTCTTTTGGCTGCAAAATCAGAAGAAAGATTTTATCACAATCGATTTACCAACTTGGGTTTTTATTAGGTAACAATCAGATAAATATGATGGTAAAAGATACCCGGGAATAATCAGGACCGAGATAACTGTTTGATAGGGCTTCCACAATCTACGCAATAGAAAACAGATTGGAGGAATTAAGACGTATCCTACTTTAAGGAATTTATTTTTGATATACAGTGATAGATTACTCACAGGTGTCAACCTGTCATTCTCTTGTTCTCTAATGGTGGTTGTCCATTTTCTGAAAAGCAGAAGATATCATTATGAAACACAGGATCCTTTCTCTGAAGGATAAATTCCACATTCTCAGTTGATGTAAGTTGCACGATTCAAAAAAAGTAACACGGAACAAATATAATGTGTCTCATAAGGAACTATTAGTCAGATAATAACCGCGCGTTGCAACTAATTACCAAATTAGCAACAAAATGCTCCTTGTAGTTGTGGTTCACAAGTTAGGATTCATGCTGTGTTTTTCGTAGTTTCATAAGTTTGGTATCCTCGTGGGAGTTGATTCATGTCTATGAAGATGAAAAAGATATTACTAATGATAAAAAATGGAATTTGCAGACAACAATAACTAAAGTTGACCTGTTTGTTAAAACAAGTGCCTTTGAAAGGTTGGTACGAAATAGGTTGACAACAAGGGCATCCACCTACATAAAAGAAACACAAAATCTATAGAATTAATTCACAAATTTTAGCCAGATCAGATATTAACAGCAACTAAGTTTTGGTTATTACCTGATTCATGGGTACATAAGCATTCCCTTTAAGAAGGTATACCTTCCGATTAGCAACCAGTTCATGAACTTCTTCAAAGGGTATCTATAAGTAGAAAAAGCAGGGATAACTTAATTAGAGCTGAACAAAATGGACGTCGGATATGCTAGCAAGTCAAACTTTAGAAATTTGGAATCTGAAAATGTGGTGCATTCCCTCTATCTTTGCCCATTTCTCATGCTTAAAAAACCTCAGACATCTAATTTTCACCAAAGAAACGGGATAACAGGTAAAACTCCACTTCTTTATAAAAACAAGTTTTTTGACAACGGGCTAGAACTTAATTGAAGTGTATAATTCATAACTATGCAAAAAGAAAATGTAGCTCAGATAATGAAGTAAAAGTTACCTTGAAGAATATCATGTCAGCTGCAAAAAAAAAAAAAAAAAAATCAAGTGTAAAGGTGATCAGAATGCCAACATATCTCTAAAAAAAACTTCTAAACCAAAGCACAAAAAAGTAACGTTGATAAAGTTTTCAGAATAGCAGTAAGTAACTGAAACAAGCATGTACTTCTCTTAAGGAGAAAATTAAAAACTAATGGAGCATAAATCAAAACGTTTCCGTCTTTCAATGTCAAACTATTATGGAAAAGCCTAGTTGCTGCTATTATTGAAAAGAAGATGGACTGGATTGTAAGGAGTCAGAAATTACAATTTTAGTTCTTTTACTTAATATATCCCTTGCGCTTTAAAACATAGCAACTACTCCCTCCTGCTGTAGTATTCACATAAAAAAAGAATTAAACTGAATACAATTGACCCCGTCAACTTTTAGAATGTACAATTGACCCTCTAAAATGAAAAACTTGATTTTCATAGAAAAGGCATTTTGATTTTCGTCGTACTGTTTGATTTGAGTCATTGTCTAATGTTTTTAGAAACAGTTTAAATGGCTAACAGTTTACCATGGGTCATTGTCTGGTGTATTTTTTCATTCAAACTGTTTATAGAATCAGTCTCAATGACATTGATCTAGTGTATTTTTCCATTTGGACTCTTTCAAAAACCATACATGGTTTTGCAAATGAACATACACTGTTTTCAGATGTACATAGAGTGTTTCAGAAACAGTTTAAATGACTCAGGCTATTTATCTTAAGGTCATTTTGTCTAGTGTAGTTTATCATTTAGACTTTTTAGACATAGTTTAAAGGTTTCTTTAGCGTTTTTGTTTTTTTAGAATTTTATTTTCCCTTTTTTTGACGGTTTTTTGGATTATACAACTTTTCCAGACTATTTTGTCATTTTTTATTTTTACCAGCCTTTATTTAGTGATTTTGGATTTTTCTATGTTTTTTTTACAAGTTTTTATCGTTTTTTCAGGGTTTTTTTTTTTTTTTTACTTTTTGGGGTTATCCCAGCTTTTTTTGGTATTGTATACTTTTTCATATATTACCTTTTTTTAATATTTTTTCTGATTTCCATCCCTTTTTTTAATATTTTTTGAGTTAATTAGGTATAATTGGCCTAAAACTTAAATGATTTGAGAAAATTGGCCTAAAGCTTAATATAGTTTCAAATCCGGTACAGGCCAAAAATCACCCGTAAAAGAAAAAGCTATAAGTTTTAAACTAGAGAGACAATCTCGGCTTTATTTACCAGTGGGTATGGAATGGCCTATAGCACGTGCAACTTGGTTCAATTTGTCTCTCACGCTCTGCATAAAATATTATGCAAAATTAGCTTCGAAATGGGGCTGGTGTTCATTCTAGTAAAAGAAGGTCAACTATACTATTGTCCCTTCTTTATGTATCGAGCTATCGACAACCATGCCGCTGCAAATAGAGAGGAGTTTCTTTTTGGAAGTAAAAACAAGATGCAAGATTCCTTTCTTTTGGTTTCAGTATAGTTTCACCTTCAATTTTTTTACAGAAATGTTATTGCATCGGAATACTGAAAGTAGAAAGATGCCAGTATATTTTTGTAAGAACGAATTTATAGAAAATGATGTACAGTTTTTAAAATCATAGTGTTAAAAGTTCATTTTGACCACTTTGGCTTGATATGAGATTAAATAACTTATCATGTAAAATACAAGTACCTCGAATTCAGCATGGGTAATTGGTTTATAAGGAAAGTCAAATTCAGCCATTGCTGCTCTCTGCAAACCCCAGTTGGGTATCTTAAGTAATTAGCCAAAACGCCAACATTTTATAAGATTTAGAACTAAAAAAATTATGTATTGCAAGATATATACTGTCATACTTGCTCTTCAGGACCTTCTAGCCAATAACGGCAGCGAAACAGCCTAGTTTCCATTGATAAAAACCATTTCCTCAGTTCATCCCTATTCATCCACAAAAAAAACGTGTTGTTGAATAAAACTATAATTATATGCAGTGTTTCACATAGCCAAATAAATAAATATAAGCTTACGTCCTACAATAAACGAGTCGCAGAACAAAGTGAGAAATGATGTCCTTATTAATGACTTCAGAGGCTTGTGGATGACTCATGTGTGTTTTCCACAAATCCCTTACCTATTTAAAAAACAAATAAAAAAGGAA
This sequence comes from Primula veris, assembly GCA_963682055.1. NCBI lineage: Eukaryota > Viridiplantae > Streptophyta > Magnoliopsida > Ericales > Primulaceae > Primula > Primula veris. The sequence continues at coordinate 11,384,489 of OY821741.1, read as the reverse complement.
AACATAAATAAATATGTCTACATCAAAGAAAAGTAAAAGAAATATGGGGTGCGATCTACCATTGTCTCAATTTGATCTTGCTTCCTTCCTCTGGAAACCGCATCGGAGATCCCTTTGAGAACTGCACTAGTTAAGTCTAGTATTAAAATAAGAAACTATAACTATAAAAGTTAAAAAAACATAAAAAACACTTGATAGTGGTAGACTGGTATATTAGTTCATTTTGTTAATAGTACATTCTTAGTTTGAAGTTCGAACACTAGACATATTCGGATGAAAAAAGCTAACTAATTTCCAGTGTATAAGAGCCAATTATCAAATATTGGACTACACCTTGATTTTCGTGTCAAGAACTATGGGCATAAGCAGTGCAACAGCAGTAACATACATTATAAGAAACAGGAAATTCCTTTTATAATTCACCGATTGCAGTAGCCAGCTCCAAATTCATGTACCAACAAAAGTTACAAAACTAGTACACATAAGATACACAAATCTCTGTAATAATATTTACATGACTTGTAAACTTAGGTCTAGTCTTGTTGCAACTTAAATCCAATTCGTTTGCCTTTTGGCTTAAAGACGGACTGAATTTAGATTTGCTTAAAATGTGAGCTTCCTGTAGGGTTTTGCCTGAAAAGGTAAGAAACTTTAATCTAAATGAACCCATTTTTATCCCAAACCTCAAGAGATCCAAAATGTTTTGTCTATATTTTGCAACATGCCCTTAATTTATCATATAGAAGTTTGCTATGAAATCTCATAGTAACCCTAGTTCTTGTATCAAAAAGTAAAACAACAAAACTTATTATGAATCACAAATTAATAGGCTAAAGATACAAAATGGCTTTACACAAGAGCCAAGTTTCAACCATAGAAGTAATCCCCAGACTTGTTCACAATTAGCAAATTGCAGCGAGTAAACTCAGTCACATGTAAGAAACACAGGTATTTACACACAATATTTACGAAACTATTAAACTTTAATATGCACTAATTTATCACCCTAGTTTTTCTATTAACGATAAATACACCAAATATTTACAAAACTGGAGTACCAAACGTTAAAGATAGAGCAAAGGAGAGAAAAACAAAAGCTAAACATAATGTTTCAAAAAGGTTATTTTATGCGCCTTGTTTGTTGCAGTCTTGCAGCTGAAACTCAGTTTGTTTACTTAAAAGTAGACTGCGTTTAGTTGATCAGATTAAAAGCTGAAACAGTAATTACATTGTCAACTAAAAGTTAAGATTCACTAGACTAAGGAGCTTAAGCTACAAGTATTTCAGTAAGCCTCGGTTTTGTCAACAATTAATAAAATTACAGTAAGCAGCTCCAGGCACATGTAAGAAATAAGTACAGTAACGTTGGATAAACTAGTAGATAGGAGAAGGCTATATATAATCCCCAGCATATTAAAAAAATAAGATAAAAACAACATTTTTTTTCAAAACGTTTTAGCCAAAATTTGCAGATTACAGCCTTTTGACCCTCTGCATGACAACAAAACAATATTCAAGTGAAGTTTAGCTCCTCTCATTCGAAAACCCATAATATACAGAACTGTTAAGCCTAATTGCATAAATCTCACACACAAAAACTATATGATTGAATTATAAAATCTCAGCTTAAACCCCAGTTTTTCCTATCATCGACTAATTTATCAAATCTCGATACAATCTCTATTGAAACTATTGACCAAAACTCAATCTTGAGTTACTGTAAACCCTAGATTTTGTAACGACGATACGTAGACCAAACCCCATTACAATTCACAAATTCGAGTACCAAATGTTAGAAATTGAAAGTAGGATTACAGTAATTATTACACACAATAATTCGACAACTTAACATAAAAAAAAAATGTTAAACTAAGTGATTCACTTTTGGAAGTTTTTTTTGTGGGGGCAATATTGGTAAAAGTTGGTGCCAGTCAGAATTGCATGTACTTTCGTCCAATACAATGAAATTAGTAGGAACACAAAAGAGTAATTATTTACAATTTCAGGTACCTAATTGATCGAAAATGAAACACGTGATCGAAAATGATACAGATACAAAGATGTGTGTATATATATAAAGAGAGAGAGAGAGGGGGGGATTGGGAGGGATACCACGGAGGCGATCGATGGCGTAACGTTCGAAGTCATCGAGACGGACTTCGAGTAGAGGGGGAGAAAGGTAGAGAGGGAGAGAGGAAGTTGATGATGATGATAGTGGGGCTTTTCTCTGTCGCCGTATTACCTCCATTCTCTCTTTCTCTCTCTCTCTCTCTCTAATCTTAAGAGTTGTATCTATCTATATCTATAGATACATATAAGGCGGGAGCAAGGGTTTTATATGTGGGGAGAATTGGCGGGAAATAAGTTGTGTAATTACTATTATGCCCGGCTTTTACACTATTTATTTACAATTTCACATATTTAATCGATCTTAAATGAAACAAGTGAGTTCCATTCATAGTTAGTTTTACGTTACGAAACTACGTGCAATTTTGAATACCTAATAACTTATATCAAAATTATCGAAATGAAAGTTAATTATATAATAAAAACATTAAATTAGATGATTTTGTTTTGAAATTTTTCATTTCGATAATTTTAATATGCTACCCTAAATTCAAAAAATATATAGAGGAGTTGTAAATAGGATCATTAAATGCAATAATATATTAGTTACTCTAATATTAAATAGTATCATTAAATGCGCTTTATATTTTTAATGACCCAATTAATTATACTCTCTCCGTCCTAATTTATCGGGACAATATTCATTTTTTGGTTGTCTTGAGTTATTGGGACACTTTTTCCAAAATAGAAACTAACTTTTTGTTACTTAACACCTTTTACTGTTTTTTGCAAACTGATAAACACAGAGACTACAAACTAAAGTACCAAAAACAGAGAACTAGAGGTAGAAATACAATGATGGATATATACATATAAGTACTAATTTTAAGAATTAAGTAATTTTGTACATTTATAAGTAAAAAATGACTTATCAAAAAAAAAAGTTATAAGCCACTTATAAGTAAAAAAGCTAAACAGCTTCTTTTAAGCCATATATTTTTTGAAAGCAGCTTTGTTGACAAAAAACAAAAGCAAAACACACCCTATATATATACCCTGTCTTTCATAATACACCAAACGGATACTAATTCTGTACAATTTGAGGTACCTGATCGATGGGAATGAAATAAGTGGGGTAATAACTGATAATATATCAAACTTCATTAGCACAGACTACAAACTAAAGTACCAAAAATAGAGAATTTGTGATAGAAATACAAAGACAGATGTACAGTAGAAATTTTCTAATTAAGCAATTTTGTATATTTACATTAGCCCCTTATAAAAGTAAAAAAGCTAAGCAGTTTCTTTTAAGCCAGTTTTTTTCATTGCTTTTTTAAAAGAAGCTTTTAGAGCATTCTCAACAATACCTATTTATGTACAAAGTTATATATCTTTTTTTCTTTTTGCTACTCATCAGTTTTGTTAAGGTACCATATAAGCTAAAATATTTTTGGAATTATATCATTCCTCTCTACATTGAGAGAGGTTTTGTAAAATTTCTAAATGGGACCCACTAGTAAACAAAACCCTATATATCTGTCTTCTTTCTTATTGGTCTGTTTTATTTCTCTCTCTATAATTTCACACAATATCTGATTTGGGGGATTTTAACACTCATGTTTAATAAACAATTTGTTTTAGTAAATTACTAACCTGATTCGGTATTTCTATTTCCTTGTTCCTATGCCAATCTTGCATATAAATCTGTAGCAAAACTATCTTCACCTCCATTTTTATCCTAGCCTTAATTTAATCATCGATTCTCATACTAATAAAAGCTTTCTTTGCATACAATACAAATAAATTATCTTTCATTGATGTATGTTTCGGATTAAAGCGATAAGTAGAGGCCCAAAAATTGAAGATGTGGTTGTAAGATTGAGTTAAAATATTCATATGCATACAGATCCATGGAAATGGAAAGATACTGAAAATAAAATAAAAAAGTAATTATAAAAATAGTATTATTTTATTTAAATATATATGAGTTTATATATGAACTGATGTGCAACTTATAGAATTATTGGCTTATAAAGCTATATAAGCTTATATTTATATAGAAGATTTATACGTACAGATGAGAATGCTCTTAGATAACAACAACAAAAATATCAAAGCCAAACGCGCCCTATAAATATACAAACACAGGTAATAGAGAGAGAGAGAGAACGGGAAATGGAGGAATAAAAACATTGTAATATGTAATTATTTACAATTTGCGGGACCTAATTGATCAAAAATGAAATAAGAGGGTGCTAACTGATAATATACCAAACCTGTTAGTACAGATCAGTAGAGATATAGATACAAAATTGATATGTATCTATGTATATCTATACTATTAGTTTATGTGAGGAGGGATTACGATGTATTGAAACAAATATTTATAAAAAATAACTGTCAATAATTTCTACGGAAAAAAAATGGACAAATAAACAGAAAATAGTTTTCTCAAATATATAAATATCAATTACAAGATTTAACATAAAATAATGTAAATGATACCGAAATGGACTAAAGTCCGAGACGAGGTAGCTGCAAGCAATTTCCCTTAAACGATATTTGCCCCGCCACCTCTGCTTCTGGCTAAATGGGCACTTCGTTCCCAAGGTACAACGTCTATCACATGTGACTCGGCGGAAACGGCACCGAGCCATGGTCGGGCTGTTGGTGGTGCGGTACTCTCTCTCTATATGTATGCATGTGTGTTTGTGAATGTGTATGTTATGACATTTATGAAACTTGTCTTGAAAAAGTGTCCCAAAAAATGGACCAAGACCATCTTTTTTAAACCTTTTCTTTGTAACTCATTTTACAATTAAAGACACATAAATGGGAAGAATGAATAGTTTTTTTTGTAACCACTAAATTAAAAGAGCATTCACTCAAATAAAAACCACTTGGTTTTTTTTTCCAACAATCCCCCACATGAATGCGATCTAAAACATGCAACGTGCAACTAAATGCAATCGAAAGAACCACGAGAATTCACTGCATAAGAACATGTAGCGCGCGCCTTGAACCTGCCATAGTGATGTAAAATCTGATATGCTACTATTGGGTAGCCTTAAAGTCTTGAACCATTTAGCGTTTGTGCATACCATGGTAATACTCACACAATGTCCTCTCTACACCACTTACTAAGCCCTTTGGTTGTTGTCCATATTTGGCCCTGGACTGCCTTGGCAAATTCAACCGAGTGCTCTAGTGATTTAGCCCTAGATCATCACATAGTATCGGCCATACACATTCGTTATAGGTGATTTTCAAATCAAGGATGTTCTGACTCACCCCACTCGACATTCGAGATACTTGATTCATTAAGAGCCTCATGCTCACCCTTAAAATTGTGCAGGTCTATCACTCTTTCATCATAGAAATGGGCTGAGAACTTATGTTCTCGAGTGCTTTGTTCGGTTACCCGCACAATTCAGTTTCCCATTGAACCCGAGACTGAAGTTTCCAGTTCAGGTTGGGTTACCTATGCGAAGGTTTCCAATTTATTGGGCTTCAAACCCCATTTCCCTCGATGATGCTTCAACTCCTCTACGAGTCAAGCATTTTGTATATGGATCCGCATTATTATCCTTAGACCTTGCAAAGTCTATGGATACCACAATTTTTGATAGCAATTCCTCTTACGGATTTGTGTCTCCAACGAATATGTCGTGACTTTGTCAGGACTTTCCATTATACAAATTATTCTGATCCCGTTTAATAACTGACTGACTACAGCAGTACACGTTTATTGCGGGAACAGATTTTGGCCACTTGGAATACCTCCCAAGACTTCTCAGCCAATCTGGCTCTTCTGTAGCTTGATTCAACGTTATGAATTCTAACTCTACAGTTTCTCCAACTATGCAGGTCTATTTTACAGACCTCCATAAGACTTCAACCTCTTTAAGTACAAACATATCCACTAATGGACCTTGTACCGTTAAAGTTCGAGATACACTTGGTATCTAAATACTCTCCAAACATTTTGGACATCTCGTATAATGCAGTTCATGATTGGCAGTATACCTCATGTATCTGAGAAGCCTCATTGGCAAACCTACCGAGTCTGCTCACTGAGTTGGCTATAACTGGTCTAGTGCAGTTCTTGACGCACAAGAGACTGCCTATGATAAGTTAGGTGTTTGTTTTAGTCCATATAGCGACTTAACAAGTTTTCGCACCTTGGCTTACTTTACACGGAATCACGACCCAATGGGTTGTTCCTAATTCTCTAGATCTCCATTTATAAAACACATGTTCTCATTAATTAATGATGCGTCTTTTTATAGAGATTAGAATATAGACGTTAAAAAATTATCAAAACCGTCAGTTTACTTAAAGTAATTGACTTTATTTCTCACGTGCCTATCAACCTCATTGTTGATGACATCTTCCTATATACACATTATATGGATAACATTGATTATTTCAATATCGTCGATTCACCTTCACTCAAGAAGGTCAAGGGACAAATGAAGTTTCATTACTTACCCTTTTACCATGCCATGCACTTCATCTTCCTTAAAAGATTCACTTTCCCACTTTTCCAGCACCGTTTGAGTGTTCATTTGTCTTGGGTAGCGTAATGCTTTGAACCCTCAACGTATTGATCACACTTGCCAGACGTTAGAGTTTTTGCGGAAAAATTTCTCTTTTAGAAAATATGCTTCTCGGGCATAGAACAATGTTCTATATGCACTTTAAAGCCATGTGCCTTATGCACTAGAAACCGATCAGCACTATATTTTGTGTTTATCCGATGAACACACAATCTACCGTTTTCGATCCTATCCAAATCTTTCAAGGAACAAGATTGAGACCTTTCTTAGGTAGCACCAAACTTTCACAAACTTATAGTCAGGCACCATGCCTTCTATAATTCTGACTGTTTGGTCTAACTTCCTAAGCGATAGTTTGTTCAACACATAGCTTGCGGAAAGCTCACTTCCCGTACAAATTCAGAGTTTAATCCTGAACTTATCAACATGATATTCATCATTTAAGAACTACATTTTTGCTCGAGAGCATAATAAGTCGTTCTTTAACGATTGGTGTCATTCCATCAACACAATTATGTGAACGATGTCTCATATTCACCGTTTCAATCACACTGATCATGTATTCATATCCATGTGAATATACCATTTCGGAACTAGTTAGACAATATCTAACACTTTCAAAAATAGTCTATCATTTAATGATTAACACTTAATCATTGGATTAAAGTTGGTAGATTAACACAACAGAACACCCATGATTAAACATGTTTTCTGACAAGCCTTAATCCTCAACAATAGAATTCACGTATTCATTCTTACTTGAATGAATATCTCGACTGATTTATCTTTACTTCTCATCAAGTAAACATATAAGTGTTTAATACATCCATCAATAAATTGAGGAAATATCTTTTAAACCCTTCTTGGTTTTGCACTCATTTCAAATGCATCGAACCATTTGGTTATGTACTCCGTTCGAAACTTCGAACTGAAGACTTAGCAATACATTGCTTCAAACACAAACTCATATTTGTGTTTCAATTTAAATAATAGATTTAGAAAAATAAAACATTTAACCTTTTATATTTTCATCACCTACTATATCATCTCAAATCAGTGACTTGGTTGAATAATTCAACATGTCATTATTGACCACAAGAGTATCGACTAAAATGCTCATTTTGAACAAATAGTCACTCATGTATTGCCACAAACAAGCAAATTTATCACAATTTGATCTTAGTGTTTTGGCTACCGAAAGGCTACTGCCCTTTAGGTTTCAAAAACCGCTAGTCATGATTCAGATTTGTATGCTTGCACTTGTTAGTGGATTTCCAAACGTTTCCACACATTAACGCCCCTACAGTTCGTGCATTCCCTTTGTCCTCACTCAGAACATGCACACTGTTATAGAGAAAGTTAATCGGTTTCAAGATGGTAAATGAACAATATCATTTATTTTAGACGTTTTAAATCCATACCAATAAACCGTTAGATATTCTCCCACTCGTCCGCAGACGTTATGGGGTACGTTTAGATTCTCGATCTACAGGATCAACGGGTTACCCCATATTTGTGGGACCCTTAGGGTTCTCCCCCAATAATAGTAATATAATATTACTAAATTACTATTCTCAATAATAGCAAGCTCAACATATTCACAATATGTTTTACTAACAAATTAATAATATGTTATTTCAACAAATTATTAAATGTTTTTCCAAAAAATAAATAAGATGTTAATTTCAACAAATTATTAAATGTTCTTTCAGCAAATTAATAAGATAATATTTCAACAAATAATAAATTAGCCGATATTTGTTTATTATTAAAATAAAACTCAACGGCCATTTATAATTTGTTTAATCATCAAATTATTTGCTCTTGGATGAACAAAGTTGGTTATTAAATAACCTTTCATCCAAATAAGTAACCGACTCGTCATTGCAATTCGTAGTTAGCTAATAAACCTCTCCATAAATGTTAACAATAACTGTCGTTACAATAATTTATAACTCTCCAAATTAAATTACGATTAATCACAATTAATAAGAAGTTATAAATACTCGTCATTAATCTCATTAATGATTACCGTTACAAAATTGGTAACCCTCCAAATTAAATTGCAATAAATCACAACTAAAATGAGTTACGACCCATTATTTCATCACATAAATGTATTTAATAATGGTCGTTTAAAATTTGTAACCTCCGTCATTAATATGCACTCATGCAAGTTACACCGGCACCCACAATGTTCTGGTCAGTTCCAGCACCCATTGTGTTCCGGACGTTTCCCGCATGAAACTGTTTGTTATCTCAAATAACAAACACGCACAATCTAATTTCGAAAAATAAAACTAAAACTCCTACTTCGCAAACACCAAATTTCTATAACCACGCATGGTTTCAAGAAACTGATTTTGCAATAGTATTCTAGTTCATTCCCCAAAAGATTATCAAATTCTGAAAGATTTATTCAGCCGTAAACACCAGATAAATCTGATTTTACACAGAACAATCTCAAAATTTAACCAGTTCTGTCGTAAGCCCCAAATTCTGAAAATCAGAAAATGGTTTTACAAGAACTATTTCGAAACCAGTTCTGTCGTAATCCTCAATTTAATGGCTTTTACTAGAATTGTTTCGAATAATCACCAATCCTCCAATTCCATGTAAAGATCCATGTCTACATAAAAAACTCATTGGAAATTGTTAGTAATTTTATTAACATGAAACCAAAAAACATGTAAAATAAACTAACAATACAATCTAGTATCTAACCAGATTACTCATGTAAATGTAAATAAAAAGCTTCACTATAAAATAAACATCATTATTTATTATAGTAACAACAACACCAAAACTATTTCATAAATCAAATAAATGAGGCCACCATTTCCAGAATGTAACTCATAAAGCATTTAATTAGCCGTTTACTACTAAATAACCCATTAAAAGATTGCACTCAAACTAACCATGTATTTACAGATTATACATGTAACACATATAGCTCAATTACAAATGTAATAGCAAGCTCTCTGTAACTATCATTCGTTGAAGTATACATGAACATTTCTCACAATAGAAAAACTCAATTTAATCAGCCACGAAGCAAATGCTATTCTGACATGAACGTGCTAATATCAAAATTTCATGATTAATCATTTAATCACCGAAATCATGAGCAAGGATTAGGAGAACTAAATGGGTGTTGGTAATATAATGTACATTACCCATGCTGTAACTGTAGTATATATCAAATGTTAGCTCTGTTAATGTTATGAATTTTTTTTTCATACAGTATGTATGTACCTTAAAAGTAATGGAATTTTGTTGAAATACCAATCATGTTGTACTAATTCTCCTTATCTATGTCTCTCATCTAGCTCCTATGCTGGACTGCCACCATGCTTGTGAATAAAACATACACTACACACTTATAAAATGAGTAAATATAAGGCATGTCAATATAATGATCTCATGTCCATACAAGTCGTGTACTTAAACTACACAAATAAATCAGCCCGTATGTCCCTACATATATACATATCAATTCATGTATATATACATAGAAATGAAAACATGTAAAACAATACTGCTACTAAAACAATGCACTAGGGATCATAAAAGACAATTAACACCAGGAAAATGATCTTTACAAAACTCAAATAAGGTAAACACACGAAAAACGTATTCGACAATTCAACCGGAAACATAAATTTCTTAAAACGAAAGTTTGTCCAAAAAGAATTTTCGAAAGAACTGTTTTATCCACAGAAATAATTTTCTGTTTATCCCAACACCAAAATTATTGTATTAACGTACAAACATAAAATGAATATCGTTTAAGATTGTTGGGTACGTTGTAAATAAATACAATAATTTCTACGAAAAAGAAATGGACAAATAAACAGAAAATAGTTTCCTCAAATATATAAATATCAATTAGAAGATTTAACATAAAATAATGTAAATGATACCGAAATGGACTAAAGTCCGAGACGAGGTAGCTGCAAGCAGTTTCCCTTAAACGATATTTGTCCCGCCACCTCTGCTTCTGGCTAAATGGGCACTTCGTTCCCAAGGTACAACGTCTATCACATGTGACTCGGCGGAAACGGCACCGAGCCACGGTCGGGCCGTTGGTGGTGCGGTACTCTCTCTCTATATGTATGCATGTGTGTTTGTGTATGAATGTGTATGTTATGACATGTATGAAACTTGTCTTGAAAAAGTGTCCCAAAAAATGGACCAAGACCATCTTTTTTAAACCTTTTCTTTGTAACTCATTTTACAATTAAAGACACATAAATGGGGAGAATGAATGGTTTTTTTTGTAACCACTAAATTAAAAGAGCATTCACTCAAATAAAAACCACTTGATTTTTTTTTCCAACAATAACCAACCAATTACAGAATTTATAAAAAAAGTCAAACCAGTTTTTTTTCCATTTAAAAAATGTAACTGCCCATGAAGTAACCGTTTCTACACTATCATCAATTAAATTCGTTTATCTTATTGGTTTAGTCTGTTCTTTTCTTTCTCTCTCCTTCCTTACAAAGTACAAAGTCGAAAAATATTGAAAATATGAAGTAAATTTTTACCATGATCAACCGTGGCAGCATAACTTAGTATCATTTCTTTCAATTGTGTTGTATTTTTTTTATATGATTAATGTTTAAAAAATTAAAAAAATACACCGGTTAGTTTCTCCCGTATTTTGATCAACTTATAACTTTTATCAAAATTGTCGAAATGATTTTTTTAAAATTTGATAATAAAATTTAACATTTTAACTATATGATCAACTTTTGAAAATTTTCATTCCGACAATTTTGATACAAGTGTTTGACCGATTAAAATTGCATGTAGTTTCGTAATAGATAATTAAATAATAACGGAATAATTACTATTGTGCCCCTTTTGTTGTTCCTGTATTACACTTTTACTGATAGAATGCTTTGTTTGTTTGAATGAAAAATGGGAGGGGAAAACATTTTCTCGGAAAAATGGATTTTATGTATGACTGGTTGATAGTAAAATAAGAAAGTAAGGAAAATATTTTTCATCATTTAAATAAAAGTACAATATTTTTGAGAGTTGGACAAGTGTGAGATAAATGGTGTCTGATACGGTTTATTCGAATGTTTTATAATTTTTTGTGATCGGCAAGAATCGGACACAGTTAAAAGATTGCAAAGTTGAATCCGATACTTATTATTTAAGCAAGCAAGCCTTGGAACATTAGCTTCCCATAATACCCCCTTGCATCAAAAAGAAAAAAAAACTGTCTTTTGTGTTAAAAAATAAACACCACTGCAAAAGTGTTTCTTTCTCAATTTCTCTATCCCTCTCTCTCATCAGGTATTAAATTGATGTCCCTTAATTCTTTTACATACATTTATTTTAACGTAACACTGTTACACCACGCATAGCGTGGACGTGTTCGCTAGTTTAAAATATGGAAACCATCTAAATTTCTCTATAGAATATTGACTTAACATAAAACTATTAATTGACAAAAAATTTAACACTTGGGTCAAAATAATACAATTATAGAATTTGTACTCGTATCTTACCGCCGTACCACGATACTCAACTTCACACAGAAAACATTCTATCACGTATGTGACAAATTATTATTCTTTGGTTAAGCGAAGAATATGATACTTATATGAAAAGTCTTTTGACGCGTTCAAGAAGTTACTTGCTCACTTGAATTAGTAATAAAGTTCAATTTCTGTGGATTTGAGTAACTTTTTTATTTTAGTTTCTTTGCAGCAAGAAGATATTTAAGTTGTTGCAATTAATATCATTTTGCTAATTAAACATGTAAGCACGCTTTTACTAGTTGTGTATAGAATATTGATTATTGTCACCATTTTTAGGGTGTTATTACCTATTATGCGAGAAAAAGACACCGTCAAATGTAACTTGAGAATCAGGAAAAAATTTGAAAACATCAAAACCAAAACATTCTGAGTAACACAATCAGAGCCATTTTTTTAAAGTTACATCCCAAATTAATGTACATATAGATAACCAATGGGAATTAAGAGGAGAACGAGAACCTCTCTTTATTTTTGATCCCTAGCAAACTTATAAGACAGCGTAATATATTGCAAACGTAAAACCAGAAAGCCAAATCTTAAATTACAATACATTGCTAACAGTTTATAACCACACTTGAAAGGTTTTCTTCACTTCTTCACTTCAAAGTTCCAACACCAGGTCTGCATTCAAAACAACAAATCGAGTCAGCTTAGTTTTCAAACATTTGCCACACTTAAATGCTTAACCGAGCCAATACCTTATATGCAGCCATAGTGGGCTATATTTGTTAAAAATATATACAAGTGCAAGGTTAAATAGAAATTTGGGACAGTTAACAGGTTTATTTTGGGAAAGTCTTAAAGGATTTGTCTCTTACCAATCTTCTCTAGTTACAGTAGAGGATCAAGAACTTATTTAGCTGCAGCTTTAGGTAATAATCTATCTTATTTGAGACTGACAAAAAACTGTGTTCATCGTTGTCGAAGCAAATTATTTTTTCCAGGCAGAAAACAAAATAACATCAGCCTTTAATCTGGCCGACCTAGTTAACTGCAGTTTCGTTAAACAGAAATGCTAATAAGGTTAGCTTGAAAAGCATCGAATCAGGATTGACTCATTTAAAGGTCAAATTCGGTCACTATTGAAAGATTGAAATTTAAGAGGGACAAAAAGAAATAGATAATAGGTCATATGGTCTACTTGTTTGGGAACTTAAGTACTCCATATATGACCAAACTAGGAGATGTATGAAGGACAGGTATTGTTGCATGTATCAAAAAACAAAGGTGAATAACTAATTTTTATATCTATATTGGTAACTTCTTTGAGGAAATAGAGAATATATATGGGAACTGAGCTTAGTGCTGGCAGGGATTGCCACCAATCTCACATTTTGCATAAATGCTAATTCTGTGTAAGGTTTTTATTACATAATCTAGAAACCATGTATTTTGGCAAACCTACAAAAAATTAATATTTTTTCGAAAATTTAGCTGGGTCCTCCCCTAGATATTGTGAAAATAATAATATGGTCTATATACACTTACAGTCTGAGTCTGTTTTAATCCAGAATTCTCCATTCCCGTCGTGGTGTCCTCCATTAGTTGTATCTTCAGATAGGTTAGAGTGACCCTTGAAGCATCCTTTACTCTCTTTTGAGAGGTTGTTATAAGGAAAAAACATGGCATCCTCTTCTCGAGGGATATGATCTTCGTTCTTGTACCTCGGACGATTATTGATGTTATTCTTTAAATCTTTTCTAGAGAGTTTGTCAGTTTTTTGTGGAGCCATTGAACCTTCAGGATAGACTTTCCTGTGAAATATTTTGCGTATCTGTATATGTGATTAGGTAACCAAACTCTATCAATGATCAACATTGAGAAAAGACTAGCATCACAGTTATAGAGGCATATATAGGTATCTATTTCACCTGGCTTTTACATGTCAACTTTTCAGTTACTAATAAAATATATATGCGAATAAGCTGCGACATTTGTTTGGTAGAGATTTCCAAACTCAGTTTCTATTGTTGCTTTAAATTGTTGCGCAGTTGGCTGTTCAGCTTGTTAAGGAAGCTTTTCTTTTTCCTGGTATACTCTTTAAGCTAAGATGTCTCAGCCTTTTTATCATTTGAGAAGGCTACTCTTTTTTTGCTTAGAAGTTGCATCCAAATAAGCGTTAAAAAGGGCAAACCCGGTGCACGAAGCTCTCACTATGTGCTGGGCCCTGGGAAGGATTGGGCCACTGTGGGTCTAATATAGTTGTTCACCCAAACAAGCATTGAACTCCTTTAAGTTGCCTCGAGAATCGAAATGTTTGTTGATGAATACGTATATCTTTTGAAATAAGTTGCAATTTTATTTGCTAATACATTTTAATAGTTTGGTATTCAACTCTTTTACCGTAGAACGATTAATTATAACCTCTTTAAACCGCACATGTGGACTTTTGCACACGTTGGCTTGACTTAAAAGTATACATAATGAAGCGTTATGAAAAAAATCCAAAGAAGATTTTCACAGATATTAGGTTCATCACAATATGAAGGTTAAGAAATCTGTCTCTGCATGTTATTCCATTTTTTGACATTTTGAATTCTTTTAATTCATGACTGAACTATAGAACAATCATCATATAAAAATATAAATGCCAAGTAATCTGGCCACTAAAAGTTTTTCATTTTATTCGTGAATTCCGGAGTTAGACCATGGATGTGAACACATATTTAGCATGCACATATAGGTTAAATATTAAAAGCATTAAGGCAGTAGTTCCCCGTACCTTATCTAGCTTTCTATTTGTCGATTCAGATCCAGCTTTTTTCTCAGTCGACGAGGTTTTCTTCAGCATGTTTTTAAGAATATGAACGGCAGACTTATTCTTACTCTTTTCTTTCCTTTTTTCTCCCTTATCATTCTTATGTTCATGATTTTCCCTTTGAAATAGCTCTCCCAGTGATGCTCCTTGTTCCTTTTTCTCCAGGGTTGTTTCTGTCAAAGCAAATGTAGATCCAAACAGATACTCCTGCAAGGGGCAGTCAATCAATTCGCTCACATTTGTATCGACCCCTTCGAGTACTTTTCCAGCCAAAGTAATTGTGCTAGCATTGCTGTTTCTCCCAAAATACTCGTCATCTTCTGTTAAAGAATAATACAAAAAAAATGAATTATAGAAAGTTGATATTATAAAAAAAACAAACATTTGCTTGCTTGTACTAACTGCTTGGGCTTTTAGTAGAATTGAAAGTGTAAAGTGTCATCACAGACTCAATTTAATAAAATATAATGGTTTCTCGAATATTTGGTCAGCTTTTTCCAAAAAAAAAAAAGGAAATGAATTTCACCCCATTATTCGATTAAAAAAGAATCTGATTTGCAAAAATACGTAACATTCTTGGGAAATTTGAACAAGTCTGGTATGTATGTGACGATTTGATGGGCTTTTCTGAAAAGAAATTGAAACTAAAATTTGCACTTTAAAAGTTGTTGCTACTAACCAGTAAAGACATCAATCGAGAAGGGCTTGAAATTCCTCTAAAAAGTGTTTAGGAAGTATGGGGATAGAATGCAAAAATCAGAAGACTTAAACAAAAATGCAGTGTGTAAACATATTTATTGTCAAATGAGGTCCCCTTGTGTCTTCACCTATTTTGTCTAGTTTTGTCTACTTGTACTATTTCCTAAGTGTTTAGTAAAATGACCATTTAAACAAAGGTTAGTTCATGTTTACTGTTATATTAAACTATCCTTCTTTAACAAACCCCATACCAGTTTACAGCTTTTAACAATTTTTCACCTCAAATAATTAGAAATTAAACAATCTGTTATAAACACGTTTTATTTTACAGCGGAAAACTGACATTGGATCGTGATTATAGTGTATATAGATTATATAAAAACAATACAGAAATAACCCACGGGTATATGTAGATCACACTTGATCTTCTACCGTATTCCTATAATATTGCTTAGTCCTTAGAAGGATGGACTCTCAAACTGTTAGAAACTCTAGAAAAATATGTTATGAGACTTATGTTTCTTATCTAGAGACTCACTGCACAAGAAGAATAATATTTCTACTTACATAGATCTCTAACCCTAATTAGATTATAATTTAATTAATAAATATTATCTAGTCTTAATTCAAATACTAATATAATATTATCTAATTAATACTTTTATAATCATGGAATAATCTATTAGTAAATATTTGAGAGCACATTATTAAATACTTAAATATCTCATCACATTAAGATTACAGATATCTATCGAGTAAATAAATTACTGATAATTATTTTACTTGACATATTATTTGCTTGACTTTTCCACTTAACTTATTTGTTGTGTCGGATATAAAATCCACTTGCAAAATTTGACACAAACAAAACTTATAAGCTTCTCGAGGGGATAAGAGACGTGAATTCCTTCGATTATAGACACACATCATATAAATAATGTTTCTGCCCAACGTACGGGTTTGTTGACCACAACAAATCTCACACATTGCAAATCAAAACAGTATATATTATAAATATGTGTATCGAAAATAATTTATGGATTAAGAGTATAAGTAATCATAATAATTTTTTAGGTATAATTATTTTATTCCGGTCAGTATCATAAAATAATACCACTTTGTACTGTTCAATATACTCTTAAGTATACTAGCACAAAGAGTCGGAATTCAACCGTTCCCTGTAGTCAAACAGAACCACCAAAACTATGTGCTGCAACTATACCGATAGTTGTCCACTCCATCTAAACTTGTGAACGATAAAATATATTATGTTAGAAGCAGAGATTTTATCTTCCGTGTGCAAGTCGTACTCTACTATTTAGTAACATGTACATAATAAAGACACATGTACATATAAATAACATGTACAACATTGCTCAAAACTATTGTCAAATAAATCATTCATTGTTAATAAATAAATACTAAAATAAAATAAAAAATGATTATGTCTTTTAGTATATCATTCTAACACAATCAACATACTTTCGTCAAATTAATAAATATAAGTGGTCAAAACTAGATGAATAAGAACTCTCAGTTCCATTTTGACATGAAAAGTGAAGCATTCATACATCAAAACGGGTGAATTCTGAGTTCAAAAGTGATAAATTTGTAGTATGGAAATTGTTTAATATGACGGTAGTATGTTGGTTATTTAAATTCTGATTGTTAAAAGTTGTAGGTTGGTGTGGAATTTGTTAACGGTCTATTAACCTTTTAAACAACATGTTTACCTTCATTTCCCAAAGCCTTCTCCAGCTCATCATTGATCATCTTCAGATCATCCTCGGTAACTTCCTCATTTTTTTCAGCCAAGTTTTCAAAAGAAATGGAGAATGTTGGTGTTGATGTTGGGCCAGAACCAAAAGTACCGATAGTGAGGAACCCATGAAAGAGCTCGGAGTTTGCAGCTGATGAGTCCTCGTTTTCATAATCATCTTCCTCTAAGTATTTTGATTCTAAGTCAACAGATAGATTTGTAACATGGAATTCTCTTGGTGTTTTGTTCCAATGCTTAGTAGGGGAGTTCGAATTTTGGTAGCATTGCAAGTCATCCGAAGATGACTGGCGTGAAAGGCAAGTACAAGGATTGCCTGGAAAAAGGAATGTATAAACTTGTAAGTTCTTTTCCCAAGTTAGATTAATGTTAAATTGTACATGCAGAGGCAAGGCAATGCATGGTGGGAAAGTACAGGAGAAATGTAGGAATAAACAAGAGTTAAGGTATCTACATGAAACTGCTATTTGTTAAACCAAGTTTCCCATTTGGGTTGTTTGGTTGCAACTTTAAATCAAATAAGTTGGTTTACTTGGGTTTGAGAAGTAAAACTGGGTTCTCCGAATACTTGTATTTTTTTTCCCGCCTTCCAGGTCACAAAACAAGTATAACGTCAGATTTTAAGCTGGCCAACTAGACGTACTACAGATTATATTCAAAAAACAATAACCTTCGACTAAAATCTGCAGCAAACAAGCATTTGCAGAGCTCTTTGTTAATACTTTAGGCTTTATTTGATAGTCGAGAAATCCAGAAAGGGCAAAAGGGAAAAATCAGAATGTATAAAATCTGAATAAACGCCCGGCTATATTTTCATTACTAGCCAATGTATATTATTGTTAAATCCTTATTTGCCAGAGTATACGAACCATGAAATATATGTTCTTCTGGTCACTTTAGTTGGAAAAATGTTTGAAGATGACAGGTAAAATTCGTAGCGTGTCTTACCGATGAAAAAGTCCTTGAGTGTCTCGTTTCCTCGGAACTTGCGATGCATCCAACCAAGCACCTGCAATCAATAGATGCATTATAAATAGATGTATAAATTAATAAAGGCTTATTAACAATATTCGCATTCAGTTGAAACAGCGATTACCCTCATTTTTTTATTTATCAGTTTACAGATATTTTGATTAACACAACAATAAAGTGAGGATGAAATGAGATAGAGAGCTCTATTAATGGTGTGGATACAACTTTTTTGTTAAGATGATGGCAAAAAAACATTTAGTAGACAATCTTAAGCACTTGCTGTTGAACAGGTGAAAGAAAACATTCAGAAAGTACCAAGGTTTGGTTGGGCATTCAAAGTCAAGCTCGTCACGAGGCCACACGGGCATAATAATAAGTAAATATACATGACTAGAAAGGTTACTTATCAAAATTAGTAGGTTCAGAATTAGTTTGTTCGTATTCATTTTGTTATTTATTTGAGGTATTAAGAATGGTTATAGAAGCTTTTCCCTTCACTGGTTAATGTTTTGGTGTTAATTTCACTTATACACCCTCGTTTCTTGTTTCCTACTAATCTTTTTCCGGTCATTTCACTTTCTGGAATCTCTCCCTCTTTTCTTATTTCCCCTAATATATCTCCTCCCATAGGCGTATTTAGATGTTATATTAAATCTCAGTTTTTGGTACTTATAAGATATACTGCATTTATTTGGTATCCGTTTTATCCTTTAACCTGAATAACATTGAACTTTTAAGCCAGATGATTCAACCTTTTTTCGCAACTTCAATTGGCCAGCTTATTTTCTCAAAAGATACAGCCACACGGGCCTTTTTGTGCATAAAAATTCAAAAGTGGACTCTACGCCACATGTGTTGATCGATGTTGTAAGGTAGCACCCTCTTTTTCTTTTGCACTCTTTTTTGTGGGTGTTTTCCCCCACATTTTTATTTTTCATCAATTAATAAAATAAAAATGTGGGTTTTCCCCACCAATTATTAAAAAAAAAAAAAAACTGTAGACTAGAATTTGCTGCCTGGTCTATGTTTCACTAAATGATTAATAGTTTTATTGCAGACTTGAATCTTGATAACATTTTGAACCATAATTCCCCCATACTTGTTTAGATGGTCTGATGACATTGATTTTAAGAACTCAGTTGTGTTTATTCCAATGCAAGCTTGCTTAATTTTTCTTATACAAGAAGTTTATTTGTATGTAAGAGCCTATATCTCAATCTTTAGTTATAAATAGTGCCAAATAAACTGATAACTCAGGCGAAACCATTTTTCATACAACCTATTTAAGGATAATGAAAACAAATTGTAAGTTTCTTGAACGTACATAACAAAGAAGATGCTTTACCAATTTATTCCAAAAGTCCCAATAGCTTTGTAAAGGTCCAATAGCTTTAACTCAAAAGAATCTCGTATATGATGTACTTTTGTTTCTACTTTGGTTGTTAGTTCACTCGTATCTGATACTTTATTGTAGTTGATGTAATCACTGAATGATCAATACATTTTCTGTGATATTATTTATTTTTTTATCTTCTGCCAAGTAACGAATTCTTACATTTTGGATCTGATGTGTTGATGCAGGTTTGGTCTACCATTACGTGTTGCCTAGCTAAGCAGTAATCGAGATTCTTTTAGATGGAATTTTCTTTTAGAAAGTATAAATTCACTTTAGCTCAACCCCGGTAATTTTTCTTTTACTTCTATTAATGGGTTAAAGGGTCTCAAGTGATTCATGCACTTGATCGCGGCCTCTCTTGATTATAATCAGCAATTTTTTGGTATGATCATCTTCTATCTACTGCTCTTATTTAGTCTTTTTACATTTCCCTTCTAACCTTGGAAAGAAAATGTTGGGTGGGATTTTTAGTCGTTTATGAAGAGTCATGATTAGAAGCATTACCAAACCATACCTATTGTTATGTCAAAATTGACATAAAAATGTACAACAATAGAAACTTGTGGATATGTTTGGCATCTGTAGAGAAAATTTTTGACAGACACACACAATGATTTAAGTTAAAGCTTGATGTCCCATTTAAGGAGCTGTTGATTTTATATGCCAAATTGCCAACTTACCAAATGGGTGATTAATGGCAGACAGTTTGTAGAAGCTTCAAAGTTCAGTGGTGTCTATCCATAATTGAGAAGTCCAAATCTTCTATCCATTTCCGTGTCCACTTGCTTATTTTATCCAAAAAAAATTTCTAAAAAACTTGAAAAAAATTGTACAATTACTATAAGACATGTATCAATACATTCCAATAAAAAAAAATTTAAAGAAAATCCACACGCAATTTATTTTAGAATAAATGTATAAATTAGTGTAAATTAAACATTAAATCTTAGAAAAATTGTCTAAAACAATATTATGTTCAAATGTTTTAAAATTTGAATACAAAATAATATAAAAGCTTATAAATTTGCGGAACAAGTTGTGAAAATTTAAAATTTGAGTGAAAATAAGAAAAGGGGCACGGAAGGGGCTAGAGAATAGGGGGTGGACGATTTGGACTCATAATTGAGGCTTGTTTGGTTGGATCTTTTAATCTCAGCTTAATTTACTTTCTTCTTATAAGATGCCGTAAATTTGGTTGCCAACCCAAGATCTGAGTGCTTTTTGTTCTCGAAGCTTTAAACTGACTGAACGCAGCTTTGTTTTCCAACACTGAATAAGGAACTTATTTGCTTAAACTTGCAACCGCAGCCCTTCATACCATTTGTTTGGAATTCAGTTTCCCCTAATCAAATTTCGCAAGTTTTTTTTTTTTTTTTTGCTTATTGGTTGCATGATCTTTTCCAAATCCTAAGCTGAATGCTGAATGCTGAATGCTGAATGCTGAATGCTGAATGCTGAATGCTGAATGCTGAATGATTGTATTAGACAGTATCAAATAAGGCAACTTATTTCCTTAAAGCTGCAGCCAAACAACCCCTTCAAATCCTTTCTCCACAATACAAAAACAAGAAATAAAAAACAAGAGGAAGAGAATCTAGAACATTATACGAGGGACCAACAAAACAAGAGCCAATTGAAAGGTACTTGTGACTTTATCCTATGTTCCACTTCTGAGCTTCAACAGCCTATTCACTTGAACCTCTTTACAACTCCGAATACTTTCATGCTAGCTAAGAAGACAAATCAGCTGTTGTCTGGGATAGAAGGCCGTGTTTGTTTCTGCAACTGGTTTTTGGTTTTCTTCTAGTTTCCATTGTTTACGGGCTAAATAAACCTAATTTGTACACGAAGTTAGTTCTTGTGTTATTTTCATGCTTATTAAAAATATTTCCATGGGCGAAGCCAGAAATCGTTTATGGGGGTGCCAAAATTTACATTTACTACTAATTAAGTGACATAAAAAAAAACGAGGGATATCAAATTATCGTTTTAACGTATTTTAGTGAAAATACATAGTCAAAAATTGAAAAATTCATAATTTTGAATTATGGGGGTGCCGTCGCCCCCGATGGTCTGCACTTAGCTTCCCCCCTCAGTCCTAGTAAAATTTCTGCTTCAGATTCCACGAAACTGCTTGCTCTTTCACATTTTGAACTTAAGTATCTGCAGGTTTAAAAAAAATAAGTTGGCTTATTTGAGTTTAGAAAAAAGCTCTGTCTATCGGCTTCAGGTTTTAGAGAATTCATGGCAGGGAATACAAAATAGAATTTACTGCAACTTTCAAACAAAAGAATGAGCTTAGAAGCTTCAACCAAATGATCTCATGTTCATGAGGGAACAGTTTTCTCAAGTTTAAGAATTTTAAACTCGACTATTTTATGGAGTTTAATATTATGTCGGCAAGCAATTATACCAAGATGAAATCATAAAAATACAAGAAAAAATTCTGGATGGGGCCATCGGTTTGTCTGAGAGTGGTTGACTCAATTGCCATCTCAACTTTTATGCACCTTGAGGTTAGCCTATTAGATTCTCTTGAATTATATCAGCAAAATAATCACGCATCGATTGTCATATGAAAAGAAACATATCCATCCATATTTTGTTAAGAAACATATCCATCCATATTTTGTTACATGGTGACTAAAATAACCTCATTGAACTAATATCATCATTAATAGTGATTGGATTAGACGCTTGCAAATATAAACTATTAATCTTCTGACAATTTTTTGTGTATTGTACAGATTGAGCTTTGGCGTAGTCATGTTTTGTAATAACACTCACGTCAAATTTTTTTCAGTTTTCCTGGATATGTACAGGATTTGTAATCTCCACCCCATTATGCTTGTATGCAGTGATTCTAAAGACTAATTTGCTTTTCCATTTTAGTATTGTATCAAATATTACCCTTCTTAAAAAAATGAAAAAAAATCTTTATCTAAGACTTGCTTGCTTGCAGCTATTGAACTCAAGCTCATTTGTTTTACCATTCTTATTGTGCAATGCATTGACGGGTCAGCTTAAAAGCTTTATACTGTTTCACTTTTTGCATGAAAATTAGACGTTGAAAGCTCGAATTAGATTAATAAGTTTATCTTATTTAGACAGTTGCTAATAACCCTTTCTGTCACATTTATACGGCGTGCATGTTGTAAAGTGTACTGAAATTCATGTTCCAAATTCTTATATACATTCCCCCATCATGCCTTGTAAAAGTTGATAGAATGAGCATATGTTGTATAACTGTAAAAACAACAACAGAGAAATGTACAAAACTGAGCTTTGGAGCTACCTCACCATCATGTTTCTCTTTGTCTAGAGCATTTGATTTCTTTCCCAAAAAAATGTATGGTCAAAACATCTTCGGCAATTTAACAGGTGTTGATTAATTAGCACCTACCGAATCATTCGTGTAAACTAACGATGAAAGACGCTATGATTAACACGTAAATGGATGATGGTTTATTTGGTGGTTGTGATGCGTTGATGATGTGGAAATTGCATTTTGGTAATTTTTTGTCATCAATGCATAGTTTTTTGTACTCTATGTTTTTTCTTTACAAAAAACTTAGCAGTCTTTTGAGGTTTGAAAATAATCTATTTGCTTGTTTCTAAAACATAAATGCTTCAAAATGTGCCGTCTTACCAAGATTTAGTAGCACACATATTTCGAGTCCCGCCTGTGTCTGTAATAAAATACAATAAACTTGTGGTGTGTAGTGTTTTAAAGGACTCCTCCAAAATGACCTAATAATTTTTCACTCGAAGAGGACACCTAGACTTATTTGAACTGTACAATCAATATGATTATTTGATTGGAAGATAGTAAATGATTTGCCAACATATGAGTATTAGGTAGGAATGGGGTCAGGAATTGCATCTTTGCTTTTTCTCCAGAAATTGTATATACTTCATGAAAAGGGAGGACAGAAAACTGCAATTTAATCGGGTCGGGTTGGGAAGTTTAGCCCCATGTAGTAGGCCGACAGGAAGCCCAGATATCCAGCTAGGAAACATGGGCTTGAAAGGAATCCTTACTTGTTGAACAATGGGTTGTTAAAGTCTCGACTAATGCTTGAGATTATGCGAGCAGTTGAACAGTGGGTTGTTAAAGTTTCAACTCGTGTTCGTTTATATTCTAACGAATTGAGCTTGAACAAAATAATAGGGCTCGTGTTAAGGTTTAAACTCGTTTAATTATTCTAATATATTTTTTTACCATATATTTATTCATACTTATTTAATAACTAAATAAATAAGGCGGACAATGGTTAAAACTTTTCACTTTGTAAATAAATTTCTTATTTTAAATTATATCAGTTTAGATGAAAACTCAAAATACTTACTTGTATTATTGACCATCTTTAAATATATTTTAATTTAGTATAAAAAAAAAATGCTAGCGAAAGATACCAAACGGGCCTAAAACGTGCTGGGAGTGGATCGTGAACACGCTCTTCAAAAAGCATCAACACACCAATTATTACTAATATGCTTGCATTTTGATTTTATAATAATAATTAGATCAGTGCGTAATTGTTTTTTTTTTATATATATATATATTATTTTGTGTATTTTTTAAATATTTATCTAACCCAATTTATAAATCTGGATTTGGACATGGTTTGTATTAAAAAACAGCATAGCAGTGATTTTAATTGAATTAGTGTCCTCGTTCTTTTGGTCTTAAAAATTGACTCAAATATCAAAACTGAGATTAACTTCTTTTTTTCGTAACTGCGTATTTTCCAAGATGTATGTATTCAAATTTACGTAATGATGCCTGGATTAATTGTTTGCCATAAAAGAGAGGAAAATGATACATAATTTTAATTTGCAATGTACTATAGCCCTATATAGGGTTACATGTTTTGTGGCATCTTTTTATAGCTTGATGTAAATAGGTGCAAGATATCATGAGAACAACGCAAATATGCCAATAATATTTCACTTTTAATTCTGACAAATTAGTTTAACTTCTGACGTTTCATTTCAATCCATGCATGCATGTTTATAATCTTTGAACACTTGCCTCAATAGGGTTGGTCTAAATACGTACTTGCACCGACTTTAAATAAGGTTTATTTTCATCATCATCATAAAGATTACAGGTTCGATTATTATCTAGATAAAGCGTGATAATTAATTTAACACTCACCACTCGCTTGTACCCCGATATTTCAAGAATCTTACGAGCGGACATATTAAATGGATGGAGATGATACCAACATTGTCAGGCCCGCTCTGATAGCATATTAGAATTCATATTCATTTATCATTAAAAAGTATCATAATGGTAAGGATTGATATATCTTTATAAAGTATAGGCTTGATTATTATCTAAACTTATCTAAACGATGCGGTATAATTAATCTAACAAGCAATGCATACTATTTTGATCACCGTTATTACATATGTGAAACTCTTTACTCATCGACTTCACAATTAAAGAAAGAAATCTCATTATTTGGTAAGCCTTTTACCATTTGTTCCAACATTTAAATCCAAAACCGATGGTTGCGTTTTAATACTTTCACTCTCCATTTCGTGGGGTTTGTTTGTTAAGATTTCTATTAATTAGTGCTTTATAAATACTTTTAAAAAACAAATTGTTTTCCAAGAACCTTATTTCCTAATGATATTATATTTGTGGTAAATCTTGTATCAGTATTAAGATAGTGGTTAATTAGCCTTATTGTTCATCAAGAGCAACATTTACATGATTATGTATTACAACAATTCGTTGAATACTTTTAACGTATTAAATACGAATACTACACATTCTAAGGAAACAAGGTACAATTGATAAACCTGATTGTTCATCAACCGCACTTTATACATGACGAAATGATAAATTAACACCTTTAATTTACGTACTAACATATCTAAATACTAAGAATGTGTTTCATACTTTAATAAAACATAGGTGAAATAAATAAATAAATAAATAAATAAATAAAACATCTGTAAGCCGATGGCCTTCCTAGCTAATTCCGTAATTGAACGTGACAAAATTAACATGAATTAATTAATACAAACAGATGCAAAAACCATATGAAGTTTTCACGTTACATAACAAAAATATATCATTTGCATTAATGTACGTAATAGTATATATATATTTTTTATGATAATTAATGTAGTATTGGTTATGACTTATGATATGTATATAAGGCAAGAAGGAATAGGAAACGGCAATTTACATGTATAATATAACTATATTAAGCATAAGCATATATATACACTATTAGAAGGCATAGTCACAAAATCAATTGAACAGTAGAAACTAGCAAACATGAGTACCAAGGTACGTACGTAAGACTTTTTTTTTTATATTAATTATGTGGATATTATTTTTTGGTTTAGGTTGCCATGATTATTTGTGAAAACAGATAAACATATTTAAACAATGTTTATTTGGTGATCATGATTGCTTTAATTTTAGTTTATCCTCCAATTTTTCATTGAAATTGTAACCTGTGTTTATTGGAGTTTAATATTTTCTCTATTTTTGGCAGAAATTTTATGGAGAAATATGTTTGGTTTTCCTGAAAAATTTGAAGAAAAACCGGTTAAGAAATTTGGAATTCAAGATGTTGGTTTTGTAGAATACTTAGGATTTGTTTGGTTGCAGCTTTTTAATCTTAGTTTGTCCCTTTTATTTTTTCCTTGTTTATGGCATCTGGTAAGTTATTCTGAAGTTTGAGGTTTTCATTTTCCATATCTAGCCTGAAGAAACTAGCAGAAGTTAAATTTCTTGAAATTGCTACGAAACACGTCCTTAGTTGTGCCTACGGATTAAATAGTATTTTTTATTTTTTTTCGGTAAGTTAAATAGTGTTCTTGTTTGTGTACGTTTCACCGTCTAGTTTCTGCCTCTAAACTGGACATTGGAAATTTGTGCAGAAAGAGAGCAACAATGGGAATGGAAAAAATTCACAAAATAATGAGGGGGTGATTATAATGGGGATCTTTATGCACTGCCAGGGCTGTGCCGAAATGGTGACAAAGTCCTTGAGGGGATTTGAAGGTGATTTTAAATGTTTATATCACGTTTATACAAAATCGTACTTAGTATATATTAATATTATGTTTTTAATTTTGATCATGCATTACCAAATGTGCGGATGTTTATCCAATTCTTGTGGATTTGAATATACTAAATGCAAGAGCTATTTTATTTTAATCATCTAAAATTTAATATATATATGTGTATATGCTCTGCGGGCGCGCACACACGCTATATCTGCTCATTACATACCTTGATATTTCCATGTATACATATGGTCTGTTTGGTGGTAAAGATTGAGGAAAATAAGCTATCTTATTTTCGAGCGCTACTGAGAGTGAAAAAATAGTTGCCTTCATTAAGGTTAGAATTTTTTTAGTCGTTTTGGATGAGAATATCTAAAATCTCAGTTTTCTTACTTGGCAACAATATAACTGGTGTCTTTACCAAAAAAAAATATATGAGCTTTGGGCTTGCAACTAACCAAGTTATTATCTCTTCGATCAAAATTTCCTGTTAAAATTCTATGATCAAATTATATCTGAGTTCTATACATATAACATATACCACAGTTTGAGCACAGACTGCACTTCATGTGGAAAGATACATAATATATATTGCTACTTATTTTTTCTTCAGGAGTTGAAACTATAGAGACCGACTTGAAGAACCACAAAGTTACAGTAAAAGGGAAAAAGGCTGATCCGAAAAAGGTCTTCGATAGGCTTATAAAGAAGACGGGCAAACATGTGACACTTATTTCTCCTAAATTAAAAGATAAGAAAGAAGAAAAAAAGGAACAAAAAAAACAAGAGGTATTATCAATTTCATCCTTACAATACATGTGGGAGTCGAAAATGATTGCAAGTTTTTGCTTAAATTCTGGGTTCGTTTAACGCAATAGCGCTATTGTTGCCTTGAAAAGCACATTTCAAGTAGTAAATAGCTTCAACTGTAGTAAATCAGAGTTACAAAATTGATTTTCTTATACTCCATCGCCATATTACGTGTTTTTTGGGTTTCGGATTCAAATATGTGTTTGTGCTTTGCAGCCTAAGGTTATCGAAGTGGTTCTCAAGATTTTTATGCATTGTCAAGGTTGTGCAGATGATATCAAGACTTGCCTTTACAAAATGAAAGGTACTTTTGTAATATGAAATGGAATGTTACCAAGTGATTTTTTATTTTTAACATGAATGGCTAGCTTTGATAAATCTAATTTTATCGAGTAAAATTACTCTATATTTAGAGCCCTGTCAATATTGCTTGTTTGTATGTTGTGTCTTAACTTATTTTATTAAGTAGCTTTATGTCAATATGAGTAAATGTGATTTGAGAAAGAGGAAGAAAAATAAGGCTATTAAATAGTGTGACACCAATGAGCAACAAATCAACCTCGAAGTTTGAACTAGTGACACCAATGAGCTATTCCTATAAAAAGTCATGTGATTTATAAAAAAAAAAATAGCAAAGCATAGCTAAAACGTTATTGCAAAAACTCCTGAAAAGCGTGTAAAAAGGCATAGAAGCGTAAGCTTTTTCTGTGTCAAAAACAAGAGAAGTGTAAAAGACTAAGTTTTTCCAGCATTGATTGAGCTTTTTAAACAGTGTATATAAGGCTAAAATTTGAATCAATCAGCTAATTCATGTCTATTTAAAGATAAATAAATGTATTACTATCATGTATGTTCACATTGTCAGAAGATTCACAGTCCTCAAAGTTCAATAACAAAGACAGATAACTAGAAGAACTCATTGTTTTCTTTTTTAACACTTCATCATAATATTAGATACTAAAATATATATCATTGAGAAGCTACTTCGTATGCAAACTTGCATGTTTATAAATAAGACTTGGGATATTATATATGCATGCAGGTGTTCAGATTGTAACGACGGATTTGAAGAATTCGCAAGTAACTGTCAAGGGCACTTTTGAATCGGCAAAACTAATCGAGTTTGTAGAGAGAAAAACAGATAAGCATGTTACAATAGTCAAACAAACACAGGCAGCTAAAGATCCTCCAGCAGCCAAACAAACATCGCCTGCGGAAAATAAAAAAGGACAGAAAAATGAGAAAGAAGGTGGTAAATTCGATCACCACACGTATTACCAGATTTACCCTCCTGGACTGGTCTATGCTCCACAAATATTCAGTGACGAAAATCCCAATGCTTGTTCAATTATGTAAAATAGATCAAGGGTTCTCTTGGTGGATTTTCTGTTCTCATTTTTCGAGGCCATGACCATGTTTGGTTGCATCTTTTAAGCAAAGAAGGTGGATTCTTTGAGGTTGCGGCAAAAAACATGTTCCCTAGCTTAGAGCTTCTAACTTTTTTATGGAAAAAAATAACAGAACATCACCTTTTAAGTTGATCAACCACATTCAACTTTTCATCATTAAAACAAAAAAACTGAGCTTAAATCTGCAACCAAACAATGTCTTTATAGGACGTTAGTAATAGCACAAAGACAAAAGAAAATACATATCGATTACCAAGAATCTGAGTCTATGAACAATTGGCCAATTTCGATCCGTTTGAAGTTGTGAAATGCTTGTTTTATCTGAAGTTGTCAAAAGAATCGGTCATATATATATATATATATATATATATATATATATGTCTTAACTTGATCATGTTATAAGATCTGTTATGGTCTTATGGATATAATTCTACGAAATGACAGTAAGAGGGATCATGTACCACACATTATCAAAAAAACCGGAAGATCTTTGCATAATATGCCATTTACCTGTCCTGTACCGGCCTATGCTTATCATTTGAATTGTTGAATATGAAGAAACAATTAGGCAAACAATTATGCTCATTCCCATTTAAGTTAAAGTGTTCAACATGTCTTATTAACTTTTCTTGAAGTTATAATTTATCGCAATGTATCTGTAGACTAGTCATGAGGCGCCCAAGAGACCTTTTTTTACTTCAACACTTTTTTGAGGGCTTTAGGTTAAAAGTACGGAAAAAAAAAACGATGAAAATATATTGTTTCACCACCTAGACGCCTTCACATCGCCTCGACTCCTCTCCGTGACTTCTGTACATTTCTTTCCTTTATTAAAATCGAAAATAAGAGTCGATATAAGTTGAAATATCAGCAAAAAAATTAAAATCTCTACTGTATAAACATAAATTTGACCTGCAAAATTTGTCTTATTCAGCTTAAACAAATACTCCAACTGAAACTTGTGTTTTCTTAACATGTAAAAGGAATATACTTTCTGTATTGGAATTGAGAAAAGACAAAAAAGAAGTGATATTTGTAAGCAAACAAGGTCGAGTTTATATTAGTTGAGTTTTATGGATGTAGAAGCATTTATTAAGATAGTAGTAAAAGTACCGAATCACTCCGAAATAGTGACGATATAATGAGAGATTTTTTGACAGAGACTCTTGCAGAGACTTAGTATTAATCATTGATTTACCCTTGTATATATGATCTGATGGTCTACATTAAGTCTCCACGAGAGCCTATGTCAAAAAGTCTCTATTTATATCACCACTCATATAGAAATTTCAGGTTTGTTATGGTGCAAACACAATATTCCTTTTTATATTTAAAATTAAGGTAAACCATTTTAAGGTTCGGTTTCGTCTTTTTACAGTATTAGCTGAAGCTAATATTCTTCACATATTCTTTTATAATGTAGTAGCTTTTTCCAACGTATCTGTTATTGCTACTTTAATACTATATATGTTGTTAAGTTTAATTTCATTTGAATAGTGGTTTTCCATAAGTTTCTTGATTATTTATGTTTTCTGGATGTATGTGTCTACTATCAATTATCTAGGTTGTTGAATGACACATATGTCAAAATATATATACTTTTCCTAAGTTTAAAATATTGTACCAATAAATTAAATATATCGGAGGAATCGCTTGCGACAAAGGGGTTAGTCTGAAAAATTCCAGATTTGAAGCTTTAATAATTTCCAATTTCCGTGACACTTTTCATGTAATCAAGAATTTGCATGGCATTCATTCCTAACCCTATTTGAATGGACAAAAAATGATATCTTTATTTAGTGGTTTAGTGGAAATTTGAAAGAGTTTTACCTTGACAGTACATATCATAAGTTATAATCGTTAATTTATTGTTAAATCAAACAATCATTGACATATTGTCAAAGCAAAACACATATTCTCAAGGTAAAATCCTTGATAAAAGTGAGTGACACGGTATGTCAAACAATTTGCATCATTTTTATAAGAGTAAAATACCAATAAGGGGTTTGATTATACTTTACTATCACAAACTATGAACTTTTTTATTAGTACCGTGAACTTTGATTTTTTTTAGTTTAGTGAAATTCCGTCAACTCTGACTACTGTTTTGGTCATTTCATTACAGTAGTTTCAATAAGACTAACGTTTGGTAAAAAAAATAATAGACGGAATTGTAAAAAAAAAACTAATGTTTCAATAGGTACTAAATGGAAAAATCCCTCTTTCTCTTTCTATACGACGCAATTTAAAATTCCGATTTGAATCCAACATAGAAGTAAATAATCGATTAGAGCCATTGACTGCGTTTATTCTGGTATGTCTGTTATGGGTTTTACGAGTTTATACCGAATACACATAGCAGCAAGCGGACTTTGCCACAGCTACCGCTATTTTTGGGAAACCAAAAGAGCTACCGAAGGAAAGAGGTGCTGTCTCTCCCTTGGCCTTTGGAGAGGAGAAGGCAAAGAAGAAAACGTCCTTCGCGCAAGTTTTTTTCCTTTCCTGGGCCCTTCGACCCAGTGATTAGGGCTGGGCGAAAAACCGAAAACAGAACCGAAAAACGAACCGAAAAAGAACGAAACCGAAAAACCGAAAAAATTTCGGATCGGTTTCGATTTTCAATAAAACCGAACCGAAAAAAATCGAAACCGAAAAAGACCAAAACTTGACCGAAAAAACCCGATTTGGTTCGGTTTAAAAAATAAAAAAGACCAAAACCGAAAAAAACAAACAAAAAAATATTATCGGTTTCGGTTTCGGTTTTGCTAAAACTCGGAGAAGGTGATAGTAAACGAAAAAATGAAAATAGTTAAAAAAGAAAAGAAAGAAAGACAAAAGCAGCCTTTGGGAGATACAAAAGGGAAAGAGAGACCAACTTCTTTCTCCCTCGTAGTATCCGTAAGCCAACTTTATAACATATTACAATATATATATATATATAACACATACTTATTCACTTATTCACTTATATATATATATATATATATATATAAGAGAGAGAATGGGGACGATTTCTACACCAGCAAAGTGTGTTTTGTATAACCCAACAACATTTAATTATTCCATTCATCGCAACAATACTATTCATTTTTCTTATTTTTCTCATAAACCCATTTCCATTTTTAATAAATCTCATTCAACCTTCTATGTTTTATCTTCCTCTCAAGATGGTTAGTTCCCTCTTTCACTGTTTCTCACTTCTCACTTACATTTTTTTATTTTTATATATGCAGGCAGTTGCGGAACTAGAATTGTTTTCTCGTAGCTGAAAGGAAATTTTTCATTTTTTTTTACATGGTTTAAATGTTAAACTATATGATAGAATTTTTTTTAAAAAATTATTTCGGCAATTTAGTTATATAGTCAAAGTTGCGCGTCGTTTCGTATAGGACATATAAATTGATACGGAGGGAGTATATGTGGTGTGTGTGTGTGCAGGCAGTGGCAGAACTAGAAATGTTTTTTTTTTTTTTTTTGTAATTATGGGGTGCTGAAAGGCTAAAATCGATAAAAATAATAACTAAGATACATGGTAAAAGATCGATTTTTTTTTCGATATGGGGGTGCCAGAGTCTCCTTTTAGCTCGTTAATAGTTCCTCCACTGTGGCGTGGAATGAACTCGGTAGAGAGTAGAGACAGTCGGGGCAGTTGACTTTCATTTTGATAAAAAAATGATGAAAAAATTAGAAATTTCTATGTATTTTGATTAAACCTTTAAAGTTCCTGGTTCCGTCCATGTGTGTGTGTCTTTTATGGTTATTGGAAATTGATTATGTGAATAGGATTCCCATTTTATTGGACCTTTTTGATTGATAGAATGATAGTAGTAGTCGGATGTGATTTGGAAGTGTTTACCTAAAGATTGTTTGGATCGAATGTTAAGCAAATAAGTTATTTTTTTGAGGTTGAGGAAAACGTGCCTTGATTAAGCATAAAGCTTTCTAGAATTGCAAAATGCAGAGTAACTTACTAGTAACATAGCAAATGGAGTAATAATAATAATAATGTAAACGACCTAAACTTTGCATTTGCAACAAGCCTAAATATGACATTTTCTCCATCGGCCTAGTGTCATTAATACAACCATTAACCATGCCTGTATTGTGCAATTCGTTCGAGTGATCGTATCACTCGGATCGATATTTCCTTGATTTCTTGAAAGCACGCTAAGCTTTTTGCTAAATGTAATCGAAAGCATGGCCTCAATGTGCTCCGCTCCCAAGGCGGTTAGGACGCTCATAAACAATTCTTATGTATGTGTACATATATGTGTAATGTGTGTGTGTGTGAGAAGTATTAAATATGATTTTGCCACTAGAATTTCAACTTTATTGTGCCTTCTTGATTAATTTGGTTAGCTGTCTATTAGTCATCTGATGTGATTCCAATGTGGTGTTTTGTGGATTGCTTGGATGATGCTTTTAAGCAAATGAGTTTGCTCTCTGAGGCTGAGAAAAAAAATGTGATCTGCGTTCGTTAAGCATAAAGCTTCTAATAAAGGCTAGATATTCGAAAAAGCTCGGTTTTAAAGATGACCAACTAGTATAACTTACAAGTAAAAAAGCAATATATATAGGCTTAAAATTGCAACCAAACAAGCCTAAAGATGACAACTGTTGTCCGTTGATACGAATTGAAGTTTCATTTTTCTTTCTTTTCAGTTTCATATTTCTATTCTAGTCTTTATTGGAAACATTGACTTCTCTAGGTGACTCACATGGCTGTGGCTATTGCTGCAGTATAATTAATCAGATATGGTTTTTTATTGTCAACAAGCTGCAAAGTAAGAGTTTTCTGCCCTTTCTCAGTCCAATAATTGCTTTAGCCAAGATGTTGTTTTCCTAGCAAATTAGACATCTTGAGGGAACGCACAATGAGCATATTTGATTCAGTATCAAAGTTTTCATGCGTTAGGTAGCTAGCAAGTTTATGAGATTGTGGACAACAGGACAAGTATATCACGTATAGCAACTTTGACTATTCAGTTTAAGGTTTAGTTTTAGTTATAGTGAGGAGCTCTAGTTCATAGAAAATGTGTTGAAATTGAGCAACGAGATATTTAACTAATTATGTTGATAACGGGTTTTTGACATTGTAAACTTTCACTTAAAAATATGATTCGTTAAACTTGATGAGTGGACTTGTGTTAATAATCAACTCGATATTTAATCTTTTTTCTTTCTTATAAAGCTACAAATTAGCATCTTTGTTATAAACTCCATTTTATGGTCCTCAAACATTTTACTCCCTTCCTTGTCGGCATTTATGTTCAACATTCCCCTTCTATATGGTAGTGATTATGGTTTTGTTTGGACCGTCTTTTTTTTTTTAGTATTATCAATCAATAGTTAATAGTGAGTTGATCATGTTTTTGTCTTGGCCACAGGAGCTACTGCTGCTGAAGTTTCCCCAACTGAAGGTGAAGTTCCTTTGGAGAAATATAAAGATGGGTTGTCTTCCATTAAAAATCCTCTGGATTCTAAAGATATGATTGTGTCTAGCGCGGATAAAGATGAATCTACCGTAAGTATCACCGTGGTTGGAGCCTCAGGGGACCTAGCAAAGAAAAAGATATTTCCTGCTCTTTTTGCACTGTACTACGAAGGTTGCCTTCCAGAGGTTTGTTAATTTTATTCACTTTCACCCCCTTTCCACAGTGCTTACTAATTAATTATATTTATGTGGATGTATAAATGATTGATGAACGTTATAAGTAGTGTAAAACTGATGTTTTACAATGCTTAATGTTAATATAAACAACAAAGTGTAAACATAAGGAGACTACGGCTTTGTTTGGTTGCAGCTTATAAGATGAGATTTTTGTTTTTCTGCGTAAAAACTGGACTGTATTTGGTTGACCAGCTTAAAATCAAAAAATTTCTGTTTATTTTTTGCCGGAAAAAGCTGGATCAACTTGGCTTTTTTCTTAACCTAAAGAAATTTAGCTTATTTGCTTAAAGTTGCAACAAAAGAAGCCTTATGCTAGATCAATTGGGAAATGATGAGAAGCCAGTTTTGCTTATGCGATTGACCGTGGAGGGTGAGAAAGCGTCTTCATTTGTTAGTTGAAATATGAGCATTATACTCTTTTCGCCTCACAGATCATTTATGCTTCCTTATTGCAAGCCCAATAGCCCTTAAAAAATGTACTTGCTTGATTGATCAATGAGTATGAGGATATATTATTCACAAACTGTAAAAACTTAGTCTGGCTAAGTAAGCTTTCCTAAGTGGGATCACTTAACCACTTACTTTTAGGGATAAAAGAATATTCTGTTTCAGTTTGATTACAATTTACAATAATGATGTGGATCTGACTTTTTACTGAGGTAGACGGTAGTCTGGCCAAATAAGCTGTTCATTGGGTTGATTAAACCATATCAAACAAACTCAACCTAAGAGCATAACTTGTTTCTGTTTTGAACTTGAATACCTTCACTTTATATAGTTTTGTTGTTAGTCATTATACTTGGAGTAAAACATAGTTAAGCTAAGAACATGCTTGTTTTTTTTTGCAGCATTTCACTATTTATGGTTATGCTCGGAGTAAAATGACAGACGCGGAACTTAGATACATGGTTAGCAGAACACTTACTTGCCGAATTGATAAAAGGTGAACCTGGCTCTTATTTTTTATATTTTTGCATTTGATGTCGAATTTTATTTTTTGTATTTATATGGTTCAAATCTTTTTAACTTGGTAATATATTAGAATTCAATTTTTTTTAATTTTATGTCTTTTTGTTGTCTTGAAGGGAGAATTGTGACTTAAAAATGGAGCAATTTCTTGAAAGATGTTTCTACCACTCTGGCCAATATGATTCCCCAGATCATTTTGCTGGCCTTGATAAGAAACTCAAAGAGCATGAGGTATTTGTTTATTTTATAATTTTGATCATATTCTGACTACAAAAATAAGTTAATTTACTGTCTTTAAACTAGCAAAATGCTGAATAATGCAGCTTATCAGGAGAAAATGCGGTGTAATATAATAAAACTGCTGAATAATGTAACTTATCTTAAGGAACAACTCCCATTAAATGACATATTTTAGACTTAATTCCGTTTAAGTGTAAGTGAGAATTTTTCATTTCAATGTAGTGGCAGAGTAGACTACTTATTTAGTATTTTATATCCATAATCATTTGTTGGATGTGTGCCCATCAAAAGTGAAATTAGTTTGTGAGTTGAATGTCAATCAAATATTAGTATGTTGAATTGTCCATCAAAAGTGAAATAAAGTTTGTCAATAAGAAATATCTTGAAGTGTGTGCCCATCAGCAGAAGTTGTACTAACTGAAAACTAAGTCCGAAATATGTATCTTAATGCTAATTTTCTACAATCTAAAGTAATATGAGGTACTCTTTGTATACTTATCTGCGTGCCATTATCAACGTATTGACCTGCAGGGTGGAAGGATTTCTAATCGCCTTTACTATTTATCAATTCCACCAAATATATTCATTGACGCTGTTAAATGTGCGAGCCTCTCGGCTTCGTCTTCAAGTGGCTGGACAAGGGTAATTGTGGAAAAACCCTTCGGTCGAGATGCTGAATCCTCAGCAGCATTGACAAAATCTCTCAAACAATATTTGGATGAAGATCAAATATTCAGGTAACTGAGTTTGTTTTGTGTTTCATGGCTTGTTTGGAGAAAATACTGATCAGGAAAACTTGGCGGGAAAAAGAAAAAGATGATTCTGCTTCTTATGTATAATATTAATATGGGAAGAACTCAAGCAAGATTTGAGGTCATTGAACAAAAAATTGAACTAACTTTCGCAGTTATTTTGTTGTTGTTGTTGTTGTTGTTGTTGTTGCCTAGAAAAGTTTCGCAGTTATTTTGTTGTTGTTGTTGTTGCCTGTCCAATTACGTTCCTTTTGACGGATACAAAATTTTCCATGCGACTTTTATTGAATTCTTTTATTTATGTAGTCTTTAAATTACAAAAAGTATGATGAGTAAATAAATTAAACAGTTATATCACTGAAAAGTTCTACATACATTGACGTGACTCAAGATATATCGAGACTAAATCCTGAAATAGCCGTAGTGAACACCCTCTTAGTGAAATAACACAATCCGATTGGTGATGAGTTGAACCAAACAAGACATGCTTCATTAGGATTTAAACAAACTCATTCGGACCCTCGAAAAGTGACCAAGCGTTCACAAAAATTCACTGAAGTGGCCGGAAACAACCGGACCGCAACCCGGCCTCATTCGACCGTTTGCGGTCCGTCACGATTTTCACCAATATGAAGGCGAGACGTGTCATGAAATTCACTACCACTTTTACTTATAAACTTAAACATTGAAATGACTCTATTTCTTTTGATGCCGTAATCATCCTTAAGGGATTCAGATAAATTGCAGATGAATCACCCAGTCTTCATAGTTTGCACTAAGCTCTCATAGTTCTCAGTATTTGCATATTACCGCTAGTACTAGGTTCATAACTTGATTCACCATTTTCTGATTGTTTGTGCTCCCTCTCTATTGTATCCTAGTTGGATTCATTACATTTTACACTAAGAAGCAGCAGCTTTTTGGTGGGGCTGTATTGGTTACATGATCCTTGCTTGTATAATCTTTGTTTGCAGAATAGTTTAAAACATTGCACGATAAATTTGATTGATGTGAAATAATTTTCCAGGATAGATCACTATTTGGGGAAGGAATTGGTCGAGAACCTCTCAGTGCTTCGCTTTTCAAATCTTATATTTGAACCATTATGGTCAAGGCAATACATAAGAAATGTGCAGTTTATATTCTCTGAAGATTTTGGCACTGAAGGACGAGGAGGGTAATACTTCTATATATTATTATATGGTTTCATCTATGATTTTAGCATGCTCTTTAACTCACAAGTTTTGTTAATATTCTAATTTCTCAGATACTTTGATAATTATGGGATAATAAGAGATATAATGCAAAACCATCTTCTTCAGATACTCGCCCTCTTTGCTATGGAAACCCCAGTCAGTTTAGACGCAGAGGATATTAGGAATGAAAAGGTATCTTTCTCTCTTTCTTTTCGAGGAATTATTTTGGCCTTCTAATTCTTGAAAATACCATTTCATTTGATGAGATGGCTGTTTGTGTTCTAATAATTGGTTAATATTCTAAAATTACGTTAAACACAATGATTTAAAACGCGAAAGAGTTTTTGCATGTATTCTCTAAAGCGTAAGCATTGACGTGTAAAGGGTCATTTAGGCATGATTACTATATCTATAGAAGTATCAATTGTTAAGACGTTTTTGCATAGTTCAATTTCATTAAGTTCAAAACTCAAAGGCAATCAAACACAAAAAGAGTATAGTTTTATGCTTATTCTTATAACAAAGAAATAATTGATTTATAATCTGCAAAAATAAGAAATGCAAACAGTGAAATAAGCAAGAATAAATTATAATTGATTTCAATATTTATAATTGATCACATGATTTCTTCGTTTATAGCAAGGAATTTAGATTTATGCTTATGTTTTTTTGAGAAGTAGCTTAAGTTAGCTATTCTCAATGTTCTTTGCTTTCTGCCTCATTTTCTTGAATGAACTTTTACACTACGAGAAGAACTTTTTGCGATAAACTGACTTGGGTTTTCTTTCTGCCTTGTTTGATTGCAGCTTTTCAGCTTGTATATTTTTGCTTAGAATCGGGATTGCATTTGGTTAACCAGCTTAAATGCTGAAACTTTATGCCTAAAAAACCTAAAGTTTAGAGCTGAATGAAGATAGCTTTTTCATAAACTCAACCAACTTATTGGCTCAAAAGCTCAACCAAAAAAGCATTATTACCTATACTATGAAAAGACAGCTTTAAGGTGCTTCTTTGTAGTGTTTTTTTAACAACAAAGCGCCAAACCATATTTTTTGTACAAGTATTAATGATTTTTTATGGAAATCAGGTGAAAGTTCTTCGTTCCATGAGGCCTTTGCAACTTGAGAATATGGTGGTTGGACAATACAAAAGTCACACGAGAGGAGGTGTTACTTATCCGGGATATACCGATGACAAAACTGTACCAAAAGACAGCCTGACCCCTACTTTTGCCGCAGCTGCCCTTTTTATTGACAATGCTAGATGGGATGGTGTCCCTTTTCTAATGAAGGCTGGGAAAGCTTTAAATAGCAAAAGGTTTGTTAATCTAAGGCCTTATTTGGTTGCAGCTTTTAAACCTAGGCTGAATTTAGTTAACTAGCTTTAAACCCGAGCTTTTCTGTTTTTTGCCCTGAAAAACTCGAAGCTTTTAGCTGGATGAACCCAGCTTTTTTTCGCACATAAAAAATTCCAGCTTAGTTGGTTGAAAGCTGCAGCCAGAGGAAGCCTGAACCTTTGTCAAATATGGATAATGCTTGAAAGATTCTTGTTATTTGGACCTGTTTTGTTTTCTTCTTTAGACTCTATAAAACCTTCCTTATAACTTGTTAGTAACTCATAGAATTGGTTAGTCTTCCAAAATTCCAGACATACACTACCGTTTGGGTAGATGTTTCCATACTAAATGTTGCCAAATAAGTGGAAACTTCCTCTCTGTGATTTTTTCTTCACAAAGTCAATTTTTCTCTAATTGTTTTGGCATTTAACCAGTACAATTCTGTAGGTTTGTATTTCTTTTAAAGGAGTTGTATCATGATTGGTCAAAGCAGGAGGTACGGAAATAATTGGCCATCTTTGATTGAAGCTAAATAAGTCCCTTTTTTTTCATTTAAGTTTAGTTGACCAGCTTTGAAGCTGAGGTTTTCTGGTTCCTGTCCTCAATAGAGCTTTGAGTTGGATGACCCCATCTTTTTTGTGAACCTTACAGATCCAGCTTATTTGCTTAAAAGCCAAACAAGCATAAAATATAGTTTAAATTACATGGACTACTCTGCCTGGCGATGATTAAACCATTTTTTCATCCATAAGCTTCTACGCGATTATTCTGTACATCTGATTTTCTGTTGTATGTTCTTACCAGTGCCGAAATTAGAGTACAGTTTAGACATGTTCCTGGTAATTTATACAACCGCAACTTTGGGACTGATCTTGACCAAGCAACAAATGAGCTTGTTATCCGTGTACAACCAGATGAAGCCATTTATCTAAAGATAAATAATAAGGTGCCCGGACTGGGTATGAGATTGGACCGAAGCAATCTAAACCTTCTATATTCTACAAGGTAATATCTCTTGTGCGTTTTATCAGGGCTTCAAGAAGGTTGTACTTCCATATTCTGGTGTTAATTGAAATAAAAGCAGATGCTTCCTCGTAATAGATATAGAAACAAATAATTTCACATGTTTGTAATTTGTATATTAAAGTTGTCAGGACGAGGTTTGAGTCCTAGTTTTGAAAAACCATATACCCAAAATAAATATAAATATTGCAATGCTGCAAATATCATAAATCATGATACTTAATGCACCCGAATCCAGTCTTTGAATGTTATGAGAAAATCTACACTTAATTTAATTTACTGTGTCCGTCTGTGAAGGTTATTTGGAAATCTACACTTTTTTCTTAAACATTGGAAGCGCCCTCTATTCCCGTCAGAAGTCATATCAATCTGCCAGATATAGGTTTGCTAATTATAGGTTTGCATAAACCTACAAAATTTAGCAATTATTAGTACACAGTACACACTAACAT
The DNA here is from genome assembly GCA_963682055.1 of Primula veris. Lineage (NCBI taxonomy): Eukaryota > Viridiplantae > Streptophyta > Magnoliopsida > Ericales > Primulaceae > Primula > Primula veris. The sequence continues at coordinate 11,343,806 of OY821741.1, read as the reverse complement.
TACATTATTTGGTGATCTAGTAGACCTAGTCTACCATATAGAAAACAAAATCATAGGTGGGATATTAATTCAAGTACGAAAACGAAATAGTTAAACACTAACCTATCATGTTTCTAATACTTTGTATGCTATTATCACATTTTTTCCTCTTCTAGTTCCCAAACTAGCGTTCTTTATCTATACAAAGGCGAAAAAAATGCTACCTTCCAAAGAAAAGAGCGAAAGCGTACTAATTGCTACTTTTCTAGGTTGATGTTGATATGTTACTGAACAGCACTGCAATTTATCCAAAATTTCTATATATCTCTGATCGTTAGTACAGCTCCTTGAACAATATTGGAAGAAGTTACGATCTGAGATTCTGAAATATCATGTTACAATTTCTTTTGATTTTTAGGTACTCTAAGGAGATCCCTGATGCATATGAAAGACTTCTCCTTGATGCTATAGAAGGAGAGAGAAGACTGTTCATTCGAAGTGATGAACTTAATGCTGCTTGGTCGCTCTTTACACCTGTACTTAAAGAGCTAGAAGATAAAAAATCAATTCCTGAATATTACCCTTATGGCAGTCGAGGTCCTGTCGGAGCCCACTATCTTGCAGCCAGATACAATGTTAAATGGGGCGATCTTCGTTTAGAGAGTTAAAATGTGTATCGGCATCATACATCGTAGTTTTCACTATTTTTTTCTCCTTATTTCGATTAAGAACAGTTTGATTTGTTGCAGTTAGTTTTAAATGGCTTTGTAGCTTTTGTGTATTGCTACAGAAACATATCCTTGTACAACTTTTCCATAAGTCAAAACCATTTTTCCATTTTTGGTTTCTGATGTACCAAGTTTCTTCTTAAGACCAATAACAATGATCTGTCAATACCACATGAGATGTTTCACTACTTTTTAAATGTCCTCGTGATCTACTTTCTTTAATGTCTGTCCTCCATACTTGTGTACTTGTTTGCCTGCAAATTGCAATAGTGGAAGTGAAAATAAAATTCCAATTAGTTTCTGTAGACCGTAAGTTTGCAAGTGTTTTGCAGGATTATTAATCCCGGGACTAACAATCAGGTTGGAGTATGAACGAGTTTTGGTAAGAACTTCAGACAAATAATCCCTACGGGATTGGACTATTTTCAACACCACAACCATGTAGTATTGGAAATGCTCTCATTTGATGTCCGGACCAAACATGTAGTCAGTAGTTTAATTGTATTCCCAAACACAGTATTTATGGGATCCATCAGACTCATAGTCCAATCCCGGGTTGCAAATGATGCAACCAAACAAGGAAGTGTTTTGTGTATTGGTATGGTACATGTACATGGAAAAATTCTTAAAAACTCTGCTGTGTCAAGACGTTAAAGTTGTGAAAAATATTCAAGTAGTGTGTAAAATAGTTGATTGTGGTCTTCTTTTTCCAATAATAAGTAACCAAATGATGTGAATGAACCATCCATAGTATTGTTAATGTTATCATCATATCATGTAATCTACAAAAAGGTTAGTTTTCTTTTTATGTTTGTCAAACAACCCATAATATCATCATAGCAGGGAATAATTTCACAAACAAAATAACAGTATAGACTTATCCCAACCATCACCTTATTGACATTTTTGCTACATTTTAGGAAAACAAGCAAAGTAGCAATAATGAAATGTTGTACCCATAATAAAATCTTCCAAGTGGAAAAGGAAATAAGAGGTAAGGAAAATAAAAAATTTGAGCCGCCAAAATAAGCAAAACCCTAAAATGGGGAGACCACAAGCTAGAGGTGAATAAAAGAGTGACAGGCACAGTCCACAAGACTGTTTTTTTTTTTTTTTTATATAGTACTATTATACTAGGGTTGAGTTTGGTTCGATTCGGTTTTTAGCGAAACTGAAATCGAGCATATTTTTTGTTTATGTTTTTTTTTTATTTCGGGCTTTTTTTTGTTTGGACCAAACCGGACCGGGTTTTTTCGGTCCGGTTTCGGGGTTTTTTCGGTTTTTCAGTTATTTTGAGTTTCGGTCTTTTTCGATTCGGGAAAACCGAAACCGACCCGAAATTTTTTCGGTTTCGGTCTTTTTCGGTCTTTTTCGTTCGATTATAGGCCCGGTTTTGTTTTTCCGGTTTTTTGCCCCGCACTAATTATAACCATATAACACCTCTTTAGCGTTACGATTTTTCAAAATAAAATAAAAAAAACACCTCTTAGCGTTCTTTATTTTGTTATTTTGTCTCCTCCAATAAACTCTTCACACCACTTAGGAGCCAACACCAAATCTTTTCCCAAACTTTTTATTTTCACACCATGATGTAGAAAGTAGAACTAATAATAATGTCAAACATCCCTATACTTTTAAGTAAAACGTTATTTGATTTTAACATAAAAAGACCCTAAAGTTGCTAATATATGACACCACGTCTCGATTTTTGTAAGTGACTCATTTCTAGTATGGATCTCATTTAGGAACAAACAATCTTTCAAGTTCAAAAAACTTTACTTTTTTTTAAAAGTTCAAAAAAGGCACTAGGCGAAGAGAGTCGGGGGTTGCAACTCCTTCATGTTAAAAAAAAAAAACTCACTCGACCACATTTAAATTGGTTATTTTTCTCTATTATAACAAATCCTCGCATAAAAAGTACTTGCTATACAATTATGGTGCAGTTTAAAAAAATTACTAATTACTTATCTAAGTTCATTAACATACTCGTGTACCATGGATAACTAACTTAGTGAAGTTCTATAGATATTATTAATTTAATAATTTGCTTTAAAATTAAAAGAGTTGAACCATTACCTTAAATTACACTACAAAAAATGGTTTTTTGAACAAAGACAAAAGATGGTTTTTTATACGGATATTATAATGCTATATATACACACACACACACATAAGAAAATTGCTTCAAAAAATAAGATATACTTCATTATCGATCTATTCATGAAAAAGGGCTCATGTTAAGTTTCTTTTTTGTTAGGTTCTTGTCGTATTTGTTGTTGTATACATATACCTAATGGAAGAGATTTTGAGTCCTGCTTATATGTTGTAGAACTCATGAATTAAATAATTTATATAATCATGTCAAAGTTATATAACTTGGTTATGCAAATAGTATGAGTGTATTTTAATAAGGAGTATTTTATGTTATGAGTATGTCCCTCATTTTTATTATACTATTGACGAAAGCATATTGTGTTTTTTGTATGACTCATATACATGTCATATTTTCAAGGAATTACCCAATTAGTAGCTTCAACTATCAAAAAGTAAAGATTTTTGCCTTCAACTATTTTGTGTTTCAATTTAGCCCGCAAACATAAACTATTTAGTCTAATTAAGACACTCCTTCCACATTGAAACTTAAAAGGTAGATTATTCAATTTTACCCCTCACTCAAATATTAAGTACCCTAATTTAGTGCCTCAATTATCAATTTTCTTTCCCAATTTAGCATCTTTAATTTATATAAAAATTATAGTATGTATTGTTTTTGAAAAAAAAATTATAAAGAAATTGTTCACATCATCTTCACCATCCTAACTGTAATCACATGTATAGTGTTTTATTCCACGTGAACTCAAATTTAACTCTTGAACATCCTTAATTTTTAATAATCAATTTTTAACTCAACTACTAAATGCACCCATTATACACATATTCTAAAACCATCATCTTTATTATTCGACCCCTCAACCAAATCTTACTTACATTCATATGAATCTCCATCTTCAACTGTGTTATTCACGTTCAACTCCATATCTTACACTCTCGCACACTGTTCTATTCTATCTCGACTTCTCTTTGACCTTTCGTTGTTCTTTTAGAAACTTCTCTCTATGTTTCGATAGCTTGAATTCATAATTCAAACAACATGCTCATGCACTAAATTGGTATATATTATTTCAAATCCGACAGACTAAATTGTTCTTCTTAGCAAAGGTCGGGACTACATAATAAATGTCGATAATTGACTAGAAAATGGACAAATTTACCCAGTTCACTGATGATAAAAGTTAAAAAAATCACATTTTTTCTTTAATCTAAGACAAATTATCCCAATTTGGTAGTAAAAGATAGTAACAGAACGGTATTCATTTTTCTTATATAATTATAGTCCTCCATATTACGAAAAGTCAACATAAAACTTCGCCTCCTTTCAACATGGGATCGAATCTACGCGTACACAACCTGAGTATGCAAATCAAACGTACATCAAAGTAAACATTTTGTATATATATATATATAGTTTCAGTTAGTTTTCTGCTTGGTCTATATCACCAAAATCCCAAAATTTGTTAAACTTGGTTTCTATCATTGGGTAGCAAATAGAATACATACCAAAACCCATCCAGTCTCATGTTTAATGTCATACGCAACTTTTAATGACCATATATATTGTAATCTTCAAATTTGAACAGGTTAATTTCTGAACACTAATAAATATTATATCAAACATTATATATGTCCCTTATCTCAAAGCTTGGGTAGCATATCCATCGAACGTGCGTTGTTGCAGTTGTCATTTAATCAGACTTATGTAATTGCAAATAAAATTCTTTTTTTCATATCCACTTTCAAGACATCTCCGCAATATCAAACTTCGAATAAAATTGGAGCGATTCTGACACGTAATTTGAGTAACTACATACCCAAAGGAGCAAGTGGACTGGGGTGACATACCCAAAATAATATTTTTTTTGAACAAAACCATATAAAAAGGTGAATTATTTTTTGTCCAATAGAGGCGTAAAGGTGAATATTTCCGATCTAGACTAAGGTGTTGGGAACATTTGAGCCAACAATCTACAATTTATCGAGATTTAAAGCAGCTACCATGGCTATAATTCACCACATTTCAAAAGTGTAGGGGTAACAATGCTAACATTAAAAACTAAGGTGAACATAAAAAAGTTATCATAAAACCATAAATAAGTTGATAACCATTCATGAAGTTATTTCAAAAAAAAAAAAAAAACATTCATGAAGATTCTCTGATATACTTAGATTAAAATATTAAATATACTACTACTGTAACTGTAATTTTATTAAAATATATATATATATAAATACACAGTATTACCCTAAACCAAGAATCCATTTTTATAAGTAGAATCAGCTCTCTCTCTCTCTCTCTCTCTCTCTCTCTCTCTCTCTAACTAAACATATATACATAAATATATATATTTATATTTATCTGTGAAAATGGATTGTTGGTCTTCTTCAAACGCTGATGATGAATTTGAGAAGCTTGTTTTAAGAATGAACCCACCTAGGCAATTTACTACTCATTTCCCTTGTTTTTTTTTCCGACATTTGCTTTAAAATATATTTTTTAATTTTTATTTCGCTAAATTTAGTGGTTTTGGCAAGTGGGTAGTGCTCAATTGAATGTTATTTCACTCCATTTGTTGAATATTTAAATTTGGTATTGGAAAAAAAGAATCTCTTTTGGAATTTTAATTTTCTCATTTTAGTAGTTTTGGCAATTGTGTGTATATAATTTTATGTTATTTCACTTCATTTGTTGAATACGGAAATTGTGTATTGGTAATTTATTTTATTTTGGAGTTAAAGATTTCTAATTTTAATGTTTTTTCATGTTGATCTGAATTTTGCAGGGTCACAGTTGATAATGGCTCTGATAAAAATTCAACCTTGATTAAGGTAATTGACCTTTCTTCTCTTTTGTTTGATAATTTTGTACTGATTGATTTTTATATAGTTTTTTTGTTGTCTTTTGGTTGTTTTGGCAGGTTAGTTAAAAAAATATTAAAATATGTGTTTCATTTTTCCTTGATTTAATTTCTTTTTGAAAAAATTTGGTGTCTTTGTTGTTTTGGCAGGTTGATAGTGCCAATAAACGTGGAAGTTTGTTGGAAGTTGTTCAAGTTTTGACTGATTTGAATCTAATTATAAGAAGAGCTTACATCTCATCTGATGGGGGTTGGTTCATGGATGGTTAGTTACAAATTTCATTATGTATTTTACTATTTTTCGATTTAAAAGTTGGCTTCATAGTGAAAAAAATTCGATTCAAAATTCGATAAAAAGCTCGATTCAGAGCTTAAAAAAGCTTTAAAAGCTCACTTTTCCGCTTTTTAGGCCGCTAAAAGGTTTTGTTTTTTGCACTTTTAGCTCTTGCAAAAGTGCTTTAGCTAAGTTTTTGCTTTTCAAATATTCTTTTTCGCAATTATTTCTCGATATTTTCTACAACGATTACAAGAATATTTGTTTAAGTCCAGTTTTTACTATGTGGATTTCATAACGACTGCTTTAAAAGGGGATTGTTTTTATGCTTGTGGTTAGTTTGATTTTGTACTGTGTTTCCATACCATATTCTTGACTTTGTGAATTCTCTTTTATGTTCTGTTTTTGCAGTTTTTCATGTGACAGATCAGTTTGGAAATAAGCTCGCAGAAGAAGGCGTCGCTGAACGCATTCAGCAGGTAAAATTCGGATTCATTCACTTACCTGATTTAGCATTGACTAGAAGCGCAATCTGATTCTGTTAACCAACTCATAAAATCTGCATCGTTTAAACATCAATTAATGAGATCTAGTTTTTTTTCATTTATTAAGAAGAAGTTTTCTAAGTGTTCGTAATTAGCGAGTTCTGGTAGCCTACCTTTTGGTTTATTTCAATTCAGTTCATGTTGTCTACTTTGTTGCCAAATACAATTTATTAGAAGAAAGAAAGTGATTGTAGTTTCTTTTTAGATTTATTTCATATCATTCAGACTTTGTAAAGCTACTTGAATTTTTCCCCATTAATGCACCACCTATCTTATTCATGTACTCAGCATTTGACTTGTTAATAAAAATATTAAATGGTTTAGAGCAACTTACCAAAGAGAGATGGTTCATTTCTTAAACTTTCACATATGATTGTTTAGAATCTTTAGATACCTATACTTTTTAGTGGAATTTAAGAAATTTTGACATTTTCTTTTTGAAATTAAGATGGTACTTGAGGAACATGGCCAGTCAAGTCATTGTAGTACTTGAACATATGACCACAACTCATAGTAGTACTGAAGAGATCTATGCTCTTGTGAAAGCTCTTTGCTTATCCAAAACGAGCCGCAAACAAGTCTCCTTATCCACAAAACGAACAAGAAGTTTATCCTTATTGGACACAAATAGTCTAGACATTTACTGTGTGTTCCACATTTCGACCCTCATTTGATAATGACTAATGCAATTGCTATTTGTTTTAACCACAAATTTTATTTACAGAAATTACTAATTTTAAATGATAATACTTTGCAGTCTCTTGGACCGAGGGGTCGAAGCTTCCGTTCTTTAAAAAGATCCGTTGGTGTACAATCTGCAAATGAACACACAACTATAGAATTAACAGGTAGAGACAGACCAGGTCTACTATCCGAAATATTCGCCGTTTTGACGGATTTAAAATGCAACGTTTTGTCTGCCGAGGTGTGGACCCACAACTCTAGAATGGCTTCAGTCGTATACATAACCGACGAAACAAGCGGGATGCCGATCGACGATCCAGATCGTTTGTCCAAGATCAAGCAGCTCCTACTATACATATTAAAAGGGAACAAAGATAAGAGGGGTGCTAATACTGAGGTCTTGGTGGGGTCCACTCATACACAGAGAAGGTTGCATCAAATGATGTATGCCGATCGTGATTATGATAGTAGCAATGGTGGTGATGGTTCTATGAGCGAAAGGAGTAGCCCCCTTGTAACTGTAGAAAATTGCGTAGAAAAAGGGTATACGGTTGTGTTGTTGAGGTGTCCTGATAGGCCTAAGCTACTGTTCGACGCGGTTTGTACCTTAACTGATATGCAATATGTTGTTTTCCATGGGACTGTGATTGCTGAAGGACCTGAGGCTCATCAGGTGAATCTTTTATTTTATTTTGCTCATAATTACGCAAGTAACTTTTTCTCCTGTTGGATGACAAATGTTTTAAGGAGAAATGTGATTTTTGCTCCCTAATTATGAAAGTATTTCTTTATTGAAGTTGAGTAAAAAATGTTAATGAGAATAAGAATCTGTGTTATAATGTATTTATATTGCTTTTTTTTTGTTTTGTTATAGGAGTATTATATACGGCATATGGATGGGTACCCGATTAGTTCAGAAGCCGAGAGGCAGAGAGTGATTAATTGCTTGGAGGCTGCAATCAGGAGGAGAACTTCTGAGGTAAATTAAGGATACATATAATTTTTTTTTTTTCCTTTTCTTGTTGTTTCCTTCATAACGCGAAAGTGTCCAAGTATTCTCCATAGAGCTTAAAGCGTGAAAACAGCGTATAAAATAAAATAAAATGTATTATCGATTATCATAAATACAACTTTAAAACAGGGTATAGTTCATAAATGATTACCGAGATTACGGTAAACGGTTACGAGTAGTAAACAGCATAACGCATTACAATCATTACATTACAAAAAGTGAAAGAATACTTTTTAAAAAGACTATGCAAGACAAAAATGAGAAGAACTACAAATCTCATGCTTTTTGCACTTTCAAGCCGTTTCTTGACTAATTTTAAGCGTTTTCCTATGAAGCTCTACATCTTTATGACTTTCTTTTACCGTTATAGTTATAAGCAAGCTTAGACATTGACTAATAAATGGACATTTCTGTCTTGATTCAGGGTATAAGGCTCGAGCTTTGTAGTGATGACAGGGTCGGCCTTCTATCAGATGTAACTCGAATATTTAGAGAAAACGGTCTTTCAGTTACTCGTGCTGAGGTGGCAACTCGAGGATCCCAAGCTGTGAATATTTTCTATGTGATAGATTCGTCGGGTTATCCTGTAAAATCCGAGACAATCGAGGCCGTTCGGAAAGAAATAGGCCTAACAATACTTCGTGTTAAAGATGAAGATTCTTACTCAATTTCACCACCACAACAAAGTGGTAAATTCTCTTTGGGTAACTTGTTTCGATCGAGATCAGAGAAGTTTCTATGCAATTTGGGTCTGATGAAGTCGTATTCTTGAGGAATTTCATGGTTTTTGGTGTTGGTTATTAATGCTTGTATATATTAGTCTCTGATGAAAGAAATGAATGTAGGAATTTAGAAGTGCAGTTATAATTACATGACTCAACAATCAAAGTTGTAAAGGCTTCATGTAAAGATGTACGTTTAATTTGCTTTGTTATTGTAAATATAATGTGTGTTTGTGTACATATTTTGTTTGTTAAGATATGCATTTGGCTAAAACAAAATTAAAAAAGTTGTCTTTTCCCGTTTCTTTGTTTGAAAAGGGAAAAAGTTTCCAGATACAGTATCTGATTTTGGAGTCAAATGAATTGATCCCAGCTACTACCTCCGCCTCTAAAATATTGGTGCACTATAAATTTATGTGCAACTTTGATCGGTATTATACCATACTTAAATTGTTAAAATATAAATTTTTAAAATTTGTTCTTATAATTTAACATTTAAACTATGTGATTAATTTTTTTTAAATTCAATTTCGACAATTTAGATATGAGTTATTTATCGGTCAAAATTGTCATAAAAGAGCAACCCCAACCCCCAACTTAGGATAGGATAAATGAGTATTATTTGTTCAAATTAACTTGATGTACAATCAACTAATGGTACTAACATAAATTTGAATCCAATAGGACAGTGCAAGTTTTATGATGGAGCTTAACCTTGGACTTAAGAGTACTTGCTAGTATTTGCTAATGATGATTTTATCATAATGGTGTTTTTTACACGTGTTGCTTAGTTGGTGGGACTTTGGTATATGGAAATTTATGCATGTAATTAAATATAAGTATTGACCATGTGTACGGTACAATATTTCTGGTATAACATGTGGAGTATTCGCTATTCGGTACGCGATTTAGAGTATCGTTATTCGGTATGCGATTTAGAGTATCGTTTTTTTTTCGACTATTCTTGTATGACTTCAGCACGCTTTGTTAGTTTTTAATTTAAAAAATAAAATAAAACCTACATTTATAAATATGAAAAGACAAATATATTATTATTTACTTATTAATGATTTTTGTTTATATCTTACTTATCAATACTTATGAAAATCTTACAGATTTGTTTATTTATTTATTTAGCTTTAAGTTGGTGACATTAAGATACAAACTTAAAACTAAAACAATCAAGGAGATAGTTTTCAAATTTTACATTCCAGCTCAATAACCATCTTCAAAATCAAAGCTTCTTAATGAAATATGTAATAACGAATATTATTGAATTAAAATGCATGAATTTAACTTTTATCTTATTTATTAATAGTAATGATGTTGATCGATTGAGTAAATTTAATAAGTGACGTATTCAAGACGTGGATATAGGTTATATATTTTTAGAATCAACAAAACAAAATGATTAAAAATTGCACTTGAAAAATAAAAGTCACTGTATACAGATCTGATTAAACATGTGGCAAGTATCTTTTCACATCTATTTTGTTGGATCTTTGTCTATAAATCATCTTTTATCTCACATCAATCTTTTTCGTACATTTCGTGTCTTTTTATTTATTTTATCTAAATTTTTTTAAAAAAAAACTTTAAAAAAATTATACAATTATTACAAGACATATATCAATACATTTCAATAATTATTTTTAAAATAAAATCCACACGCAATTTATTTTGGAATAAATGTATAAATTAGTGTAAATTAAACATTAAATCTTAGAAAATTTGTCTAAAACAATATTATGTCCAAATAGTTTAAAATTTGAATACAATATAATATAAAAAGTTATAAATTTACAAAATAAGGTATAAAAATAATAAATAAGACATGAAAGTAGATACAGAATAAAAAGAGATATAATAATTGTACTAGTTTTTATACTCAAGGTAGTAGAATCTGAGTCAACCTCATCACTCACTTTGGGTGTAAAGGACAAGCCGAAAGGTATTTTATATGAATTTGTTGTTTTCTAATTGGGAAAATGACTTGGATTCCAATGTAGGACCTTACCTTTTTGTGTTAAACCAGATTCTGTCTTTCAAAGTATACATGATTATGTCATAAAAACATTCTTAATATCTCTATCACATCATATTTTGATGACTACCCTTTATTTTATGATTCATGCAATTAATGTTCAACTAAAAATTGTTTACAAAATTAACTTAGGGAAATTAATTTATTGGATTTTCTTACTCATACAACTTGTGCATTTTATTATGCTTCCGTAGCTCAAAGCTTACACTCTTTTGCAAGAGTGAGAGTTAACTATACTTTTTTTTTTTATAGTTAGGACTTAGGGTAACTATCACTTGTTTTAACTAATAAACGTTAGTAAAGTTTTAATTTTTTTTCTTTCCAAAGTCAATAATTACTATTAAAAAATTGACTTTCATGTTTTTATAACCTTTTGGGATTTAATTGTTTATTTGGTCGTAGTTGGTAATTTAAAGAGACGTAATTCAAAATAATAATATAATTGATTACTTTCTTTCAAAAAAATTTTGGTTTCAAGTTATAAATAGATTGAATCGTTGATTATTAAAAAAAAAATTGAAAAAAACACCAATAATTTATTAAGAAAATAAGGTCGTGTTAGCCTAACTATACAAAAAACCATAGTTTGACACGCAGTGTCTCACTTTTTGACTCCACGTTTTAAACACTGTCGTTACTGTGATGAAAGGTAGGGACGGATCCAGGATTTTGGTTCAGCAGAGGCACGATCAAGAAAAAAATCAATTAAATGTCCTATTGTTAAAAAGCAATCTGTATGTGTAGAGATTACGTGAAAAAGGAATTTGCAAGTATTTAATTTTATATGATTGAAAATTGTTTAAATAATATGCGAAAAAATATTCTTTTCGAATTGTGTACGTTCTTTAATAACCAAAAATGTGCTTATTAAGATCATTACTAGTGTTTCGGTCTAAGAAAAATGCTTATCCTAATGAATAGAATATTCAATAATTTATCAAACAATAAATATGTTAATGAAAGAAACCAAGTAAATAATTTAACCGAGTTTAATATAAGAAAATAGGATAAGTTTAGGAACCTCAACAACCAATAAAACACAGAGAGCTGGAATTGGTGAGAGACGATTTGGTCAGAGACATCTTGTATGATATTAGTTAGAGAGCCGAGATTGCAGTTAGAAAGTAGGCATCTATTAACTTTTTTTTACAGATGCATCAGATTATGGGAGATCTACCCTTAGACCAGCAGACGTTTTTGTTTATAGTTGGAGCGGCGAGAAACATGCGTGTGTCGACCTTACTGACGTTTCACCCTTGGTGGGATTTGGTACTGAAGAATTTATCGTGGGTCACGCAGCTACTACTGCAGCGGCATGAAAGGTAAAGAAACATGAAAAGACCTGCCATGAGAAGCAGCACAGTTTCATATTGTTCGTGTTTGATACATTTGAGTTTTTAGCTACTGAGTCGGTTGAGTTTATTAAAAGAGTGTAGAAAGTTATGAACAATGTGTTGACTGCAGGTTCGACTGAGTATGTGTTCCGAAAGTTAGGATTTGCTATATAAAGAGGACTAGCGGCGCAGTTTGTTGCTCACTTATCTCAAACTCATGTGTAATAACATCATATTTATAATATAACATCATATTTATAATATAACATCATATTTATAATATATATATATATATATGTATATATATGTATATATATATATATACATATATATATACACACACATTTTATTACTACTAAAAAAACATAGTTATTTGGTAAATTTCATGGCTTAGTTTACATGTTACAAAATGAAAATTTATATTTATTATTAATAGTCTTGCAGTTTAAGACGGAAACTAAATAGTAATAGATCAAATGGACACTATGCTTGAAACAAAATCAACAATTTTGAAAAACAATGTGATATCATCGATTACACAAAAAGAAAATCATTTAGAATGTTGAGAAATAAACAAATAAATAAAAAGAAAACTAAAATAGACAAATTAATATTGCATATACTAATTATGGTTGTGTATAAAATGTAAAAAATAAAATAAAATACATCCTGCTATTGGTGGGTTTTGATATCTGGTTTGAGAGACAATAGGTCGAAGACTTAGGGTGTGTTTGGCGGACAGATTGGAAGCACTTTCTAAATTCAGAAGCCTATCTAGCAAAATTATGAGTGTTTGGTAAGTAAAAGCAACCCACTTTCCAAAAAGTTCGGAGCATTAGAAGCCCAGTTGGGAGAAGTTGTTTTTTGACACTTCTGAAAATAGACTTCTCACAAAGTCAAAATGAAAAATATAGTGCGCCCTTTTTTTCTCTCTCTCTTATACTAATAGAACTATTTTCTCTCTCGTCCGGCAGAATTTCTCTTTATCTGGTCTCAATTCTTAATCTATTTTTAAAATTTTCCCCTCTTATCTTTATAAATCAGTAGTTATCTTCTCATACAAAGTTACCGTGTCTTTTTCGGCGTGGTGTTGAATTTCGTAGATCTTATCAAGAGGAGATGACCTCCATCAGATTCTTTTCCACCGCAATTGCAAATTCTATTCTTGCATCATATAACAATTGTTAAAAATGTTTTTTAAAATAAAATTATTGTTCGCAGTAGGTTGTTTTTGCATATTTATTTAGCAATAATGCTTTTATCGATATTTTTTTTATTTTTGTAATTGTTTATAAATATTTGGTTTTTAAAGTGATACAAAATTTATTAGTATATTTTTATGTGTGTTTTCGTAGTATATGAATTATTGTGGTATTAAGTCATTTCGAACTTATACATATAAAACGCAGACAAAACTTATAAAAATCAAAAGCACTTTTCCACCTGACGCTAATTTTTTCTAAAGTATTTTTTATATAAGTCACTTTTCAATAGCACTTTTTCAGACAACACTTTTTAGGAAAACACTTGATTTGCAAACAACACCTAAGGTTGAATTAGGGCAGTTTAATTGGAATAGAGGATTAAAACGTTAATTAACCATTTTCTTTTCATCTGCATATAAGAGAAGTGTTGAATTTTTAGTCTGATCAAAATATTCTTCACATTCAAATCTGTGTAAATAATAGAGCAATACATATATATAGATACTAGTAATCGTGCCCTACGCGTTGCGTGTGCGGCGCATAACGCAATAAAAATATAAAAAATATGTATAGTTATGATAAAATTAAATATGTGGATAATTAAAAAAAATATAGTTTAAAATTTTAAAAAAAATGTTTGTTAAAGAGGGATTAATATATAGTTTTATTAGTTTTTACTTTTTAAATTTTTATGGGAGTATGGTTTTATTGTAATTAATATAAAGGTGTAGATGTATTTTTGGAAAAAAGTTGATAAATTGGACATGCTCATTTGACTTGGGTTGGTAAAAAAAATTATTTGTTAAAGAGGGATAAATATATAGTTTTATTAGTTTTTACTTTTTATATTTTTATGAGAGTATGATATTATTGTAATTAATATAAAGGTGTATGAGTATTTTTGGAAAAAAAATGACTAAATTGGTTAGTCTCATTTAACTTGAGTTGACTTATTATAATAGAATGATAGAGAGAGAAGAACCATAAAAACGCATCGTAAAGGGCCGAAAGAGGGTGACTGGATAACCTAGCGGATTTTTTTCATTTTGATTGCTATATATCAAGGTTGCTGGTACTTCCTTCATAAGTGTATTTGGTTAGTCGGGTTAATGAGAATCCGAATCAGCTAAGTGAGTTTTGTTTTCCTATTATAAATATTACGTTGCATCTTTTGATAATGTTTTACAGGTTCATGGGTATTATTTTCCAAATACTATTTATATATGTAAACATTGATTTTATATAATTATGAAAACAAATAAATATCGAAAGAGAGAAATGAATGAATGGAAAAAAAGTGATTATATACATTGAATATGTATAAACAGAATGAGTTTATATCTTCTAACGGAGAATCACCTATTAAGGGGAGAGAAAGTGGGGTGACATTAACAACTAAACGAAATAGTTTAGTTCTCAACGGTTAATTTAATGATTGTACATGTATTCGTTAACCGAATCGTGTTAAGGAAGAGACTCGACCGTCAAGTTGTTGTGACCTTAATTACGAAGTGCATGTACGGTTTATACAGTAGAGAAAAAGATAGACGGTAAATGATTGAATAAGTCAATCCACTTGGTAACATAAGATATACATGTTATCATATTTACTTTTATCATATAAAAAGAAAAAAAAAAGATTTTTATTATTATTATGGTTTGAAAATGGGTCTAATCTTGATAAAAGAAAAAAAAGAAAAGAGTTTATTTATCTTTTATATTCAAGTGATTTCTAAATAGTTATGCATTGATAATTTTTATTAAATAAAACATTATTTTGTAAGAAACTGAAAAAGAAAATTTATTTTCGTCATGTATTATATATTGTGAGTCTTTTTCTCTCATTAAATTCGTTTAACTCATCACTCTCTTTTAAAAATGTTTTCAGTTTAACGAGCAGTTAATTAGAGTTGATATCGAGTCAGTTTGGGAACCAAACATGACTTTAAGATTATGTGTTAATTCCGTTGCGATTATATTTTTATTTT
Source organism: Primula veris (assembly GCA_963682055.1). Classification (NCBI taxonomy): domain Eukaryota; kingdom Viridiplantae; phylum Streptophyta; class Magnoliopsida; order Ericales; family Primulaceae; genus Primula; species Primula veris. The sequence goes on along the minus strand of OY821741.1, from coordinate 11,328,318 downwards.
ATCTTATAAGATATTAAGTTTCTTTGTAGAACGTGATTTTCGAGATTATATTTAATGAAACTTTTGATAAAAATTTGAATCGATTTAACGAGTAATTTAGTGAGAGTTTTATAGTTATTTTATTTACCTGTTGTTTAGCACGTAGGACACAAGTGTGATGTAGCACGTTTTAACTTTACATATATACTCACCATAATAATATACTACGAAGTATAATTAAGAGTAGCTAGGTGGTGACCGCTAAATAAAAAATGAATACATTAATTAGAGTTACCCAACTACTATCCAATGTAGACTTGTACACATCACCAATTAGTATAAAAGAATACGACTTGTCATTATCAAGAGATCAACATTGGAATGTGTGATATCTTGGGAATTTATCAATTGAATATAAATGATTGTGAACTAAATTCCAGTTATCATTATAAGTATTATTTACCAATTCTTAAACGGTATTGGCAATAACAAAAAAAGGACACAAATTGCCATGATAAACTGATCCGTGTTTTCTCATAATTTTGATAATTATTTGGTGTACAAGGTGGCGGAATCAATATTTAAATGTGAGTGAGGCTCAATTGCATGTTTATATTTTTTTGTAATTATGTGAGGTGCTCAATGACTATAATAATGGAAAATTTTCCATTTTTTCTCAATATGCGGTGATTTAACCATTTTTAGCTCGTAGTATAATATAGTACATGTAGGAAACATTTTTTCTTGTTCTGATTTTTGACATTGGGATATTCGAACTAGCTTAGGTGCAACTCAACTATTCCAACAAGTCTTATATAGATGAGGCAATTAAATTTAACACACTATATAAGACCTCTTACTCATTATCCACTCTGAATAAGAATGTCAAGCTGTACCTCTATTTAGTGTTCTTGAGTGCCACTCAAACTATGTTTATATTTAATTGTTCATTACGAAACTACATGCAATTTTGAGCGGTCAAGAACTTATATCAAAATTGTCGAAATTTAATTGTCCACTACGAAACTACGTGCAATTTTAATCGGCCAAGAACTTACATTAAAATTGTCGGAATGAAAATTTTCAAAAGTTGATCATATAGTTCAAATGTTAAATTTTATGATTATATTTAAAAAAAATCATTTCGACACAAGTTATAAGCCAATTAAAATTACACGTAGTTTCGTAGTGGACAATTAAATGAGAACCGATGGATGAAGTAATGAAAAAGATTACATGTGTCATAGGTATGCGTGTGTTAATGTGTGTATCCATTTGAATATATATTTTTAGGTAGTACGACAAAATAAGTTTGCACTACTGATTTTTCTATGTTACAACTTAATTGTCACCACTTGCGCTGATAGAACATAAAAATCAGACCCGAATATTTTATTCGGGTCATAATCAACCCACTTTATAACTGGGTATCCAACGCTTAAATGGGTCATCTCATACCTTTTATAGGAATTGATGTGCTACAACCCAAAAGCCCAAGCCCAATCAAAGGGGGACCCTTGTCTGAAAAACCCCTGGGATGAAGACATTTGTCAATATCCTAGAAGGCGCAGTTGCTTATAAATAGCCAACTACCCCTCCTAGAAAATGACCAGAAAATCTATCCAAAAATTATAGAGAGAAGTTAAGAAAAGAGAGAAACTAACCAAAGCATATCACTTCGAGAAATAAACCGAGAAAAGACAGCCGAGCACCGAATAAGAGAGGAGAAAGATCAAGACGAGAGATCAAATAGTTATATCGAGCATAATTGTAGAACCGAAATACTAATCTGAGCAAATGTAATAGTCCGAACAAGGACAACAATCCGAGCAATAATAAAGATCAGGAAGTATCATTTATTCACGGTTGATTTATCATTATATCATTGTTGAAAAGCCTAACGCGACCGACCAAAGTTATGGCTTTATCAAATGGCGCCGTCTCCGGGAATCATCTAGTTCCCAACTAGTTTAGAATTCGAATACCAATACTCTGCCAGACGAGCGACAATGGTTACCAATGTAGAGGAAACCCATCCCGAGATAGTAGAGACCAATAACCAAAACACGCAAATTAGCCAACAAGACCTCGACGATCTACTCGCTATCCGCGACAGATATGAAGCTATCCAATCCGGAAACCAACCAACAACCTCCTACGTCAACCAAGAACAACCGGTCGAACCACCCCGACCTTTCATCGAAGGGATTGTCGACGAACACCTTTCGTCCTCGGAGGACGAACAAGACGTGCCCGTATTAAGGCGTGCACGAAGACGCTTAACCGGGTCCCAAGCAGGGCCGAGCTCAAGAGTCCCATTGCCTACGGCCTCGGTCAACTCCGGTGCTCGTTTACAAACAGACGAGGCCCATCAGTTTGGCATGCCCGAGGATCATGTACTCGGACGGTCGCCCCGACTGCCGACTAATTCTCCGAGGATGATTACACCACCCACAGTGGAGGTACAACATGTCGTTCCATTAGCCGATGAAAGGAACTACACCCAGCTACAAGCTCAGCTGGCGGCATGCATGACGGCCATGACAGCGGCCGGCATCGTATTGCCAGTTATCCAACCCGACAAAGACCCACGCCATGAAGTGGAAGATTCTGCCTACAGGGCCGCCCTGGAGGCAGCGGGTCGGCGACCCGATACAAGAGTCCCCCACCAAGGGGGCAATGTCCCAATAACTATCGTCCATCCGAACACTCATATGGAACGTGTCCACACAAACACGAAGGACGATAGATATCCCGAATACAGGATCGGGGAGAGATATGGCCCACCACCACATCAGGGAGGATACCCTCCCCCCTACCAAGTCACGGATGACGCGTTCCAACAGGCTTGGAATGTATGCCAAGAAACCCCGTGTGCTGAACAGATCACGCGGTACCGCAATCCTATGGGATTCGTCATCCCCGAATTCAGGCTCTATGACGGGAAGAGTTGCCCTATCGACCATCTGAGGCACTACAAGACGAAGATGGAACTGTGGAGTGATGACCATGCACTGATGTGCAAATTTTTCAAAAACAGCTTGGGTCAAGAGGCTTCGTCATGGTATCATAACTTACCACGGGGCTCCATTAGAAACTGGGCAGAACTGCTAAGAGCGTACTCCACCCGATACGCTGCTCATCGGAAAAAGAAGGTTAGTATCGAAACCCTTCTTAAAATGACGATGATGCCAAATGAAAGGCTCAACGATTACTGCATACGTTTTATCGACGTAGCAAACCAGATTCCACGATATGCCAATAATATAGCCATCCAAAACTTTATCAATTCCATCCCTAATGGCTATTGGGCGAGAAGGAAGTTCATAGGCAAAAACTTTCCAACCACTGATTCCCTGCTAGCCTATTGTACCCACCTCACCGATAAAAACGACGAATTGCGTTTCCTCAACCGGACTCTACCGAGAAGAGAGTCGGTCCGCGAGGCACAGGTGGGTCGCAAAAGAGTTAGAAATAACCAGGGAGAAGCATTCCAACCGACCAGAAGGGGCAAAGAGCCCGAGGTCCATAGCAGGGGAGAGCGACCACGAGCACTAGAGCCCAAACCGCTCCAGATCGCATACCCAACACAGACCAACGAACATAAACCGCTCCAGCTCGCCTACCCGATGCCACCCAAGCCATTTCAACAGGTTCGGCCCCAAGAGAGGGAACACCGAAACACTTTCGGACCGGTCGAGCTGCGATACACTTTCAACCTGTCTGCAGAAGATATCCTCAAGGATATATGCAGGGAAAGTTGGTATTCCCGACCACAACCGATCATCTCTCCCCCCAAACAGAGAGATTCCAAGCTCTTCTGCGCATATCACGAGGATCATGGCCATCTCACTGAGCACTGCCGTAACCTGAGATGGAGAATGAACCAGTGGGGCGATGCAGGATACCTAGCAAAGTTCATCAAAGGAGCTGGGAATAAAGGCAAACAACTGGCCATCGAGGGATCTGACAACCGGCAAGGCAAAACGATCAATGTCGTTCATATGTCACGACCCAAGGGCCCAGGCGGGGAACGATCACGACAACGGCAGCTGGCCCACTTTGGCCAAGTAGCCAAGACATCACAGGCGTCGACCTCTAAACGACAATGCACACCACGATGACATCCGCCCATTTCTTTCTCGGATCTTGACGAAGAAGGGGTGATTTACCCCCACGGAGACGCCATTAACCTCCGTGTACAAATCGGCCTAGACACAGTCAGCAGGGTACTTGTCGACCAAGGAGCCTCTTGTGATATCATGTACAAGGAGCTCTTCGACAAGATGGAACTCAAGCTGCAAGATCTACAGCCTACCGATGTCACACTTATCGGATTCATCTCCGAAACGACCAAACCGTTGGGTAAGATCGTCCTCAGTGTCACAACAGGGTCCATGTCGGTTCCCGTGGAGTTCTTAGTGGTCGACGACCACTCCGGGCACAACGCAATATTGGGCCGACCTTAGTTACATGCCATGAAGGCCATACCCTCGACCTATCACCAAAAGGTCAAATACCTAAATGATAGGGGAGCAATCGAGACAGCCAGAGGATGTCAAGAAGATTCAAGACGCTGCGAAGACATCACCGCGACTCTCCAAAAACAACGAAGCACTGTGGAACAACCCACCAGCACAAAGAAGCTGATCAACCAAATATCCAAAACCGAAAGGGTGGTCGAAGAACAAGTAGGAGAGACACTCAGGAAGGTGTATATCCCTGATATGGACGAGGAGCATTACTTCCTCCTCGGCGACAACCTTCCAAAACAGGAATCCGAGGAGTTGAAAGCATTCCTCCTCAACAACACTGATAAATTCGCCTGGAGTCCTAAAGACATGCCGGGCCTAGACCCCAATACAGCATGCCACCACCTAAGTGTGAATGCCGAGTACAATCCAATAGCACAGAGGAGCAGAAAAGTCTCTGTACAGCACAGAGCAGCTATAATCGCTGAAGTACAAAAGCTATTGGAGGCTGGAGCCATAAGGGAGGTTTACTATCCAAAATGGTTGTCCAACCCGGTCGTCGTCCCTAAGAAGAACGGGAAGGAGAGAGTCTGTATAGACTTCACCAACCTCAATAAAGCCTGCCCGAGGGACCACTTTCCCCTTCCAAGGATCGATCAACTGGTGGACGCAACAGCGGGAGCAGAACGGATGACCTTCCTTGACGCGTACTCAGGATACCATCAAATTCCCCTCGCCCGCGAAGATCAAGAAAAGACTTCGTTTATCTCACCTTTGGGAAATTATTGCTATACGGTAATGCCGTTCGGCCTACGCAATGCAGGAGCAACATACCAAAGGATGATAACAAGGGTATGTCGAGATCATATAGGGAAAACAATGGAGGTATACATAGACGACATGGTCGTCAAAAGCGAAAGAGCCACATCCCACCTTCAAGATATCAGGGACGTTTTCCGAACGCTGGGCGAGCACAAACTGAAACTCAATGCGAGCAAGTGTGCATTTGGCATCAGCAAAGGGAAATTCTTGGGACATATGGTTAGCCGACGAGGAATAGAGGCTAATCCCGATCAAATAACGGCTCTACGAAACCTGGCAGCGCCAAAGAATAAGAAACAGGTACAAGAGCTCACGGGAATGATGGCCGCGCTGAGCAGGTTCATTAGCCGATCCGCAGATAAGGGACGGCCATTTTTCGAATCACTCAAGAAGGATAGAAAATTCGTCTGGGACCCGGGATGTGAAGCTTCATTCAACAATCTCAAAGAGTACTTGAGGACATTGCCACTGCTAGTAAGGCCGAACAGAGGAGACATTCTGGCATGCTACCTAGCAGTTTCCTCTACAGCTGTGAGCGTGGTCATCCTGAGAGAAGAAGGTCGCGAACAATTTCCGATCTACTTCGTCAGCAAGACTCTGGTCGAAGCCGAAACACGTTATCTACCCTTGGAAAAGCTATGTCTGGCATTGGTCGTCGCAACCAGAAAGTTGCCACACTATTTCATAGCTCATCAGGTCCGGGTATACACAAAATTTCATATTAAAGAGTCGCTTCGACGGACGGACATTAGCGGCCGAGTTGCCGCCTGGGGGGTCGAGCTATCCCAATTTCATATCGAGTTCGCACCCCGCCACGCCATAAAGGGACAAGTCCTGGCCGATTTCATCGCAGAATTCACTGAAGGCTATGACGAGCCTTTGGCACTCTCTCCACAATCACACTGGCAGATACATGTCGACGGATCAGCCACCAAGGACGGATCAGGAGCAGGGATCGTCCTAAAGTCCAGCGAGGGAGCAATCATCGAAAAAAGCATAAAACTGGGCTTCCGAGCTACCAACAATGAGGCAGAATACGAGGCCATGATAAATGGCATGCTTATTGCCCGGTCCCTCGGATGCCCCCACTTAATTGCAAGTTCAGACTCCATGCTCATCGTCAATCAAGCCATCGGCGAGTACCAAGCGAAAGATGATAGAATGATCCTCTACCAAGAGAAAGTCCAAAGCTTGATGGCAACCTTCGAACAGTGCGAGTTAGTAAGAATCAATCGCACCGAGAATGCACATGCCGATGCATTGGCCACCCTAGCCTCGACACTAACATTGACCGACACCCGGTCGATCACAGTGGAACTACTGCCGACCCCGAGCATAATAAAAAGGGTAAACCGGGTGACATCGATACAGTACGAACTAGGATGGATGGAGGACATGACCCATTATCTGCGAAATGGAACGCTTCCGGTCGACAAGATAAAAGCGCTGAAAATTACAAGAAAAGCTCCTCGCTTCTGGCTATCCGAGGACGATAAACTATACAAATCCAGTTACCGGGGACCACATCTACTGTGCGTCCCGACCGAACTACAACTGCCGGTCTTGGAAGAAATCCACGAAGGATCTTGCGGAGCACACTTCAAAGGGCGATCCCTTGCAAACAAGGCAGTGACCCAAGGATATTGGTGGCCCTATATCAAGCGAGACGCCGATGCATACGTCCAACGATGCGACAAGTGCCAACGATTCGCCAAGATACCACGGCTCCCTTCATCTATGATGACCCCGGTATCAGCACCATGGCCGTTCGCTCAATGGGCAATCGATTTGGTCGGTAAACTCCCAAGAGCACCTGGGAATGTGGAATATCTGATCGTTGCAACTGATTATTTCACCAAATGGGTCGAAGCTAAACCCCTCCGAGAAATCAAAGCCAGCAACGTCAAACAATTCATTTGGGAATACATCATAACTAGGTTCGGAATACCGTACGCTATAGTCGCCGACAACGGAACCCAGTTCAAAGATGCCAATTTACAGCTGTGGTACGAGGAACTCGGTATCCGAAAATTCTATTCGACGCCGACATACCCACAAGGGAACGGGCAAGCCGAAGTGTCAAACCGAACCATATTAGACGGCATCAAGACCACCCTTGAACAAGCAAAGGGGAGGTGGCCCGAGCGGCTACTCAACGTTTTATGGTCGTGCCGAACTACACCCAAGACGGGCACCAAGGAAACCCCGTTTAGCTTAGCATACGGTGTTGAGGCCGTCATACCGACAGAGATCGGGCTACCTACGCTCCGAACAACGTTGGTCGAGCAGGGAAATAATGAACAAAGAATGAGAGAAGAGCTCGACATGATAGACGAGAAATGAGAGATAGCGGCCCTTACCTTAGCTAAATACCAACAAAGCGTAAAGCAAACCTATGACAAGAGAGTAAAAGGATCTAAAGAATTCATGGTAGGAGAACTGGTGCTGCGACGAGTGACGGTCTATACCCGCAACGAAATACATGGCAAACTGAGCCCTACCTGGGAAGGCCCATACGAAATCGTCAAGCGAACAAGTCCAGTCTCTTACAAAATCAAAAGCGTCCTGTTCGCCAACAGCCGAGGGGAAAAGAATTCTTGGAACGTGGCTAACCTAAAGAAGTACTACGTATAGGCAATGCTCCGAATACAAGTACAAGTACAGGTGCTACCTTACCCTTCTTGCTTAATGGCATTATCTTTCTTCTTTTGAATGAATAAAATATATTATTATGCTGTCTACTAATACCATGAGATTCTCAACATGGCCAAAGTGCCTAGAAATACTATGAAATCCCGTAAATGGCGTGTTACCGAAGGAACGTCTAGGGATACTATGAAATTCCCAGCATGGCCGAAGTGCCTAGGAATACAATGAAAGTCCGTAAATGGCGTGTTACCAAAGGAACGTCTAGGCATACTATGAAATCCCGTAAATGGCGTGTTACCGAAGGAACGTCTAGGGATACTATGAAATTCCCAACATGGCCGAAGTGCCTAGGAATACGATGAAATTCCCAACATGGCGTGTTACCGAAGGAACGCCTAGGAATACTATGAAATTCCCAACATGGCGTGTTACCGAAGGAACGCCTAGGAATACTATGAAATTTATATGCAGGTACAATGCAAGGAATTATTCAGGTCCACTTTACGACGGCGATGCAATATAAATTGGCTAAAACAATGAAGGAGAATCAATCTAAACAACAAAATATCAACAAGAAGCATTTTCAAAACAGGAATAACGAAATAACAAATGATTTGGCAAGGAAAAATCGATCCAATCTATTAAATAGCAATACGGCAATGGAAAGGTACAAAACAGGAATAAAGAAATCACATATATAGTCCTCGCCCGCATTACGGAGGCAACAAGAAGATCAACGACACTAAAGAGATTCATTTAAGAAGAGCTACTGCAGGAGGAGCACGACGGTAATTGACCGAGCTCAATCTCTTCGTCATCCGTCGTTGTGTACCCATCAGACTCATCACCATCAAAACGCTCCTCAGAAATGAGGGCATCAAAATTGGTCGTATGAGCCCCAACACAAGTCAGCGTCTGAAGCCGCGCGTTGAACTCGGCTTCTTTGGCGAACTCGTGAGCATCCGAGGCCGCTTTACGGTGATCATCGTCAAAGGAGAGGTTACGGCGAGCTTCGATCATAGCTGCGGAAGCATCGTATCTGGCACGGGACAAACGGAAATACTTCACCAACACGTTGGCCTTGGTCACAAGCAACTTTAATCTGCCGAAGTACTCGTCCTTTGCACGCCAATATCGATCCAAACGACGCTCCTGAACCTCAACAGCATGCTCGGCACGGCGAACGTATTCTCGAAAAGAGGCCGCCTGGGTTTTCAGTTTGGTCCGCAGTCGAGCACATTGGTCGGTCAATTTGACATTTTTGCTCATCAACACAATGTAGGGCCACCTGTCAGGCACCTCACTAGCCGCACCAGATGAGACCTCGTCCCGGGCAGCACCAGTAGGTCCTAACCCCGGGTTAACTAGGCATGGAGAACCAGGCTGGTGCGACATAGTAGCATGTGCCTATAAAAAAAAGAGGGGGGGAGAAGAACGAGAAAAGATGAATAAAATAAAAAAAAAAAAAAAAAAGAAGAAAGAAGCTACAAAAAAAAAAAAAAAAGAGAGAATTTTTTATACAAGCTACAAAGAAAACAACAAAACAAGCTATTTTACTAATCCGACAACCCCTCAACAGACGCCGAAGTCTCTACTACATCGGCAAAATGAATATCTCGCAATGAATTAATTTGCGTCCCCAAACGCTCACGAATGACCGCCTCGATTCGGTTCAAGACAACAGTGGTTTCAGTTACCCCGGCCTTCGCATCCACCATGCGCTCTGCCCGGGACACACCACTCATTCCTTTTATATGCTCCAGCACCTCTAAGGCGCGAGCTCGGGCCCAATACGCTTTGGCAAAGGATAGCAGCAGTTCCGCGTCCTCGAAAACGGCCCCAAGGACCAAGTTCAAGCTCGTCACACGACCTCGGGCTTCATCACGAGAACGTCGTAGGGCACTGAGAAGTTCCTTTGCTTTACCCTTATTTGCCGTATAATGGGCGGTCTTTTTACTAAATTTCTCTCCCAAATCACGTAACCGGATCGCCAGGTTGGAAATATGAATATTCAGACCCTCGATTTCCTGATAGGCACAAGTCAATTTCGCGGTAAGGGACGCGTTAGACCTTTCCAAATCCTCCATTACGTCACCTACACTACGACTAGGCGAGGTCCAGACCACCATGGCAAGGGGGTTATTTGGTACCTGACAATATTTTGTTTTCATATCCTTCAAAATATAACGACCATCAAAAGAAATTCACCCAAGCAAGCCCAACAGAAAGAAACCACAACACCTGTATTATCACTTCCCCAAAAGAATCTGTTTCTAGATTAAAAAAAAATAAAAATAAAAATAAAAAATATACATAATGCTAGGAAGATAGTCAAGGTTCCACCTGAGGAGATGCTGGTGGGGGAACAACAGTAGCATCCGGTCGAGGAGTGGACGGGGTCGACATAGAGTGAGGACGCAGCGCTGTCGAAATTGTCTGCCCCGGTAGCCGAGGAAGCTCTTCTTCACGAAGATTCGCCCAGTCCAAGGGTTTCGGCGGTGCACCATGCGGACACGGATACACCAACTCCGACCACGCCCTATCCGACAGAGGAACATTCGCGAAATTGAGCGTCCGCACATGAGCGCAGTATACAGAAAAGTTGGCCATCATCGCTAACTTTTTCCGCTCCTCCGCCTGTGCCGTTTTCAGGGCAGACACCTTAGCCTTTTCGGCTTCCACGTCCTCAGCTAGAAGCAAGTTCTCCTCCTCTAATTCGCCGTACTTAGCGGCCATGCTCTCTTTTTCCACCCTCAATTTCTCGACATCCTCGGTCAGGTGCAGGAAGTCCACCGACAGTTTGTCATAATTCTCGCCCAGGGTTTTCTTCTCGGCGACCAATTTCTCCTTCTCGGCCACCAGATTATCCTTCTCGGTCACCATCTTCTCTTTCTCACCCTCTAGAGCTCCCAGCTGATCCCGTAGCGCCACGGCACTCACAGCAATCTGCACTTCAACACATTAGTTTCCAAATAAAATACAAGTACCAAACCTATATAGTGCAATACGAGCCCCACGTACCCTCAGCGCATCCGCGTGGGCCTGCTCTATGACTGACATTGTAGGTTGGGCAGATAGTTTTTCTGCATTCTTGAACACAAGGGGTTTCAGAGCCGTATACCCCATCTTCAGTGTTCTCGGTTGATCCAGCAGTTCACCCCTACATCGGTCAATGTACCGGGTCATTGCAACCCCGTCAACCAACCCTTTCTCGGATTCGTCGACAGCCTCATCCTCGACACCAGTCCCAACATCCCCGGCATTCTCTTCGCTGCCTTCCATCTCCACCCCCACGTCCTCCTCCAACTGCTCAATCTCAGGGGCCCTATGCTCGATCTCTTCCTCATTACGGAGGGGCGAGCACACGGACAAATCTATCGGACCCTCGGTGGGGATAGGCGAGATGACCGGCAAAGTCATCGTACCCTCTCCCATGTTCGTCAAGAGGTTCATATACCCGAATACATCGTCGACCGACCCCTGAAACACAATAATACCCATAGACCGGGCAAGAGCGAGGGTAACCAATGGAGAAGTCAGTAGCTGAAACAAGATGACTAATAAAGCAAAGCACTAGCGAACCAAATGACAAACAACCAAAAGACAAGAAAATCATAATACATATACACATACCTCGCCCGGAGCAGAGGCATCCTCGGCGGTATCCCCTTGAGCAGCGGCACACACCCCCTCGCCCGAACCAACGTTAGCATCTTCCTCGGTAACCGATGTATCGGTTCCCCTAGCCCTCTTTGTTGTTTCAACGACAGGGTCAGCTGCACGACGCTTAGAACGAACGGCTTTTTTCCCAAGCCGAGTAGCACATCGAGCCTGGACCACCTTTAAGAATTCCTCCTCGGGCTCTTTGGGGATCTCGGGTGCAGGATTTCCCCTGGTCACCGACCCCATAGGGTAACCGAGCAACATGGGAGCCGTACGACTCGCAGGATCCGGCGTAGGTCCAGGCCCCCACCATTTCCAAAGAGCTAACAGAGCCTCTACATTGGGGGCGCCGAGGTCTGGCATGATGGGAGCATTGGTCGCCGGTCCAGGAATCTGGTGTCCCGCACAACCCCATGCACCGGAAGCAATTACAATACCAAGATTACGCTCTTTATTTGTATCCGGCAAACCGATAACGAGCCGGCAAAAGGCACGCAGAGTCTTCAAATACGAGCTGCGACGCTCAAAGCTCAGACTATAGACTCCAAAGACGTCCTTCAGTTCAATCGGTATTCCGGACAACTCCGATAGCCTTTGGATACCATTCAGAGTACGGTAACCATTTAGGGCCAGTTGGGTCGGAGCAATTTGGACGGCCTCAAAGAACGAAGCCACCCAGTTTGTAAAGGGCAGTCGAAGACCCCCAGTGAAGAATGCCGAAGAACGCACGACCACCTCGCCGGCAGGTACAAATCCCAGCACCTCCTCGTCAGAAATAGGAAGCCGGATATGTATGTTGTCAGGTATTCCGGCGAGTTCTTTAAAATCCTTCTCCACGAATTTGCCAACTTGGGCCACACTTTGGGTCAAAATTTCCTATACAAAGATCATCAAAAGTCCATCAATATACTAACCAAATACACAAACCAGAACCACATCAATAGAACGAGAGCCACCACCCCCCCCCCCCCCCCCCACGCACATTACATCAGAATCATCAGACATATATAGATAACCTGAACCATATACCAATGACACACCTATGACCACAACGACAAATGAAATACAACTCCTAAAAGAGGGAAGGGGGGCGAACAAAAAATCACTTACAGTAATCATTATGAGCAAGCAAGCGCGAACAGCAGCAAGTCTTCCAACAAAACCACGAAACCCTAGATCAAGCGGCCGAACTCTTTTCCTTTTTGGCGGGAAGAATATGCTTTAGAGAGAGAACGATATTTTCTTCAGCGAATTCTGTGATAAAAATAAACAGGATTACTTGGCACAATAAAAAGGAGTGGAGTCACAAAAGGAATAAAATAATAACCGTCCTTTCGTGTAACAGAGGTTTACCTTTTTTCAACCATACGAAAGTCCACAACCGTTGCTCTTTTTAAACATATACACGCTCCAGATTTCGCCACGTCAGCGCGTATCCCACTACCCAAGGCAGTTCACATCATTAGACCTAAATAAACGGCCAGTGGACCCTACCACGAAAAGCTTCTCACATACGCTACCACTACTATCACACCGAGAATATCCCCCAATTAAAGTTCCTCGACTCCCAAACCAATCCTTAACACAAGGGCACACCGAACAAAGTGGACGAAGACCGTTTCTAGCTTGATGGCAACGAGCATCAAGTCTAACAACGCTCTCCGGGGGGATAACCGGGCATATTGTTCGGTGTATGATCAGAAACATAAAAGAGAAGCAAACAGGAAATAAAATAGGACAGAATCAAATGCAAGACAAGTTTTATTCATCCACAAAAGGGGAAACACAAACAATACAACAGAAAAAGAAAATACACCCATCCTACTTTTTCGAACTATCCCCCATAGCAACATCCCTCTTCGCCAAAAGTTCCTCCAGACGCTCTTTCTCCCTAACCAAACGAGAAATCGCCATCTCAGCCTGTTTCAAGGCGTAAGACTGAGACTCGCATTTTTGCTCGGCCTTGAAACGAGCAGTGCCCTCCTCATCCCAATATTGTTTAAACCTCCTCGCTTCAGTCCGAGCACACATGAGATCATGTTTCAGCCATGACATCTCAATTTCTTTTAGTTGAAGAGGAGTCAAATCCTCCTCCCCAAAGCCAGGGGGACGAGGTAGCAAAAAGGTAGGCTCCTCTTCCATAAGGGTTTTCTTTTTGGAGGCAGACCTAGTGATGGGAGCCATCTCACGCAAAAGCAAATTATAAAACAAGAGAGAGGTAGAAATTGATAATGAGATACAGGCAATAGGGAGCATTTATAGAGAATCAAAAGGCACAAAATACGAAGCGTTACAATGGTTCACAAGACAGGCACGAGACACGAAAAGATACAACTGATTCATCAAATACAGAAGATAAAACACAAATGGCAAAAGGGGAAATACAAAAGAAAACCAGCCCAATCTAAGGATCAATGGGTAGAAAAACCGAACTGCCAGACCGAGAGAAAGCAAAACGAGCAGAACAATTCAACCGAGCTTGGTAGGAATCGTTCATGGCGACCAAATCGTCATTCTCCGAGGAGAGCCTGTTGTTTTCCGTAGTAAGAACCCTGACGCGTTCCACGAGCCGAGCATTCTTTACCATTATGTTAGCTAGGCCTTGAGGAGAGTTGTCAAACTCATCTTGAGAATGGTCCCAAATTTCCTCGGCATCATACCAGGAGTTGGCCAGATGGTTTCTCTGAAGCAACAAGTGATCGAGCTGGCGACTCAGTACCGAGATCTCGGTCCACTTCACCGTCTCTTCGGGATAAGAGCCGAACAAGCTCAAGGCCAAAACGCCATACTCTTTCTCAAGCCTTGCCATCCGACGGCGGACCCGAGATACCTCAGTATCCAAGCCCTTCATCTGAGCATGATATCTCACCACAGGTCCAGACATTCTGGGAAATTGTTTAGTACGGAAGAAAATAAAGGGCTAAGGAAGAGAGAAGCAAAAAGAAAAAAGAGATGATAAACTACCAAAGAAAAGAGAAGTACTTATAGAACGAAGAGTATGATATTTTATGACCTTGCTTGGGAAATTGCATATTTCCTGACATACTGGGGGGCATGTACATTTCCTGACCTACTAGGGAGCAGGCACATATGTTTGACAGTGATGGGGACATCTACTGACATCTGAGACTACAATGCAGAAGAAATAAAGACGAGATATTCAAAGATCTAGATTCCAGACAAACAACAAACCACAGGTACAATATAAAAAGAAAGGCAAAAAGAAAAGGGCAAAAATACTTTTCATTAATGAAGATGGAATACATCATTGTTCATTACATCAATAGACAATATTACATCGAGGTCTGTTACATCAAGGTCTATTACATCCGAGATAAAAACCTATTACATTCGAAAAGATCTATTTACATCCAAGAAGAGCTAGTACAGAAGATCAGGCAAAGGATCAACTATATCAGCTGACCACGTGAGCAGGAGACGCCAAAAAGAAAAAGTAAGAAGAAAGAGAAAGGAAAAGCAAGAAGAGGAAAAGAAGAAGAGTGCAAGAAAAGAAGGAAGTGATAAGAAAGAAGAGTCAAAAAGAAAAATGACCAACCCTAAATGTAACACAAAACCCTTTGGATCGCATGGCTGATTGTTACATCGTAGTGGTGCATAAAAAAAAAAGAGTGATGGGAGAGCAGATGAAGAAAAAGAAAGAGGAGGCACAGAAGAAAAACAGATGAGAAGAAGATAAAGAGACGAAGGAGACAGACAACTAAAAAGGAAGTCAATGAAACAAAAAAGAAAACGGAAAAAGAAAAGAATAAAAAGTACGAGAAAACAGAGTATAAAAAAAAAGACAAGAGAGGAAGAGGAAGAAATGATGGAAACGGAGAAATAAAAAAAAAAAAAAAAAAAGGAAGAGATGGGAAAAGATGGGGAAAGAGCAGATAAAAAGAAAAAAAGAAGGGGGAAGGTTAGGGGGAAGTCGATCGGTATCGATGAGAGGGCCCGGCAGAGAAATCCCTGTCCCTCAGTGTCGGGTTCCCCCTTAGCATCTCATTCTCTTCGACTAGAGCCTGACGAGCACGTCGGCAGTAAGCCAGTTCGGATCTTAGCCAAGTTAATTCCCGAACCATCTCGGTATGGTGATAACGCATCACCTTCAATTCCTCCTCGGCATCCCTCAACAGCCTTTGTACATGGTTATAGGAGGCTTCAAAGGCCTCCACTTGCAAAGCTAATGCTGATTGGGTGAAAGGACCAGACATCTTAGGGAAATTATAAGATGAGGGTCTATATATGGGGGAAAATAATATGATGAGAAGTGTGGATGTAACCATGCTGTAAGCAGGTATTTATAGATCAATTGTATGAGGGCTGGGATTGAGAGTCGCAACCATTCGCCAATGGGTATTCAGAAGCGATGGCACTCAAAAGAGGTGACTGTTCAAGAAAAACGTTTGGATTCCCAAAAGACTCTAAAGAGCGTGAGTAATTAAAAGCCACTCCTGTTCAAGAAACGTTTGGATTCTTACCAATATTTAAAGGGAGTAAGTAATAATGGCATTGAAACACGCGTCGTTTTTGGGAAGAGCAGCGGTTCAAATAAATATCCCAGATCTTTTGCGCAAGGCTCAAGAAAACTCTGGTGAATAGGATTTTATATGCACAAGGCTCAAGAAATCCTATTAATCCCTAGATATAAAGAATAAGAAGGTCCAATGGATAAGATCAAACGCCAGGCCCAAGAAAAGCATTAATGAGGCCACAAGCGTGCGCAGTCAAAATAAATTGCATTGGAAAAGTAATTCAGATATAAACAAGAAAAAGAAATCTTTATTGATTGGTTGATACTTCGTTACAGAAGAAGCACAAAGAGGAAATACAATGAAAACAATAAAATCATTTCATAGAAGGGCCCGCTTCGTCATTCGGCTTCCTTTTCGACCGAGCATACACTTCCTTAAGGGCCAATTTGTAAGCCCTCTTGGAAGCAAGCTGCCTATCTCTGGAGGCCTCGAGCTCTTTGATCCGGGCACAAGCACGAATACTGTCGAGCAAAGACCTCTGGTGCTCCTTCTCTAGGGCATCCAATCGCTCGTCTAGTTCGGCGGCCCGACGAGCTTCCACCGACAGCCGGGCAACCCTCTTCTCGAGATAACGCACCTTCTGAACTTCCTCTTCCAGACGGGCAACGTATTCAGGAAGGTTGTCACCATACTTTTCGAGAGGAGAAGCCATTTGTTCGTTAATAAAGAATGAACTGCATAAAAAATACTGGGACAGTCCCCTTTTATAAGAAGAAACAAGGAGTAGGTCAAAGGTCATCTCGAATAAGTACAACCTCTTGAACTTCCCAAGAGCATTAAAGGCGAATTAACCACAGTTCCAAATCCAATTAAAGTCATCCAAAAAGACATCAAGAAGATAAACAGACAAGAACAAGGAAAGGAAAATATTTTATTAATTCCAAAAACTTCGATTACAACTGAGGAGAAGACTCCCCATTCAAGAGAAATTACGACAGAAATTACAAAAGACTAATTATTTCGAGGAAGAGCCTTCTTCATCGTCATCCGAACTCGGTCTGGACCGAGCATGCAACTCCTTGAAGGCAAGCTTATAGGCCCTTTTTGCTGCCTTCTGCTTAGCCAGATTAGCCTCGAGCTTCTTTATATGCTCATAGGCCCAATCCCGATCGGCCATCGTCACATGATGATCAGAATCCATGTCAGACAACCTTTTCTTGTAGTTTGAAACCTTGGCCACGAGTTTCTTATTCGCGGTACGAGATTTCTTGATTTCCGTTTCTAAATATGAAATATAATTAAAGGAGCTCTCACCAGTGGAACCAGAAGAAGCCATTATGTCACGGGCAAATTAGTAGTAAAATGCCTAATTATGGAGGGAGCACACCCCCTTTATAGGAGTTTTCCTCGAAAAAAGATATTAGGATAGGAAACATTAAATGTGCCCCCCTGGGAACCGTCACGAGTCTATTGCGTTTCTCGATGAAGCATTGGGAAAAACAAGACCGAAGTAACGTTCTCGACAAACCGAACATGACTCCCCCGACATGGAAACCACGCCGAGGAAGTCAGGGAGCACTTGATAGAACATAAAAATCAGACCCGAATATTTTATTCGGGTCATAATCAACCCACTTTATAACTGGGTATCCAACGCTTAAATGGGTCATCTCATACCTTTTATAGGAATTGAGGTGCTACAATCCAAAAGCCCAAGCCCAATCAAAGGGGGACCCTTGTCTGAAAAACCCCTGAGATGAAGACATTTGTCAATATCCTAGAAGGCGCAGTTGCCTATAAATAGCCAACTACCCCTCCTAGAAAATGACCAGAAAATCTATCCAAAAATTATAGAGAGAAGTTAAGAAAAGAGAGAAACTAACCAAAGCATATCACTTCGAGAAATAAACCGAGAAAAGACAGCCGAGCACCGAATAAGAGAGGAGAAAGATCAAGACGAGAGATCAAATAGTTATATCGAGCATAATTGTAGAACCGAAATACTAATCTGAGCAAATGTAATAGTCCGAAGAAGGACAACAATCCGAGCAATAATAAAGATCAGGAAGTATCATTTATTTACGGTTGATTTATCATTATATCATTGTTGAAAAGCCTAACGCGACCGACCAAAGTTATGGCTTTATCATGCGCACTTGAAAAGTGAACAACAACGTTGACGTTATATTTTATGTGTCCTTTAAGCTCACATAACATAAATATAAAGATTACATCTAATGACACTTATAAATCTAACAAAATTCAATGTAGTCTCGACGTTTAATAGAAACTTACGGATCCTAATCTCATTTTTAACAAGACAAACAAAGGTTTAGATGGACTATAATGATTGAGTTAATTTAATTACCTCAACCTCAAAACAGTTATCATGTACGGAGTATAATAACTTAGCCGCAAGACAAATAACAAATAATTTACTCATTTGTTTTGTATATACTGTTTTATGACTGTCATTTAATACTAAATTTAATGAATAACGAACAATATCTATCACAAATATTCTATAGGATTTGATGAATTGCTATCACCTATATTTTTTCAACTAACAACCAAAAATCTCAAATTCTCAATAAGTATGAGTCTGGCCAGAGTGCACGTTATTCCAAAAAAATTAGGAAATCTCTGATTTGTTTTGATTTTGATTTTGATGTAAAAATGCCAAATATATATATATTCCATAATACATAAAAAAAAAAAAAAAAGTGACTTTATTTATTTATTTATAAAATATATATAGCAAAAGTATCCAAATCTCATCCCTGCCCACGAATCACGGTGTTATGTCACTTTCTATCCACGTATATATACACAAGATGTACACGTGGCAACATCTTAGCCACACGAAATCTCAGTCGACAGAGCAAAATTTGTATGTTGTCGCTTCTATATATATATAGTCCACCTTTGACCAACTCTGTCTTAAATAAAATAATGGATTAATTAATAAAAATATACTAATTTTTAAACTAAATTAAAAAAAAATATTATCTAAAAACTTTATCTCTCACCTCCTGCACCACGAAAAACCGCCACTGACTATCGAACACCATCTAAATTATATAAACATCCATATACATATAAATACATATATATACATACGTAATACACAAATATTACACTAGTTGATAACCCATAATATATGAAAAATATATGAAATTGGTGTTCTATTTATTGAGGTTTGAGACTATTGTAAATCTTGTGAGTTTCAAGTTGAAAGAGGAGAATTCATATGTACAGTATTGAGAGAAATTCATATGTAGGGTATGAAGTTTTAAAATTAATGTATGAAGTTTTGAAATTAGGGTATGAAGTTTTAAAATTAGGGTATTAAGTTTTAAAATTAGTGTATAAAATTTTAAAATTAGGGTATGAAATTTTGAAATTAGGGTATGAAGTTTTAAAATTAGGGTATAAACCTTTTTTTAGATATTTGATTGTGATTCAGAACATTTAGGGTATGAAATTTTAAAATTAGGGTATGACGTTTTATAATTAGCATATGAATATTTTGTGAGTTTTTAGTCATTTTTAGAGAGAGATTGGTGATTAGCACATGTTAGAAAGATGTGCGATTATCGTGTATTAGAGAGAGAGAGAGTTGCGGTTAGAGAGAAATGTTAGATTAGAGAGAGATGTTAGATTATGGTCTGATTAGAATTAGATAAATAATAAGTATATATAGGTATGTTTTTGATAATTTAAATTATTAGGATATGTTTTTGATAATTTAAATTATTAATGTATATTTTTGTTAATATAATAGGGCTAATGTATATTTTTGTTAATTATCCCTAATTAGAAACAAAATTTGAGGTGACAGACTAACAGTTGAGTTAGAAATTAATTAAGACTAATAATTGAGTAGTATCTAATTAATATCATTAATACTAGTAAAATCTGTCTTTGTTTTTGCCATAAAATATATTATGGAAAATCCCACTATTATTTCTTTATTAAGAAGAAACAAAATTTGAGGTGACAGACTGACAGTTGAGTTAGAAATTAATTAAGACTAATAATTTAATAGTATCTAATTAATATCATTAATACTAGTAAAATCTGTCTTTGTTTTTGCCATAAAATATATTATGGAAAATCCCACTATTATTTCTTTATTAAGAAGAAACAAAATTTGAGGTGACAGACTGACAGTTGAGTTAGAAATTAATTAGGACTAATAATTGAATTAATATCACTAACTTCCTTGACAAATAATTTATTCTCTAACTTTCTTGACACTTCATTTCTATACTAATACCACTTGAAAATAAAATAAACGAGTCTAAGTTTACTAATACACCCAACCAAAAAGATAAGTTATCTCAAGAATGAGGAGTACATACTTTTCGTTTATTGAAATATGTGATAGATAGTTACCTATATTTTGAAATGGGGTCTTACTCACGGTGTTTTCGGTAAGGTGGTAAAGGAAAAAAAAACGATCACGGAGGTTTTTATATGATTACATATCGCTCTTGATGTGGTGACTGTTAATAAAGTTTTATGATTTTCTAATGTGGATAGTATTGTAGCTAAATGAGTTTTATAGTGATAGTTATATGGTTGTGCATGATAGAATTAATCACCTTGTGCTCTTGATACATATTGTCATTTTTTGTGTAATTATTTTGAGAAATTATCCAATTGTATATGTTGGGACGACTGAGTTTGAGTACCTATTATTACTTGAATAAAATTAGAGTGCCTATTATAGTTTATTTTTTTAGCTGTTTGATCAAATTTTCAACCGATTAGATTTGTTGTAATTAAAAGTAATATAACATCTTGTTTTCTTGTGCAACTCACCTCAAATGTTGGAGTCTTAATTTAACGGTTAGAAACCATAGTCAATTATGTTTAATTTCATATAACTCTTCAGTAATTATCACTTAAGATAAATATATGCTCCCCCTTCCTCAAAGAAGTGTCACTAAAAGACTTACAAAAATCACCTATTTTAATTGCATAAATTAAAATTCTTAAAAGCTTAACACATGGTTTAAATGTTAAACTATATTATTTATTCATTTTCAATAAAAAATAATTCGTTAATTTAGATAAAAACTAACAAATGCCCATGCAATGATTAATAATGAATGAAATTTGTTTAAAATTGTACATTATACTAATACATTGATAGGATTTACTGTAAACAAATACATAAAAATGGTAATATTATAATGCTATAGAATAAATGCAATTAATAATATTCGTATTAAATACAACTCGATTATAGATATGTACTCGATGCTTAAACGACTTCTCGGAGAAACTTATTAGCAAAATCGATGCAAATGTTAAGAATAATGCTAATGAGCCAGATAGACTCAACCAGACTCTCTCAACACACTAGTCCTTAATATAAATTTTGAATTTCATTTCATCCCGAAATTTAAGAGTCTGTTATTCAGCCATATATTTAATATTTTTAATTAATATTTAAGTTTAGTGTAGTCTCAAATAGAGTTCTATAATATTATATTTGAATTTTTGTTTTGTTGAATCGTCAAATAAAAATATTAAAATCATTAAAGTTATAAATATTTTTAATTAATATTTAAGTTTAGGGTAGTCTCAAATAGGGTTCTATAATATTATATTTCAGTTTTTATTTTGTTAAATCATCAAATAAAATCATTAAAATTTAAAATATTTTTAATTAATATTTAAGTTTAGGGTAATCTCAACGGTTCCATAAATATTATATTTGGAGTTTTATTTTTGTTTTTGTTGGATGTCAAAATAATTTTAAAAATTACATAAAATGCTGTCTGATAATCGATCAGATTGAATTAATATGACTCTATAACATAGCATTAGAGAGCCATTATTATTTATTCACTTCATTTTTCTTTGTTAATTAAGTATTTCTTCACTTCATTTTTCTTTGTTGTTGACTTCAATGATTCAATATACCCAAGCTCATTGATACTAGTGTAATAAATAGAATGGTCCACAAAGACAACTATAGAGACACGTGACCAAAGAGAAAGAAAGATCTTTATTTAGATTGAGCAGAATCTTCCTCAGAGCATGTGCAAATTTGTTATGTGGGCCGCTAATTTCTTCATCACCAACCCTTTCTACACCTACATAGATATTTCTCCAAGTTTTTATTACAATATAAAAAAAAAAATACTTAAATATCAATCAGATTAGTAACGGTATTTTTTATTACGAGTTTATTAATTATGATTTTTGTGACGGTTTTGTGACAGTTTAGTCAATTTGTGATAGATTTATGATAACTTTTTAAATTGGTGACAGACTTGTGACAATTTTTCACTCTCACTAAATCAAACATTATTTTATAGTGTTAGTTTATCAGTTTTTTTAAATGTATCAGTAATAATTTTTCGATTATATTTTTTAATTTAACGTTTTATATTATTTATAAAGTGTTTGCTTAAACAAATCTGTAAAATTTATCATTTTATATTTTTTTTTGGTAATCATTAATATTAATAACTTATAAATTATTAAACAAACAATTAAACATTAAAAAGGATAAAATATTCAATTTTACAGATTTTTTCAACAAACACTTTAAAAATAAAATAAAATATTCATTTTAAAAAATATAATCGAAAAATAATTAATAATACACTTGAAAACTGACAAATCTCATGAAAACATGATGAATCGAACTTGATTAAATTTGGACCCGGTAAATAGATACTCACATTATATCATTCATATTTCACTCGTCAAATTCTACTTTTTCTATAATTTTGAGGGAGTTTAGTTTCAAAATTCAACTAAATCAAGCTCACAATGAAATCTCTATTTTTGAGAAAGCCCACTATAACTCTTTATGATGGCTCATCAACTAAAAATCAATGAAACACACTTTAATCATGTGTATCTTATTTCTCAAAATATGAATTTTACATTAAAATATAATGTTAAAATAATTAATTATTGATAGAGATCGTATTTTAGAGAAACTATAAATATATATGAATCTCTAAATATAAAAAAATAAAAAAAATTCACTTTCAAATTAAGAGAATTATGATGAGGATATCTTATCTTATCATCATGAGATTATTACCTACTCAACTCAATAACATTTGCTCAGTAACAAACTAACTAAAATTGGGCTGACATTTAAACACGTTACACATTTCAGACGTGCCCACTAAACTTACCTTTTTCTCAGTTTCAGTTGGACCACTACAAGTTGTGTCATTTGCCCCTTGGGAAACCGAGTTGCTACAATATTATGATAATAATAATAAATAATTTCAAATATGAACAGTAACAGAACAAATTCATGTTACTCCTGTAAGTTAATTATTAATGTGATGGGAGTAAAATGCAAATGACTCATATATATTGTCGGGTCTTTGCAATTGATACTCATCAACTTTCTAAACTAATTTAAAACAATTTCGTGTTTAACACTACAAAATAAAGTAGATATAGTAACGGTGAAATACTGTTACGAACCTAACACAAATTTTAGAAAACTGTCACATATCGACTAAACCGTCACAAAGTCGTTACAAAAATCGTCGTTAAACAGCTATTCACAAAATTAGCCGTCGCTATTTGGACACCAATTTTAGTGTAATTTTAAATGGCATGGGGAGATTATTCATGATAACTAATCTTAAAATGCACGGAAGAGTGTTCACAGAGTTGCTAATTGACATAATTAGATCTTTAATAACTCCAAATCCACTTTGGTGTATGCTAATTGTAAGAATTTGCTAATGAATTACAGATTTACAGGTCATTCGTCTGTAAGGTTTTGTTTATGAGAATTAGATGACATTTTATCTTCGAGTGCAAGAGTTCTTAGCTTAGGCCTCTGGGATTTTGAGATCGACGATGGCCGTTATTTGTTCAACGCATGAAGTTGTGGTGAAGTGGAGTTAGGCATATAGCGATTCAACCATTCAGTTTTATGCTTTTTTTGATAACTGTGATTTTCATGAGTAAAGTATTTGTCAATATATCTAAGCATAGAAAGCAGAGGCTAAATAACTAAAAACGTGATTTAAATAAGTTCGACACAAGTACAACTCATATTAATGCAGAAACTTGCATTTTACCAAAAATTCGTTGGTAAGTCAGCTGCGTGTGGCTGTTAATGCATTGAAGAGATGGTCAGTCACGAGATTTTCTGGTGTGGCCGGTAAAACAGTATATGTTTTAAGAGAGAAAGATGTCACGACTGAGACTTGTACTCATGTTTCCGATTTTGTAATCTGGACACAAATTGTATCACCAAACCTGTCTTTTCAAGTTCGGCCGACCTCGGTCTAGTTTAAGGTCCTTTTTACTGGTACATATAATACTGTGCGCCGTCCACATTCAAACTTCCTTTGTATAAATTAGGGTTTATGGTAATATAAAGTTGTTTTCGTGATGACAACTATAGACTATCAGACATCTTCGCATTTCCTTTGTATAGCCAGCATTACACTCCAAATGTTGGCACTATTGATATAAATTATCAGCACTCCATCAAATTGAAAGACGAGAGGGAATTTTATTAAGTTTAAAAGGAGTTTCCAAGTTCCTGGAAAAATCATCCAAGAGATACAGATGCTAACTTTCCAGTTTTCCCCAACTTCATAAACAGTACAAAAAATCAAACCCTGATTTTTTTAACTACGATAAAGCCTCAAAAGAAAGCTCTCATCCCTGAAAGAAAGTAACGTAAAAACAGAAGTGACGATACACCTCAAACAGTAGGTAGTTCACCACAATCGTTGATGACTACTCTCTTTCGAGGGCGATCACCTCTGTCCGTCTCTTGAGACTCGATCAACTTAACAATATCCATCCCTTCGATAACTTGCCCAAAAACCACGTGCTTTTGATCTAGCCATGATGTCTTGCCATTCAAAAATAAGTATAAGCACACAAATATATGGATGCAGCTAACCAGTCTCACCTATCTAATTAAACTATCGAGCTAAGCTTGTAACATAAAAATCGCCCCATGGATGCTTTTGTCTTTCTACATGGTGGACTTCTTACTTACACCAGCAATTCACTACAAACCTGCCTATTGTTAGAATTGGCGAATTCAGCTTTGAGCCCTATTTTTTATGAGGTAAGTTGGTAATCATATTTAGGGGTGGGCAAAAAATCCGCAAACCCGCCCCGTAACCCAATCCGTGCGGATTGGGGCGGATTGGGGCGGGTTGGGTGTCAAAAAAAGTTAAATCCGCCCCGCCCCAATCCGTAAAAAAATTCATGGGTTGAGTTAGGGTTGGGGTTTCCAAACCGCGGGTTAATCCACCTCAACCCGTTTCAATCCGCATATATATATATATATATAAATATAAATTTTCTCAAGATCTTTTTTAATAAGAGTTTCTATATTATAATAGTATTGATTTAAGAAAAATTATATATATAGACAAAAAATCTTTGGATTGTCCAAACTTAAACTTAATGATTTGATTGATATATTGTCTTATAAATTCAATGTATTATCTCGTACTTACAAAAAGAAAGAATTTTTAATCTGGGTCTAGGTAGTATGGGTGGTTAATTTATTTTTAAAAACTTTATTTGTAATTGAAGTATAGTCAAATATGAAGTTATATAAAGTTATTACGAAATCTGTAGCTATTGAACTTGTGGATTCAATTAGCTATTGAACTTTATTTTGATTATGTTGATGAATAACAATTTGTTTTGTTTTGTTTTGTTTTAGTTTTGTTATTTGTTCCGAACATTCTAAACGTATTTTGGTTGGCTTTTAGTTTATATTTCTATTTGAATTTTTTTTTTTTTAAATATTTAGGTAAATTATGCGAAATAATGAAAAATTAATGACTAAAATGAAAATTTAAGAAACAACCCGCACCCAATCCGCCCCGCTTGATAATGGGTTGGGTTGGGTTGGGTTGGGTTGGGGTTTTAATTATAATGGGTTGGGTTGGGTTGGGTTGGGATTTGAATTTCACTAATCCGCCCCAATCCGTCCCGCCATTTATTTTACGGGGCGGGTTAGGATTGAGACCAATCCGCCCCAATCCGCCCCGTGCCCACCCCTAATCATATTCATTGACCATCCTTGTTTCCCCATGGTTGTGCTATTTATGTCGAACTGGTTGGTTCAAAAAATCAGTTCAAAAAAAGCTTGATTTTACTTGAAGTGAAGGTTCTGGGGTAGCTCATTAGTTATGGTATGTTGAGAGCTAGCAGCTTATAGAGAAGGTCTTTCTTCTAACTCTTAGAAATGGAAGAGCAACACAAAATAGCTTTTCTATTATTGGATATGAAAAGAATCCATAAATCAGAGAGAACCGGAGGATTTTAAAAAACACGTTTCCTGTTTCCCACTTCTTGTTTCTCGTTTCTCATTATTTCACGTGTAAATATTAGATTTTTTTTCATTTTTTACTGTTCATGTTTCCGTTTACCGTTTCTCTTCCGTTTCCCCTCCTGACAACTCATTATTTCATCTTATATTCAAATAGTGTTTTCGGCTACTCTTGGAAGAAACGGTTGCAGCAAAGTCGTCATTTTCCTTTTACTAATGATAATCTATTATCTTTTGGGAAAGATCGAAATTAAGTTGAAATGATATAATTGACGGTTAAATGAAGAACATAACATAGAGATTCCAGTACCTTCACGGTGCAAATAAAAAACTGACTCCCGTTGGTGTTTGGTCCGGCATTTGCCATGCTAACAACTCCAGGTCCAACATGAGTCACTGCAAAATTACCAAGACTGCATAAATATTGATTTTTTTTACAAACACACAGCTTCTAATGGAATAGTGGCAAATTGCAGAATAGCAACTATGATAAGGAAATTGAGACTGGTTCAATCGTATTTTTTTCACAACTTCAGCACACATAAAACATGTTAAACTGTCCATTGGGGAACAAGCAGAACTTTTACTTCCTTTGCAAATCGCAATCTATAAGCTACTGTTCTGGAAAAAAAAAAGAATCTTTGTATTTCATTTTAATTACGTGTCCCTTAAAGTTCCGACCAAAAACTAACCAGGCAATCAAATAACCATACTTATAAGAGGAAGTAGCAAAAAAAAAAGGACATTTGAACAAGAATTCGACTTGATAAACATGTACCGTTGTATTTTCAAACCATAAACAAAAACCAACACAGCTTTAAGTTTTCAGACTGGCAGGTGCTGATTGTGAAGTTTAAACCCTCTTAGAAAACTTTAATATTTTTACTTTCAGCCAATAAGGAACTTTTTATAGGAGTCACTGTCATGCGAAGTATAATTAAAAAAGCTTACAGGTGAAGTTCTCATCTTTAAATGTACGACCATAGATACTCTTGCCACCAGTTCCCTGCAGAAATGATCCGAATAGGAGGATTACTTTAAAAGTTGAGCATATAACTGGATAAAAAGTAAAGAAAATACTTATGAGGAAACAAAAGGTTATTTATTATCGATCAACAACTGGATAAAAACTGTCCTACGTTTATCAGTAAATCACAATTCCAGAAAGCTAGTGAAGCATTTTCACAGTGCACGCTTGCCACATGAAGTAGCTAATCGTAGCATTTTCCAGATACGTATGCAATTTTTATAATCTTAAGAAGCATCTACTGATATTTTTTTTGCAAATTTATAAGTCTATAGACAAGCAATACAATTTGTTCTCTGTATATTCTATTGAAGGGATTGTGGTATCTTGATCTTCGGTTAACCAAACAACGGACCATCAAAATCTAAATGTGTCCAAATACCTCTAAAAGGAATCTTATACAACATTTCTGGAGAATATATAGACTAAAAAAATTCAGTCAAGTTCACTAAAAAAATTAAGCCAAACCGATAAGTTTAAGATCTGACAACATCAGACACAAAGGTAGATCAAAAGCCTCTCAACGGGCAAATTCTAAGTCGAGTTTACTAAAAAAAAAAAAAGCCAACCCGACAAGTTTAAGATCTGACAACATCAAACACAAAGGTAGATCAAAAGCCTGCCAACGGGCAAATTCTATAAAACAAAGTCCAGTAGAGTAAGGCATAATTCTAAACGAAACAACAGAAATAAGATCCCATCATCGAGTTGTACCAGAAAATAAAGAAGCATATAAATAAACATCTAGGGATTGCGGTTCCTAAGAAATCAACACTATTTCGAATAGTTTCTCGAGTAGACATATAAGCTGAGAAAGTCTCATTCAGTTGAGTCATACTACACTAGAAGAGTTGTTTGGTTGCAGCTTGTAACCTAAAAATAGGTATTTCTTTTTCATCATGAAGAAGTATAACTTTTTTAAAAGCTTTTATGCTGTATCGAAACCTAAAAACAAAATAAAGATGAACATTCAGACAAGTGCTTTGGACGGTCCAAGTCCATTGCAGCTAAACCTCAATAAATAAAAAGCTTCAAATTTGAGATTCAAGTGTCCACGACAACATATGAAGACTAAAGTTTTAAATCTAGTCAAGATTTCGCCTTAGGAGAGACCAAATTGAATAAAAAGAGACTGATTAGGCTTTGATAGGATGAGAGTGCATATGTATATGTAGTTCGCCAATTTTGAAAAAAGCAAATTTAATTTGGTAATTTTCATTGGGATGTTGAATTCTGAATGATTCCTGGAGATTGTCGGGCAAAAATAAAAGATGCAGCCAAAGAAGCACATAGTAAGGACTAAGGAGTTGCAACGGAAAGTCGTGACATACAAGCCTGAAGCATGGTTAATATGTAATTCTCAAATATTATGTAAAAGAACTATTGTGCTCCTAATACTAGCTGACAGGCGAAAATGTGCTTTTACATGGCATGGGAATCAACTTCATAAAGATTAAAAATAGAAACTGAATACTGAAAAAACAATATATATAAAGTAACAAATATCATTATGTGATTGAAATATAGGAGGAAGAAGAGCAATATTTCACTTACATTTCCTTTATCAAAGTCTCCTCCTTGGATCATAAAATCCTTAATAACCCGATGGAAGGCAGAACCTTTGTATCCAAAACCTTTCTCGCCTGAGTATGATTAAAAAGCACTTAAAAAGCATATTCTCACTTTCATAACTACATCAGTGTATATCGGAAGATAGAAAAGAACCTGTGCAAAGAGCACGAAAGTTCTCAGCCGTTTGGGGAACATCATCTCCAAATAATCCAATAACAATCCTTCCAACAAGTCTTGGTTCTGGGTTACCAATGCCCACGTCAAAATAAACTTTATTTGTCACTTTTGATTGTGGTGCTGCAACCTAAATAGAACCCGTGCTCTCAGAAAATAATACTTATACGACACAATGAAATAGAAACCTAGCTTCTTACAAAACTAAAAAGGGTGAAGTGTAGTGGTAGGTTCCCATTTTTTGCGAAGTTGAGAAGAGAATTAAAAGTTGCGAAAAACAAAGTAGTGTGAGCAAACAGAAGAAGTGGAACAGACTCTCAAGCAATTATTTGTCGCAAGTTAATCACCTTTTCTGCATTTTTAGCAGTTTACGAAGGAGATAAATTTTACCTTCCCCAGATTTACCAAGGAATCTAGAACTACTCAAAAGCATCTATTGTTGTGGCCAATTACAAAAATATGGTAGTGTGTTTCTGAAGCTTTGATTAACTGAACTAATCATATTTTTATTCTTTAGTAAACATCTCCGTCCATTATTACAACAATTCCAAAAAAAAATGTATTTCTTTAACACTAAACATATCAAAGTCACGGTTTGTCCCTAGGACCCATATGCTTCTGTTGCAGACTACCGGTTGCTGAATTCAGTGATCATTTTCAGTTTAAGTTTCTCCTTTAGTTTTGGTTTCATACTTTTAGGGCGGGAGGAAATGACATTGGTAAACAAATGTGCCATAAATATATGAAATTTAACACTCCAATATTTGTATACAGAAGCGATATTAATTTGAGACAACCACAATCAATAAAGGACAAATACACTGAGAAAACAGAAAACAAACACCCAAACAAGTTAGCTGAGTAGTGAACTAATTCAACTTCCGAGACAACCATTACTTCTCTTTTGTTTTTCAAAAATGACAAATACTTGATAAACAATTAACAAACCACAAAGGCCAGAATTGTCCATTCTTTTTCAATCAAATCTGTCTTCTTTCACTACTAAGGAAATTATATGCACCAAAATCTTTACGTACATGATGATGTGGTAGTGGGAATTAGGCAATTGCAAGGCATGTCACTGTTGTTTTCTAGATGGGTGATTTGATGTTCGGAAGCTAGTCAATAATTCATATGTTCAATAATATTAGCATGTCTTTCATCATCATCCATTTGATTATTTCACAATTTAATAAGTAATAACTAAGAGGGGAATTTTTTTACCTCAGCACTAGCGCGAACCGAGCTAGCTACATTGACTTTCCTTAAAGAAGAAGAAGAAGCATTATAAGAACATTTGAGAGGAACCATTCGCAAAGAACCCGAGAACAAGCTAGAAGATGAAGATGATAGCAACGTGGGTGTATTTGGAACAGCAGCTTTAATCATAGGAACACACCGATGACCAGGTAATGAGCTAATATTTGTCTATGCACAACAAAAAAGTACATGGATAAGCTAAGCTCAACAAAATGCAATGCAAATGGAATATTTAATATCTTCAGGTAATTCTAAAAAATATAAAATTGGGTATAGTGGTTAATGTACTTGAGGAACCTCACAAAAACCCAAAAAAAAAAAAATCTTGTTAAATACAAACAGAATTTTCACTTAAAAAATAATCTAACTCAATTAAAATTTGTATAAGCAGCACAGAGATATGCACAAATTAATTTTCAAGAGAATACTTACGAAATACATGAGTATTTGGTTTGGTTCAAGCCATTTACAAAAAATCGGGAAAATGCCTAAAGGTAAACAAGTTTAAGGACATACCCAATTATTTTTCCCAATTAAAAGAGAAAAGTAAATCCAACAATACAAAGTTTGGGTTGTGTTTCAGCAATACGCATTACTTTGCATTTGACGTTTTTACTCATTTTGAACCTTCAGCTTGTATTTAATGCGGAATGCAATGCTGATTTCATTTTATTGTTGTAACTTATGAACTAAATTTGCATGATGGCGAATTGGCGATTGATAATCAATATCGAAAATTTGACTAGATTTGACTTCAATTCATGAATTCTCTAATTATAGCATTATACTGAGTTAGATACGTCATAGATGTAATCTCAATTCTCATCACTTTCGTCTTTATAAATTTGTTTACAAAAAATGCAACTATTTTCTTTGCTTTTTCAACAAAACAAAAGAAACAAACTATAAGAAAGGGCGATTCTAGACACACTTGAGCGTAATTAGGCGGTAACACTGATACAAACCAACATTTTAATTAGAATAATTAAGTAGCTCAAAGTCAATACCCGAAATTTCAATTAATAGTAATTTAAGTTCCAATAAAAGGCAATAAAAAGGTACAATATAATTGGGTTTTATGTAATTATGTAGCAGAATAAGCTCAAAACCCCCCACTTAAATTTCCTAATTAAAATGGTAAACTAATTACAATAAAAGCCAATAAAAAGGTACAATATAATCGGGTTTATGTAATTACATAGCAAAATAAACTCAAACCACTGAATTAATTTAATAATTTTACCAACTAAAATGGTAAACTAATTACAATAAAAGCCAATAAAAAGGTACAGTATAATCGGGTTTATGTAATTACATAGCAAAATAAACTCAAACCACTGAATTAATTTAATAATTTTACCAACTAAAATGGTAAACTAATTACATTAAAAGGCCATAAAAAGGTACAGTATAATCGGGTTTATGTAATTACATAGCAAAATAAACTCAAACCACTGAATTAATTTAATAATTTTACCAACTAAAATGGTAAACTAATTACAATAAAAGCCAATAAAAAGGTACAGTATAATCGGGTTTATGTAATTACATAGCAAAATAAACTCAAACCACTGAATTAATTTAATAATTTTACCAACTAAAATGGTAAACTAATTACATTAAAAGGCCATAAAAAGGTACAATATAATCGGGTTTTATGTAATTATGTAGCAGAATTAGCTCAAAGCCCCCAAATTAATTTTCCCAATTAAAATGGTAAATAAATTATTATAAAAAACACTACTCCCTCCGTTCCTATTTAATTGTCCACTATGAAACTACGTGCAATTTCGACCGACCAAGAACTTGTATCAAAATTGCATGTAGTTTCGCAGTGGACAATTAAATGGGAACGGAGGGAGTAATAAATAAGTAAAAATTGAGTATAAGTAAAAATGGTTTTATGTAATTATATAGCAGAGTAAGTTCAAACACTCCCCCCCCCCCCCCCCCCCCCCCCCCAAAAAAAATTAATTTCCCAATTAAAATGGTAAATTAATTACAATAAAAAGAATAATTATAATTGAATTTAAGGAAAATGAGTTTTATCAGGTACCAGAGTTGCATAAGGGACCGCCATTGAAGCTCTCTCTCTCTCTCTCTCTAGAGTCTGGTTTAGGTGAGCAGTAAGGTTTTAGAGAGAGAGGATAAAAATAAGTAGATAGGGGGGTGTTAAAATGTAAACTATTTGAAACGTGGGGTGTAAAATGAAAGATTGGGTAAAAATAAAAGGAGTAGTTAAATTACACTAAAAACACTAATAAATAAGTTAAACTTGAGGACTAGGAAAATGGTTTTTGATGTAATTATAAAAGCAAAGTAAATCAAACCACATAATTAACTTTTCCAACTAAAATGGTTAATAAATTATAATAAAATCAATAATTAGAATTAAATTTTTAGATACCAGAGTCGCATAAGGAACCGCCATTGAATCTCTCTCTCGATCGATCGAGTCTGGTTTAATGAGTGAGGTTTTAGTCTTTTAGAGGTAAAGAGATCAAAATAAGTAGATAATGGGTAAAATGTAAACTATTTGAAATGTGGGGTGTAAAATGAAAAATATTGGGAAAAGTTAGTGAGTAGGTGAGGTTTCTAAGCGATAAAGAGATAGAAAATAAGTAGATAAGAGGGGGTAAAATATAAACTTTATGAAACATGAGGTGTAAAATGAAATATTGGGAAAAATTAGTGAGTAGGTGAGGTTTTAGAGAGAGAAAGAGACAAAAATCAGTAGATATTGGGGGGGGGGGGGGGGGTAAAATGTAGACATTTTAAAATGTGGGGTGTAAAATGAAAGATTGGAAAAAATTAGTGAGAAGGTGAGGTTTTTATGAGAGAAGATAGAAATAAGTAGATATGGGGGGTAAAATGTAGACTTTATAAAATGTGGGGTGTAAAAATGAAATATTAGGAAAAATAAAAGCAAGTTTGGCTTCGCCCGGGTTTGAACCGGAGACCTTCAGTGTGTTAGACTGACGTGATAACCTAATATTATTCGAAAGTATATTTATAAACTTCATTACTGCTATTTTATAGTATCTATACATTATTGTAAGATAAGAAAATATGGTGTGATATTGAAGGGGAAATTTCATGAAATTTTTTGTGTTCAGCTTTTAAAATGCTCGGATTATGTTTGTTTTGTTTTTGAGTGAAATGAACATATATAGAAATCGTTTAGTAAGCGAGATGATAATGAACAAAAGGTTCGTTTGATTTTTGAAGTTTCGTTTTGTTTTGATTAATTGATGATACAATATACAAGGATAGATCTGTATGCGGTAGGTATGGTAAAATATAACAAAAAAATAAACGCATGAAATGGTGAAAGATGTCTAAATTTGAAAATGAATTAGAATTTGTGATGCAGTGATTAACTAATTGACTTTGTTACCATTATCATGTAAATAATTTTGCTAGATTGTTTTTTTTCTTTCTGATAATCTTATATTTTAAAAATTAAAAATGGGCAAATATTATTTTCGCTTATCTTTATTTAAGGTTTTAAGTTCATTGAACTGTTCATAAAAAAACTCGTGTTGTTTTCGTCAGGTTCCGTTCATGATCGTTCGTTAATAATTACTTTGTTTCATACGTAAGGGTATGACTAGTTTGTTTTCTGATTTTAGGCCCCATCACCGAAGTAAATTGGTCATGAGTCTCTTATGTAACTAAACTTACCTATCGAAATAAATAGTTAACTAGTTGTCTCGTATTTTTATATCACCAAACTCCTCTTCAACTCATTTTCTTAAGCTTTATTTTTGAACTGGCACAAAAGTTTTTTTCTTGTTTTATGGAAAATTTCTTGCCTTTTAAAATAGTAGTTTGTTTCGAATATTACTCATTATCACAATTAGAGTACATTTTTTTTTATAATCTCACAATTAGAGTACATTAGTTAACCATATTTACACACTTTTTTTTACTACTCAAGTCCACTGAAGTTACTTAAATTTTACATGGACAGATTTCTCGCTCCAATTTCATTTTCCTTTTCTTCGCGACTTGTACTATAGCCAACATCTATTAATCGTTCTTAATGCCAGAAAACGTCAATTTGCAAGATGGTGAATTTATCACGAGTTACAAAATATTCAGTTCTGCGGTGCTATGAACCCTCTAGTAGATACAAAAGCAAATCACCAAGCATGAATGGAGAGGAAATTTAGTACAAATATTTGTCATATTTATATGTAACTGCACTAGCTATCAGCTTGAGCCTCAAGCTATCTACAACCACTATTAAGGAAATATCAAGATTACAATATAAAATTTTAATTCAGAATTTCAGACAACAGTTTGATGGTCAGAAGTTCATCTTTACCAGAGCTATACGATGAATATGAAATAAAAGTTTCGTGTACAATATTCTCTTCGTTTGAATTCATACATCATAACAATACAAACAGGAGGAAAAAAGATGCAAAGTTCTTTCCAATCTTCTAGTAGATGAATCTTTTTCATCAGACTTCTGTTTACCAGTAAGACTTAAGAGGATTCGAAACTCAGCTCTATAGCAAAAGTAGACAAAAAATAGTTCCGTAGGATATTCTCTTCATTTTATACATTCCCTTGGAAAGAAAAACCACTAAACGACCAAATTTTACCAACTGGTGCACAAGAAATATGTAAACTTTTCTACAAACTAAAACAGATTTCAGGACACACGAATAGACGATGCAGGGGAAAAAGATTAAAAAAAAAAAGTACTAATCTTCTAGTTGATAAAAGTATTCTACATCAACAAGGGGATCAGAAATTCAACTCTCTGGAACTATATGCAGAAAAGATAATCTGTCTATAATATACTTTGTTTTATACATCTCCCTCTGAAGAAAAGGAATACTATACGACCTAATTTTACCAACACCCTAACATTTTCTTAAGACAAACAGGGCGCAAAAAGTTGAAATTTTCTTTACAAACTGAATAAAGATTTCACTAGGTAAGTAATTCGATTGCGCTAATCATTTAGCCGATGAATCTCACCCATCATAATTCGATTGCTAGTAACCTTGAAACCAAGAAGAGCTGGGTCCATTATTCTCCCCTTCTTTCCCTTCTTTTTCCCACTCTTTGCCCCTTGTGATTCATTTGATAATTCAAAAGCTCCTAAATCGGGCTGTGACTGTTTTTTCAAATTGCTTTTCAACATGTCCATGAAAGAGGGCTCTGAGACGTCAGCATCACTACAAGACGAGGTCCTCCGGAAGCGTATCTCTTTCTTGTCAGACTGGTCTGCTGAAATTACACCAAGATTCTCTGATTCTCCTAATACAAGATTTTTTTTATCACCAAGGTAATTAGTGTTAATTACAGTTCTGCACATATCACTAGATATTAATTTTATACACATGCAACGAAAATTAGCATTTAGTATGCCAACTTTGTGTTTTTTTTATGCTTTTATACTCTCAAATCTCAATTTATCAAGTTGAAACAAAAATCTTAAGTTGGGTACTAAATAGTCACAAAAACAATTGTACTTATTACTATTCTATTAAATCTTTTCAGGTCTACTATACTATAGTATTACTTTAGTCCTGAATCTGTTTTTCTAACAAATCTTAAGTTGGGTACTAAGCATTATTTTACCATTTTGTATACACTATTTTATCACGTTTTTCCTATTTCAGTACCCTGTTTCTATATATTTTTTACTATTCTAATCCCAAATCACCACTGTTTTCCTTTCACGTACTAATTAAATTAACAAACCTTCAGAAGGCATTGAAGTCGAAAGGTTTTTGTTTCTGATGAGATGATCCGAAGACAACTCTTCTTGTGATAAATGGTTTTTTGGAACAGGTGGTCGTTTCAGCAAAATATTGTTTGGTCCTTTGGATATTTCATCAGGTGCACTGCCAAAAGAATGTAAAAACTTAAAACAAGTGATTGATGTCTAAAATCATGTTAATAACGACCCTTCTTTAAGACTAAATTTGGTAATGCTTTTAAATTTTAATAGTTTACTCCTGCTTACCTATGTAGCTTCTTTGCACACCAGTGACTGCTTTATCAGATGTTTCTGCAGTTACAATAATAACCTTGAAGATACTACTAAATTTCCAATATAAGTTTTGTTATGTTATTCCTAATAAATAAACTTACTTAAACAACAATTTACAAAATTCACTTCTCAAAACAATTCTTTGAATATCTATTTACCATACACTAGGATGATTGGTGACACAATTCTATAAAAAAGAATACACTAGAGTAATATTTTACCAAAATTCAAACTCTCTTCTCAAAACATTTTAAAAAAAAAATTATTCACCAAAACAACATGGCAACAAATGATCCTTTTTTTCCCTTTTTTTTTTTAAATCTTATTAAAGAAGATCAAGGGATTTCACACCTACACCCTTTAATAAGACTCGAACCCTGTATCTAAGCTTTTCCTAGCGGATTCTTGCCCACTAGGATACCCCTAGTGGCAACAAAAGATCCTTGAAAAGGCAAAAAAATAATTTTTTAACACCAGATTTTGAGTAAGACTAGCATTACACACTAAGCCTAATCATACAGCAACCGTGACAAAAATGAACTGAAATCTTACCGGGCTTCTAAAGCCTTTTCCTTAGCTATTGCCTTTATCGTCAATATTGCCTGCTCAGCAGCCTCCTTTTTCGACATTTGCCCTTTCACATCTGTATTTAAATAGTTCCTTGAAATAGATGACTTAGATATCGTGTTTATGTTATTACAGAAATTAGCTTGAGAATTGCGGTCTCCTTCAATTAATACTTCAGAATTGTGTCTAAGTAGCATCCTCTCACCGCTTTCCATCACTTCTTTATCTGATAATTGACCCAAGGAATGATGAGAAATGCTTGTTTTTAATGGAATAGGATCAGACGATTGGTTGCTCGGTTTTTTATGGAGCAATTCCATTAGAAGACGCTTCTCTCTTTCCTCATTCTGTCCTTCGGACATCCATAAACTCGGATCTTCTTGGGTCTTTGTAACTTCAAAATGCCTATTTTGTATCTCTTGATTATGGAATGGATGACTCATCTTAGATTCCGCCCAATTTTCTGAGAACTGGATATTGTTATCAGAATGTGAATGTCGAAATTGGTTGGCACCCAAAGAAGGATTGTTCAGAGAGTTATTTCGCTCAAGGTGACTCAGGTGCTCAAAAGGAGGTGGTCTTTGAAGGTTTTGATGAAAATCCGAACCAAAAGAACTTCTAAGGTGCTGATTGGTTCCTTCAACAGGCCAGGTCGAATTACTCATACGCCCTCGCTCTTCCAGTTCTATACGTTGCCTTATCTCTAACAACTGCCTAGCTTGCAACTGCTCTTGCTGTAATATCTGATGTTCCATAGCATTTAGATTCCCACGTAAAAGATCGCTCTGATGACGCGGTGTCTGGCCAAAATTTGCTCCAATAAGATGGTCAAGAGATGGGTCAACGTGACGCATAGGATGATGAGAACGTTGTAACTCGTGCATAAGTTGCTGATTATATATAATTTCTTCGATATTATTACTGTTTAATCTACGAGGGTCAACAAGAGATTGAGCTCGGAGAGATTCGAGAAGTAGCTGTCTAGCTTGAGCCCGTTGTTGTTCCTCTTGCAAAAGCAACTGCTGTTGAAGAATATGTTGCTTTTGTTGTTCCTCTTGCAAAAGCAACTGTTGTTGACGAATCTTCTGTTGTTGTTGTAGTTGAAGCAACCTCTGTTGTTGTTGCTGTTGTTGCTGTTGTTGTTGAATCAGAAGCAACCTCTGTTTCTGTTGCTGCTGCTGCTGTTCAAGATATAAGATAGCCAAATTAGATTTGATTCGATTCCTCTTTGCAAACTGATTGATTGAAGTCAGGAAGTAACTAATTTCTTAGGGTAAAATATACACACGTCTTATTACTTCCAAGTTCTAAATCAATTTTCCAATTGGTCCAACCTTAACTTTAGTTGCAACACACTAATGGTCCCCACACTTCAGTAAGAACCTCTATTAAGTGCATAGTTCAAATGAACCACTATTAGTCCCCAAGGTTTGAAAGCAACACCAACAGCAGACATACTTTAGACAACCAAAACTGTAGTAACCGAAATTGTGGGGACCACCAATGTATCTTATTAAACTGAGAACCAAAAGTGACGCGACTGCAACTAGGGAACACTGCTGTAATTCAACCTTTGTTTATACTAATTTTTCTATTTTCAAATGTATCTACTTTATGTTGAAATGTTTGAAGACGAGTACTATTATTAAGTGAGAAGGTATGCATCTTTTATTACCTGAAGAGCCAAAAAATGCTCAAAATCCGGGCCCATTCGATTAGCCAGTTCATGGTGGTGAACCGGATTGACATTGGGCAGCTTTTCCAGCAAATGCTCATTTAACTGTAGCCGTGGAGATAATGCGAACTGTTGAAAATGTTGAGTTTCATCAAAACGGTTTGGTTCTCGATAGGAATTATGGGCAGGTAATGAATTTCTCATATAAGGATCGGATAATGACGACTCTCGATTGCGATTAGAAACAGGCATCACGTCAAAGAAACCATTTTGCTCAGATAGAGGATTTGCGAGCTGATGATGAGAGGGAATATTTGGTAATTTATTAGGTCTTACTTGAGTTTCTTCAAGCTCAGACAACATAATCCCGAAAGGATGCATTTTGTCATTTTTCTGATTTGGTATTTGTGATTCTGTAAGTTCATTCGGGAGAGAAAAAAATTCTGTAGGTAGTCGACCATTAGTAGCTCCACCTGGCAACACCATTTCTGAAGAGACAAGGATGACATAAAACTATTAACCTTAAAAAGATAGGGAGCTTAAAAGGACAATATCATTGGAAGGCAAATAAATAATAGAAAGTACACACCATCACTAAAAGGCAAATAAATAATACTCCATATTAACGTGCTTGATATGAAAGTAAACCATGGTAAAATAAATCACACATTTTTACTGATGATTAAAAGTACTATGAAATAAGTTAAAAACAATGTCATGAATTATTGTTATAATAGTTCCATGTTATAAGAAAATTAGGGAGTTTTCTGTTGGAAAGAAAATCTCTCTGAGTTGAGCTTTTGGGTCCGTTTGGCAACAGATTTTTTTACTTGATTTTTGGATTTTGGATTTTAAAAATCTGTGGGAGTTTGGCAAGTCAGATTATTCAGCTTCTAAAAATCTGATTTTTATGTTGGAAAAGCTAAAAAAATCCAGCTTTTCAGTGGATTCTTAAAACAGATTTTTAAAATCTTAGTTTGGACCAAAATATCTGTTACCAAACATACCCTTTGTGCCAGTTAAACACAAAGCTTTCAGAATTCATCATCTCCAAATGAGCTATGTTTAGGACAAGAATGAACAAACCAACAAGTTCCCGAACAAATCAACTTTAAAAGCCGGCAGTTTTAATTATTAATTTACTAACAGACCCTTGTAGTATAATTTGTTTTGTATTATTCGTCTCGAGTACGGTGATATTTAGAGAGAACTTTATTGAGCGATTCCATGTTCGGCATTCTTAATAAACTACATTTGATAAGTTTCATAAAGTATAGTCCTTGTGTTTACGTCAGAAAAAAAGAGCCTCATTCGTATATGATGGCATTCAGCAAAAATAACCCTGAAACCTGACCTAATTAACCATGTGTAAAGCTATGATTTGAGAAAAAATATATCACAAGAAAACCTACATAAAAGTGCTACTAACCTTTGCCTTGAGAAAGAAACTCACGGAACCTTTGATCATCATCACCAGATCTCACGTTAACATTTTGCAATGGAAAACTATCAAACCCAGGCTCATGAAGTTTAGGCTCCATATGATGCTCTATATCTCTAACATGTTCAACCTTGCCAGCATTTTCGTCTATAAATTTAAGATAAGGCATAACCTGACCCAACTCAATAAACTGGGAATCCTCTGGTGCATCTGACAAACGAACTGGCAAATCTGACCCGAAAAACCCTTGCTCAAACCACGAAAGTATATCAACCCCAAGAAATGGGCCCTGTATATGCCCTTGTGGGTCACGATAAAACAAATTCAGCTCCTCAGGTGGGATAATCCCTTGAACTTGAGATTCTTTGTAACTACCCTGAGATTCTGTTTTCGCTATCATATCTGTAACAATAAAATAAATTTTTCTAAAGTCAGCAACAGAAGAATCTTTTTTAGTGAAAAATGTATATGCGACATTAAAATGTTTTCTTTTTCAAAATCAGCAACAACAAGAACATAAGAAAGTACATTATCTCATTATGTAATCGCTGTTAAAGCGTCCACGTAAGGCTCGAGGACTAACCTCTTCTAAGGCTTACATCCAAACCCTGGCTGGCAAAGATGCTACGAACATCTGTCCTACCAGTTTCCCCACTAAGGGCTTCTAGGTCTGCAGCATCTGTGAACCAGCAAATCGATAAATTTTGTAAGATGCTAAGCAATCTTTCCTTTTTTAAAAGAAGATAGAATAGATAATTATAAAAATAAATCACCTGCAATCTCTTCAGCTGATGAGTCCACCCCACTGCTTGTCATATATCCCTTCTGTATCTCAGTGAGGATGGTCTGTAAACAATAGAGAGAAAAATTAAGGATATTGATGATTTTACTAATTAAGAGTATAAAAACCTCTACAGTAGGTTTCCATGATATCATAGTAAACCTTTTACCTATATTTCATGCTAGAACAATTTGAAAAACTTCTATACTTACACGTAAAAATTATGCATAGCAACATCGTCATGTAATTGACCTTTATTTCATCGCCCAGTTACAATCAAACTAAATGTTCACTCTAGTACTCATAAGCAACAAACTAGTTAACTTTTTTTTACTTGTAAGTTGTAACCAAACAGCGAAAATACATGTCGCCCAACAATTATTCTTACTCCAGAAAAAAGCAATCTTCAGCTATAACATCCTCACATAAAATGATCTTTAATCCTTAGACATGTTAACTTTACAATTACCATTCACTTTGGGTTTGTATACCAGTTCTAAGCTGCCAAAAAAAATCCATTAAAAAAAGGTTACCTCCTCTTCTTTATCTGGGACGGTAAAAGCCAATGGCTCAATCACGGTAGCTTGCGTAATAGGAGGTAAATCCTCCATCTGGTCAGGCACCACAACAAGAGAAGGATCCATTCTTTTTCTACGGTAAATATCAAGAAGCTTTCCTCTCGGATAACAACAAATATCACCACAATTTTTACCAACACCGAGCGGACCTGGAGATTGAGAAATTACTACTGTTCCTGTAGATTTTCCCCTTCCAAAACTGAACCCTACTGCAGGACCCTCTGCCCTTCCTTTCTCTAGCACGAATCCAGGTGCACCCCTATAAGTAGCAACGCCAACAGAATTACCCTCCATCCTGTGACGTGGCCTCCACTTGTCACGGGAATCAGAGTCACGCGAATTGCTACCAACAGATGAAGACAGGCTGTCACTGTGAGAATCCTCTCTCTCTACATCTTCCTTCTTCTCGCTCCGGGTTTCTTTCTCCTTGTCATCAGGGCCCCACTTTGACGACCACTTGCTATGAGCTGAACTGCGGTTACTACCAACATCTTGCCACAAAGGCTTGGTCTCGGTGCTCTCCCTCTCTCTAACTGATGAGCTATCAGTTTTCCTGGGGTCTCTTCTACCAAGCAAGCCAGTTTCTCTTTCTTCTTCACGCCAGCGGCGTCCGGTGTCGGTTTCTTTTGCAACCTTACTCCGTCTTTTATCCTTGGTAACATCTTGCCATCCACCCTCGTCCTGATTCACATCAGTTCCTAAAGAGAGAGAACTTGGTGCGCGCATTTCCTGATATACATAAACAATATTTACAATCAATATTGGCATTAATTACACTTATTGTCATTTATGTATTTTTTTCTACAGACCTACAAAAGTTATACACTAGCACATCAATGTTACATTTCCAACGAAATTAGTTCCCATTTTTTAGGGGAATAGCTACAAGGTTTATACTCTAAGACACTATTCTATTGGCTTTTAAAAAACAATTGTACACTAAATTACCGTGTTTTTTTACTAATTTAGTTCCCTACCTATCGTTTTTCTTACTATTTTAGTCCCCGTTCGGTGGTCTATTCTCTCATAGAGTATACAAAAATCTTTTAAAACACATAATATTAATGCAAGAATTGCTTAACTATGTAGGTGGGCGTACTAAAACAAAATCTGGTAATACATTAACATCATTTCCCCATCAACACTTCAATTTTATAGTAAACGGATCTCGATGAGATTATATAAATTCCTAATAATAGAAAACTTACCATCTTAGTATCAGTTGGTTTAATATGTAGCCATTGAGGAGACAAGGGAATTATATTTTCCGAAGCAGGCTGATCTTGCGAAACTGAAATGATTTGAGTTAAAAAAAATGGTTAAATACAAAATACAAATACCTAAATTGTTCTATTACTTAAAGATCATATTTAAGAGCTACAAGACAAAAGGACCAGATGAATTTTTAATGCATCAAAATTCCCAAATCTTTCCCTCTCCCCAATCTCCCAAAAAAGCATCGAACCGATACGAATGATTAATTACAGTTTTCTCAAAACCATCAATTCACGAGCATTTAGTTCTAAGTAAGTAGCTTCATTAGTGTGAGTTCATAAGAGTTTAATGCATGCGCAGCTGCGACAAATAAATATTAAACTTATCCTTTATAAAGAATGAAAAAGCACTGAAGCACATTAGAAAAAATATAGTCCAAACATCGCTTGGAACTCCACTCTAACAATGATAACAAATAAAAGCACAGTCAAATGCAAAAATGATTTAAATCCGATAAAAAAAAAAGTATCTCTAATAAATGAAGTCGGTCAATTGTTTTCAGTTGAAAAATGACATGATAGGAGATACATGTGATGAGTAAAATATTTGCTATCATGGAAATCTCGAAAACAGAAAGTGCCTTTTTGTTAACTTCTCAAATCTTAACTATTTGAAGCAATCAATTAAGATATACTGTAAAAGCTATATCAGTGATAACAAAACTGTGACTGAAAGGTTAATCAAAGTTGATCAGTATCCTTATTTGCTTTT
Source organism: Primula veris (assembly GCA_963682055.1). Classification (NCBI taxonomy): domain Eukaryota; kingdom Viridiplantae; phylum Streptophyta; class Magnoliopsida; order Ericales; family Primulaceae; genus Primula; species Primula veris. Next base: position 11,284,869 of record OY821741.1, on the reverse strand, counting down.
CTGTAATTAAGGAGGAATTAATAAAAGGATGCTCTTGAAAAAAAACGACCCTTTCCACAATTGCTCCACAGATAAAACACACAAAAACACATTAAACCTGTTATATCAATTCCAAGATTGACGTAACTTAAACAGACAGAAGTTCACACACTCTATAACTCAGAGCTCGTTAATTCCCAGTTTAGACAAAAATACCACAAATCCTAATAAATAATATAACGGATACTACTATACTCAAATAAAAACAAAAAGGCTAAAACACAAAAAATCACAATTAAACCTGTTAAACTAATGCCAACACTAAAACAACTTTAACAAAAAGAAGTTCACAAGCTTTTTAAAACTCAGGTCTCGCTATCATAAATTCTGAAAATAAAACATATATACCGCAAAATCCTAATAAATTAAGATAACAGATGCTACAACACTCAAAAAACAAAATAAAAAAGGTTCATCAAACACACACAAAATGACAAAATTCCAGTCTTAATTTTCATATTTATTCCGCAAATGAAACACAAAAAACCACATTAAATCTGTAATATCAAATCCAATGCTGACACAACCTAAACAAAAATAAGTTCACACGCTCTTTAAAACTCGGCGCTTATTATTTTTGTTTTCTCACCTACTAATTCCCAATATAAAACATAAAACCGCAAAATTCTAACAAACAGATTAATAGATGCTACAATGCAAAAAAAAAAACATAAAACACAAAATTCCAGAAAGTCTTGATTATCACAATTGATCCATACATAAAAGCAACAAAATTACATAAAAATCTGCAATATCAGTTATTATCTTCATTTACTCCTGCATCTCCCAAGAAAGCATTGAACCGATACGAGTGACTAATTAGTAATAACAGTTGTCTCAAAACCATCCGTTCACGAGCATTAAGTTCTAAGTTAGTAGCTTCATTTGCAAGTTCATAAAAGTTAAACGATCGTGCAGCTGTAACAAATAAATATTAAAGTTCTCTATTATGAAGGATGGAAAAGCACGTTAAAAAAATCTAGTCTAAGCATTGCCATGAACTGAGCTCTAACAATGATAACAAATTAAGTGCAATCAAATGCAAAAATGATTAAATCCGATGCAAAAAATAGGTATCTCTAATAAATGTAGTCGTCGATTGTTTTCAGTTGAGAAATTACATAATAGGAGATGCATGTGATAAGTAAAATATTTGCGATCTTGGAAATCTAGAAACAGAAAGCGCCCGTTTTGTTAACTTCTCAAATCTTAACTATTTGAAGCAATCAATTAAGATATACGTATGTACATATAAGATTCAAAACAAAGAAAAATAGCTGCCCAAACGTTAACACCAAAATTCTATTTCAAACGATCCAAATGTTTGTGCAAAGTCTAACAAGTGGTTTAAATATTCCGTACGTTACAAAATCATGAAAGTCAGAAACTGGTCATTCGCTTCATCATGCCAACCGTTTCATGCTAACAAACAAACAAGTAAGATACACAGAAATGCGGAAAATCATAAATAAAAGTGCAAAAAACAAAACACAAAAACCTGTCATATCTATGCCAAAAATGTTCGTAAATTGCAAAAAAATAAAAAATAGTCTCGATTTCCACAATTGTTTCACAGCTAAAACACCCAAAAAAATCACATTAAGCCTGTTATATCAATGCCAATACTGAAGTAAATTAAATAAATAGAAGTTCACGAGCTCTTTAAAACTCAGTGCTCGTTATTTCCCAATTTAGTTAAAAATACCGCAAATGCTAATAAATAGTATAACAGATGCGACAACACTCAAAAATTAAACCTAAAAAATAAAACACGAAAAATCACATTAAACCTGATAAACCAATGGCAACACAAAATTATCTTTAACAAAAAGATGTTCACAAACTTTTTGAAACAAAGCTCTTATTATCATAAATTCCAAAAATAAAACATAAATAGTTTCCTAAACAAAAACAAGTTCACAAGCTCTTTAAAACTTCGGCGTTTATTATCTTCATTTTCTAACCTAATAGTTTCCTAATTAAAACATAAATACCGCAAAACTCGGCGCTTATTATCTACATGCAAACAAAAAACTCGTAAAACGTAAAATTCCAAAAGGTCTTGATTATCATAGTTAATCCATACTTAAAACCAACAAAATTAGATAAAATCTGCAATATCAGTCATTATATTCATTTTCTCACCAAAATAAAATATAAACACCGCAAATCCCAATAAATAGTACTCTAAGAAAAGCTACAGTGTTCATAAAACACAAAAAATCCACCTCAGTTTTTATTTCTATATTAAATCCACACACACACACACACACACACACACACACAATACATAATAAATATGTTATATCAATGCCAAAAACAAGTTTACAATCTCATTTTATTTATTTTCAAATCCTAATATATATTTACACACATATATACTAAATAACAACGATCCATATACAAAATACTCAAAAACTAAAGTACAGCTCAAATGTATTTAGATCGCCAATATATACTTACAAACATTTTTTCAACAAATATATGAATACATGAATAAATATAAATATGTATAAACAAAAATAAATAAAAATAAATATATAGATATAGATATAGAGATAGAGGTACAATTAGGTGAAAGAAGATCGTCAGGGAGATCGAGATTGCGTTCACCCATCGTACCGTCAGATATTATATATTTATTTATATAATTTATATTTATATATGTATCTATATGTTTATATTTATATATATCTAAATATGTGTATGTATGTATATATATAGAGAGAGAGAGTGAGTATAGTTGTATATATATATAGAGAGAGAGATAGAGATAGAAGGAGGTGAGGGTTTGGTTGGATAGAGAGAGGAGTAAACCGATAATTCGTTATTATATAAGAGTGAATTGAAATAAGATTGGACTAAATTGAACTTTTAAGGAAACTACTGGGGTGGATAAATGCAATTTATACGGAAATATATCTCCGGTGACAACAAACGTAAACGAAACGAATCGAACCGAACTAAACAACCGTCTGTTTATGTCTAGTTTTATGAACTAAAACAGTATTCATGTTTAGTTAAATACGAACGAACATAAACCGAATATGAACCGAACATTTGACGAACCGAACACGAGTTAATCGTGAATATCTAATTTCTTCCAAAACATTCAATAGTTGAAAAAAAAAAACTTTCTTTTTAAAACATATTTTAATTTTATCATATATTACTATATTGTTAACTAAAATAAACTAATTCATATATAAATTTAATTTTACATATTGTATAAATTATTTTTTACATACGTATGATTATCTTAACGAGTTGAACATTTAACGATAAAATCGGTGACTGTATTTATAGTATGATGATATAAATTACCATAATAACTTCGAAATAATACAAACATATCATTTATATTATTATAGCATAAATAAGTTTATTAATTGTGTACTGATATTAGTTTTTGTTACATCATTAATATATTTAGTTTTTTTATTTTATCAAACTTTATATATAGTTACACGAACATAGCTTAGACGAACCGAACAGAAGCATGTTCGTGTTCAGTTCATTTAATAGACGAACACTATATTTTTGTTTATTATCATGTTCATTTCATTTATAAATGAACGAACATGAACCGAACATTAGCCGAGGCGAACACGAACGATTCCACGAACAGCTCATCTCATTTACAATCCTAACTGCAACCCTAAATATAGGGTGATAAATAAATTGTTTATTTGTTGATTTTGTTTGGAGACAAATATTTTGTTTGGTCTCTTAAAACAACTCACTCGCTTTACAACTTGGTTTAGTACGATCCGATTTGCTAAAATTACCATCTCCGTCCTAAAATGTCACAGCTACTTTCAACCATATCTATTTCGTTGTCGACCGCTAGGGACAAAAATTCATATCAAAGATCGATGATGTTGTGGTTTAAGTGCATGTATTTAAAAAAAAATTAACCGTTTAATGATTTTTGGAGTCTGATTTGATTCGTGTTTGTTCTCTGGGCAATTAAATTTGATTAATTGTTGGTTAATAATTCATCCACTATAATTTCTGATTTAATGGAGGTTCGGAAACTTCAAATAGAGTAATTAAATTTGATTAATTGTTGGTTAATAATTTATCCATTATAGTACTCCTTTCCAAAAGTGACCTCTCTTTCAATTTATTTTGTAATGTATCTATTTTTGTCGTTTTCAACAAGAAATGTCCCATCAAATGGTATACAAGTTAGTGATGGTAACAAGTTTCTACCTACCATCTTTCATAAAATACCATAATTTTAGGATCCTAAAATGAAACTATCAAAAAAATATTTCGAGACGGAAGAAATTGTTAAATAATATAGTTGGTATAGAAATCTTGTTTATGTCTAAGTTTATTATGTTTGACTTCTCAAATTAATAGTATTTGATATTTTATTGGTGTTGCCTTGAATCGATTTTATTTTATTTTATGTTATAATGTTAATGTTAAATTTATAGTATCTGTCAATGGATAATTGTTTCAAACTTATCATTTAGGCGTATGCAAGTATCAATAATATACTAAATAAGTTATGCATGTATTAAATGTATTCCATAAAATTTACTCCATTTTTGCCAAGCAGCTCAATCAAATTCGTATTAGTCAAGTATTTCTTAAACATCGTCACATAAGTTATGAAATTACGTGACAATTCATTTTTTATTTATGGCTGGTACAACTCGAGGTCCATATCGTTTTTTGGTGACTGTCTATTTGAGACGTCGTATAAATTTTTATTGTCGACAATTACCGACTTCCACACAATTAGTAACTTAATATCTTACTTCATTTTTTTAATTTTTAAAAATTGTAAGATGCTAATTATGATTTATATGTTCATTGAGCCCCTCGTTGCATCTTACAAAAATAAAGTGTAAATTTTTTCATTGGAGGTGAAAATACAAATTTAATATTGATTTTGGTAATAACATACTTTTGTTGGAATATAAGAAGTATACTTTATGTAGGGGAATTATAAGATGGTGTAATATGGATGATGAAAACTATTAGTAGAAAACTACTATTGCTTTACTCCTTTTCAACTTTTTAATAGAGGGAAGTAAAACTTTTTTAGCGTTGCTAAACACACACGTATACATTTGTACCCAAAATGAAAATTTTAATATGCAATGTCGATTCTCGATTGTGCATATTTTGTCGAAGGAAACTTTCCCAAAACGGGGAATAGTATCAGTATGAACCAAATAATCATTAGTTCCCATTTACGTCTTTGCGAGGGTTCAATTTCTATTTTTCGACCGCAATAGCATCTCCAAATTCTCAAAACTCGAAAGGTAGATGGGAGAAATTATACATCAACGGTTAATTTAATTCCTAAAAAGCAGTCCATTATGCATATAATGATTCATGATAGCGACTTTAGAAAGAGTAAATTGAAAGAGGGAAAAATTAATATCTGGGAAAGAATATGAAAATATTTAAACTTTGAGAAAGCTCTCAACCATATTTAGGTGCTGTTTGGAAATCAAGTGCTTTTTTAAAAAGTGCTGTTCAAAAATAACTTATATAAAAAGTACTTTAGAAAAATTAGCGTCTGGTGGAAAAGTGTTTTTGATTTTTATAAGTTTTGTCTGCGTTTGATATGTATAAGTTCGAAATGATTTAATACCACAATAATTCATATACTACAAAAACACACAAAAATATACTAATAAATTTTGTATCACTTTAAAAACCAAATATTTATAAACAATTACAAAAATAAAAAAACATCGATGAAAACATTATTGCTAAATAAATATGCAAAAACAACCTACTGCGAAAAATAATTTTATTTTAAAAAACATTTTTAACAATTGTTATAGGATCCAAGAATAGAATTTGCAATTGCAGCGGTGGAAAAGAATCTGATGGAGGTCATCTCCTCTTGATAAGATCTACGAAATTCAACACCACGTTGAAAAAGACACGGTAACTTTGTGTGAGAAGATAACTACTGATTTATAAAGATAGAGGGAAAAATTTTAAGAATAGATTAAGGAGTGAGACCAGATAAAGAGAAATTCTACCGGACGAGAGAGAAAATAGTTCTATTAGTATAAGAGAGAGTGAGAGAAAAAGGATGCCCTGTATTTTTCATTTTGACTTTGTGAGGAATTCTATTTTCAGAAATGTCAAAAAACAACTTCTCCCAATTGGGCTTCTAATGCTCCGAACTTTTTGGAAAGTGGGTTGCTTTTACTTACCAAACACTCATAATTTTGCTAGATGAGCTTCTGGACCTAGAAAGTGATTCCAATCTGTCCGTTAATTATTACGCTATTTTTAACAAGCTAATTTAAGGTTTATACCAATATCTAAAACCCTGAAATTCTAATATACAAAATATACTTAAATTTATTTATCTTGACCCTTATCTAACGACGGGTGATTGACGGCGGCGTGTCCATGTCGGACCACCCTCTTTTCTCGTCCTATCAATTTAATTCATTTTTTCACTCTTTCAATTCACTTTGTTCTATCAGATATGAGATCGATGGCAAGCCACTACTGGCATAGCTATGACTTAGAACTTCGGTAAGCAACCATCGTGCCATTTTTTTAAATTAAAAGCAGGGCCTGTCCACTATTTTTTATTAATATTTTCAGTTTAAATTCGTATTCCGACTTTATTACAAGTTACATGACTGAAACAATAAACTTAGAAACTTGTTGGGCAGAGAAATATAGCAAGAAAACTATAAACGCCAACAAAGTGTTTGACTTATTTACTGTTAAAACTCTTCTATTTCCTGAATTTTCTCACCGCCAATACAGATCACTATTATCATTATGAACAGAGAGAAACAGGTGATCTCAAATAATAAAATAGAGAATTTTATGGCGATCCTCTGATGCTAGGTTTAGGGACGATGCGAAATCAAAGATCAATGAAACGAGGACAAACATTGATGGAGATCAAATCCAAATGTTACTTTCCTTTTTTTTCCATGCCAATTATATACATTTTCATTTAGATAGCTTAATCGTGTAAATAATATAAGTTAGAAGCTGCTTAATCTATTGAACAAATGCATAAAAGTTAGCAACTACCATAATCTACATAATCATATGGATCGTAATAATTATTAACATATCTAGTCCTGCTTCTTGTATTGTATTTGTGTGTTTTGATTTTTCTTTCTTCCCTATGCATTTTAATTCCCTTTCATTTAGCTATTTTTCTCTTTCTTTCTTTCTTTTCATCAACCTCTGTTTCCCCGTTAGAAGAATAGATATTCGCAGTTAATTCGCCTTCATTAATTAAGAATAGATTTCCATCGCGCCATTGCAATGATGTTGGTCGCGGTTTTCTTCCCCGACCACTGCTGCTGAGCTTGTAGCTTTTAGTCTCCAATAAATGCAATCAATTCTAACTGTTGCACTTGATTCGACTGTAACGTGACCGTTGATGGGTATGGCAACGATACAACAATTTGACGTTGAAAATAGCAATGATTAGAGAACAACGACGGTGGTAGAGTTCAACCGTTAACTTGTTTCTTTTAAAAAGGGCAAAAACAACAAATGAGATAATTAGAGGAATTACAATTAGATTAGTGTTTTTATTAAATAGCTTGGAATTGATCCCAAAGTTAAAGAAAAACAGATAGATCATTTCAGAAATAGTCTATGAAACAATTGTGTAATTTTGATATATTATGCAATTTGTGTTCATTAAAAAAACAGTCTAAATGTTTTTTCTTGTGTTGTTGTTGTCGATTAGACTGTTATTCAAAGTAATGTAGTGAAAAAAAAAAATAGTATTTTGCATCAATTTTTTGTTTTTTATTCATCGGACTATTTGTGGATGATTTTTTTTAAAATATTTTGTTCATAAACTATATTGAGCAAACTTTTTAAATAATAGTCTAATAATAAATTAAGTACTATAAGTAATTAATTATGATTTTTTTACATTACATTGACTTTAAAGTATTTTTTTATGAATTTAAATTGTTTTTCAAAAATAGTCTATTTAGCAGTTTTTGAGTCATTTTTTTGTGTTTTGTTTTAATTAAGTTGTTTGAAAATTAGTCTAATTAACGGTTAAAATAAGTCACATTTTCTTGTTTTTTTTTAGGCTGGATTTTTATACTACATTTTTTTCTGAAAAAACGCACAAACCGTACATTTTTTGTACGAACCGCACATTTAATCTATGATTTGGGCTGAATTGCAATTTTTTCGAATTTCAGGAACTGAAATGTAATTTATGTAAACTTCAGGCAAACCGTACATTTAATCTACGGTTTGGACTGAATTGCAATTTTTACGAAATGCAGGGACTGAAATGTAATTTCTGTAAACTTCAGACAAACCGTACATTTAATCTCTGGTTTGGCTGAAGTTTGCAGAAATTACATTTCAGTCCCTACATTTTCATAAAAATTGCAATTCAATCCACGTAGATTAAATGTACGGTTCGTATAAAAAATGTACGGTTTATGTGTTTTTTCAGAAAAAATATAGTATAAAAATCCAGGCTATGTTTTTTTTAAAGAACATTTGCTAAATTGGGCCCCAGCCCAACTCCTAACTACTATAATAATAATTAAAATAAATAAAAGAAGAATCTGGATCCTGGTGGATTGTTTTAAAAAGACCATCAAAAACATATTCAAGAACCTTCTCGATTTTATTTCAAACTCCTCCTTAAATACCTCTCACTATTTATACCCCTTTTTAAAATCACAAAATACATCACACAACATATTTTTATACAAACCAAAACAACCAAACAAATTTCCTCAAAAATAATACTCCATAAAAAGCCAAATTTCTTATTCATAATAATAATAAATAAAAAAATGTTCGCACCAAAAAACCCTAGAAAAGTAATTTCCATCCCCGTCCACTTCGTCCCATCCGCCACGTCATCAACCTCCACATCCACGCCATCAAATGCCACGTCAGAAAAGGCCACGTCAGCAGCCGTGAAGATCCAGAAGGTGTTTCGGGGTTTGTTGGTGAGGAAGAATCTGAAGAAGGTCGTGTCGATTAAGAGAGAGGTTGATAAAGCGGAGGAGAGGGTGTTGGCGAGGCTGGACGCGATACGTAGGGATCCGAAGGAGAGGCTGAGGATGAACGAGACGCTGATGGCTTTGTTGTTTAAGTTGGATTCGGTTCGGGGAGTTGGGAGTGGGGTTAGGGAGTGTCGGAAGGCTGTTATCAGGAAAGCGATTGGTTTGCAGGAAATCATCGACGGGTGTGATGACGTGGTGAATGGTCGTGTTGATGATGCTGATGTGGTGAATCGTGTTGTAGAGTCCGGGGATGATATTTCTGAAAATTGTAATCAGGGTATGGAAATCGAAGGTGGTGTCGTTTTTCAGGACGATGTTATTGAAATTAGTAATCAGGACAATGGTAATGATTATATTTCTAGAAATATTAATCCGGGTTTGGAAATTGAAGGTGGTGTCGTTTTTGATAAAGATGTTATTGAAAGTGATCATGGTTTGGAAATCGAAGACGGGTTAGAGAAGGTGGTGGCGTTAGATGAAAAAATCGACAATTCTGCTTATGTAACGGATCGAGCCTTGGAAATTGGGGGTAAAGAATCTTCAGTTGGCAATATAAGCGTATCCGATGCTGCTGATGTGGCGAATCGTGTTGGAGAGATGGAAGGTATAGAGAAGGTGGTGGTGTTAGATGAGAAAATCGATGGGTCTGATGAGCCTGGTGCTGATGTGGCGGATCAAGCCTTGGAAACTGAATGTAAAGAAACTTGCGTTGGTAGTGAATATGACGATAAATCTAACGAAAATATTAAAGAGGGTGATGACGATGATTATTTGGCTAAATCGGTGAAGAGTGATGAATTTGTCGAACCGGAGATGGAGGAGGATGAAGAAGATTATTGTATGGTGAAGAAAGTTGTGGTGGGAGAAGAAGATAATTACGGAACAAATCCGATCGAAAACCAAGTAGAAGATAAGGCGGAAATTTGTAAGAACAGAGAGATTTTGGAAAAAATGATGGAGGAGAATGTGAAGATGATGAATATGATGAAACAATTGTCTGAGCAACAACAAGCGCAAAATCAGATGCTGAGTTTGTTGAGTTATAGGGTGGAGCAGTTGGAGAAGGCTTTCGTTCGCGATTTATCGAGAAAAAAGTCCAAAGATAATAAGAAAAGATAGATGTACTGTTTTTGGTTTTTTTTACTAATTTTGTTGAGTAATTGGATTTTGATTTGGTTTATAATGCAAAAGGTTGTTCTAGTGTGAAATAAAGATGTCCAGTTTTGTGGTTTCTGTGTTTGTATTTTTATCAATGTTTCTCTTTAGATGCAAAAGAAATCTCCTAACAGACTTGATTCTGAACCTTGTTTGGCAGCTCTTTTAAGCAAATAATCTATAGCTTATTTCAGAATTCAAAAAATTTATAAGAACTCGGGCTTTTCTTCGATCTTGGGGAGACAACCGAATACCACAATTAAAAAGATGAAACCAAACAAGCAAGTTTCTTAGGTGATTCGTACAATTACATAAGAAAACTTATTGTTGGTTTAGTTACTTCTAGTAATACACAAGAAGTCACTTTGTATAAGATTTCATCTAATTGTGCTGTTGGGATAACCAAAAGCCAGAGTTCAAAAACTGGAACAAGGTGACCACTGACCAGCAATGCCGATCCGGCGCCTTTCTACACCTAAGTCGTACAATTTTTAGGGCGTCTTTTTAACTTTGTTCAAAAAAATTCTTAAGTTACGTAAAAGAAAAAAAAACTATACAAAAATTATAAAATCAAAACTGTCACAATAAAATAAAATAGTCTTTTATGCTACACAAAATATACCAGGTTCTTTTTGTATTATTGTAAGTGAGCAAAACGACTTATTTCTGAAGAAAAAATTATTATTTTTTATTTTTTCGCGCCTATTCGGGGACCGACGCCTAAGCTACTTGCCTTATTTGGCTTACTCTTAAACCGGCCCTGCTGACCAGTATGGTTATATAAGAGAAGATAACAGTCGAAATTTACTAATTCTTTAATACGCAAGAACTTACATAAAGCAATTGTAAGCAGTCGAGATTATTCATAAAGCATTTAATCAGTTTCGGATAAGTAACTACGGAAGAATAGATTCTTTAATACACTAGAACTTACATTTAGAAGATATAATCTATTTGTAAGCAGTCGAGATTATTCATAAAGCATCCAATCAGTTTCGGATAAGTAGCTACAGAAGAATTCAATTGATTATAAACAAGAATTTACATTTGATTATCGAGTTCAAACGAAGTTCATTCTGCTAGGGATCTTGATACCCGCCCTTTCTAAAAGTTGTTTAGCAGCATGGTTTGCCTTTGTAAGCACTTCTACCTGGAAATTAATATCAAGTGTAGTCACAAACTGATTTTTTTTACATGTACGCAACAGCTGTTTAGTCGACTCAAAAGTTCACACAACAGAAGCAACAGGTAGTATAACTGGTAAAAGCAGGCTAACCTCATCGACGCTCAGAATTTTACGATCCTTCATTATCCAACGGCCATTGCACATAACTGAGGTGATATTTTCTGTTCGCATACTGTAAACGAGGCTGCTAATGCTGCATAAATGAAGAAAAGGAATTATACAATCTTGCAACCTCTTGTGCTTATTAGAAAAAATTCTGATAAAAACAAAATGTTATGAGCTGAAAACCATTCGAGACAAAAATTTCTTGCAACATGAAAGCTGTATCAGTAGTAATATAAGTTGAAAGGTATAATTAAATGGAATAAAATAGTATTCATGCCTGTCATGCACGGGTACCATAGACCAAGAGAAAGGGTCGATCTCTATCAAGTCTGCCTACAAAAGACAATTATTTCCTACAAAAGTTAATAATCTCTGTTCGGATAGCATTGAAGAGCTAAGATGTTGGGATGAGAACATAGCTTTGCAGTAATTACAAGTAGTAAAGAAGGCAAAACAATTATATTAATGCAAGGTATGGTAAACAATTAAAGGAAAGTTTATAAGGCTTGTGAGACTGTGTCACAACAATTAGACAGGAAACAAATGAGGGAAACTAACCTTTTTGCCAGGCTCGAGGGTTCCTATTTCATTATCCCAAAGTACTGATTTAGCACCATTTACAGTAACCATTTTAAGAATCATTTCTGCAGAGAGAGCTGTAGGATCAGTTGTTCCCGTCACATAAGCTTCTCTTCCTTTGTTGATCAGAGATGCCAAATACATCTCATCAACTGTAAAGGGACAATTTGATAAAGCAATTAGAAACTGTTAAAATTCAGTATTGCAAATTTACTTTAGAGATCCAGAATGCATTAGAGTTCCGAAGATAGTGAATTTACTAGTAAAACATTAGAAACCTTACAAGTTTTAAACTAGCAAAATCAACTACTTTATCAGCTTCCATAGTCGTTCTTTATGCATAAATTTATCCGAACAAAAAAATTTCTTAAATTTTTTCTTTTTGATTAGCCATATTTCCTCATAATTACTCAGTGTGTCCCATTTTCTTTGGGAAATATGGGATGTCCGTTTTGCTCTAAAGTAGTGAACAATATTATCATCTTTTCCCTTCCTCCGGAACTTAAACTCTGAATCCCAGAAAAAGGTAAGGGAGGAAAAGGAAAATAATTACAAAAAATTGCAGCAAAAACCTGTGCTTTCAATAATTTGCATTCTCATATTACCAAAACAAAAAAAAAGGGACGGAGGGAATATTATGTACTATTACTTTTAATAGGTACCGATGTAGTTATGTGTTGAAGATAAGTTAATGCTAAAAAATTCTTGGTAAAAGGAAACTATATATAATAGGAAAAATGAATAAACAATAAGGGAGGGAAGAGGTTTAGTTTAAATGTAAATGATAAGGAAAGCGGGAAAAGCGGTATCACTTCCACAGTTTAAAGGAAAATTTGAAGGAATTTGTAGTGCCGCCCATTAAAGAACATATATAGTATTTAAAGAACATATATAGTATAGGAACTTTAAAGTAAATAAAAAAGTACCAATGCTCATTCTATTGTTGGATGGGGCTCCATCAGTTCCCAAGGAAACACAAACTCCGCTATTTATCATTTCTTTTATGGGCGCAAATCCTAGCATTCTCATCGCCGCAGCAGGACAGTGGGATACCTTTACCCCAGATTTGGAAAGCAAACCAACCTGAAATGATTAACAATACATAAATGCGTCAATTCTTCACTCCTTTTTTTTAAGTGCAGAAAACTGCCATGAGCTAATAAGTGATGGAAATAATGGTGAAGTGCTATAAGCAACTTATCTTCTAAGATATATATAGCAGCATCAGATTACAATAAAGGGAAAAGATGATAATAGACAATGATATTTAAAATCATTTTGCGAAAAGTAGTTTGAGTAAAAATCAGGATCAATTCTGCAAGCAGGCCTTCAATTTGCTTGTTCCGTAGTTGATGCTTATACTGAACTGAATGAATGGTTATAAAGAAAATAGACGTGTTTTATATCTTTTTCTGAATATGGAAAAACCACAGAATATTGATTTGAGTGATGCCTAACTATTTCCTTTTACTTTTAGATTTATAAATTGACATCTCCCAACTTAAAAGAAATGGACCTAATTCATTCAATTGCAGAAGGCACATGAATTGAAGTATGCACACCTTTTCTTCTTTTAAAAGCTTTATAAATTTCATGAATGGACATCTATCAACATTCACACGTTCTAATTAATATAATTCCAGTGATGAAATGAAAGTGCAATTGATAGCAACTCAGAATTGAATATGACCTCTCTATTGAGTCACCTGACTTTCGTTTAGATATTTCAAGTTTAAAATTTTCATTTATATACGAAACATTATACAATATTCATAGAATATGTTCTTTAACATCATTTCCGTTATGTTCGAAATCATGAAGAGAATCTCAACCCAAACAGTTCAAAGAGAATTAATTATCTTGCTTTGACATTTAAATCTGATTCCAAATGTGTTTCGTAATGGCGGCATGATTCCATTCTTTAACTTTATTTTATCTTTAATCCAGCTTCTTTAACATGCAAACAATTGTTAGGTCATATATCCGAGATTCTATTGACATATTATTTGTCATCATATTGGTAATAATAGTTTGAGATATTCATAATAAACTCTCAGTATACACACGTATTGTGTAACGTTTCTGTTAAGATATGATCAAGTACATGTGTAAGTTGCAACTTCAGTTACAATTGAAACTTGGCGCTCAAGATTCGGTCAAAGTTGAGGCACTCGTAACATTGAAAGTGGAGGCACTACTAGCACAAAGAGACGAAACTCAACCGTTTCCTGTAGTCAAGATAGACCTACTAAAACTCTGTGCTACAACTATACCGATGGTTGTCCACTCTATCTAAAGTTGTGAACGATAAAATATATATTCTGTAAGAAACAATGATTTGATCTTTCGTGTGTAAGCCGTACTCTACACACCAAATCACTTACTATACAAAATAAAGACACATGTACAAATAAATAATAAGTACAACACTGCTCACATGTATTCTCAAATAAATCATTCATTGTTAATAAATAAATAAATACTAAAACTGATAATAAATCATGTCTTTTAGTATACCATTCTAACAAAGATGATCATCAAAATTAAAGCTTGAGCGCATAGAAAGTTTTATGTCAGCGGAAGTTATACCGATCAGGTTGAACAATTATGAGAGGTTATTTGTGGTATTGTTCTGACTCATCTCACCATAGTTCAAAAGAAAATTGGGACAAAGTTTGTTTCATTGTTGAAAAATACGTTTGCCAAATGTTCCGAGTGCAGTTACGCGTTTCAGTTACAACTGAGTTTTGTTTCAGTTATAGCTGAATAGTTAAGACATAATAGTAAATAACACGAGGAGTTTTTAAACGGAGTTCGACATGCTCACCTTGTCTACGTCTCCGAGGCAGTCACCCAGTTTTTATTGATATTGAAAGGAACAATGATTAAGACTCGAGACTTACAATACCATGACTCCCTCACGTATATGCCTATCTTACCATCTCTAACAACTATCAATCTCTAATGGCATCCTGCCACGATCTGTTTAATTTTGTCTTTCTCGTGTATCCCGGTGTTCAGATGTCTACATTGTAAAACACACGAAATACTAAAGGCTAATGACTTTATTTATAGACTTACAAAATAATTCTAATCACAATCAAATAGGAAGTATTTCCTTTTCTTTCTCTTTCCTTCTTAATTAGGAGTCTTTTTTCCTTGACCTCAAGTCTTCTATTCCCACAAGAAAACGTCTTCAATATCTTCATTATGATCTTATAAGATTGCTTCAAATTTTCTAGAATTGCTTTCCATACGTTTTGAACCTTCTAGAATATCCTTTGACCGAATCTTGAGCTCCAAGTTTCTGTCTGCTAGTTTCAGTTGTAACTGAAGTTGCAACTTACACATGTAATTGATCATATATTTGACAGAAACGTTACACAATCCGTGTGTATACTGAGAGTTTATATCTTAAACTATTATTACCAATATGATGACAAATAATATGTCAATAGAATCTCGAATCTATGACCTAACAATCTTCCAATTTGTCATAATTTTGGTAAAAATTTTGAGTTGCGGAATCGATTATAAGCAAAACTCCCCTCAATTGAAATTTCTCATCTCTTCAGAATAACCATGTCATACATGTAATTATTGCCCTTTAAAGAACACCAATCTTATATTTCATAAAGCATAAACCAGTTTATATTCAAGTATGGGGTTGATAAAAAAGATATTTCTCGTCTTCTTAACGTCATATACTCATAACACATGATCCACACCAAGTAAAGTCTGATGTGAAGCTCTGATACCAATTGAAAAATACGTTTGCCTAATGTTCCGAGTGCAGTTACGCGTTTCACTTACAACTGAGTTTTGTTTCAGTTACAACTGAATAGTTAAGACAGAATAGTAAATAATACGAGATGTTTTTAAACGGAGTTCGACATGCTCAACTTGTCTACGTCTCCGAGGCACTTACCCAATTTTTATTGATATTGAAAGAAACAATGATAAGACTCGAGACTTACAATACCATAACTCCCTCACGTATATGCCTATCTTACCATCTCTAACTCACAACTATCAATCTCTAATGGCATCCCGCCATAATCTGTTTAATTTTGTCTCTCGTGTATCCCGGTGTTCAGATGTCTACATTGTAAAACACAAGAAATGCTAAAGGCTAATTGCTTTATTTAGTCTTACAAAAAAATTCTAATCACAATCAAATAGCAAGTATTTCCTTTTCTTTCTCTTTCCTTAACCTCAAGTCTTCTATTCCCACAAGAAAAGGTCTTCAATATCTTCATTCTGATCTTATGAGATTGTTTCAAATTTTCTAGAATTGCTTTCCATACGTTTTGAGCCTTCTGGAATATCCTTTGACCGAATCTTGAGCTCCAAATTTCCGTCTGCCAGTTTCAGTTGTAACTGAAGTTGCAATTTACACATGTACTTGATCATATCTTGCCAGAAACGTTAGACAATACGTGTGTGTATACTGAGAGTTTATTATGAATATATCAAACTATTATTACCAATATGATGACAAATAATATGTCAATAAAATCTCGGATATATGACCTAACAATTGTTTGCATGTTAAAGAAGCTGGATTATAGATAAAATAAAGTTAAAGCATGGAATCATGCTGCCATTACGAAACACATTTAGAATCAGATTTAAATGCCAAAGCAAGATAATTAATTATCTTTGAATTGTCTGGGTTGAGATTCTCTTCATGATTTCAAACATGGCGGAAATGGTGTTGAAGAACATCTTCTATGAGTATGGTATAGTGTTTCGTATGTAAATGAAAAATCTAAACTTGAAACATCTAAACGAAAGCCAGGTGCCTCAATAGAGAGGTCATAATCAATTATGGGTTGCTATCAATTGCACTGTCATTCCATAACTGTAATTATATTAATTAGAACGTGTGAATGTTGATAGATGTCCATTTATGAAGTTTATAAAGCTATTAAAAGAAGAAAAAGTGTGCATAATTCAATTCACGTGCCTTATGCAATTGAATGAATTAGGTCAATTTCTTCCAAGTTGGGAGATGTCAATTTCTCCCAAGTTGAGAGATGTCAATTTATAAATCTAAAAATAAAAGAAATAGTTAGACATCAGTCAAATCAATATTCTGTTCCATATTCAGAAAAAAGATATAAAATACATCTCTTTTCTTTATAACCATTCATTCAGTATAAGCATCAATTACGGAGCAACAAAATTAAAGGTCTGCTTGCAGAATTGATCCTGATTTTGACTCAAACTATTTTTCGCAAATTATATTATAGGTGTTTCTATTCTCGCTGACAGCAAACAAGCAGATATTTAAAATCATGAAAATAATGATTAATAGACAATGATATTGAACCTTGGTAAAGTAAATTTGGGTCTATTGCTCAAATGGCGTCTTTCATGCATTCCACCGCAATCAAACATACAATGGTTCTGTACAAAAGGCAAGGATTTGGAAAATTTCTCCTAAATGCATCCAAAAATCTGATTCAAAGTCCTTTCATATGTTTCAATTATGTTGGAAAAGAGAGATAATATTTTCAGAATAAGACATTTTTTAGTAATTAGTTAATGGGTAGTTGTGAGTTGTAATTAGTTCTAATTAGTACTTAGTAATTAGTATTAATTTGGTGTTAGTTGGCAGTAGCATTTACTAAAGAAATCTATAGAAGCTTAACCAGCCTATATAAGGCTCTTATTGTTAGGATGATATACTAAAATACATGATTTATTGTCGGTTTTAGTATTTATTTATTAACAATGAATGATTTATTTGAGAATAGTTTTGAGCAATGGTGTACATATTATTTATATGTACATGTGTTTTTATTTTGTATAGTAATTGATTTGGTGTGTAGAGTACGACTTACACACAGAAGATCAAATCATTGGTTCTTACGGAATATATATTTTATCGCTCACAACTTTAGATAGAATAGACAACCATCGGTATAGTTGTAGCACAGAGTTTTAGTAGGTCTGTAGTTTTTACTACAGGGAACGGTTGAGTTTCGACTCTTTGTGCTAGTATACTTAAGAGTATATTAAACATGACAAAGTGGTATTATTTTATGGTATTGATCAGAATAAAATAATTATACCTAATGAATTATTATGATTACTTATACTCTTAATCCTTATATTATTTTCGATACACATTTATAATGTATACTGTTTTGATTTGCAATAGGTGAAATTTGTTGTGGTCAACAAACCTGTTCTTTGGACAGTAATATTATTTATATGGTATGTGTCTATAATCGAAGGAATTCACGTCCCTTAACAAGGATTGATGATATCCCCTCAAGAAGTTTATAAGTTTTGTTTGTGTCAAATCTTGCAAGTGTATTTTATATCCGACACAACAAATAAGTTAAGTGGTAATGTCGAGGAAATAATATGCCGAGGAAAATAATTGTCAGCAATTTATTTAGTTGGTGGATATCTGTAATCTTAATGTGAGGAGAAAATTAAGTATTTAATAATGAGCTCTCAAATATTATTTGAGAAGGAACTAAGTGCAATTATATTTTCTAGTGGAAATGAATATAATTTACCATAGAATATCCTAAGATTGGTAAAATATTAATTAGATAATATTATATTATTCTTGTTAAAAAGATTATATAATATTTATTAATTAAGTACTAATCTAAGTAGGGTTAGAGTTCTAGGTAAGGTAGAAGTATATTCCTTCTCGTGTATTAGGTCAATGATGTAGCCTACATATACCGCTCTTATGCTAAGGAAAAATACACAATCTGATAACCCAGATTAAATTAGAATTTCCTAGCAATATGAGAGTCCACCTCTCTAAGAGCAAGACGTATAATATGAATACAACAGAATATCAAGTGTGGTCTACCTCTACCCGTGAGGTATTTCTGTATAGTTTTTTATATGATCCATATACACAATAATCATGATCTAATGCCAGTTTTCCGCTGCAAAATCAAACGTGTTTCCAACACTTATGTACTCAGTTCTCTTAACAAGAAATAAAATCATTCTTTATATTTTAAATTCCACATGGTATCAGAGCTATACTTTGTTCCTTAACTCAAATCAAAACCAGAAAACCCCAAATTATATCTTATTGCATTTTATTGCCCATCATGCCTAAGCTTTCGTCTGAATCCATTTCTAGTTGTATTAATTCTCCCGCTACTGCTTGTTATCAGAGATGAAGAAAAGCCTTGAGTTTGGTGTGATCACTGCAATCGTCCCCTTACACCCGTGAGACCTGTTGGAAGAGTGGTAAGACTGGGGATCGGACCAGCCGTATAACACCCACTGCCAATGAGGCCGAAACAAGTCCATTTACAAAGGAGCAGATTGGTCATATTCTTAAGCTGTTGAAATCCAGTTCATCATCTAGTATTCCTAGGGTTTTTCTTGCACAAACAAGTAATGAACTTATAGCTTTTTCTGGTTTAAATATTACTCCATGGATTATCGACTATGGGGATTCCGATCACATGACCAATATTTCTAATTTATTCAACTCCTACTCTCCTTGTTCTGGAAAATAAAAAATTAGAATCGCAGATGGTAGTTTCTCACCCATTGCAGGAAAAGGTTTAATAAAAATCTCTGAAAACATTGATCTTAAATTTGTTCTCCATGTTCCGAAACTAGCCCGCAATCTTTTATCTGCTAGTAAACTTACAGGACTCTAATTGTCGCATTATTTTCTTTAATTCTTCTTGTGAATTTCAGGATCTGATTTCGGGGAAGAAGATTGGCAGTGCTAAAATGATAGATGGACTTTACTATTTTAATGGTGTATCCTCTACCGATAAAAGGACTCAAGGCTTAAGTAGTGTCACTTCTATCCCTGTTTATGAACAAATAATGCTTTGACATTTTCGACATGGACATCCTAGTTTTCCATATATTAAGCGCATGTTTCCTGAATTGTTTAAGGGTTTAGATTGTTTTAAGTTTCAATGTGAAAGCTGTTATTTATCTAAGAGTCATCGTATTACTTATTTGCAACAACCTTATTTGCATTCAAGACCATTTTTTCTAATCCATAGTGATGTTTGGGGACCTTCAAAAATAACTACCATTTCTAAAAAAAAATGGGTTGTGACGTTTATTGACGATCATACTCGTCGATGTTGGATATATCTTATGAGTGAGAAGTCCGAAGTGGAAAAGTTGTTTAAGGACTTCTATAAAATGATTGAAATTCAGTTCCAAAGTAAAATTAATATTCTTCATACCGATAATGGAACTGAGTATTATAATGAGCAATTGGGAATTTTTTAAAAGAAAATGGCATTCTTCTTCAATCTACATGTGTGGAAAACCCCTCAACAAACCGGTATCGCAAAAAGAAAAAATAAACACTAGCTTGAAGTGGCTCGTGCTATAATGTTTTCTATGAATGTACCAAAATACTTGTGGGGCGAAACGGTTCTTACAGCTTTGTACTTGATAAATAGGATGCCGACACGTGTTTTAAAATATGACACACCTTCGCAATGTTTCAAAAATAATTTCCCAATGTCTCGAATTCACTCGGATTTACCACTTAACTTTTTGGTCGTACTGTCTTTGTACATGTTCCCAGTCACTCTCGATCAAAACTTGATCAGAGAGCTGAAAAGTGTGTTTTTATTGGGTATTCTCCAAATAAAAAAGGATACAAATGTTATAATCCCCAAACGAATTTTTTTTTATGTAAGTATGGATGTCTCTTTTTTGGAAAACAAACCTTATTTTCACAAAACTTCTCAACATGAAGAGAAAGGAGTAGATGATAATTTTTTGGAATTTTCTATGCCTACACTATTTTAGATCCTATTCCGACTCCTGCCTCTACTATTTTTAAGAAACAAAGTGAAGAATGTTTTGATAATAGTGTTGAAGGTCCTTGTCAAAAAATGCCAAACATTGATGTACCTTCAACAGGGGGAGAAAAAATAATACAAAAATATCAAATGGATAAAAATAATGAGCTTTTAGTTTATACTCGGAGGAGACCTAATCAAAATAGTCAAGATTCTTCTATGATTTTAAGATCTGATCAGTCTTCCGACCCGAAAACAGGTACTCACAAAGTCTCAAATATTTTTGATTCTGATTTTATTTCAATTCTAGATTTCACTTGTCCAAGTCCAGTGCCCGTTTCAGATGTACCCTCTGACTTAGACATTCCTGTAGCACTTAGAAAAGGAACCCGAACATGTACAAAGTATCCTATGGCTAAATATTTATCTTACAAAAATTTATCAAACCACCATAAATCATACTCTTCAAAAATTTCAAACTTGTTTGTTCCTAGAAATATACAGGAAGCCTTGAATGATGAGAACTGGAAATTAGCAGTTATGGAAGAGATGAATGCTCTAAAGAAAAATGGTACTTGGGAAATAACGGATTTACCTAAAGGGAAAAAAAACAGTTGGGTGTAAATGGCTTTTCAATGTGAAATGCAAAGCCGACGGTAGTATAGAGAGATACAAGGTGAGACTAGTTGCTAAGGGGTTTACACAAACACATGGGATTGATTACCAAGAATGCACCTGTTGCAAAGATAAACTCAATCTGAATTCTTTTGTCCCTAGCCGTAAACTTTAACTGGCCTTTACACCAGTTGGACGGGAAAAATGCCTTTCTCAATGGAGATCTTGAAGAAGAAGTATACATGTGTATACCACTTGGATTCGAGAAGAAAGTTAGGCCTAACAAGGTTTGCAGTTGAAGAAGTCCTTATATGGACTCGAACAATCTCCGAGAGCCTGGTTTGAGCGTTTCGGGAAAGTTGTGAAATATTGTGGCTACCGTCAAAGTCAAGCTGACCATACTATGTTCTATAAACACAACAAGGAAGGCAAGATTGCAGTTCTTATAGTTTATGTAAATGATATAATCATCACATGTGATGATATTGATGAACTGCTCAGACTAAAAAAGAAGCTAGGAGCTATATTTGAAATTAAAGACTTGGGAACACTCAAATATTTTATCGGAATGGAGTTTGCACGGTCCAGTAAGGGTATATTTGTTAATCAACGAAAATATATTCTTGATTTACTCAGCGAGACAGGATTCCTTGGATGCAGACCGGGCGAAACTCCAATAGAACCCAACTTAAAGTTACAACCTGCGAAGACAGAAGAAGTAAAAAATAAAGAGCAATATCAAAGACTAGTCGGAAGACTAATTTATTTGTCTCACACACGTCCCGACATAGCATATGCTGTTGGCATAGTTAGCCAATTTATGCATTCACCCAGACCTGAACATTTTGATGCTGTCTACAGGATTCTCAGATATCTTAAAGGAACTCCGGGGCAAGTTTTGATATTTAGGAAAAGAGGACATGTAAAAGTTGAAGCATACACCGACACAGATAGGGCTGGAAGCATTATCGACAGACGATCAACCTCCGGCCTCTGTACATTCGTCGGAGGTAATCTTGTTACTTGGCGAAGCAAGAAACAAAATGTCGTTGCTAGGAGCAGCGCCGAAGCAGAGTTTAGAGCTTTCGCCCATGGTATTTGTGAAGTATTGTGGATTAAACGGTTATTAGAAGATCTGAAAATGTTTATTCCTTTGCCTATGAATATCTACAGTGATAACAAAGCAGCTATTTCTATTGCCCACAATCCTGTTTTGCATGATAGAACAAAGCACGTGGAAGTGGATAAACATTTTATCAAGGAGAAGTTGGAAAGCGGACTTATATGTATGCCTCTTGTTCCTACGGCCGAACAAATTGCTGATGTATTCACCAAAGGACTGCAAAAAAGCAATATGATAATTTGATTGGCAAGCTGGATATGGAAGATATTTTCAAACCAGCTTGAGGTGGAGTGTTGGAAAAGCGGTATAATATTTTCAGAATAAGACATTTTTTAGTAATTAGTTAGTGGGTAGTTGTGAGTTCTAATTAGAACTTAGTAATTAGTATTAATTTGGTGTTAGTTGGCAGTAGCATTTACTAAAGAAATCTGTAGAAGCTTAACCATCCTATATAAGGCTCTTATGTACTCAGTTCTCTTAACAATAAATAAAATCATTCTTTATATTTTAAATTCCACAGATTATTAGTTCGATTGTTCAATTTTGGTTATCCATTTATATATTTCGTCAGGCTCTCTTAATCATCCTATATATTTATCGTTATTCATTTTTTTTCTCGTCTCGCACCAATTTATAAATACTTTTTTCATTACACCCATACCAAAAAAAAAGAATAGCTTATAGAAAGAGAATAATAAGTGACTACAACTATATTACGGAGTCAACTTGACTCCTCATTTTTAAGGAGAGATAAGTGACACAACAAAATTTAGGGAGGTTTAAGGGATTCTGATCGGATGGATTTTTGAGTAAAGTGTCATACTCCTTAAATGTGAGACAAAAATCCATTAAAGGAGCTTGATGTGGATGCATAAGCAGAGCAGCATAACACACTAAAGCATAAGTTAAGACCTAAAGATGACTGCTCTTTTTATAAATGCAGAATGAGTTATAAAGACTAGTTGTTTTGATTGTTTCAAAGTTTGTTATTATTAAGAACTAGGTTATACTACTGACAAGCATATCACAACATATGATATATCATTTTCTTTTTAGTTTAAATAAATGAGGATGGAATATCACCTCAGTTTCATTGACCCAAACGCTGTGAGCTGCCAGCAGATTGCTTTGTAGGAATTCAATTTTTTCGAGGAAAGAAACTGTCCCACATTCAACTCCTCGAGTATCTTTCACATATTGATTTTCGTAAGGTATCTCTGCAACATGCTATACACGGGAATGTGTTAGTTACAAAACATCACTACAAAGCTAATGATTTAGATAGGAAGAAAGAGAGCATTATACCATGTGGATTCCGGTATTGAGTTCTTTCGCTAAGTCTCTAGTTTGAGTTAGTAGACTGTCGGTCGAATTCATAATCTGTCTAATTCCAAGCCATATTCTAATCCGACCATCTGCTGTATTATTGTACTTCTCAAATATTTCCCTTTGCTTCTGTATATTCAAAATAATTACAAATGTCAGCATAGTCTAATGATGGCATAAAACAGGAAAAATATAAACCTTTACTCATCAGAGAAGGGATCCAAAATTTGGAGGCCGATTCATCTCAAAACCAATGCATATGGGCTTGTATGGCAACCAATCTAGTATAAATGTGCGTTTGACAACACTAAGAAAAGTATGTTTTTGAATACCTAAAATTTTACTTTTGAAAAATAAAGTTGTTTCATACTATTTCGTTAAATGTATACTTTTCATCTATCTAACACTATAATCAACTACTCTCTCACTATTCACAGAATCACACTACAAAAAACTGTACTGGTTATTTTTAACCAAACTCGCTTACAGCTAATACTTTAGAAAAGTATGATTTCCCAGCTCCTTAAAGTTTACTTTTGTAATTACCAGATCAACCAAACGAGAACAGTTAAGTAGGAAACAAACTTGTATGCCAGAACTGAACGTGATGGTCGGTGGTTGTAACATTCCAGGACAGGGGCAGGCTATCGAAATAAATTACAAATACCAGTATATTGAAATGATAGTATTATTCAAAATAAAAACTAAATGATCCATTATTTCAAACAACTTAACAAATTATTATATGCATTCTATATAAACAAAATAAAAGTATGAATATATTAGACCTGAATACAATCATCACTTGTTCTAACACCCCATGAAGGTGGCAAGCCCTCACCAGAGTCCATAATTGACTCTGCCAAACAGGCTCGCAGCCCAAGAAGCTCAACGGCCTTCACCATCCCAGACACGTGTTGCCCTCCAGCTTCCGCAAAGCACGTAACCTGCAGGCCGGTTATGATATAATATTAATTAAAAAGGCCCAAACTTTTAATCACAATACTCTTTCATTATAATAACACCTGTTGACACATCAAAGTCTTAACCTGAAAAAACTACTTAGGACTCGATTGGTAACTTGTTGGTAAATTCAACGTTTTGAAAACTGGCAAGTAAATGGAGTTTTCTTCATAAGAGTCTAAAAATGTAAAAAAAATATCCAGAAAAATTCCAAAAGTTAAATCTGGCATCTTGTTTGCTTCATTTTCAGTTCCGCTAGTATAATGTTCTGGGCTTGATTGGACATTCATATGCGTGTCGGTGGTGTTTTTGCCAGAACTGTCCGTCAAACGTGTACTCAACTATTGCAACTGGAAAACTATAGCTGAGCACTAAAAGTGGACAATATTGAAGCAATTTCCCCAGAAAGGGGATTTCAAAACTTGAAAAAGAATTTCATAATATGTCAAATTTGTAGTCTATATGAATTAATAGATATAAATGTTAGCTTATAAAGCTTATGCTAAATGAGTCTAATAAAGTGTATGTAACTGAAAGTCCACCTCTATATCTCTGGTTGTCAATACTGTTTGAGTAATTACAGATATCAATTCTTTGTCTTTTTTGTAGCAACTGTGTGTCAAAGAAGTTTTTAGCTTTCACGAGTCGCAACTAAGACTGGAAACTGATAGCTGAACACTGAACTTTGACAAGATAACAGAAGTTACAGAATGATACCTAGAAAGGGGAGGAAAGCAATTATAAGACTAAACTGGAAATAGATTTTAGGAGTAGGTTGATTTTTTAGTACATATAACAATATAACAAATTAGCCTATTGAATTTTTGCTAAATGAGTCTAGTAAGTTACATCTGACTCTTAGGTGGTTATCAAAAACAATTTCTTGCTGCTTGTATAACTGCCGATATCATTTTTATTCTTTTTTTGGTAGCAACTGTCTGTCAAACACATTTTCAGCTTTCACAACTCAAACTGAAAACTAATTTCGTTGAGCCATAAGAGTGGACAATGTTAATGTAAAGTCCCAGATAAAGAATTTTAAGAATAAGAGTAAAACTAACACCGGAGCGGATTAGCTCGATACCACAAAGTAAGGTGGAGATGTACGAATCTTCTTCAGTCATATTAGACTCATAAGGCCAAATGCGATCATGCAACCAAGTCACCAAATCTACGTCATCGGCTATGCCTCTTCCAAGCTGTTGTGATGTGTGAACATGTGTGTTTATCAGTCCTACAAATCATCATCATGTCGATCATATGATTGTGTTAACACTAATGCAAAACGAATAAATATAAACAAATAATAATTTGCTATCATAACGGCTGAAAGAATCTGGGAGGGAACCACTCAAAATTCAAATTCATGCCTTTCCATATAAGAACGAAAATTCCCATCAAAGATGCATGGTGAATCATAAAAATGGGAATGTCTCAAACCACTAGAAATACTGGAGAACCAAATGGTAAAGTTTTTCACTAAATCCACTTCTGGAGCTGTAAAAAGTGTACAAAGTATTTTAAGCTTGTAAACTAAATGCTATAGAAAAGGGAGAATAGGGTGTGATACTTAATAAGTTTCAGAGACAACAAATAAACAACCGTTGGATGACCTCATATTCAGTTAACAAACTTTTATTTCTTTAGTCCAAGAAGCTAATGAATCGGATCGTTCCACCCTATTGTTATTTTGTCTCTTCTAAAAATTGATGTATCCTACTCTTCTATTTTGGCAAGGGTAAAAACTTCAGTTTACATGTTATAATTATAACAAATTAAGAAGTAATTATGCACTCACTCACTTATTATTGAAGTCATTAGTCATGACATATATCTCAAGATTAAAGGTATTTGTGCAAAAAAATCATGACAGGGAAGGAACTTGCAGCAGTCTAAAAGAGGCTACAGTCCCAGATGTTAAGAAAATCGACTATTTACCATGTATTTTAATCTTTTTACTAAAAGCTTGCTTCGAGAAGAAGCTCGATTTAGAGCTCGACTCAAAATAGAAAAAAACAGAAACTGTTTTCCTACGTTTTACGCTTTCAGCCTAGCTATTACAAAAACTCTTTAGCCATGTTTTCGCTTATCAAAAAAGAATTTATCAAAAAATTGCTGATTCTAGCCGTAACCCCCCCGGCCGCATAATATGAAAAGAGTATCCAAATGTATTTCATCCCCTCTCATAAACGGATCTCGGTTAGGCCACTGTCAATTCATGCACCAGCATTACAGAGTATTATGTTATTACTAAAAATCCAAGTATTAGCTACCTTCCTAAATCTAAGTTCAGAGTAGCAATAGTTACACAAATGAACTATTTTCTGTACTGGTATTATAAGTAGAAACAGGCAGGCAGAATGGAACCAGGAATTCCATCGTAAGGGCTGATATTTTATATGAATTCTTTCTCCATTGTATTGGAGGGCAAGAACGCCAAGGTTTTATAAATTTAATCAAAATAAGTTGAAAGAAATATTTTTTTGTCAATATTTATTATAATGGGAGGGGCTAACCCTGCCTAAAGGGTAATACAACATCCAGCTGAAGCAAAAAGACTCTAAACAAAGACAAAGCCGGACACTTCATTTCACGTGTTCGGTATGTTAATTTCCGTGTCATTGCTCGACCCCTTGACCCCACGTGGACACTTCTAGTGTCATGCCTTTGACACTTCCTCAGTCTTTAGACACTTTAGTGAAACGAAAAACACAAAATATACTTTAAAAAAAGTTCTATTTTAAATCCAAAAATAAGAAAAAATTCAGAAAAATGTACTTGTCAGTTATTACTAAGATTTGTCGGTTGCAATTAAAATGTTTATTATTCTTCCAGTATTGATTACTAATTACCATGCCTAACCGCATCGTTGATAGTTTTCTAATGCGTTCTAGAGGATGATAATGATGATTGATGTTGAACAATAACGCATGTTTCGTTGACTTTTCTACAGTATAACTAATACTTTTATTAGTTATAATGAAAATTATAATACTGGTATATTTGTGTGGGTAACGTACTAATATATATACTATTACTTTATGTCAACACCTCTTATGAAGTATTGAAACAAGTATTTACAAAAAACCCCCTTCAATTACACAAATTGCAAATAAAATAAATACTAAATAAAACTGTCATGCTACGTTAACTGTCATTCCACTTTCAAATTCATTTGTCTATTTAATTTATGTGATTTCAATTTTATGGATGTCAAGTTTATATTCGATTTAATTAGTATCTATGAATATAGGTTACCGTCAGACCAACGCATCGCGTGGGCAGGTTCGCTATTATATATTTAAGTGAAGACATACACTTATTTTGAAAAATACCCTTGCTTTGTACAGAAATTACAAAACTGCCACTAAAGAAAAGAAACCGACAAATACGAGTACTAATTAATATACACGGTCTCCGCCCATACATCAAAACTCTTCCTATATTTGTTGAGTATAACAAAAAATCAAACAATTTTCTAAATGTTATAATAACTTTATTTGGCCATAGATCTCCGGTCTCCGCACTCACGTTTTATATATCTCCTTATTTTTCTTTGGCAATTTTTATAATCATCATTTGACTAACAAATTTTACCGAAAACACAAATTCACCACGCATCGCTTGGGCGTACGCCGCTAGTATATATATATATATAGAAAGAGAGAGATTAATACCGGGTAAAATGAAGTGAGCCTGTAAGTCAAGTAAAAGGGGGTTTAAGTGAGAGAATTGAGCTAAAATTTCTGATGACCGTCCGATGGAAACTATACGATCATCTTGTAAAGCAACGGCTCCGTTGGTATACACGTGGCTGTTTGGGTCCATTGTCACGATGACACCATTGTGTAGTATTGTTAGCTGCTGTTTTTTGGTGTTGTTATTTACTGACTCCGGATTCATCATTTTCGCCCTTTTTTCCTTGCTATCTATTTTTAGTATTCAACTCTTCACTCTCTTTTCTTTTCTTTTTCTGTACACTTTTTTTTTAGTGATTGTAGTGGGTAGTAAAAGTCTACGCTCGGTCACCGATTTACAAATAGTATGCATAAAAAAAAATATTAAGTGGATAAAAAAATTTAATTTTTGATTAATATTTAAGTTTAGTATAGATTCCATAAAGTTTTATATTTTTATTTGAGTTTTTAGTATGTTGTACAATTTGTTTTTAATTTATCAAATTTTAATTTGTTAAAAATAGAAAAAATAAATTAGTTATTGAAAAATATCATATATCCATTTATTTTCTAATCTAACGGTGGTTAAGCTGACTGTAGCATAAACAGTCAAATAAGCTGACTGTTCCAAAGATGCGCTCTTTGGCAATGTTAGTGTTTTTTTTTCTTTTTATATGTATTGGTAAAAAAAATTGATTTTTTATTAAATAAACGTTTTATTTTATTTTTAAACTGTTTGTTTAAAAATATCTGTAATTTCTTTTTTTATATTTTACAGATTGTTTTGAACAAATTTTTCAAAAAAATCGAAATCGAATTTTTCAAAAGTTAATCACATAGTTCAAATGCTAAATTTTATGAACAAATTTTAAAAATTTACATTTGAACAATTTAAAGACGATATATTTGTGAGTCAAAGTTACACGTAGGGACGGAGAGAGTAAATACCAAAAAAATATATAAAATATCAAATTTTACAAATTTTTTTGAACAAACATTTTAGAAATAAAATAATACGTTGATTTAATTAAAAAAAATCAGAAAAAAAATTACGAATATATATGAAAAAAAACAATAACACGACGAAAATATTATCTCACAAACATGACAAAAGATGCATCCATTTTTTCGTGAGCTAGTTGGGTACGTAGTATTGATGGGTGGGCTCATATTTTAGTCAAACGAGAAGTTGGATAAATAGGACCAATGTTCTAAAAAAAAACTTAAATATGTTGTCTACTGTTTAATAGGTCGTCTAAGCTTAATCTCATCTAATCTCGATTAATTATCGTTTTATTACTTAATTCATACAATTTATTAGCCATATAGGGTCCGTTTACTGCTTAAGCTCCGTCTACTTTATGTCTTACACTTATCTTTATAAACATAAACATTGTCTTACACTTATCTTTATAAACATAAACATGAAACGTAACACGAAAGATGGTTTTGAAATGACAAACAAGTTTATGGCAACTGGCGAGCTTGATTTTCTTTCCAAGCTCGGCTTAATCAATTCGCGTCGGCTCCGATCTTCCGAGGTATCCGGAGTGGGCTATGTCGGCTACGGTGACGAGGTGATCTTCGTGCCTGCGCAAGAAACGAACAGGGGCCCGGGGTTGGTACCAGGTTTTCCCTCTCCAACGATCAAGTCAGTATTGGTGTTAACTGAAAGTAAGAATATAATTAAGGGTGAGGGACCGGACCGGTTACAAGTCGTGGTATCGGATGGCACAGGCAGTGTTCTGGGGGTCCGGGTTGTTTAAGCTTTATCTCTCCTCTCTGTATTTGTGCGTCCCCCTCTAAGTGGTATTAGTGGGGGTATTTATAGTGTGATCAGATGTGTATTAGCCCTTGGATCACTGTACTGTAAGATGCTGATCCAACGGCGTTAGGTCATTTATGACTCTGACAAGGGTACTGTCCTCTACCGGGGCCCACAGGGAGGTGGCCTGTGATTGGACCACGTCGATGAAACGCCAGGAGGGTCCCCCAGGGGAGCAGCAACATTAATTGGGGCAGCGTACTCAACACGCTTCTTTGGACCGGCCTAGGTTCAGCCCGGCCTATCAAGATCCGGGGTGATACAACATCCACTATGTAGGGCCCGGTTTGTCTGTTTTCGTGGTGGTATCGGTCCGGACGAGGGGATGCTGACATTCCCTCGCCAACAGATCCCTGTCCGGAGTCGTCGTTAGTGACAAGGTTGGTGAGTATCTTCCTCACTTTAC
This sequence comes from Primula veris, assembly GCA_963682055.1. NCBI lineage: Eukaryota > Viridiplantae > Streptophyta > Magnoliopsida > Ericales > Primulaceae > Primula > Primula veris. The sequence goes on along the minus strand of OY821741.1, from coordinate 11,254,079 downwards.
GGGGGCTCCGGTCATTCCGTCTTCATGTTTGGCTGTCTAGAGGCACCTCGGCATGACTCGTCTCGTGATACGTGTTCAACCATTCATGGATCTCTTACACGTGGAGCATGCCTGTTTTGCAATTATGAGGCGCCGCCTCTGTCTCTTCGATTTCTTCAATGTCATTAATGCTAAAACGGCTGAAGGATGACACTTGGCAGACGACCTATGCTTGCTGTACACGTGGAAGGTGTGGGTTGAGTGGCGGCTGTCATCTATGGGAGTTCGTGTAATGAGCCGTCGCGGTCTTTTCACCTTCTGGTTAATGTCTTTTCACCTTCTGGTTAATGTCTTTTCACCTTCCATTGGGGGTCTATAAATACCCTCAGTGAAATCTCATTTTCACTTTCTCACCCTCTCTCTAAAATTTCTTACAGCAACCTATTTTCTCTTTCCTTCCCACACTTAGCGAATTCTCAAATACCTAACCGGCATGGTGATAACACACGGAGCCGGAAAGGGTCCGATGGTTGCTCCCCAACCACGGCGTTTGGCGGTGATGGCCAACGCATTACCGTTCAGGGCTATGGTCGTTGATCCGGCCTTGTCGGTGGCCGTCAATGATAGCAGCATAATGGTCAGGCTACATGGGCCTGACCTCGACGAGTTTAGGCAGCTATGCGGAATCGGAGAAGAATTCAAGCTCCGAAGGTGCGAGAGTGCCGACGAGATGAACGTGATCGTGGCTGATCCCAAAAACATGGTAACACTCTTCCTCTCCACTCTTATGTTCGGAGGTACTGACCTCCCCATCCCGAAGCTGCTGGCAGAGTTATGCGCCTGGACGCAGACTCTCTCATGCCAGTGGCCGCTGCAGGCGCACCGTATCTGCGCCGGGATGGAAGCCTTAAATGTTCTTTTGGGCCCGGCCCTTCCGGAACCATTGAGGCTTAAGGAGCTCTTGGCCTGCTACGAATTTCTGCAGACCGAGCCAAGCTCCCAATCCAAGAGCAGGCAGCCCTACTTGAGGTGCCGGGCTCATAATCAGCTGATCACGGGTAACTCCGATTCGAATCGGGGTTATACCCAAGACGTGATCGTGGTGGAGGGCGACTGGCTCCGCCGAGACGATCTGACTCTCCCCACCAAGCCGGGAAGGGTGCTCAGCAACAAAGACTTTAAGGCCACGGTGGCCATGAAGCTTAGGGGCCTGGGCGAACCCAACATAGCATCGTTGGAGGTGGCCCTCAACTGGTGGGGCCCGAATGGGGATGATGCCGGTGCACGTGACGCGGAGCGTCTGCTGACGTGCAGTTCCCCCACAACTTGCAAGGGGAACGACTTCAAATAGCCCCATAGGACTTTCTGTCCTGTGGGATACTCCAGGGAAAGGTGGGAGAAAGAGAAGGGTCTGGAGTCGACCCTCCCTCCCAAGGTTGTTGAAGGAACCGAGGCCGTGGTGGAACCTGTGGCCAAGAAGGCGTCGAAGCCGAAGCTGAGGACAGGCAGCAAGGCGAAGGCCGTGACGGTGGCCTCCTTCGCTCCTGCGTCGGCCGCGGCTCACTATGAGACCCGGCCGGATGGTACCGTTCTCTCCTACAAGGTGGGGCCGGACGGTACCCGCACATATTTAGACCAACAAGGGAAACCTCTGCCTGAGGTCCTTCCCCTGAGGTCTAGGGAGCCCGTTGAGAGGAGCTCCCTGCACTTGGAAGACAGCCCCTCAGAGGCGGAGCCCTCCGGACCAGCCTTGGGCACCTCGCGGACCAGGGTAAGTTGCCTTTTGTTCTTGTTTAATTTTAATTCCATACTTAGTTAAATTTTGCCAAATTTTCCGAATTTTTCTAACTTCTTGTTTGTCTGAACCACGTAGGTGGTCCGTTCTGATGAGGAGGAGGAGGTGGATGAGATAGCTGCCGAGGCTGAGGTGGCTGAGGTAGCTGAGGTTGGGGATGGCGAGGAAGAAGAAGGGGTGGTCGAAAAGGTTGCTGAGACGGGGGAGCCCGAGGGGGTAGTGGTCGAGGTCGAGGCCGAGGAGAGGGATGTGGTAGGGACAGGAGAGAGGGAGGTGGCGATTTTGCCTCAATCGGCTGACCCGGACGATTTGGCAGCCCAGGCCAGACTTAATCGGCTGGCCCGCAAGGCCCTTCTTGGGAAGAGAAAGGTGGAGGGGACGAAGTCCCTCCAAGGGGAAAAGAGGGCCAAGGTCGGAGGGAGCAACCCATCCGAGGTTGTGGTCGTGGAGAGGCCTAGGGGGACGTCGGGCCCTGCTCAAGGCCCTACTCAAGGCTCAAGCTCCAGCTCTGCCTCCCCGACTCACAGGATGCCTGTGCAGACGCCTGAGGAGGTGAAGGCGGCCACGGGGGTGAAGAGCATAATGGAGGCTCACCCATCTGCCGGGTTACTAGCTTTGGCTGCGCTCCAGCAGTAAAGCGTCGAGGCTGATCACCGAGGTCGTGACCTCGCCTCCTCCATGGCATCGGCCATGGCCATGATACCTCAGGTACGTAACCCCTTGTAGAGTCTATTTTGTATGTTTTCACATTCTTCCCAAATATTTTTGCTAAGTGTTTTGATCTTTCCCTTGTAGGCTTATTTGATGATGAATCAGTATGTCTATCACCAAGGCCAGCTGGTGAGGTCATGGGCCGCGAAGGCAGAGGCTAATGCCAAGCTCGTGGAGGAGGCCCAAAAAAGGGCGGAGGAGGCCCAGAAAAGGTCTGAGGAGGCCCAACTCAGGGCGGAGAAAGCTGAGGGCCTCAACGCCACGGTTGAGGCTCGAAGGGTCAAAGCCGTGAAGGCCAGAACGGAGGCCGAGGAGCGTGCCCAGGCTGCGGAGGCGGCCCTAAAAAAGGCTGAGGCTGGCGTAACCGACAGGATAAAGGCGGCGGTCCAAACTGGCCAAGCCGAGCTGAATGCCGCCTGGGCCCAAAAGACACAGAAGGATTTCAACTCCTTCTACGTCGAAGGGTGGTCTGAGGCGGCTGCCTTTATGAGGGCGGGACCGGACCACCCGGTATGGAACGTAGAAAATATTATCGTTCCCGTCCCCTCAGCTCCCATTCCGGACGTGGTGCCTTTGACTCCTCGAGCTCTCTCGGACGAAGAGGACGGGGGGGATGAAGACGGAGCTAGCCAGAACTAGGGTAGATTTAGATTGTTGTTTTTCAATGTAATTTCTTTTTTGTACTTAGCATGTAATAGCTTTCCCTGGAATGAAATGAAAAACAATTTTGGCTCTTTAGACTTGTCTTTATTTATTCTCCTGTTTTTTACTTCTAATAGTGTGTTCCGTTTATGTATGTGCTCCCAATGAGTGTGCCCTGATGCTCCGGCGTCGGGGGACTCATTTTACATAACTCACAACTCGAATTAACACTTCATAAAATTCAAATAAATATAAGCCGGGGTGCAGTATAGGCTTGGGTGTTCTGAAACACTTGTGTAATTTAAATGAACTGAAAAATTCAAGTAAATATGAACCGGGGTGCCGTATAGGCTCGTGTTCTAAAACACTTATGAAAATTTAAATGAACTGAAAAATTCAAGTAAATATGTACCAGGGTGCCGTATAGGCTCGTGTTCTGAAACACTTATGAAAATTTAAATGATCTGAAAAATTCAAGTAAATATGAACCGGGGTGCCGTATAGGCTCGTGTTCTGAAACACTTATGAAAATTTAAATGAACTGAAAAATTCAAGTAAATATGAACCGGGGTGCCGTATAGGCTCGTGTTCTGAAACACTTATGAAATTTTAAATGAACAACAACAGCTTTCATTTATAAAGCCCGCAGGCATAAATTTACATCACGTTCTTATTTACACCAAGACACAAAGGCCGAGCCCTACTGGTAGTACTTCCTTAGGTTGTTGACGTTCCAAGGTCGGTCCACCGGGACGTCGTTGGGAAGACGACCCAACAGGTAGGCCCCGTTCCCTACTGCACCGAGGATTCGATAGGGGCCTTCCCAATTGGGGCCTAGCTTGCCGTCGGACTGTACCCTGGTGTTGTTGTTTACTTTTTGTAGCACGAGGTCTTCGTCTTGGAAACATCTGGCGTTCACTCTTTTGTTATAGGAACGCCCCAGCTCATTTTTATATTCGGCGTTACGGATGGCCGCAACCTCCCTTCTTTCTTCGGCATAGTCTAGCTCGAGCCCCGTCATCTTTTCGTTCAGCCCGTTTTCTACCATGTCCGTCCTCAGAGAAGGAAGCCCGATTTCTAACGGTATGATGGCCTCCATTCCGTAAGTAAGGCTATAGGGTGTCTGTTGAGTGCCCCGTCTTCTCGTCGTTCGGTAGGCCCATATGACGTGATGCAGTTCTGCGGCCCATCGTCCTTTGGACTCGTCTAGCCTCTTCTTGATTCCGTCGAGCACGGTCTTGTTTGATACCTCGGCTTGTCCGTTGCATTGGGGGTACGACGGGGTCGAATAGTAATTCTTGATGTGATACTTTGCATACATCGCTTTTAATTTGACCCCAGTGAGTTGTCCCCCATTGTCCGCGACGATTGAGTAGGGGATTCCAAATCTGGTGATCACGTCTCTCCAGAGGAAACGTATCACCTCGGCCTCTGTGATTTTCGCTAAGGCCACGGCCTCTACCCACTTTGAGAAGTAATCGGTGACCATGAGGAGGAACTTTTTCCCCCCGGGGCCACGGGGAATTGTCCGACGATATTCATGCCCCACTGTGCAAAGGGCTAGGGCGAGGTCACACTGCTCATTTTCTGTGCCGGGGCACGGGGTATGGGAGCGTACTTCTGACACTTCTCACACCTGAGTACGAAGGCTTTGGCGTCCTTCTGCATGAGGGGCCACCAATATCCGTGGGTCAAGGCTCGGTTGGCCAGCGACCTGCCCCCGGTATGGCTCCCACACGTTCCTTAGTGAATTTCCTCCATGACCCTTATTACTATGTCGGGATGGACGCAGAGTAAGTAGGGGCCAGAGAACGACCTTTTATAGAGCTTGTCGTTGGGAGCTACCCAGAATCCCAGTGCCGTTCTTCTTATTTTCTCGGCCTCTTTCTTGTCATTGGGAAGATCACCGGAGCGATGGTATTCGATTATGGGGTCCATCCAGCTCGGCTCCGGCGGGAGGTCAGTCACCATGTTAATTGTTGCCTTAGCCTCGATGCTAGGCGAAGGGACGTATTCTATGGTGATGACTCTCTCTTTTTTATCACTCATGGCCGAGGATAGGGTTGCTAGTGCATCGGCGTGGGTGTTCTCATTTCTGTTGATGTTGACGATTTCTTGACATTCGAAGCTTTGGAGTATTCCGGAAGCGATGGCCACGTAGCTTGCCATTCTGTCGTCCTTCGTCTGAAACTCACCACTAATCTGGCTGCTGACTAATTGAGAGTCCGTGTGCACCAGTATCTTCTTGATTCCGAGGCTTCGGGCCATTTTTAAGCCGGCGATCACAGCCTCATATTCGGCCTCGTTATTGGTGGCTCGGAAGCCAAGTTGGATTGACTTCTCGATCACATCCCCTTGGGGAGATCGGAGCACGACGCCGAGGCCGGACCCTTTCTTATTGGCGGCTCCATCCGCGTGCAAGGTCCAGGTCTCGGGGGAACAACCTGTGATGTCGGGGCATTGGGTCGTCCCAGTGAATTCTGCCACGAAGTCGGCCAGGGCCTGTCCCTTGACGGACGTTCATGGCGCATAGCGGATGTCGTAGGCGTTCAAGTGGCAGGCCCAATTCATCATTCGTCGAGAGAGATCCCCCTTTTGGAGTATTTCTCGTACAGGCTGATCAGTATAGACCACAATGCTGTGTGCCGAGAAGTAGTGAGCAAGTTTTCGTGAGGCCACGACGAGGGCTAGGACGAGTTTTTCCAAAGGCATATACCTAGCCTCGGCATCGAGGAGAGTTTTGCTCACGTAATAGATAGGCCTTTGCTCCCTGTCGAGTTCCTTGATGAGGACGGCGCTGACGGCTATCTCAGACACGACCAGGTATAGGGTAAGGACATCGCCTGGGTCCGGCTTGGTCAGAGGGGGCGGACTTCCGAGGTAGTCCGTCAGCTCGGTGAACGCACGCCGGCATTCATCGGTCCATTCAAATTTCTTCTGAGCCTTTAAGGCCGTAAAGAACGGCTTGCATCGGTCCCCGAACCGGGCAATAAATCGGTTGAGGGCGGCGGCCATCCCGGCTAGCTTTTGTATGTCATTTCTCTTTTCAGGTGTTTTCAAATTCTTCAAGGCAGAGATCTGGGACGGGTTCGCCTCTATGCCGCGGTGGGTCACCATGAACCCTAGGAATTTGCTGGCACCTACCCCGAAGGCACACTTAGAGGCGTTTAGCTTCAGGTCATGCCTTCGTATTGTTTCGAACACCTCTCTCAGGTCGGATAGGTGGTCCTCCTCCTGGGTGCTTTTTACCACCATGTCGTCAATATAGACTTCCATGGTTCGGCCTATGTTCTTAGAGAATATCTTGGTGACCATTCTCTGATAGGTCGCCCCGGCGTTCTTGAGTCCGAAGGGCATCACTTTGTAGCAGTAATTTCCCCTTGGGGTGATGAAGGCAGTTTTTTCTTGGTCGGCCTCCGACATAGGTATTTGATGGTAGCCGGAGCAGGCATCCAGGAAGCTCATTCTGGCGGCCCCGGCCGTAGAGTCCACTATTTGATCGATTTTGGGCAAGGGGAAAGGATCTTTGGGACAGACCCGGTTGAGGCTCGTGTAATCGATGCACACCATCAGCTTTCTGTTCTTTTTGGGGACCACTACGGGGTTAGCGAGCCATCTGGGGTAATAAATCTCCCTGATGGCTCCGGCCAGCAGAAGCTTCTCTACTTCCTCGTTTATGGCGTCGGCATGCTCTGGACTGACACGGCGCCCCTTTTGCATCACGGGCTTGGCACCCGGGTTGACGTTTAATTGGTGACAGGCGAGGTCGGAACTGATGCCTGGCATCTCGCTTGGACCCCATGCAAAATTATCGAGGTATTGGAGCAGGAGTTCGACGAGGTCGGTGACCTCAAGCTTGCTCAGCTTCGCCCCCACCATAAAGAAGTGGTCCTCATCGAACCCCGGGATCTGGATCTTCAGCAACCCTTCCTCCACCTTGTCCTCGGCCTCTGGACCCATCTTTTTGTTTAGTTCACTCAGCAGCTTAGGGTCCTCTGCCTCAATGTTCATGGCGCTTTGGACCGGCACCGCCTTCTCGCCGTAATACACAGCCATGGCGCAGCTACGTGAGACTTTCTGATTTCCTGAAATGGTTTCCACTCCAGAATCAGTTGGGTACTTAACCTTCTGATGTAGGGTGGAGGATACTCCATCTATTCCATGAAGCCACGTGCGCCCCAATATCACGTTGTAAACGGAGGGGACGTTCACCACCGCGAACTCCACGCCCATAACTTTTGTACCCGTTTTCACGGGCAAGGTTATGTTTCCTCTGGGCTGGACCGCCTCAGAGTTGAATCCGTACAGGGGAGGGACGTCGGTTTCCAACTGTTCTTCTTTGAGTCCCATCTTCTGGAAGAGGTCTCCAAAGAGTATGTTGACCGACGCCCCTTGATCAACGAGGATCCGTCCCACAGCGCAATGGCCTATCTGGGCCGAGATAACAAGGGCATCAGTATGGGGCACTTCCACCCCCACCAGGTCGAAGTCAGTGAAGCTCACGTCTGGTTTGGCATCGCGCTTATATTTTTTCCGGGGGCTTGAGCTTCCTGCGAGGCAGACGTGCTGCTTCATCGCTGCCTCCCGAGCTGAGGTTCTTTTAGCCCCATTCGGGCTTGGTCTCTTCGGTCCTGAGTGAATGACATGACAGATCATGACCGGTGGGGGTAGGTCTTGCTGCCTCTCATCAACCCCTTCTCCGTCCCCTCGTGACTTGACGTATTTATCCATCAGGCCATCTCGGACCCATCCCTCGAGCCGGGCCTTCAGGCCGTGACACTCGTTGGTATGGTGGCCGCGGCCTCTGTGATACTCACAGATTTTGTTGTTAAGCCCGGGGGCCGGCTCATTCCGTAGGGGAAGGGGCCAGGAGAAGAAAGGCTCATTCTCTATCTTGTTAAGAAGGTCGACGAGTGGGAGGCGAAAGGTGGTGGAATAGGCATTGCCCGAACCCGAGGCTAGAGGGGTTTGATGTCTCGGTCGGGGGTCCTCTTTTCTTCTTTTAGGGGCCGGTTGCGGATTCCTTCCCGTTCGTGGCCGCTCCAACCTTTCCGCCACAGGCCGGTTTCTTCGAGGGCTCAGCGTGACGGACCTATCCCTTGGCTGGTCGATATGGGCTACAGAACGTGTTGCCCCAGCAGACCTCATGTCCTTCTCGATGTCGATATGCTGTTTTATGAGGGACCTGAGTTGAGGGACAAAGTTAGGGGGGGTCGCAATCATCTCGTTTCGGATCCTGCTCCCAACTACCATGTTTTGCCTGAAGGCACCTATGGCGGTGGAGTCGGGGCAGTCCGCGCATTCTGCATGCTTCAGCCAAAACCGACTATCATAATTCTCGAGGGTCTCTTTAGATTGGACCCTCACTTGATAGAGTTGCTCCGGTTGGGCAGCTCTCTCTTTCAGGTTTATGAACCGGTGTGCGAAGTCATAAGCTAGGTCGTCCCAACAGTGGATGGAGTTGACGGGCAGGGACTGGAACCACTTACTAGCGAGCCTTCCCAGGCTGGCGGGAAAGCGCCTGCACATTAATTGGTCAAGGTGTGACCAATGGTTCATCTGGTATCGATAGTGTCGGAGATGAGCCTCCGGATCAGAGTCCGCGTTGAAGGTCTGGAGGATAGGGGCAATGAAGTTTCGGGGGGGAGTACTGTATTCAATTTCGTCCGAGAACGGGGTGCTATGGGTTGAGGCTACGATTTTCAGTGTTGCTTCACCGGCTGCATCGTGCCGACCACGGCGGCCTCGCCTTCGCGTTCGAGGAGGCTTATCAGTTCGGGCATGACTAGATTCCGGCCATGAGTCCCGACTGTCTTCCTGCCAACGGAGCCGAGAATGTATACTCCGCTCGTTATCGTGGCAAGAATTTCCTTCATGGGAATGCTCTAACTCCGCACCCCTAGTTGGCTCTCTGGGAGTCTCTAGGGGGGGTCGTCGGAGGGGTGCCAACCTGGACATCACGCTTCTAACGGGGATAGGGACTGATTTATCTTGGCTTGCGCCTTGAACTGGCTCGGGCTCCGGTGCCATCAGCAAGGCTATTAAGGCCTTCTGGGCAGCCAGAGCGATGAGCTCTTTTTGATGGATGTCGAGCATCATCTCTGTCAGCTCGGTCCGCGATCGGGGCGTTGCAGCTGTCGCGGTTAAGGGAACGGGTTCCCTTGTAGACGCGGTTCTCGGGGTCTCGTCAAAAGAGAGCGTCCTAGGCATCCCAAGAACGGGGGGAGGTCGAGACGATGGGGTGTCGAATCGGTTATTGCCAGACATGTTTTCTTTAGGTACCGGTGTCGAAGCTAACGCGTTCTTCACAGTTTCCCACAGACGGCGCCAATTGGCGAGCTTGATTTTCTTCCCAAGCTCGGCTTAATCAATTCACGTCGGCTCCGATCTTCCGAGGTATCCGGAGTGGGCTATGTCGGCTACGGTGACGAGGTGATCTTCGTGCCTGCGCAAGAAACGAACAGGGGCCCGGGGTTGGTACCAGGTTTTCCCTCTCCAACGATCAAGTCAGTATCAGTGTTAACTGAAAGTAAGAATATAATTAAGGGTGAGGGACTGGGCCGGTTACAAGTCGTGGTATCGGATGGCACATGCAGTATTCTGGGGGTCCGGGTTGTTTAAGCTTTATCTCTCCTCTCTGTATTTGTGCGTCCCCCTCTAAGTGGTACTAATGGGGGTATTTATAGTGTGATCAGAGGTGTATTAGCCCTTGGATCACTGTACTGTAAGATGCTGATCCAACGGCGTTAGGTCATTTATGACTCTGACAAGGGTACTGTCCTCTACCGGGGCCCACAGGGAGGTGGCCTGTGATTGGACCACGTCGATGAAACGCCAGGAGGGTCTCCCAGGGGAGCAGCAGCATTAATTGGGGCAGCGTACTCAACACGCTTCTTTGGGCCGGCCTAGGTTCAGCCCGGCCTATCAAGATCCGGGGTGATACGACATCCACTATATAGGGCCCGGTTTGTCTGTTTTCGTGGTGGTATCGGTCCGGACGAGGGGATGCTGACATTCCCTCGCCAGCAACTACAAATAGGAGTGTATTTATCCATTCATCTAATCTAGTGACGTTGTTTGGTTCATCAATTTAAGTATACTTTTTTACTTACAAATATATTGTACGCTTAATTTGATTGATTATGAAAAAGTATACTTATTTGTATGTTCAAGCTAGAATTATATAAAATATCTTTATTAAAAAGTGCAGACCTATCAGGCGACGACATCTCTTATAATTCCAAAGTTTATGAATGTTTTTCAATTTTCATTATGTACTTTTACTAAAGTTTGTTATAAATGATTATTTGGCACCCCAATAATTTACGATTTCACTTAGGATTAGTTTGTATAATTAAATTCGGAACTCCCATTTAAGGTCTGCCCCTGACTGAGGGTGAGGTGGCAACATGGTGGCAACATGGTGGTGCCCAATAATTTTTTTTAACCATTTGCCATAAAAAAAAAAGGCCTATGCATAGCAATTAATTTGTAGGACTTGTTTTTCGATGAAGTCCTTAAATTATATCTCCACTCAATTCTCTAATATTCATAACATTCATAAATACTGAACACCCTGTCTCGATTTGCTATTTTATGATTAAGAACGTTGTAACGTAGTACATTAAATAATTAGAAAAAGTATATCGAATTATCTAGTACTCTTATTATACCCGTCCATTATGAATATTACTAATTTATGTTAGTCATTGCCCCGAGACACTTTTTAGCCAAACCGTTTACTTAATTTATGTTTGAGTTCTATATAAGATGGACATGTTTTGATTAAGATTGTTTTTGTCAAAGAAAAATATGATTTTTTTTGTCCATGCTTAGCCGTTTATTATTGGATGAATCTCAGTCGAACCTTATCAGCATGATATGAGCAGAACCGAATCCAAGGACGGCCGGTTGAGTTTTGAACCCTATTTTTTAAGGAAAATGAATTTAAATGCAATACGATTATCCATTGCTACACATATTCAAGTAGTTACTAATTAGAACAAATATTAATAATAGAAATAGCTGTATGATTGGTTTGTTGTTGCCCTTAATTTTTTTGGGTTTCGCTTACCCAAAACTCAAGCCTTGGTGGACTTATTTCTGGGCCGCCCCTAACCGAATCCATAACACACACAAGATCTTACACTCTCGAGACGCAGGATCGGATAGAAACATTACCGAATGATCCTGAACCGAATACTTAGCAAGCATGATATGAGCAAAACCGGATCCTTAACATACAGAGGATCCTACACTCTTGAGCAGGATTGGATAGAAACTTTTGACATACGATGAGGCGAATTTGTTCACCCCCATTATACAAAAAATGAAAAAACTGTCTCCACCGATGTTTGCCATTTAGGACATAATCATTCATGTTACTATGCTTAAGGATCTAGCATTTGTAGACAAATATGAACACTCTTAATGAAAAAAATAACTTGGCCAAATTTGTATCTAAATCCTACGTTAAAGAGTTATCATGGACCAAAATTTAACTAAATTAAACCATCATCCTTGTTATAATATGCTCTTGAAATTAGGGCTTTTGCGAGATTTGTAAAAGTATTCATGAAAACACAAACCTCTAATACTGTCTAAGGCTAGTAGGACTATTTTGTATATTATGATTTCACAATGGTTTTTAATTTTCTATTAGCACTATTCTCCACACAATTATTGAAATTTATAGGTCATTAATCTTGATTAATGATTGGAACTTTGGAATCCACTCAATTGAATTAGGTGATCAAAAGGATTGATTAGGTTGGACTTGCTCAGTGTTAACCATTTTTTTAGCTCCCCAAAGCATTGTTTTTGCTGTAACATCTTTAATATGAAAAATTGTGACCATTATCATAATCCACAACCTCTTTCCTGTGATTAGGGCAATGATTTCCATATTGTTTTTTTGGTTCATGTGTTTCAATAGTGGTTATGGAAAACTTTTATATTTCTGTCATCTCTTCTACCCTTTAGCTTATACTCTTTTTAGATGGACGAAGTGTTATAGTTATTGGAAAAAACTTGCTTCCCCTTTCAAAACTCCGTTTTGTGTGTCCCGCTTTCTGCATTTCTCATTCCCTGTGTTTCTTAAAAAAAAAACTAGATTTCACGTTCTCGTTTCCCATTTTAATTTCCATCTCCGTTTCCTTGAACTTTACATTTTCCATCTTCGTGCCCTTTCTAAGCTAAAATTCTTGCCAAAAATAATAATTATTGTTTTTTGATAACGCGCTATCATTATGTGACGTTTATACCCCAATAAAAGTTACAATAGCTATTGTTAGAGCAACCAAACCCTAGCCGGTCCTGGTGTTATGTTATTATTTTTTTATTCTATGTTTAGTTGATTTCTTAACAGTTTACAAATCTAGACCATATAGATTATCCCTCTTCACTAATTATGTGTCTTTTTTCTTTGTCACACAATTACATCACCGCAATAATTGAGTTGATTTATTCGTATGATCTAGAGCTTATGAGAAAATTTTGGAAATGCTATAATTAATTCATTGACATGCCATCACTAGTTTTACTATTTTTTTATTTCCCTATTGAGTTGATACCACCAAACAGCTAGATTGTGATGTTATTTATATTTTGTGAACATATGAAGCAAATAAATAAATCACTAATGTATTGGTATAGGTAATAGTGGTTGACTTGTAGTTCGATTGCTACGTTTTAACTTTTATACTATTTAATACACCTCAATTCAGTTTGTCGAGCAAGATGGCTGGTCGAAATGGTTGACACCCTGTTATATCACGCTCACTATCAAGATTCGATACATGATGTCTGTAAAACAGGTTACTTTCAAAATGAGGGTTATTAATTATAAAAAAATATATAAAATCAGTTTGTGGTATTTTTAAAAGTTAAAACCACAGAATATTGATCATTTTCTTAAAGAGACAAATTCTTTGCCTAAGCGGCAGATTTCTATATATAAAAAACTATGCTAAAGATGCAATGAATTACCTTTACCCATTATATCCTAAATTACATACCACTTCTGTGTGAAAAATGAAGAAAGTTGTAATAATAATTAATAAGTATACTCACGGTTTTATTAATTTATGAGGAGTTATATTTGTAGGTGTAGTACCGTAATACAAAATTGAGTAAGAGTATAAATATATAAACAAATTGCATTAAGACAATTATTTTATTAAGAGGAACGCTTAACATTGTACGTAGTTTGTACCGATGAAAATGGAATCGAACCAATATATTTTCGACTATGAGATCAACTTTTTTATAGTTGCAATAATAGTAGTTCTAAATTTCCTACAACGTACATGACATATAGAATCCCTTTACTTCAAGAAAAAAATTTAATTTTGCCTCTATTGTATACTCTATTTTATCATAGTGAAATTGTAACGTGCTCAAATCAGCAGACGACGTAAAGATAAATGGTAAAAAAAAAAGGACTAATTACTCCAAAGAAATTAACTGATTTGTTACAAGATCCAATATCATTAATTATAATTAAGAGTGATATAGTTGCCATACTAAAAACAACTATAATGTATTATTATAAAAATTTGGAAACCTGTGGACACTATACGGATTTGTAGGAACCTTTTGTATAATTAACACGTTTAAGTTTTCTCCGGCTTAGGAAAAAATGTTCCGATAGCTCGAAACCCTGAACAAGAAAAAAGAGAGATGCTATTTTTTTTTTGGGTTCTTTTGTTTATCGTTGATACTCAATGATCTTATATATATTTCGAATTGTGAAACAAAAAATTTAAATAGGATTTTTGATAATAATATGAAAGTATATACTAATTTTAACTTTCCTTAATATCAATAGTAAAAGCTGTTCAATTAGCTTAAGAGAAAAATGAAGCCTTGTCAATGGAGGTGGCCTTCCTACTTGTCAATTTGTCAAATTTGCCCGTGTATTGTCAAAATGATAATAGAAGTAGATGGCCTGCCTACTTATTTTTAATACTAGCAAAAATGGCACTAAATTAAAGTATAATTTGTCAATTTGATGTGTACCCTAGATGAAAAACAAATATGTACAAAAATCACACACAAAAGATAGAACTTACAAGTACGCATCTCTATAAATAAGATGTGGCAATTGGATGAACAACATGTTTGAACTAATTACAGTAAAACCTCTATAAATTAATAATATTAGAACCGTAGAAATTTATTAATTTAGACAGATATTAATTAATTGATAAATTAATAATAATTATTTTGAAGATGTTTTATTGATTTGACGATTAATGTTCACCAATCGACAATAGCAAATTATTTTCGACACTATAAAATTCGTTCAATCAATTAATTTTCAATTAATAGATGAAAACACTATTGAAGAACATATCTATGAACTTGAAAAAATGATTGATGGTCTTGATTATCGTAATAAAATGGATGCCAATGAGTTGTTGGATTAACTAGTTAAAAATGATACCTGTTGAGAGGTCCATACCTTAGAAAAAATTATGGATACTATATTTATTAATAACAATAAACAGGATAAAGTTGAAGATGATACTTGAAAATGATACCTAGAAATGATACCGTACTTTTACAACTAGTCACGCGAAAAAATTATGGATACTATATTTGATAACAATAAACAACATGAATTTAAAGATGATACCTGAAAATAATACCTGAAAATAATACCGTATCTTTGTAAATAGTCACACGAAACTAAATATTTATCACATATATAACTCCTTTTTTGGTGCAGTTTGAAAATACTATATCAAAACTTTTGGATGGAAGTAGAAAAATTATGAACGAAATTCAATTAGATTTAAATTTTAAGAAAAAGCAAACGACTATAGAGTTATAATTCACTAAGTCGCTCTAGTGTTATTTTGAACAATTATTAATTTATGATTTTATCGGGACCAGTATTTATTTAAGAATTTCAGAAAATTTATTATTTTATTAATTTATCGAAATTGATGATTTTTTACATTCACCCAAGTCGGGGCCGAAAAAAATTATTATTTTATAGAGTTTATTAATTTATCGAATATTAATTTAGAGAGGTTATACTATATAAATGTATCGATGACAAATTTTATTATAAATGATCATTTTCTTACCAATTGATACACCAAATATATTACATACAGTGGATATATAAATACTTAATTTTGGAAAAAAAACTGCCGTCAAGTACTCTTTCGTTCGATTTTTATTGTCCTATATGAAACCACTTTCAATTTCGACAGTTAAAGAACTTTTATCTTAATTGTTCAATATCAAATTCAAAGTTAATTATATAGTTAAAATGTAAAATTATATTATCAACTTTTCAAAGTTTTCATTTTGACAATTTTAATATCAACTTTTGGCCGGTGATCAAAATTACATGTATATAATTCCGTATAGAACAATTGAAACTTTTTACGGCTTGTGAATAATACTTCAAAATTCCGTCATTTAATTGAATCACCAGCCTGTATTTTAATCATCCAAACTAAAATGGTGAGCAAATGAAAGGCTAGCTACTTAACTATAGGTACCAAATTACAAACATATAGTTTATACAATACTATATTTACATGAGCACATCACTTCAATTTCACACCTTAATTATAAAAAGTTCACACAAAGCAGAAATGCGTATTCAAACCTATCTCAAAATTATTGCAAAGAAATCACGTACTGATAGAAACAATCCGACTAGGGCTTCGAAGGCGATAAGGACTGTAGCTACTCCTCTTAAATCCGCACCCATTTCCAATATTTTCACTATAGTCCATATCCACCAAGACCTTGTAGAACAAATCAATGTTACATGGTAAAGAAAGAGGGCCCTGGCTACTGTACCCATACTCCGACTCGGCTTCTTCAAGAAGCATTTGGAATAAAGGGTGGTTAACGTATTCGGTTTTGATCACAAACCTCTGCTTTTGTGAGCCCACGTAAACAGAAAAGCAACCGTCTGGTGCCACCTGGCGTTTCTTAGCAGGCTTTTTATCATTTTCTCCGTCGATTAGAAGAGTGCCTCTTTTTTTGGTTTCGTTGCGACCAATGGAAAAACATCGCTCCCATGTCTTGATAATTAGCCCCTTTTTGGGCTTGCTCACGACCATCTCCATTTAATGAATGAACCGGAAATTTACGAAGTAATGAGTTATTGGAGTAAACTTGGAAGAAACTACGCCTTCACGAGGAATTTGTGTCTTTCATTCCCTTCCCAAATTGAAATATAAGAAATCGATCAAAGAGGAAAGTATCTAATATTCGTGAAGTCTACAAGGAATATATAGGAGATGTAATAAAAAGAAAACTAGATGTTGATCCTCAAAACCAAATCCAACACCTTTAGTTCAATTTTAGATAAAAGACGTGCGAGTAATCTTTCTATCCCCTATCGTAAACCGAGTTACAGGTAACTTTTAGCCTTGGCATCATCGGGTTACTCATCCTGTAGATGAATCAGATGAAGACGGAGTTATAGGATATTAGGATGGATTAAAAGAACTCAACGAAAGAGGGAAGTGAAGAGGTAAAAAACTAAATATTTGTGAAAAAGGTTATGTTGAGTATATATTTAGCTGAATGAAAAAGCATTAATCATGGGCAAGGTGATATTTAACCAAATTAGCATAGATGAAATTGGCTATGGTTAAATCTCATATATAAGGGCTGAGAAAAACTGCTTTATATAACTATTTTAAATTATTTTCCTATTTGTCAACTAGAAAAGCTCAAATGCCAACTTCATTAAACAATTGGTTGATCAAAACGTTTTGGGTTAGTGTTTTTTTATTTTACTTTATGACCTTCCATGCATTTGATTGGGCATATTAAAAACTGTACATTTTTTGGAAAAAAGCAACTTAATACTGAATATGACGTGACAAAATAGAAGTGTGGCACTTAGAGATTGATCATCTTTAGAAACTTTATTTCAGTTTTATTAGTTCACTCTACTAAATACATTTGGGTTTTAATATTTTGCTTAATTGTATGCATATTGTACTCAACTCATTCTAATCTTTATTAAACACAAACCAAAATAATTAATATATATGTTAAAAATATGCACACAAAAAAATGATAAAATTACCCCCAAAAAACTCAAATAGTCTTAAAACATAGGATTGCAGGAAAAGATGATCGGACAAGATTGTGCGGATATATGATCAAACAAGATCACACGGACATAAGATCACACACATCTGATATCATAAGATCATGCAGACACAAGATCAGGGGGAAAGCTAAGTGGGGACGATCGGGTGCCACGGCACCCCCCATAATTTTAGAAATTCCAAGTGACGCAATTTTTTTTTAGTACAATTTCTTTTTAGGTGTAGATTTGGCACCCCCATAAAAATATGTTACTTGTACATATATTTATAGCTAATGTTTGAACCAAAACACAATAATTAAATTTGGGCCGAAAGACCCAATTATATTTTTCTTTGATATTGGACTCTTTAAAATTTAATTAAAAAAAAATAACATCAACAACACTTCTCTTCGTGCGTGTCAGCGTGTGTATCAAAATAAAAAACAAAGTTGAAAAAAGAAAAACTCCACTCCTCTGTGCTGCTGTGCACCGCATTGATTGGGGTTAGATTTAATTAAAAAAAATCAACAATTCTATCCTTCTGGCTCGACAAGTTATACTCTTCTATTTATTTTTTCCTTTAATATGCTTCTTTTTATTATATGTATTGATGTTATGTTGCACCATAGGTGTTTGATTAAAGTACTCAAAGGGAAAAAAAAAAGGCTATTAACTCTTAGAGTTTTAATCTGCAGATCTGGCATCGCTAATATTTTTATCGAGTATAAAATGGGAAAGACACCTAAAATAAATTCGTTCTTTAAGAGAGCTAATGTTTCTCCGACGGAAGAGAATGTTGGTAGTAGTGTTGATCACGTGACAATCGATACGCCTAGTCCTCCAACAAAAATTCAAAGAATCGACACAGTAGAATTTGATATTAATTCGCTAGAGCGTGATCCTGGATTACGTAGAAAAATTTGGGAGTATCCTGTTAATAGGCGTGACGAAGTTCGTAGGGCGTACATAACTCTACATGGTCCAAATCGTCCCGATTTAGGAAAAAAATATCCGTATACTCTTGCATCCGCCAAGGCTCGTCCTCGATGATTTCAAGCTCCGTGGTTTGCTTTATTTTCGTGGTTGGAATATTCAGTGGCCAAGAACAAGACTTTCTGTTTTCCTTGTTTCCTTTTTGCGCCTCCGGATGGGTCTAGTTTTGCAGGACATAGTGCATTTGTTGTTGAAGGTTTTGATGGTTGGAGGAAGGTCAATAGCGGGAAAACTTGTTCTTTTCGTTTGCATGAAGGTGTTAATTCCGATTCTTGTCATCGAACCGCTGAACACAAATGGAAGGAAATACAAAACCCAACTCAAAATATTGAAAGGGTGATTGTAAAATTTTCTGCCGAACAAGTTTTTAACAATCGCATTCGCTTAAAAATTTCTATTGACTTGGTTCGAAGATTGGCCTTTCAAGCTATGCCTTTCAGAGGGCATGATGAGAAATCAACATCAAACAACCGTGGTAATTTCCTTGAGTTTTATGATTTATTAGCATCATATAATGAAGAAGCCACCAAAGCATTGATAAATGTTCCAAAGAATGCCACTTAAAAGTCGTCTGATATTCAAAAAGAAATTTTACATATCTTTTCTATAAAAGTGAAAGAGGCGATTCGAGAAGAAATTGGACATGCTAAATTCTGCATTATAGTGGACGAAGCTCGAGATGCGTCAAAAAAGGAGCAGATGGCAGTAGTTATAAGATTTGTTGATAAAAATAGTGTTTTACGGGAGCGTTTTTTTTGGTATTGTTCATGTTCCCAACACTATGGCAGTGACACTAAAAGATAGCATATGCTCAGTTCTCAATCACCACAATCTTGATATTCGGAATATTTGGGGACAAGGATTTGACGGTGCAAGTAACATGCGGGGTGAGTTTCATGGACTACAAGCTTTGATATTAAGTGATTGCCCATATGCTTATTATGTTCACTGCTTCGCACATCGATTACTATTAGCATTAGTGGCATCAGCAAAAGAAGTGCTTCCAGTCGACCGATTTTTTGCTAAATTGCTTCGGATCGTGAATATTGTTAGTGCATCATGCAAGAGAAATGATGAGTTGAAAGCTGTCCATGCCGATGATATTGCTTTCTTAATTTCCATTGAAGAGCTTGAGACTGGAAGAGGATTAAATCAAATTGGTAATCTGCAACGACCTGGTGATACACGCTGGAGTTCTCACCTAAAGTCTGTTTCTAGCTTGATAAAAATGTATAGTGCTGCTTGCATGGTTTTACTTAATATTTATGAAGATGGACCTACTTCTCTAAAGGGAGAAGCTCGTTCAACACATAAGGCATTAACTTCTTTTGAATTTGTCTTTATACTTCATCTTATGAAGTCAATGTTAGGAATCACGAATTCTCTTTGTCTAGCTTTGCAATCTAAAACTCAAGACATTCTTAAGGCTACTTCAATGTTTTTATTTACTAAAAGCCTTCTTCAAAATCTTAGAGATGATGAATTCGATGATTTGGTTGCTACCGTCAAACTCTTTTGTGAATCACGCAACATTGATATCCCAAACTTGAATGCAAAATATTCTTCGAGGTATGATCCCACTCGTGATAACTTTTCAGTACTTGACCGCTATAGAGTTGATATTTTCTATCGTGCTATAGATTCTCAAATTCAAGAACTAAATCGTCGCTTTGATGAGCAAGTAATGGAATTGTTAGTTCTTAGTTCTACTTTGAATCCTAATTGTCACTCTTCAATATTCAAAATTGATGATATTTGTCTACTTGTTGACAAATTTTATCCGGAGGACTTTACGGAGTTTGAGAAAAGTAACTTGAAATTGGAACTTCGACATTACGAGAATTGTGTTATTTCTCTTCCTGAATACAAGAATTTATCATCGATTTCCGAGTTTTGTCAATGGTTGGTAGAAACAAAATGGTCTACAACATATCAGCTTGTTTATAGAATTGTGGTTCTCGTGCTTACTCTTCCCGTTTCTACCGCCACCGCAGAAAGATCATTTTCAGCTATGAATATCATCAAAACTAGTATTCGTAATAAAATGGAAGCCGATTATCTTGAAGATTGTATGATGATGTATATTGAGAAAGATATTGCTTCAAAATTTAGCACGGAAACTATCATTGATGCATTTGCGAATGCGAGCAGCCGTCGGGTTCATTTCTTTTGATTTTATCAGGTATCATGTTAGTTATTTGCAATAATTTTTGTGTTTATGCTTTGGTATTTGTTCAACAACACTTAAATGGGGTATATAGATTATGGGTGAGTATGAAAAATTATTATTTTAAGTTGCTTTTTTTTTGGTATATTTTGGCACTCCCATTTACACATCCTGACTTCGCCCCTGCACAAGATCATACAATCATGCATACACGAGTACACACGCAAGATCACATAGGATCATACATACACATGATCGCTTAGGCATACATGAGAAAAACTATTTTTAGAAAGTGTTTGAGATCGAAGGAGACTTTTAGATGCTGTTTGGTAATCAAGTGCTGGCCTAAAAAGTGCTGTCTGGAAAAGTGCTGTTGAAAAGTGACTTATATAAAAAGTACTTTAGAAAAAATTAGCGTCTGGTGGAAAAGTGCTTTTGATTTTTATAAGTTTTGTCTGCGTTTGTTATGTATAAGTTCGAAATGACTTAATACCACTATAATTCATATACTACGAAAAACACATAAAAATATACTAATAAATTCTGTATCACTTTAAAAACCAAATATTTATAAACAATTACAAAAATAAAAAAACATCGATAATATACATATTTTATCTTTCTATAAACCCAAAAAAATAGTTTTAAATTACAACAAAATAAAAAAAAATAAAAAAATTATAAAAATCACAAAAATCATAAAAAATTATAAAAATAACAAAAAATAACAAAAAATCAAAAAAAATTATAATTTTTATATTTTATAATTTTTTTGTGATTTTTTTGTGATTTTTTATATTTTATAATATTTTGTGATTTTTTTTTTTTTATAATTTTATGTGATTTTTTTTTGTTTTATATAATATTTTGTGATTTTTTTATTTTTTTGTGATTTTTTTTTATTTTTTTTGTGATTTTTATTGATTTTTTTAATAAAAATACATTTTTTTTAATTTTTACAATTTTTTGTGATTTTTTTTCATTTATTTTGAGATTTTTTCCATTTTATATAATTTTATGTGTTTTTTTCCATTTTTTATGAAATATGTGTATGGTGTTTTGGTAAATAAAGTAAATAATAAAAATTGGTACGTATAAGAAATATGAAATTATGGAGGTAGATAGCAGTAATATAATTTCAAAAGTGGTACCTATTGGTTATTATTTATTTTTTATTTTAACTTTGTGAGGAAGTCTATTTTCAGAAGTATCAAAAAACAATTTCTCCCAAATGGGCTTCTAATGCTCCGAACTTTTTGGGAAGTGCGTTGCTTTTACTTAACAAACACTCAAAATTTTGCTAGATGGGCTTCTGAACCTAGGAAGTGCTTCCAATCTGTCCGCCAAACACACCCTTAGTGTTTGAACATATTTCTTTTTTCATGGCTTAGCTCTTTTGTGGTGTTAAACTTGGTTGTGTTTGTTTGCTAACTTGCTTTTTTATTTAAAAAACGTAGATTATAACCCAAATAAATGGTTGTCTCATTGAGGATAAAAAGCTAGTTTTTTTTCCGGAGGGTTAATGAACTCAATCTTTTTCAACTAGGAGTATTATCTCACATATATTTAATATTTAAGAAAGTGGACACAAAATATGAGACGGATATATTATATTTTTTATGCCATTAGGAAAACTCGGTTTTATATACTTCCTTCTTTGAGGATAAGATGTGGACAAATAAGGTTTAACATGATGGAGACATTGGTGTTTACACTTTTTGGTTATTTTATGTTTGTTTTTATACTTTTATCGATCCTCCAAACTACAAAATGTAGACCAAATAATGTATAAGATTTTCTTAAGGTCTTGTTTTACCTCTTCTTCTCAGTCCCACTAAGTCACTAACAGTTTGCTAAAGAAACTTCCACCCATTTTCTGATGCAAATCAAGTGGAATGTTTTTTTAAAGTAAATTAAGCATGTGTATTTTTGTAGTGGCCTCTATTTCTGGAAAAGCAGATTTCCATAACTTTTTTGTTCACTGAATGCTGAAAGATATTCACAAAAATTCCAATATACAGTACTTTGCGTCTTTGACCGATCATTTCTATATTTTATGCCTGAATTTAAGACCATTACTATAATTAACCCTAAAGCAGCCTGCAAGTGTAGTTACAATGGTAGAAATTAGCATGCAAGAAGAAAACTATTTGTAAGTTAGTATATACAACATTGACTTTAGTCCCCTAGATAGTTTTCTTGTTGATAGCATGGTTTTGTTTTATTGGAATGGATATTATTTATTTTTTATCATGTAGGTGGAAGCATTTGATTAGGTTAGAAAATGAAAGTTTGGATAGATCTACTATTGACATAAACAACTCTAATTTCTAATAATTGAAGTACTAATATTAGTCAATGAGAATACGTATGATACCATCTACAGATAAAGTCATCGCTGCTAGTGCTACTCCAAGGATTTGCCTGCACATAATATCCTAAATTACATACCACTTCTGTGTGAAAAATGAAGAAAGTTGTAATAATAATTAATAAGTAACTCACGGTTTTATTAATTTATGAGGAGTTATATTTGTAGGTATAGTACCGTAATACAAAATTGAGTAAGAGTATAAATATATAAACAAATTGCATTAAGACAATTATTTTATTAGGAGGAACGCTTAACAATGTACGTAGTTAGTTTGTACCGATGAAAACGGAATCGAACCAATATATTTTACACTCCCATCCATTTTCTGATGCAAATCAAGTGGAATGTTTTTTTAAAGTAAATTAAGCATTTGTATTTTTGTAGTGACCTCTATTTCTGGAAAAACAAGTGAAGCAATTCTTTCTTTGTGATTTCCATAACTTTCTTGTTCACTGAATACTGAAAGATATTCACAAAAATTCCAATATACAGTTTGCGTCTTTGACCGATTATTTCTATTTTTTATGTCTGAATTTGTAATATTATTGCTACTGATTTCCCATCGAAGTTAAGAAACGAGACGTCTCTTATATAATACTACCAAAAGTCCATGTGTCTAGTTATTTTTTCCGGTATGGCGTAAAGCCGGTGCATTTGATCAGTTCTCATGAAAATATTTACAATTAATCGACTAAAGTATTTCAAAAACAATTAGAATACATTTTTATTTGACATAAATGGTGACATTAGAAATGCCCTTCGTCATAACCAACGTGGTTACATTTCAAAACTTGGGGACTCATTACTGTTTCTAGTTTATAGGTCGTAAGTAACTCAAAATTGGAACTTGACATTAATTATTTCTAAAGTGATTATTGAGCTAATAACATGTTCTACTGAGTTGTCGATCAATGCAGTTTGCTGAGATTTCAGTTGCAATTGAAAAGAGCAACTGAAAACGGACCATATTTTGTTGGAGCTAATTATGTTAATATATATTTCGTATTTTTAGATTTTATTTGTGCAGATAATGTAAGCATGAAAAGGACGTGCTAGAGAAAGAAACATACTGGAAAAAATATTTGCTAATGTCCAAATCACTATAAAAAAGAATAAGGAAAGAAATATAATGATGAACTTGAATTTTGAGAAGTAACATTATTGAATTTTTGTCAAGATTGACAAGAAAAGATATTAATCAGTAGGTATCTTTTGTTATTTCGTTAGAGATAATTTGTTACATATTTTATGTACGCGTATATATGTGTGCATATAACACTCGTAAAAGGTGTATATGATACATTGAAAGAGAAAATACATGAACATACACACATGTATACAATGTTGAAAATATAAACATGGGTGAAAGAATGTGTGGATGCCATTTTATTATAAGTTATAGTTAAGATATAAGAGCAGTGTGAGATTAGACATACTCACATACATGTAAGTGAGTCATGGTATATTGTAATTTTTGAGCGAAACATTGTAATATTTCTCAATATACTTTCTCAATATCATTAATCTGAGTGAGTGTCTCGAAAAAGTAAATACTCGATCGAACTCTGTTAATAAACATTGTGTTTATCTTTACGTGTTATCTATTAACTTCTCCGAACCGAAAATTTTGAGTTGCAACTAATTATAACTAAAACTGAGGTAATAGTGTTCTTTTGAATAGTTAGCCCTAAAGCAGCCTGGTGTAGTTACAATTAATGGCACGAAGCACGCGGGAAGAAAACTATTTGTAAGTTAATACAATATTGACTTTATTTCCTTGAATAAAGTTTTCTTGTTGATAGCATGGTTTTGTTTTAATGGAGTTGAATTTTATTTATTTATTACGTGGGTGGAAGCATTTGATTAGGTTAGAAAATGAAAGTTTGGATAGATCTACCATTGACATAAACAACTCTAATTTCTAATAATTGAAGTACTAATATTAGTCAATGAGAATACGTATGATACCATCTACAGATAAAGTCATCGCTGCTAGTGCTACTCTAAGGATTTGACTGCACATAGTATTAAAAGTTAAAAAATAGGAAACCCCGTACAATTTTTACCGGATTGATTTTAGATGTCCTGAAAAATTCAAGACAGTTTGTCTTGATTTTTCAAGTCAGAAAAAACTAATCTCTCTTATATCCATTTAGTATATTTTTCAGTTCATTAATAGCCGTTAGATTTTTAGTATGTGACACATCCAAAATAATAGTGTACTAGATTCACGATAGTGTTAATCGTTCGGTGTTCATTCCAAAATACACTATTATTTAGGGTGTCAACCAATAATATTTTTAGTTTTAATTTTGAATTAATTTTATGATAGATATTTTTGGGTTCATTAACATGTGTTAGTTTAATATTTTTTAGTTTTAATTTTTAATTAATTTTAGCTTAAATATTTTTAGTTTCATTAATATGTGTTAGGTTTTAGTATGTGACACACCCTAAATAATAATGAACTAGATTCACGGTAGTGTTAATCGTTCGATGTTCATTCCAAAGCATTAAAACAAAAATGTAACATACAAAATTACATATTTTTGCTGCCTGAAAAATTCAAGTCAGGCTAGGCAGCAAAAATGGATCCATTTTGATCGGCCAAGAACTTGTATTAAAATTTTCGAAATGAAAATTTTCAAAATTTGATCATATAGTTCAAATGTTAAATTTTATGATTAGATATTAAAAAAATTCATTTTGACAATTTTGATACAAGTTATAAGCCGGTGAAAATTATACGTAATTTTGTAATGGACAATTAAATGTGAACGGAGAGAGTAAGTAATTTATTAATTTTTTTAATCAAAACTTAAAATCCCTACTATAGCATCCAGGACATCGAAATTGACTTAACACCCTCCATATACAAAAAGTTATAATAAAGTAAAATCGTCATGGCTAAGACTTTGCATTTGGCTATACCAGTTTGAAATAAGTTAGATATTTGCATGTGATGTTTCAAGATGATCAGTTAAAAGTTAAAAAATGATAAAGGTTCATGTTACGAATATTTTTATTTCAATAAAACAGACTATCTCAGAGTAGCAAACAATCTATCAAATTAACAAATCAAAACTAATAGAAAAACTCTCATCCCAACCAAAACAACTCTCTATGTCTCTTACTTCTCTATTTATTTTGTTGTGTTCTAATAATGCATAAGTAAATATATATATAAGCTCTGAGAGAGGCTATTATAAATATTTATGTGAGGTGGGATAAACAATCAAAATACCAAATAATGTATAATTGTAATCTAAGTCAAATTCTAAATGTGTTTAACGGATCCTTTGTATTATTTACGATAATAAAACAAAGGTTGGCTGCGGCCGTACGTGTGTGTGTTCGATACGTTTACATACGTTTATTCTGTTCTTATACTTGTCTTAATTGTGATTATCATCGCTGCGTATTGAGTGTAATCTGTTGAGTGAAACACGAGTGAATTGCGAGACAAAAACGAGTGAACGAGAGGCAAACACGAGTGAACGAGTGAGTCGTTGTTGGGCTGAACGAACAGACGGTTAACGTGGGATTTAACCCTGATTCGTGCCATCACTTGGTTGATTCTGAAAACGAAAAATTAACCCTGTGACAACTGGAAAAATGGTCTAGTTTTCTGAATCGTAATACTAGAAAATGGTGATTAATTAAGTATTTATCATGGTTTTGTATTTAAACCATAGCATTTGGATCCTGAAGACTTACAAATTTACTATTTTTTTACTGCTTTAATCGATACGTAATGTCTGTTTCTCCGAAATCTGAATAAGGAAAATAAAATGGGAAATATAGAATGCGTGATATGAATGTGTCATATCGACCGCAATATTGGTCTTGCTAAATAAACTATAGTAACATAATTATAAAGAGAGTCAAAAGAGTGATGAACATGCAATTTGTATTTATACACAATCAAAATCACAATTTTATATTATGACGTATATCCCTTTCTCTTATCTCTTTTGTGTACCAGGATTTCATGTATCAATTATTATCTCTTCTTCAATGAATTTATTCCATCATTTAAGTTTATAGGAGTGGAAGTTTTGCTAATATTAATTCCCATGTAAACAAACTAAAATTATAGAAAACTGGCGGGCTTAAAGTGAATCAAGTGAGCGCTCCTTCACTATAAAATAATTTTTGATTTATTGAGAGTCAAAAACTGTTACTAATTTAAAAAACTGTCACAAATCCGTCGCAAATTGACTAAACTGTCACAAAGCCGTCACAAAAACCGTCGCTAATAAGCTTGTAACAAAAAATACCGTTACTAACGCTTCTTCATTTTAGGTTACTGGGCTTATCAAGATACTTGGCCCATGTTCTTGAAAAGTGGTTGTAATGTGGAAAATATTACGCAAAAGAAAAGAAAAAAAAAGAAAATTAAAGTAAAATGAAAATGAAATAATTTTCCGATCATGTGTTTGAAATGTTGGAAAATCAAAAGAAAAAAAAAGAAAAAAATGGGAGAGAGAGTAATTAGCTAGTCACACTTTTCCTGTTTTTTTTCATTTTACTCCTACTTTTGATGCAATAAATTAAGCACACATAATTTGTCTTCGAAAACAATTTGGTTATCACTCTCTCATCATAGGAATAAATTAAGCACACATAATCCGCTTCTATGGTAGTCCCACGTTATACAAGTTTATCACTCTGTCATCATAGAAATGGGTAGTGAATAAATTCCGAGTGATTTTGACGGACCCCATAAACATTCGGTTGTCCCATTGAACATAGATCTTGTGACCTCCAGTCAGTTAGCTTGGGTTGCCATTGAGGTGGGTATCCATTTTAGAGGGCTTCAAAACCTCATTGCCCTTGATGACGTCAGCATTGCCCCGTCAACAAACTTTTGTTAGTGGATCCATGTATTATTTCATGACTTCTCTAAGTTCATTTACTAAAATATATCTAGAGCAATCGTCTGGCCCAATACCGCTTATACACTGATCTTAAAGTCAATGTATAACGCATATCATGTTTTAAAACTTGTCAAGTCAATCCAAGCATGTCTACCTCCACTTTAGGTTTCTTAATCTGACTGTGTACTGCGAATCCACATCAGACTTTAACCAATTTAGACTTTCAGAATATCAAAGGCATTCTTGCATTACTAATTACTATATTCTATTATTAATACCTCTCAGATATTAAATTCTCATTAATGTACCAACTCGTACTACTCAATTTCCATCCTAATGCAATCTATACTCAATTATTTATCTTAAACTCTTGATAATTTTGACTATAGTACTTAGTAATCTCATTTCCGGATCACTACTCATGAGTATTCTCATGCACACACCTTTCAATCATTAGTCACATTTTCGTCTCTAATGTCAATACTTTTATTATAACATTCTTAACATAATTTCTTAACTTACAACACCTCATCAATACGCAAAACTCTTTATTTTTGCAAACTCGGTTTTTCAGAGTTTTGCGCATCTATCAAGGTTGAATTTACAACCACACTACAATTCATGCCTTAACTTCCCCCACATTTCGTGTGATACTTTTGTACTCACTCGTGAGCCACACATTTTCAAGATAAATACAATCGATTTCAAAGGTGGTACACTGAACATGAATTTGTTGTAGATGTTTGAGGTCTATTACACTGAATCGTTTAGTTATGCTATCAATATTTTGTGGTCACGTTGGACACAACCTTAATATTTAAATATTAGACCACCTGTAATCATGATTAGTGACAAACGTTTAATTAGTGACAAACTAAGTATAAAAGAAATACAAATATGGATTCATTACAATCTCCTAGTGATAAAAACTAAATTCTAAATACGTTAGTGCCATGCGCGACATACAAATAAAATGTTTTCTATCTCCACATATTCAACAAATAAAATGTGAATCCTATATTTTAAATCCACTTAATGTATACATCCAGGGCCCATATAAAGACCCAATCAATAGAATATCTATAAATTAATATTCGTTAAATTAATAAACTGTTTAAATTAATAATTTTCTCCGGTTCCGACTCTGATCATTGTAAAAAATTACTAATTTCGATCAATTAATTAGATAATAAATTTTCGAAAGACCCTTGTATAAATTTTTGTTCCCCACAAAATCATAAATTAATAATTCTTTCAAACGACAAACATTAATATGGCGATTTAGTAAAATAAGACTATATATTGTCGTTTTATTCTTCTTAAAATTTCATTCTAGTTGGAGCTCTTTCCTAATTTGATGTATTTAGTATCTATTCTCACAGTTATAGACGGTTTAATTTAATTTGTTATAAAATTCATTTATTAGTAAGTGAAGTGGTGTATTTGTCTTTTTCTAAACGAGTTTAAAGAGTATTTTTCGTAATATATAACGAGTATATTTATTCAATCGATAAAAAAAACCCTTTAAAATAATAAATTATTAATTTATCTATTAATTAATATCTCTTTAAATTAATAAATTTTTATGGTTCCAACAATATTAATTTGTAAAAGTTTTACTGTATTAACACGGCAGCTTTATTATGCGTTTAGTAACATATTATAACAACGCTTGAACTTATAATTACAACAGTTTGAGTCCCCATTTTGTGTAGTCAATGTGTTTGACTGCATATTGTACCGTTAATTCGTGTACCGTTTGATCACTTTATATTAGATCTGAACCGTATGATCTAAAACCTTATTAAAAAAAAGAACCCTTAAATTAATATTATACGCTTAAATCTAACGGTCTAAATCTAAACTAAACGATCCAACGATTCTCTATTTAACGGTACAATATGCCGTTCAACGATGAACGACAACAAAAAAAATCCCCAACAGTTTTATTAACAGACATAACTTGTTACGGTTCAAATGCAATGTTTCAAGAAACTTAACTGTAATATACGTTTCACTACCGTCTGGGATTAAACCAATTTTGTAACCGTTAGTCAGCCTTGTATTTTTCCAAGAAAAGAATTGTCTTGCCACCGGTTCAAATACAGGTCAAACCTCGATGATAATTAATATTCATCCCGTTCCCAATTAACTGTCTATTACGAAACTACGTGCAATTTTAATCGGTCAATAACTTGTATCAAAATTATCGGAATTAAAATTTTCAAAAGTTAATCATATAATTCAAACATTAAATTATATAATTTAGTTTTGAAAATTTTTATTTTGACAATTTTGATAAATGTTATAAGTCGGTTAAAATTGCATATAATTTCGTAGATGAGTAACCGAGTGAGTATCACAAAGTTGAAAAATGGGAATTACTAGGGAACAGGCAGACTATATGACTGGTTCACAAACCGTTTGTATAAAAACGTGTCAAATAGATAAAAAAAATTAAAATTTGATTAATATTTAAGTTTATGGTAGGCCCCTATATAATTATTTGGGTTTAAAGTTTGTTTTACTATTTGTTTTTAATTTATCAAATTCTAATTTGTTGAAAATAGAAAAAATAAATTAGCTATTGAAAAACATAATCTAACCATTCATTTTTCGAATTTAACAGTGGTTAAACTGACTGTAGCATAAACAGTTAAATAAGCTGACTGTTCCAAATAGACACCGAAAAATCATCCAACAAACTAACAACAGCTCATTCATCAATGGACCATACATCGCTCAGTGTCCCAAAACAAGAAGAAATTAATTTTATTCACTTAGAAGTATTAAAATTACACAAGGGTCGGTTAATAATTTCCCTGCGAGGGACAATTTGCAAGTTTACAGTCGGTCCAACTTCTCAAACAAATAGGGTTAATCTCGTTTTATGACACCATTCCAGGGGATACAACGTAGGTGACTCTGAGTCAATGTGACTCAGAGTCCACAGCCATTGAATATTGTTACAGTTAAAATATGAAATGTACTGTAACAATATCCGATGATTGTGGATTCTGAGTCACTCTGACTCATAGTCACCTATGCTGCTTCCCATTTCAGGTCTAACGAATTGTTCCCAAAACAACTTTACGACTTTAATGATTAATTTTAACAAATTTATAACTATGAATTAAAAAGAATAGACGAAATTAAAGCAGATTAATTTCAACAAACTAATTACAACCAAGTAGGCACCTTTTCAATTCCTAACAAACGGCAATTACGAACTCAAGTGAACAAATAATATTTTCCAGGATTTAGATACGAAGTAGAGAAATTACTAATTACTAATTTATCCAGATTATCAATTTTATCATAAATAATACAGATACCACCGTAGCAATTTCAAAGACTAACAATTTATGGTTCGGCATGCGATTTGTTCAGAAAACACAAGAAATAAACACACAACAAATGATTCATGCAATTCCAGAAATGTAGTAATGTATGTAGCATCACATGATACAAGTACGAAATAAAAACATAAAATGAAATAAAAGTGTTCTTAAGATTGTTGGGTGTTTTACTTCGTATTAACAAATATAAACATGTAATATAATTGTTACCAATTCTAGCTCTTGTTAACATGAAATGACTACGTTCAAACAATTAAATAAATGTGTACCGTGCACCGAAAAATGCAGAATTCATTAACGAAATGGTTTGATCACGAGACCTGAAAATCCTAAAATATAACCGAATCTATGCTATCACTATATGTTCTTAAGAACAGTTTCGTCCCTCACACACTCTGAGAATCTATTGGCGCTGTCTTCTCAGGATACAACGGTTTTAACAATACGGTCGAAAAGAGTGTGCAATCAAACCGTCCGAACAGATTTTTGACGGTGCAGACTTCTCTCTCTAACTAATTATATGTATAAAATATGCAAATGTTTTTCACAAAGTGTTTTATGTGAATATGCCATGTATTTTATGGAATTATATGACCTATATATAGTGGTCAATATGTGTTTTCATAAAAGAGACAATCATTTAGTTAAAAGGGCGCGACTGTTGAACCAATTATAATTCATAATAATTTTAATTTAAATAAAAATTCCAACATTAATTAACCGAGCTCTTAAGAATATTGAATGGTGTCGTGTTCATCTACATTTACTTAATGAACCGAGTTGTTAACTAAACGAAGTTCATAAACGGGTGGGTTGGTTCGTTTGCAGCCCGGTGTTTAACTATCTTTTCACAAATGCTCCTAAATAGCCTTCTCGCATTATTCTGGTGGCTGTATGAATTGTAATTTTATTGACAATATCTTTTGGGCTTTTCACGGTTTTTATTCATGTGTTCTGCAGTTATAGCACCCTCCCACTTTACGCCATTGTCACCCAGACACGGGGTAATATTATTTTAGTGTTCTGAGTTTTGAGTCATATTTATTTCAGTTACCTGACTTTTAAAAATGTTGAGTTGGTGACTCAGGTTTCATATATACTTTGATTTAGTGACCTTATTAACTTCACAAGTTTTAAACAATTGCAATACAGCCCACTTAGTTTAAAAATTAATAAAATAAACATCGATTTGTTGAAAATGACAAAATTAACTATTTAATTTTATAATTTTTATAAAACACACGCTTTCCAATAAACAAATTTTTCTTTATAATAAATACAATTTTAGACATAATTTTTGTTGTTTTCAGAAAGGTTTTAATCTGTAAAAAATTTATTTTAATCAGTAAAAATTACACTACATCCGTAAATAATTTTTGATAATTAAAAAAAAAGTGTACGGATTAATGTTAAAAATTGTCTGATAAATTACATAAAATTATTAAAGAAAATTACACGGAGTTATCGCACATAAAATTTTACGTTCTCATGACTTCAACGTGGAGTTATACTATTTTTTTCGTAACAAAAAGGTTCACAAAAAGACAAATTGACACTTTTACCAGACTATCAAATAATCAACATACGCACGCGTAGTGTAATTTTCTTTAATATTAATTAGTAAAATTTTCTTTAATTACCAAAAATTATTTACGGATGTAGTGTAATTTTTACGGATTAAAACAAATTTTTTACGGATTAAAACCTTTCTGAAAAGAAAAAAAAATTAAATGTAGTGTTTATTTTGTTGGAAAAATTGTATTAAAAGTCGTTTTTTTTTTTTCAAAAATTATATTCAAACTTTTTACTTGTAACCTTGTTTCAGCTTAACACATAAATGACAAATTTAAATGATAACTCATCACTTGACCCGTTTACTATAATTTTGCATTTCATTGGAAACTGTTATCGGATTTAGTCTTGTCCTCGACTTACTTATTTTGTATGGTGTTAATATTTGTAAAAAGTTTGTTGAAATTTAACTTTTAGACGGATGAATGTTGAAATTTGAGGGGAAAAAATGGTGTCTGATTATTGAAACCAAAAGTGCAAAAGAAATTGCTATTCTTTTCTTTTACATCCATTTGTTTCAAATTTTCTATGACTAAAAAAATGGAACTCTAAGTTCAAGGAACTAAAAACCGAGATTCTTTGATATCCAACGGCTTATTAAGGTATTTTATCGTCTTTTATTCATATGTTTTTCTTGTTCATGTGATGAAAATAAGATGGAGAGCTCATTTAAGAAGTCGATATTTGATGAGCACGTGAAAGTGGGTGGGCTCAGAAAGTGAAGAAGCAGACCCAACTTAAGGCAGTAGCGGCGGCAGCTAGCGGCACCACCCATAACACCGCATCAACTAACGGCTCTTCTGCGGTGGCTGGAATTCAACTAGAAGAGGTCCGGCCTAACACAAATTTGTAGGTAAATATATACGGACTCGGATTTGACTATGTTCATAGGCAAGAGCCATCTTTGTGTTGTAGTATTATTCAGTTGAGTGTGTACAATGATGCGGAAGAATTACTAGTATGTAGGGTTATACAGTTGGATTCTATATCCCCAATGTCTAATGTGTATTTTTGCTTTAACAGCCTTTATTGAAGTAGGAAATTAGCTTATCTTGTAGTTACTCTTTTTGCACAATGCTTATATAACGAAGATCGAGCTAGGAAGGTGTTATCTCGCATTTTTTCCCCTGTGAAATTTAGTATGCCTTTGGAGGCCTTATGCATACAGATGCTCGTGGTAATTTAGTCACCGGTTCTTATTCTTTAGGTCATTTAGTTCTATTATACTCCTATATGAAAGATTGCCAATTGCCATTGCGGTTGCGGTTGCTGGGAATAACAAATATGATGAGAAAATTGGTTGTATTCATGAAGGGAAGTAACAATATGTCAAAACTTATTGGGGATCTTAAATATAAACTGAAAGTGAGGGAGACGATGTGTTTGAATTGTGCAAGTATCATCTCACTATATATCATCAAACGGTTTCATCTCTCATGTATCACTCTCTTTTTCATCACATATTAACATGTAAAAATTCTTAGTCGTGGCGATAGAGAATGACATATGCAAAGGTGTGTACAATAATATCACGTGGTTTTCTTTGCAAGGATTCGGTATTTTGAAGCCATATTGCAGCAACCTGAGAGGAGGTTGGGCTGTTGTAAATCCGCTGGTCTAGTCCTGCATCTTTTCTAATTAATATTTGTTGGATCGTCAAATTTGGTACGTTTGCAAGACTTCTAAAGAACGTGGCGTAGGGATTGATCTTCAAAATCTCTATAAGCTTTTGTACAACAAAGGGTTCTATTTTAGTTGAAGATGCCATTCTTGTATGGAATTCAAAGTTGGTGTCGTAAAAGTATAGCTGCATATACGAAGGGTTTTCAGTCGTCGTTAAGTCATTGATATAGAATTAACTTGGCCTTGGACTTTAAAAGTGTATATTTCTTTTGTGACGACCCAGATTTCCCGAAAGAAATTTCTGTGGCGCGGTGTTGTGCGTCAGTCACACATCGCCCAGATATGAGAGTACTCGTGTGATATATGAGTTTAAAGATCCATTTCCTATCAACAAGGCATTTTAAAGTCGTTCGGCACAATAGCGAGGACGGAAATCCATAATTAAGCGTGCTTAGTTTGGAGTAGTATCAGGATGGATGACCCACCTGGAATGTGCCAAAGCGGACAATATTGTTGATACGGGCGTGGCGGTTCGGTCCGTGGGGCCGGGTCGTTACACCTTTGTTTCGTTTGCATAGGTCTTTGTCATACCTGACTCCAAATGATGTGAACGCAAATGTGTTATTATACATGCGGATATATGTTCGGAAACTAGAGGCATGATCTGCTTCTGAAGTGTACAAATCGTAAACTTCATTTGGAATTTTGTTTGAAACTAAAGCAACCTGTCCATCTGAGCAGCAAAACCCTTTCGGTTCACGGTGTGATCTTTTTGCACAGCAGTGTTTACATTGTGGGCCGCTGGCTCCACGGTAGCAGTGTTTACATTGCGTCAGGAAAGTACCGCGGACGAAACCCTATATGTTTTTAATTTGTTGAGTAATTTATGGAGAGAGAAAAGATGGTAATACAATATTAGGGAATGATTTATGGAGAATTTCAATGAATAATTGAGGTTAAGTTTAACGAAATTTAAGGATATTTTAGTCTTATAAATTTACATATGTATCAAATGATAAAAAAGATTTAAAAATACAGCTTCTTAGAGATTATGTCTCTTTTTATGTACTAATTGGCGAATCTCCCCATCCCTAAATATATTATCTATAACGGTAATTAATAAAACCGATTGTCATCGGCTCATCGCACAAGAGCAGAACCAGAATTTAGGTATGCTCGTGATTAATTAGATGTCTATACAATCGTAAATTTGTAAGTAAGATATATTAGTCCATGAATAACATCTCTTCCCAACTAAACCGCCAACGAGGAGACAGCCTCACAAGTAGTATTCTTAAGAAATTTGCAGTTTTCCATCTCTGTATAATTCGTACAATGAAAAACATCAGATGAAAACAATGCCATGCAAAGTTGAAACACGAATTAACCATTACTCAAGTCTATTAACTAAATACATAAATTTCATAATACTAGCTCAAGTTACAGATCTTACAACCATAATTGAGTATTCCTCATTCTTTCTTAGCAAAACAACTAAATAGCATCTTGAACTAAAAATCACAGCCATAAAGCTCCAGCTTCCTTAAGAAGTGGCACAAGTGACCCACTAATATGAGAAGCCATAACCCGATCCATGGACCCCACAAGCTTCCCACCAATAAACACCACAGGTACGACAGCGCATGAATTCCCAACAAGCCTCATTAGCACCCTCTCCATCTCCTCTCCCATTGGATCACTATCAAGCTCGTGTATAGTCGGACTAACTCCCATGCTAGAAAAGAGTTGTTTCGCCGCGTGGCACATGCAACATGTGCTTATACTGAATATCACAACTGCACTTTGAGAGGCAATGCGAGCGACTCGCTCCAATGGGTCGTTTTGAAGCATGTGGATCGGGGCCGATGGGACGTAGTAGTAGTCCCATGCCTTTTCGGATGCCGTTTGGTATTGCATTTTGTTTGAGAAAGGGGGCAAGTGTGAAAAATTGTATGTGTAATTAGAGGAACGTTAGAAGGATGTTGGTGTGAGGTGGATGATTAAGAAATTAAGGACTTTGTGTTGGTTGTATTTGAATATAAAGAAGAGTGATTGTGATATGCTAGTTTTTGTGATAAGGCATATTTTGTAAGGAGAAAATGATGATTTTTTTTTTTGGTAAATCAGTGAGTAAATTGTGTTCGAGTAAAAGGAAGTGTTTTGAACCTAAAAGTATTAAGGGTTTTATGTTATATTATGAGTATTTGTAGAAAGATGAAGTGAAAAGAGGGTAAATGGTGGGATTTATATAGAAAAGGGGATTGGGGGCTTTATGCAATTATAAAAAGATTTGTCTGGTAGTTGTCTCATGGCGTGCATGAGAGAGAGGGGTCTATGTTTGTATGGTAATTTAGGTTTGCATGAAAAGATGTGGAGATTTTAATGAATTATTTTGTAAACTTTTAATTTCATTTTAAAGAAGAATAATATACTTTAAGTGGCATATATCAGGATGTTGTAAAGGTATATATGGCTCATTAATGTTTTGCAGCAATTTTGTTGGTAAAGTTGTTTGCAGTTTTGCACTCGTGAAAGGGAACAGTATACATAAAGTATGTATCGATTTTATTTTCGGCAAAAACTAGCTAGTTGGATTGGGAAATTTTATCATAAAGGATTATATATCAATGTATATTGTTCGGTCACTAAAAAAAAAAAAAAGTCAGATCGCATACGAAATTAGTGACGTATTTTGCTTTCAAACGCATCGGGAAAAATATGGTGACAAAATTCAATTTTAGTGATAGATAGAGTAATTTAGCAACAGATTTTTAACGTATTTGACCGACCCTGATTGTAAACTTTTTTTTTGTATTGTGTTTTATGGAAGTATATATTGCCAATTCTAATAAAGTGAAAATAATTTTGAATATTTATAAGCATATTTTTAATGCTAAAATAAATTTGTCTGTTGCATTTAACTCTACCATTACACCAAAGGCATTATTTTCAATTTCACAACTAAAAGTTTGTAATTGTACTTATTAAATAGGATAGATACTGTATAAATGGAAGTATCGTCCTTAATTAATTGCGTTGCTTTAAAAATGGTAAGCAAAAGAGTGTTGTCAGCTTTGAAGGCGGCTAAGAAGGATATGTCTACTCTAAAATGTCGTCAAAAGCAAAACAGTAAAATACATAAATATATATCTAATAATTGTACTTTTTAATTAATTACTAGGGGGTCTGTCTAACCATATCATGTTTTCTCTTTCGTTTTATTCTAATACTACTAGTACATTTTTTTGTCGAGATTCAACGTTACATTCGGGATTTTATTTAATTTTTGGCCATCTCGTTAGAGTAACTTTACAAAAATAGAGAGACAATTGGAAATTGGTTTTCCAGAGTGGTTAGATAATGCATTTATTAAGGATCCATGATTGATGTAAACTCTTTGTATACAAAATTCAAAGAACGAAAAATGTGTAATTTATTTAGTAGTTGCGTTTGGAAAAAAAAAATAGTATTTGATCGGTGCATATTTTTAGACTTAATTATAGTATTAAAAATGCATGGTTAATTTTTTGTAAGAAATTAGTTTTACAATTCTGATTATTTTACTCTTTATTTTCAACTTCGATACTCAATAATTCTATATTTATATGTACCATTTCTTAAACAAAAAATAAAAATTACAGTTTTTTAAATTAAGCATGAAAGTATATATTAAACATTAACTTTTCCCGTGTACTTGGCGCACACTTGCCCTTTATATTAGTAGCATTTGTTTTGTTTTTTCCGCTGTATTTCGTTAACCGACTTAAATCACAAATGTTCACCATAATCACGCCAGTTTATTTTTGTCAAAGGCATAAAATTGAAATAATCTGTTATTGAATCTAGGATGTTTTTATTTTCTCCATATAGTAGACTTATAAAATAAAACCGATGTAGGTAGTATCTTTGTCTTTTTGCCAAAAATATACTCAATTTCTCCAATGTTCTAGTAATAAATTTTCCAAGTGGTACATTATTTACAGTACTCCATATATATAATTACATGACGTCCTGTCAATGTCAAAACCTGATAATTTGTTCGACGTCATATTTCCTAACTATAATTTTTTTTACAAGTTATAATTCTTTCCAGTAAGTACTAATAAAATCTAAAAATAAAAGTGAAACAGGCTTTTATCTGGAGAGTAAATGTGACGTAGATATAGACGGCTTGGTTTAAAGACCTATTTATAATTGTCGGGTCATATTCGTGACATATTGTTGTAGAAAATTACGTACGTAGATATTAACTATCCTCTGTACATATTAAATACTTACCCTTTTGTGCTTTTGAGTAGTACTTTACTGATGAGCATGTTGTCTGTCCTCTGGGGTGATACTCAAAGCCGTATTCGGTTCGGTTTTTGGTAAAATTGAAACCGAAATCGAGCAGATTTTTCGGTTCTGTTTTTTTCGGTTTTGTTTTTTTTATTTTTTGAACCGAACCGGACCGATTTTTTTCTGTTTTTTTTCGGTTTTTTCAGTTTATGTTTCGGTTTTATTTTTGGTTTTTCGGTCTTTTTCGGTTTTTCCGTTTTTTCATTTTTTTTCGGTTTGTTTTTATTGTAAACCGAAACCGACCCGAAAAAATTTCGGTTTTTGTTTTTTCGATTTGGTTCGGTTCGGTTTTTCTGGTTTTTTGTCCCGTCCTATTAAATACCATCATTTAAAAATTGGCTAGTTGGTTAAATATAATGTCAAGTTCTGTTGTGGGTTTCCAGTATTTAAGTACTAGTACCTTTTTTAAAAAGTTAAAGAATTTATTACTCTTGCATTTTAAGTTGTAATTTGTAACAATGTTTCTTAAAGATGTTCCTAAAGATTATGAGAACAATTTTTTGTTGATGGGGGTAAGGGGTATCACTTCTTAAATATGAATGCGAATCGGGTACCGACATGAAAATCACACAATTAATCAGAAGTGACAATGATATTTTTGAACAGTTTTTTTTTAGGATAAACGATCGTATAAATAAAATAATGGGGGTCAAAGCCCCTAGAGAGTATACAGAACAAAGAGCTAGGGAAAGAAAAAACGCGAAAAAACTGTCCCATATATAGGCCCGATCAATCGGAGGCAGGGAAAATCAAAAACTTGGTTGCTGGTCGATCAGTCGGGGAAGGGGGCCGACTAGTCGGCTAACAAAATATCACGGGATTAGTTATCGACAAACTCGGTACTTATTCTCCAATTCCGCTGGATAAATCTATTTCTATGACTATTACTTACATTACAAAGCTTATTTAGGCTAATATAACAAAAGATTCCATGTTTTAATCACTTTTCCAGGACTCAAAACGATACCGCGATGAAGCCGATAATTTCTTTCTCATCAAATACATTAGACCGTGGAGGATATTTTTGAAAGGTTGAATAAGCACTAAAAAAAAAGAGTAGATGCTATAAACTTGAAATAAAAAATAATTTTACACTACTCAAGTGTTACTAGACATCAAAGACTAATGTAATAACCCTAATATTATGACGCATATTATTCGTATTGCTACTTTTCATGCAAACTTTCGGCTTAATGGGCAATAGCTAAATAATCTCACTTTTATTTAGTTCCACTAATTAATACCTGATACAAAAGAAAAGAAACACCAGGTATTTTAAGTAGTAACTTACGTGTGAATCTCTTTTCAAACGCAGAAGCAGAAGCAGAAGAGTAAAAATTAAAGCGAAAACACAGCAATAAATTAAGTTAATGCAGAAGAACTAATTACCTCAAGCCAATGCTTTTGTATTATTGATAGTACGTACTTCGAAAAATGTATCAATAAATGTAATCAATTATTTACTAGAAAGGCTTTATTATTCGCCCGCATAGCTTTGACGAAGTTAATTTTGTTCGAAGTTTCTTTCTAAATTACCAAACATATATAATATTCCATGTTTTTTTAGCATTGTCGAAGTTGGGCAAAAATTATCCTACCTGAATAAAAAATTGGGTATTATAGCTTTTTTTAAACTATTTTCGTACTACAGATTTTTCTGAAACCATTTTCTTGTTATAGTTTGTTGTTGTTCCTTATGAAATCCAGCTATAATATAATCTAAGAGTCAAAGTAGGAAAAGATAAGAACATAGTAAAATATTAATTATATAAAAAAAAAAATTGGCCCTAAGACAACTCCCCATTAAGCCGTTTGATATCGAACTATTTGGAAAGAATTAGATTAGAATAATCTAAATTATAATATAATTAATGCAAAAAGTATCAATAATTTCTAGTTCTAGACATAATTTATTTCTTGATTAAACCAAAAAAGATCCTATACATTTTACTCATAGGCCTTGTTCGTTTGCATCAATTGCCATTCGATCGGGATTGGACTATAACATAGTGACATAACCAATATTTGAATGTGAGTGGTGCTGAATTTTATGTTTATAATTTTGACAGTTATGAAAGGTATTGAAATATTATAACCTTCAACTTTTTACTAAAATATATGAATTTTTTTGAAATAATAATGATATTTGAAATTATTACTAATATTTGAAATTATCCTAAATCGTTTAGATAATAATCGAGCATGTGATTCATAACTATATATTCATATTTACTATTACGAGGCCTTTTAATGGTAAGTTATATGAGATTTAATATGATATTAGAGCGGGTCTAGTGATTTTGGGCTCACCTCCACACATTTAATATGTCCACTCGTAGTACCCTTGAAATGTCGGGTCACGAGCGAGAGTGTGTGTTAAAGTAATTATCTCACATTGTCTAGATAGATAATAATCGAGCATGTGCTTTATAAAGAGATATACTTCACAAATACTGTATTTGAAAATACAATTGAACTTCGGACTACATGTATAATGATGCCAAGTGAGTTTATTTCTAATACTATATGGTGGTGGAAATAAAAGTAGTCCAATATGAAAGAAGTTATTAGTTTGAAGTTGTTATTAAATTCAGTTTATAATCCGACCGAATTACTTAGTAATGAAATTAATAATTCCGGAACCAAACAAGACCTTATAGTATATAGTAAGACAAGATCTATGTATGTATACAAGTAGTAGATTTCCAAACAAGGCCATTATTGTAACATAATGCCACTTTGTCAATCTTTGGAACCATAGACTAGAGAGATTCCACTTCAAGTAACCATTATGCAACTAATCCAAAAATTATAGAATCTAGCTTGTTGCAGTGACCACCTAAAGAGATGACATATACATGAAGCAAGCTGCTTAATTATATATTTATATTATTTCAAAAAAATAAATAAAAGCTGCTTATATGGAAAAAAGGTCGGGCGTGCACTGAGATAGTAAATATATACGTACTAATATTTCGGCGAGCAAACGGCAAAAGCCTGAGATAATAAAAATAAATCATGCATTATATAATAATTTAGGAGAACTTTTTTTTTTGTTTTGTTTTTTGTCGCATGCATTAAATTGTTTATCTGCCTTTTTTCTGCCAACTCATGTTATTACATATCCCATCATGCACTGAAAAAGCTATTTGTACTTTTAAACTGCTTTGAATTATACCAACCTCTTACAAGGTTGACTTTCTTTATTGTTTCTGGGCTAGCTATGATTTTAAGGCTGCATTTGACAATGATGTGTAATTTGGAATATTGGTCAGTTAGTTCATTTTTAAGTTTTAATCATGTAATTGAATTACATTTTTATCATAACAATAAAAAACATATTATATACAAAAAATATCGACATTGTATTAATTCTTTTAACAAGTTATTACAGAAATATTTCTTTATCTCTTATGTAAATACTAACAATGATAAAGTGGATAAATGAACTAAAGAATCAGAAAAGAATACACAAATAACTTAAAAGTTAATTGGAAGAAGCTGTTAAACTAAATTTAACAATTTCAACCAATTGAATTCTTTATTAACGTACCGGCTGGATACAGTGTACAAGAAATATATATATATTCACACACACGTTTTTTGAAAACTTGCAAAGTGCATGATTCAAAAATCTATTGAGAGTTTAATATACAATTAATCCAAGAGTATCCTCATCTGTTAACTCAAATTATAGTTTTTTATAAAATTTGAGTATTATGTTATAAAAAGTGTCATGCATCAGTAACCTTATAAATTTCTTAAATTTCAGGAAAACACAAAATTCACCTTATATATGAGAAATGTATATAATTCACTAGATGAATATAATACTAATAAACTATTATGGGGTCCATATTTTTGTGGTTGCAATATTGTTATGATTATTAAATGATAATAAACAAATAAAAAGAAATAACGTAAGGTTATTATAAGAAAATTAATAGGAAAGCTAGAATTTTGTTTAAATGTAAACGGTTTCTTAAAAAATATAAAATGTGTTAGGTTTAAGAAAATAATTAACGTTACTGATGCGGTTGGTCTACTAACAAATGAATGTAGAGAGCTTAAGTAAAATAGGTTAGTTTAAAGTAAAATATGTTAGTTTCTAAGAACTTACTTTACATTTGATATCCATTTGAAAGTTTAGGTTAAAACGAAACAAAATAAAATATTCGACTTTACCAAAATTTTGCACAAAAGATGATTTTAACAACTCAGCTCCCACCGTTGATGGCACAAGAACAACAACGGAAGGGAAGAGGGTGGCGATGGAGATGAACAGACGAATAAATATCAATTTCCATATCGAGAGAGAAAAATAGAGACATGGAGCGAGACACTGAAAGAGATAATATGTCATGCATAGAGAGATAGAGGTTGCGATGAAGATGAAAGGTTTCTGTCACCCTGGAAACTAATATATATATATATATATATATATATATATATATATATATATGTATGTATATGTATATATGAGGAACGATATATCTGACACATAAGTTTACAACTGAATTCTATCCATTCACTTACTGAAAATTTAAAAGTCCAAGATTACTTTAAAATTATTAAGAGGAAATATTATCGTTCCTTAAAGTGTAAGATAGAATGTAAACTTATTAAGAGGAAATATTAATTTAAATTTTAGATTAATATAAATATTAGCTAAGATTACTAAATTTTCAATTTTAAATTTAAACTTATTAAGTGGACTTTTAAATTTTCAATTAATATAAATATTAGCTAAGATTACTAAATTTTAGAGTACATTAGCTTATTTATTGAAAAAACACTCCTAAAATCTTTATATTAATTTAGTATATAGCATCTTATTTATACCTTATGTACCCCCTCACCATCTTTTAACCAACCCCGTGTTTTTGGCCTATTATCTCTCCCTTTTTATTTATAAGCAACTAATCAAATCTCTTTTTTATTTGAAAATATACTTTATATCAAGAGATACTGTATAATTCTACTACTAATGTATGACCACGTAGAAAGTTAAATTATCAACTTTATTAGTTTTTGTTCCTTTTCTAATATATCATGTAACTTTTATACTCTAAGTTATACAAGTCTTTTATTTTTCAATTCTAATGAGCAAACAAAAATATTTGCGTCATCTATAGGTGGTGTCGGGACAGAGGACACGAAAAAAGAAAAATTAGGTTTCGATACTGGTTGATGACGCAAAATAAGTGTATGATCTTTTGTTTTGGAAATTAGGTTTTTAGTGTTTTTGTTGGGGTTTGTTTGACCTTTTTGTTTTAAATTAAGTTTATCTTTGGATTTTTTCGGCTTTGATGCTCTAAATTACTTTATGTTAGTCTCCATTTATGTAGTTTATTGCTTCGTGATGCTCCATTCTTTTTCTATTTCGATTGCCATGATGCTCGTTGTTGATATGAGGCGCCATGCCTTTACTATTTTGTTAGGCTATCAATTTGATTTTTCTTGTCGATAGTTTTAATTTTAAACTTTAAAAATAACATATAATTTAGCATCGTGTTTTTTTATTGATGCTATATGATATAATGATTATGCTATTTTGTATATATAAAAAAAAACGTAAGGATTGTTCGATGCTAAATGGTGCTATATATTTTTTTTCGATGTAAATTTTATCATTTTTCTTTGTGGATTCGTTCGATACTCCATGATGATATATATATTTTTTCGATTCTATTATCTTTTTTTTTTCGATGTAAACTTTATCGTTTTTCGAT
This sequence comes from Primula veris, assembly GCA_963682055.1. Lineage (NCBI taxonomy): Eukaryota > Viridiplantae > Streptophyta > Magnoliopsida > Ericales > Primulaceae > Primula > Primula veris. Next base: position 11,209,837 of record OY821741.1, on the reverse strand, counting down.
TCTATGTTCTTTTTGTTGCTCCTTATAATTTTCTTCTATTTGATCTGTATGTTTTTCTTATTTTTTTTGCTCGATGCTATATTCTTATTTTTTTTCTCGATGTATATCTTATCGTTTCTTCTCTAAATTTTCGTTTGATGCTCCATGGTGATATCATTTTTTCTCTTCTTTTTTTTGTTGCTCTATTATTTTCATCATTTTTGTCTCATGTTTAGTTTTTATTCTTCTTGTTAAAATTAGTATATAATTAAAAGTGGATAATTTCAATTTCAATTTAAATATTTGAGATGTAAAGAGAAAATGTAGGAGATAGCTAATGAGAGTAGATTTTTGAAACAAGGGCATTATTGTACAAGAAAAAGTATTTGTACTAAATCTTAAATCAGAAACAGGTTTATGTGTTTTTTAATATTTAAACCATAGTATCGGATTAAACTTAAATTTCCTCAATTATTAATGTAATGAAATACACGTTTTTTTTTCTTTTTTTCCTCTCTCCGTCAAAACCCACAAGTACAGTGATTACATGTGATATATATTGCAAAATTGACAACTAAAATTTGTGATTCACCTATCTCTATCTCATGTTTCACTTTATGTAAAATTGACAACTAAAATTTAAAATAAAAAATAAACAATCATGTTCTATTACTTTGTGGTGATTAGAGGATCTCAATTTGATTCAAACTATGTACTCAATGTGTATTTGTGCCTGGGCTAAATTTTTTTTGACTTTTACTTATACTCAAGACTAACTTATACTTAATATTTATTGTTTATTGAAGATACTGGCTAAGTTTCATTTTATTTTGGTAGAATACGAAATCAACCCATGAGAAATAAAGAAGGAGGTTTTTGGTAACTGGGTCAGAGGACACGAAAAAAGAAAAGAGAGAGAGACTTTTATTTTTTATAATTAATTAGGTTAATCTTGTCTATTGAAAACAAATAAGAATGGAGGGTACAGATTAAAATTTAAACTTATGTGTCGATATATATATATATATATATATACATATATATATATATATACGTGTTTGTGTGTGTGTGTGTCGGCATTGACTGCGATAGAGATTAGACAATCTTCGCCATCATTGTAAACTGGTTCCGACGAGAGAGATATGAGAGAGAAAGTATAATTGCAATTAGGGAAGAAACACATTTCTCTAAACAAGCGTTTCCCACACAACCCTAGCCACTAGTTTGGGCGGATGAGGCGTTTTTCCTCACCCCGACACCCTTTCCTCTACCATCTCACCATCTTCTCCGCCTCTCACTACCACTGCTCCTCACTATCTTCTCACCTCTTTCTCCTCCACTCCCCTCATCTCATTTCTTCTCCCCAATCCCATTTCCCTCACCTCTGTCTCTTCTTTTCTACTCTTTTTCTCACCTTTTTCACCTCTATTCGGTTTGATCCGGTATGATCCGGGTCCTATCCATATAGATCCGTTTCTCTTCCCACCCCCACCATTTTCTCTGATCCTCCTCATAATATTTTGTCTTTTTATATACCTCGATAGTTGCCTCTTTCGATGACCGTCTTCTAGGTGACAGATTGGGTTATTTTTGGCTTTTCACGATGATTCTTTCGTTAACGGGTTTCAGGTTTATTTGTGTGTCGACACCCCGGTTTTGGACTTGTGCTAGTTTGGTATGTTTGGAGATTCTGCCAGTCTGGTATGTTTGTGTTCTAAAATTTTGTTGTGAATATGCTCATTTGTACTGGTGTTTTGTCTATTGGCTGTGATAGTTTCACTACTATTAGTCTGTATTATATTATTTGGAGTGGGGACACATCCTGCCCGAGTTAGCCTTTTGGGGATCGATTAGGTATTGGCAGGTGACTGTTTTACTATTCTTTACCCCGGTAGGCCCTAAATCATGTTTCTACCCTTTTAGTGATTAGTCACGGTGTATGCTTTTAGATCTGATTCATTCGGGTTTTCAGTGTGTTGACACACTGATGGCGCTTCTCGCTAGTGTATAATATAGAGTTTCTCTCTAATTTTATAGTTTTTGGTTGGATTGGTTCTTAGCATTGAGTAGAGAATTCAAATAATTGTCTCGAATTACTTTTATAGCGACTAATCGCGGTCTGTTGAGACCTGCTCCATTTGTTTGAGTGTGTTGGCGTTAACGTTGTCGCTTATCGCTAGTACTTCTTCAGAGAAAAACGGCTCATACATACATTCTCAGTGATACATTACACTATTAGGGGTTTCTCTCTGCTAACCTGTGGTGGAAAGACTTGGAGATATTAGTCATTTTTGTGGGTTTTTGTTATATTAGTGCGTCTGTTGGGGCTTGTATTTTTCAGTTTGTTTCGGTCAATTGGAGCTTGTTACGGGTTAATTATTGAATATTGTACTGATGAATTATATCAATAAAAGTAACTGTTCTAAAAAAAAAATAAAAATAAAAATCAGAGACTATTTAGATAGATATACCGAATTCCAAATAAGATTTTAAAAAGGGTAAGTTATTTTAATTTAAAAAGTTAGTGATACTAAAACATTTCTTTTTGGGATTAGTGATACTAAAATTTAAAACAATTGTTTATTAAATAAGTTTGCCAAATAGAATATTAATGGGCCAATAATATTTATAGTCCAATCACTTTCTCTTTAGCTTGCAAATAGACGAGGCCTTATACGTTGATTCACCACCAAATGGTTTAGAAATGAAACCAGTTCCAAAGTAAAACCAAATGCAAATGTGAAAACTAGGGCCGAGTTCGTTTCGGTTCGTTTTTTAGCAAAACCAAAACCGAAACCGAGCATATTTTTCGGTTCGTTTTTTTTTAATTTCGGTTTTTTTATTTTTTGGACCGAACCGGACCGGTTTTTTTCGGTCTAGTTTTTTTTCGGTTATTTTTCGGTTTTTTTTGTCTTTTTCGGTTTCGGTCTTTTTTGGTTTGGTTCGGTTTTTTTCTCAGCCATAGTGAAAACTACCAATATATACCATCGGTTTCGTGCGACTCAGAGGCTTTTGTACTCATGTTTATTTATATTTATATTGCAGTGAATCCAATATAAAGTCTTAAGGGTGCAAATTTCCTAATTTATCATATTATCATGTTTTTTAAGTGCATTCGTAATTATTTTTCGATTATATTTTTTAAATAAACATGACAAAAGGTCTATGGATTTTATGGCCAATCATCCCAAATATAAGTTCCCACCACCTTCTGATCTAAAGTAATGAAGGACATTAACATGACAAAAGAATAGGAGTACATTCAAATTCATGCATAGATGCATACATAAACATTCTATAATCTCAAAACCAAATCCGAAGTAAAATTGAATGGAAAGGGAAAATCATCATAAGTATTTCATTATTCACATGAAAACTATCTTTTCCTTCCCATAGAAGTCGAATTTCCATCAAAAAGGCCTTCAATCATCGTCTCAATATCCTCCGGTTGATACTTTATATATTTCTCCGGTTGCCTGCTTGAGTCCAAATATTGCTTAAATCGACCCACAAACGACCTATAAGCCGGTATAACTATAGCCGATATAGACACCCTCAGCTCCGATTGCAATTGTTCATCGCTTACTACCCATGTGCTTTGCGCTCTATGGATCTCATCAAACATAACGCTAAAACTTTTAAACCTCTCTTTCAAGAGTGGCTTATTAACTTTACCACTCACTTGCAGTCCGTCGTGGCTCAAGCATTTTAGTAGTTTAATCCATGTTTCACGTTGGTAATTTTTATGGTATTGTCTAACAGTCGTGGATCGGGTTCTATACCACGTGTCACCCACCAATTGGAGGATATCTTTAGACCCTTTAATCTTTTTCAATATGTATCTACCATTATTCATGAGGAAAATGTAGCTTAGCGCCAAGTCTCGGTAGAGTTGCGATTTAGTCTCCAGGTTCTCGTTTAGTAAATCTACGACAGTCTTTAATTGTAAACCAAAAGGGGACGATGCTGGTTTACGGCTCAATTCATCTTGACCGTCCGATTTTGCCAACGAGAGGGAACGTGTTAAGCTCTTGTTTTTCCGGAATATTTGTTCTAAAGCATCCTTGTACTGATCACACGCACACTTAATATAATTCATCACATAGCGCGTGAGAGGGTGTATCGTGCCACCAGGCACCGGCGTCCTTGCCGCCTCACCTTTTATTGAGTTTTCAAAATCACAAAATATATACACAACTGCGCCACCAATCTTGTCACTCGCAGCTGATATTTCAAATGACAATTCCTTGTCTCCGAAAATATTTTTGATCTTAGGAATGAGATCGTTTAGTGTCTCGTACATATCTAAATAGTTGAACATCTTTTCCGAGGACCTTTGTGTTAAAACAACCCCGTCCACAAAGTTGATCAGTTGGGTAACAACGGTATGTATTAGGTGGCCGAATATGTCCGCTGATGTGGCAGAGTCGAATACAATGTCAGCAAGTTTCTGCTCATTTACGAATAGAACGGAGGAAGTATAGTTTACGGCTTTGATCCATGTGGCAATTTTCTTTGTAAGATGATCCCATGCCATCCTTTGTACATCTTCAATTCCTAAGATTTCAAATCCAAGGTTTGTTAAATCCTCTTGGATCGCAAATGTCCTTGCCATTCTGTACACATTGCAACATTCATGCCCGTATCTGTTGGACAACAATGAAAATTATTAAAATGTCGCATTACTTATTTTGAGCTCTGAATAGAAACGGTAACCTAAATGTTATCGGAGGAGTTAAGATTATGATGGCAGGGTACAACATCGCCCCACATATTTAATAGAAAAACGATTTTTTAATCACATATTTCCGTAAAGAAAATACAAATTTTAATCTTTTGAACCTCGCAAAATAATTGAAAATAATCCACACAGAATTGCACTATAACTTTACTAAACCCGACACTGCATGTTATGAGAGATAGACCGTTCACATTCACACCGCCCCAGAGATTTTATAAAGCTAAAATAAAACAAGAGAAGGAAAATATTGCATTACAAAAACGATATTGTTCCTAAACTTAAGTCGAGATAAAATAATAAATAGCCTTCACGTAACGGGAAAGTACAGGAAAATAGCATGAATAACTAAAAGTTTGGACATTTTATTTTTTAATAGGATTGTAACTTAATGTACCCGGATGAAATCATGGTCGAGGAGATTCTCCTCATCCTTGACACTGACTCGGGTGAATAAACGTTAGTTATTTCATTTTCTTGTTCCTCATTTGCCGATATATTTTCTGGGTATGCACAGGAATCAGAAGCCCGGGGTCTAGAATCTTCTAGAAGATTCAGAAACTCCTCTTCTAGAAACAGCATTGCTCTTTGGAGGATCATAGTTGTCCTGTTTAGAGCCGGTGTCGTACTAGAATATAAAGGAAATTCACGCAATGAGTTGGTTAGATTCGACATACGATTAACCAGCTCGATGAAAACCAAATCGTCATCCTCTATTTTCCCGAATTTGACATCGGAATTTGGTGAGCATAGTTTCGCTACTTTTGATTCCAGTATTTTAGAAAATGTTTCGACATCTTCTGGAATTTCTACCGGATCATATAACTCGTTATCGAACGAGGATAAGGTAGCAATGAAATGGTCGATTTCGTCAGAAACAGCATCAATATTCAGGGAATGGTCAATTTCTTCAACCTTTCCTCGCCATGACACGTCATGAATGTCGGAAAATTCATCGATTGAGTATAGTTTGGGGGTCCGTGGACTCGATTCACTCTTCCTACGATGATGCCTTGATCGGAAGCTGCTGGATATTTCGGGCGAATATATTTTCTCCATTTTGTAAATTTCTTTCCAAGGGAAACGGAAATACGTTATAGATTAGATTGAACTGTTTATTTTATGCACATGATGAAAGAATAAAATGAAGGTGGTGGGGTGCATGTTTGTTTGATTGAAAGACAACGTGTGATTTGTTTAGTTTTGTTTTGTTATCCGTATTTTACGTTAGTTACGTGATTAAACGATAAATTATTTAATCCGCCACACCACTTTATATATATGACACGTGTAATGTTGACCAGTTCCTTAAATAAGGACAACTTTCCCTCTAACAAAAATGAATAAAATAAGCATAAAAACTAAAAAGTAACGCTCCAATAAATAAGCATATAGTTGGAGAACAATAGAACATTTCTTTACATAAAGACAGAAATTATTTGTACTTTTCATTTTGCCACACATTTGTTAAATATCAGGTAATAATTCATTATTAAAAAAGAGAAGGTAAAATATCAGTTTCCAAAATTTAATTATTGTTTTTTTTAAAAATAAATAATCAAATTAGCCAGCTTAAGATAAAGAAAAATAAGAAAAGTCATATACACCAAAATTAACTGTGACATCAAAAAGTTAGATTTAAAAAAAGAAGAAGTAAAAAGTAAAAGTTATGTACAAAGAATCTGTAAAAAGTTGATATCGTGCGGTTTTTGCAAGGTATAAGTATTTGAGTCATGAGTTGAGTACTTTTTACCTTTTTTAATGTGAATTTGCAGAGTTCAAATATTTTACCTCATTTCTCTACCTATTTCCGTGTCCCTTTGCTTTTTTTATCAAAAAATAAATTCTAAAAAACTTGAAAAAAATTATACAATTACTATAATACATGTATCAATACATTCCAATAATTATTTTTAAAAGAAAATCCACACAAAATTTATTTTGAAATAAATATATAAATTAGTGTAAATTAAACATTGAATATTAAAAAAATTGTCTAAAACAATATTATGTTCAAATGTTTTAAAATTTGAATACAATATAATATAAAAGTTTATAAAATTGCGGTATAAGTTGTGAAAATTTAAAATTTAAATGAAAATAGGCAAGGTATAGAAGATTTAGACTCGAATTTGCATGTAGTTGAATTGCTGGTTGTTAAATTTAAGACCTTTCTTACCATTTTTTGACTAGGATGATTTTAACAACCAGTAAAGAAATAAAAATAATAACAAATAATGATAATTTAGGAAAAATAACCAATAAGTCACACTTTTTGAACAAATCTCCAAATAGTCATACATAAGTTCACTCTCACCAATCGGTCACAATTTATGATAGTATAAATATCCCTTACAATTCTAATTTTTAGTACTGGAACTAATCTCTCATCTCTGCAAACTACTATCTCTCCCTCCAAACTAATCTATTTCTCTCTCCCCTATCTCTCGCTCTCTCCCTCATGTGACACAAAAATAGACCCTATGTAGGAATGGACCCATGACAAGGACAAAGATGGAGCCAATTGTGCCCAGTTTGTGTCAACCCTCAAGGGGAAGTCGATCAAATCGACTTCATCTTTTGTCTTAAGTGAATGGTTATGGAAGCTTGAGCAGTTTTGATGTAGTATTTTTTTTTTTAGAATTCAAACATGTTTTGTACCTTTTGTTGAAAAAGTAAAATTTTATTTTATATGTTGATTGGTAGTAATTTGGTGATGCGGTTGAAAGCCTTCTATTAATAATACGAGTTGTGTGAAAAAGTTGACATATTTGGCTGGATTAATCCAACTGTGTGTTTATTTATGGATATGTAAAATTGTGCATACAAGGTGTTCGATGAAATGTTTGATAGCTGTGTTCTTTTAGATTCGATTGAATTTAATATGTTTATATTTTTCTTAGTGACTATATAGATTCGTAGGCTCAAAATGGTAAGAGCGTTTCAACCCGACGATTCGAAATGTTGGTGGTTTGAATCCACTCAGATCTTGATTTTTTTTGCACTTGGGTGACCATACTTACTTTCATGTGCCTTTTATGCATTTTTAATTAACTCATCCATTTTTATGCACTTTTTATTAATCCGTATCCATTTTTATGCACATTTTATGCACTTTTCAATGACATGTGTCCATTTTTATGCACCTTTTATTGATATGTATCCACATTTATGCATTTTTTATTGACTCGTATACACTTTTATACACTTTTTATTGACTCTTATCCACATTTATGTATCTTTTATGCATTTTTTATCGACTCGTATCTACTTTTATGTCATTTTATGCACATTTTATGCAATTTATATGCATTCTTATGCACTTTTATCTAGTTGTATGCACTTTTTATCGAGATGTATGCACTTTTTATGTTTTTTAAGCACTTTTATTCCATTTTTATGCATATTTACGACTCGTATGCACTTTTTATACACTGGTATGCACTTTTTATTGATCTGTATGCATTTTTATGCACTATGATTGATTCCGTATACACTTTTATACATTTTTTATGCATTTTTATAAACTTTTTATGCACTTTTTAAAGATCTGTATGCACATTTTATTCACTTTTTATATACCTTTTATACACTTTTTATTGTTATGTATGCATTTTTACGTAGTTTTATTGATTCCGTATGCACTTTTATGTATATTTATACACTTTTTATGCACATTTTATGGACTTTTTATCGACCCGTATGCAATTTTTTAATGTATTTTTATGCACTTTTATCGACCTGTGTGACTTTCTATGCATTTTATGCTCTTTCGCTTTTTATGCACTTTTATGCATTTTAGTGAAATTTATGCAATTTATTTACTTTTATGCACTATATTATGCAATTTAGTGATTTTTATTATGCAATTTAGTGAACTTTATGCACTTTACTCACATTTATGCACTTTATTATGCTCTTTTGTGATTATAGTTATTTTTGTTTTTTTTCGTTTTTTCTTTTGGATTTTTTTTCGTTTTTTTTTTTTTTCGTTTTCTTTCAAATTTTTTGAGTTTTTATTTTATTTTATGCATCCATATGTACTTTTTATTCACCCGTATGTACGTTTTATGCACTTTTTATTGTTTTGTATGCACTTTTTTTTACACCCGTATGCACTTTTTATACTCTTTTTATGCACCATTATTGACGCGTATGAATCTTTTTTGCACCCGTATGCACTTTTATGCACTCGTATGCATTTTTATTGACATTTTATGCACCCGTGTACACTTGTATTGATCTTTTATATTCATTTTATGCACACATATCAACTTTTATGCATTTTTTATGCACTCGTATGCAATTTTGTGCACATTTTATGCACCCGTATACACTTTTATTGACATCCATATCCACTTTTATGCATCTTTTATGCACTTTTTATACACCACGTATGTAATTTTATTAACCTTTTATGCATCTTTTATGCACCCGTATGCACTTTTTATGCACTTTTATTGACTCGTATGCACTTTTTATGCATTTTCTATTGACCCGTATGATTTTTATTCATTTATTTTTTCTTGATTTTATTTATTTATTTATTTCGTGTTTTTTCGATTTTTTAAATATTTTTTGACATTTGTATGCATTTGTATGCAATTTTATTGAAAATTTATGCATCTTTTATGCACTTTTATACACTTTTTATACACATTTATGCACTTTTTATGCACATATATACTCTTTTTATGCAATTTCATTCACTTTTTATACACATTTATGCACTTGCTATGCACATATATGCACTTTTTATACACATTTATGCACATATATGCACTTTTTATATACAACTATGCACTTGTTATGCAATTTTTATGCACATATATACACTTTTTATACATATTTATGCACTTGTTATGCATTTTTTATGCACTTATATGCACCTATAAACACTTGTTATACACTTTATGCACTTTTATATATATTTGTTATACACTTTTATGCATTTTTCATGCAATTTTATACATGTTTATGCACTTGTTATGCATTATTTGTACTTGTTATGCACTCTTATGTACTTGTTATGCAACTTTATACACTTTTTATGCACTTTTATGCATTTATATGTATTTTTCATGCACTTTTTATGCACTATTATGGACTCGTATTTATGCCTTTTTATGCACTTTTTATACATTTTTATGCACACTTTGCACTTTAATGCATTTATATGTACTTTTTATGCACTTTTTATACACTTTTTGTGCAAAATTATCGACTCGTACGCATTTTTTATCGACCTGTATGCACTTGAATGCGTCTTTTATACACTTTTTTATACATTTTTTATGCACTTTTATGAATTTTTCATGTACTCTATTATGCACTTCATTATGTACTTTAGTGAACTTTATGCTCTTAAGTGATTTTTATGCACTATTATGCGTTTTTGTGATTATATTTATTCTGATTTTTTGAGTTATTTTGGATTTTTTTGTGACTTTTTGTGACTTTTTTTTCAATTTTTCGAGTTTTATATTGTATTTTACGAGTTTTTGGAAGTTTGTTTTTGGATTTTTTGATTTTTTTGACTTTTTGAGTTTTTTCGAGTTTTTGAGTTTTTTTTTTTTTTTGAAAATTTTGATTTTTGTGATTTGTTTTGATTTTTTAAAATTTTGATTTCTAGGTTGGGTAATGACAATTTTGTAAATTGGTTGAATTTTTAAAAAGTGTGACTAATCGGGGATGTAAACATGGAGTTGTGACCTTTTAAGCATTAAGTATCAAAAGTGTGAATAAAAGGAAATTACCGCTAATTTTTATCTAACCGAATTAAGCAAAACTACTCTGATAAATGGTAGTTTGATTTGAAATGATTATTTTATCTTGGACTTTTCAGAATTATATTATTTCTATTTTCTATCTCTACTTAAACATAAACATGGATATGAATATGTAAATGTGCAATTATCAAATCATACAATATATAAGTGTGACTAAAAGAGAATTACCCCTAATTTTTATCTAACCGAATTAAGAAAAATCATATCGGTTTGGTAGCATCACTATCGAGAATTTTGTATTCCCTCTCTTTGGTATAGCTTCATTTGTTTAAAACCTGTATTTTTTTTTTAGGTTTTGCTTGCTAAGTTTAGTCGTATCTAAAGCCTTAAGACTCTGCGATTTTGGTTCTAAAAAATACTCACTTTTGATCACATTGATCTATCTAAAATAGAGTGATAAGTTTAGAGGGTATAAGGAGAAAGAAGAGTTTGGAGCTCATTTTTCATATATATATATATATATTTTAAATTAGCAATTTTTTCTCAAAATGCACCTATATGGATCTTATCATTGTTGCCCGTATGAGGGTTGTAATCTGTTAATGATGACATCAAGAACATAAGGAAATGATTTTGAATAATATTCTTTTGGAAATCAATTCCATTATTTCAGCAAGATACTCTTCCACTTAACTTATCCATTAGCACCACACCACATATAAAACAAACTTCCCCATCAACCAACTGAATAATTTCCAAGAGATTAACTCCAATGGATTAAGCTCTCCAAATTTGATCTCTGAAAACCGTATTCCTCAAGCTACCACATCCCCACTCAACCATCAAGATATTATCTCTGAAATCGAGCCTTTACCATCGTTTCAAACTCATCAACCTCAGTCAAACTCCTCACCAAGTGGACCAACCACCGAGTACCCCATCTCTCCACACTCAGACAATTCCAGCTACCATCCTAGTCCAACCTCTCCTACCTCACCGGACCTTCACACTTCCTTGGACAATGCAGATCCCCCGCTGGCGCCCCGTCACAGTATGAGGACAAGACTTAGGACAATATTATACGTCCGAAAGTTCCTACGGACGGTACCGTTCGTTATCGACTCCCTCGGGCACTTACTCAAGTTAGCCTGAAAACACCGGTCAACCCCACATGTTTTACTGAAGCTGTTAAATATGAACCTTGAAGAAAAGCAATGAATTCAGAATTTGATACCCTGATGGCTAATGGTACCTGGTCATTAGTACCATGTCCTAGAAATAAAATGATTGTTGGATGTAAGTGGGTGTTTCGCATTAAACATAAAGTTGATGGGTCAATTGATCGATACAAGGCGAGGCTTGTTGCTAAAGGGTACCACCAACAGCCGGGTCTTGATTACGAGGAAATATTAAGCCCTGTTATTAAACCAACAATAATTCGCTTTATTCTCTCTTTGGCTGCCTCTCGTACGTGGTCCACAAAACAAATAGATATCTCGAATGCTTTCCTACATGGGTTTCTTTCCGAGGATGTTTATATGGAACAACCCCCGGGTTTTATTCATAAACAACTTCCAGACCATGTTTGCAAACTTCACAAAGCTCTTTACGGTCTAAAATAAGCCCCATGTGCTTGGTATTCGCGCTTGAGTTCCAAATTATGCTCCCTTGGATTTGTTAATTCTAAGGCTGACACCTCACTTTTCTTCCATATTCGGGGTCCTCAAATCACATTGGTACTTGTTTATGTCGACGATATTATTATCACAGGGTCATCAGACTTAGCCATTTAATTTCTTATTCGAGACTTGGGTGTCGACTTTGCTGTAAAAAGCCTTGGAGATTTACACTATTTTTTAGGTATTGAGGTTAATCGTTCACCTGATGGCTTATTCTTAACGCAATCTTGATATATTATTGACCTTCTTAAGCGTGTTGGTATGGAAGATGCAAAACCAATTGGTTCTCCCATGTCATCATCCGTAAAATTCTCTCTAGACTCGAGTGATCTATTTGAGGACCCGACATTATATCGTAGCATCGTTGGAGCACTCAACTATTTAGCGTTTACTAGACCCGATATCTCATAAACCTCTTTGGGATCATTGGTCAGCGGTGAAACGTGTGCTACGTTATTTAAAGGGTACCATTGGGCATGGGTTACTTCTTCGACGAAATATGTGTCTTAATCTACATGCCTATGGTGACGCTGATTGGGCTGGGGAAAATATTGACCGTCGCTCGACATCGGGATTTTGTGTGTATCTTGGGTCTAATCTTATATCATGGAGGCCTCGTAAATAACAAACTGTAGCTCGTTCGAGCACTGAGGTCGAATATCGAGCAATAGCTAACGTCACTTCTGAGTTATAATGGATTCTTTTCTTATTTCGAGAGCCGGGCTTCCCACTTGGAAATGCTCCTGTCATTTGGTGTGATAATGTTGGTGCGACTTATCTCGCTGCAAATCCGGTTTCCCATGCCCGGACTAAACATGTGGAAATTGATTTTCACTTTGTTCGAGAATGGGTCGCAAAGAAACAGCTTCGAGTTCAATTTATATCATCTCGGGACCAAATTGCGGATGCTCTAACCAAACCGCTGTCTACAACTCGCTTTACATGGTTACGTGACAAGTTTCGGGTGCTTTCACCATCTCTCAACTTGAGGGGACGTGTTAATGATGACATCAAGAACATAAGGAAATGATTTTGAATAATATTCTTGTGGAAATCAATTCCATTATTTCAGCAAGATAACAGCAAAATCAAAGGAGCCAAATCATAACCTTGCACAAATTTATTCATTCTATCATTCTTGTAAATCATTGTATTGAAATCATTCCATAATACTTGTACTCTTTTGATTATAAATACTAGCAAATAAGTCTCACATTAATAAGTGAGCAAAGCTTACAATTCAGCAAGAGCTTTTTCTATTCTATTATAATCTATATATACTTTCTTTGTATTATAGTTCATCATTGTGATTAACAAGATATAAGATGGTAATTTTATAAATGATTAGAAAACTGTACATATTTTAAACTTTTTTTTTCCAAAATGAACTCAAATACTCAATCATAGACTATATTCAAATTACTTTTATTAAGGGGCAATTAACAAAATTTATAATTGATCAAAACATATTACCAAAATATACAACAGCTAAAACTTTCTTCACAAAACATACAACTACACTATTTAGCACCAAAACCGGTACATATACGGTACTGGTATGGATACAGTATAAAAAAAAACTAAAAATATAAAAAAATTCAAAAATAAAATAAAAAAACAAGCCAAAATAAAGAAAAAAAAAATTAACACAATCCAAAAAAGATACATACGAAATCGCAAAAAGGTGCATACACAATCGAGAATACACAATGCATAAAATTGCATACACAATCGAGAAACAAATACATACATAATCCGGAAAAGTGCATATACAATCGAGAAAAATGCATGAAAAATCCGGAAAAGTTCATATACACTCTCTAAAAAATGCATACACAATCAGAAAAATACATACACAATTCAGAAAAATACATACACAATCAAGAAAAGTGCATACACAATCGATAAAAGGGCATACACAATAAGAAAAGTGCATATGTAATATAAAAAAATAGATACACAATACAAAAAAGTGCATACATAATCGAGAAAATGACATACACAATACAAAAAAGTGCATACATAATCGAGAAAATGACATACACAATAAGAAAATTGCATACATCATATAAAAAATTATATACACAATACAAAAAAATGGATAAACAATAATAAAAGGGCATAAACAATAAGAAAAATGCATACACAATCGATAAAATATATACACAATCAAGAAAATTCATATCAATCGAGAAAAGTGCATAAACAATCGAGAAAAGTGCATCCACAATAAAAAAAATGCACACACAATACAGAAAAGTGCAAATACAATCCAAAATAATGTATATAAATAATTGAGAAAAATGCATACACAATAAGAAAAAATGCATGCACAATTGAGAAAGTGCATACAGAATCGAAAAAATACATACACAATCGATAAAAATGAATACACAATAAGAAAAATGGATAAACAATCCATAAAAGTGCATACACAGTCCAAAAAAATGTATATACAATTAAAAAAAATGGCATACACAATAAAAAAAAAGTGCATAAATAATACAAAAAAAATCATACACAATAAAAAAAATGCATACACAATAAAAAAAATGCATACACAACCGAGAAAGTGCATAAACAATCGAGAAAATAAATACACAATCGAGAAAAGTGCATACACAATCAGAAAAAATACTTACAAAATCCAGAAAAATGCATATACAATGTAGAAAATTACATACACAATCCAAAAAAGTGCATATACAATCAAGAAAAAGACATACATTATATAAAAAAAAATGCATATATAATATACAAGAGTACATACAAAATAAAAAAGTGCATACACAATAAAAAAAATGCATACACAATAAGAAAAATGCTTACACAATCGAGAAAGTGCATAAACAATCGAGAAAATATATACAAATCGAGAAAAGTGAATACACAACCCAAAAAAGTTCATACATAATCGAGAAAAATGCATAAAAAATAAGAAAATGGCATAAATAATACAAAAATATACATACACAATACAAAATACAAAAAAATGCATAAAAAAACAAGAAAAATGCATACACAATAAGAAAAATCCATAAACAATCGAACTTTTTGGGTTTTTCGAATTTGTTTTCATTTTTTTTGTGATTTTGGATATTCCTTGGCTTTTTTAATTTTTTTTACCATTTTTTATATTCCCGACTTTTTTGAACGTTTTTTCATTTTTTTTTTGATTTTGGAATTTTCTTGTTTTTTTACCATTTTTTTTGATTTTTTCGGATTCCCGACTTTTTTGAACTTTTTTTCAATTTTTTTTTATTTTGAATTTTTCATAGTTTTTTTATTTTTTACCATTTTTTTTTTGGGTTTTTTTTCGGGTTTACGACTTTTTTAAAGTTTTTTTCAGCCTTTTTTTGGGTTTTTTTTTTCCCGACTTTTTTGAACTTTTTTTTGGTGATTTTGAATTTATGGGTTTTCCTTCGTTTATTTTTATTTTTTATTTTTTACCCTTTTTTTAGCTTATTTTTTTTTTTTTTGTATTTTCGGACTTTTTGATTTTTTTTCCATTTTCATTATTTTTTGAGTTATTCCTATTTTTTCTTTTTTTTATTGGGTAATTAGGTGAAAAATTAATCATTAATTAAGTTTTTGAGGATAATCAATTATTAAATAGTTTTGTTTCTACATATCATTCCTTAATTAACTCTATTTTAATTAGAGTGGTATGTTTTGGGAATAAAAGTTTTGTTTTATAGTTTTTGGTAATTAAAGTTGATAAGTTGTATGTTTTGTTAATTTTTCCATACATAGTTTCTAGAAATAATTTGAAATTTTGAATGACACTTTAATTTAGGGATGACTTCGGTACGATACCGGCTTTTTTTACCTTATACCAATGCCGGAACGAACTTGTTTGTTTTGAAAAAAGTTATACCATAACCGAACCGAAAAAGTAAGTATACCAAAAGTTCGGTATACCGACTTTTTCGGTTGGTATGGTTCGGTTTTTCTTTTTATACCAAAACATTATTATTATTAAAAGACAATTCTTACTAACAATAAAATAGCGAAAAAGTTTATAAAAAATAAAATGTGTGCAACAATTCTTATATTTGCTACATTTATCGTGAACTTGATTAAAATAGTAAAAACTAATAAAATAAGAATTATTTTAAAACATGAGACAAGAAAATGGAGAAACGCGAAATTATTATATTTAACTTCGTAAATATGAAAATAAGTCGTGATGAAAATTAAACTAAAGTATAAGACAATTAATTTATAAGTTATAACTATGTGTAAATTTATATATATTGTATACTTTTAATGTTTGGTTCGGTTCGTTATTATACAAAACATACGAAATGGATTCCGAAACCGAAGCAACTCTTAAAGTTTGGTTCGGTTGTACCGTACCGAAAAGTCGGTATACCGAACTTTCGATACCAACTTGTTTGATTCGGTTCGAAAATCGATCGATTTATATAAATCGGTACAAAAAGTCCATCCCTATTTTAATTAGTGGGGTGGTCCACTCATAAGAAGAAATAAATGAGAAATCAGACTACAATTAATTATTGAGAAGATTTGGCTAAATAATACACATGGATCACGTCGTCTCCCGTTGTCCATGAGGACTAAATAGTTTCTCGTGATTGGCTGTTGAATAATTTGTTTTGTAACGCGTATTATGCTTTTATTAGTAACAAATTTGTAACTAGAAAATTTAAATTATATTAAGCCATCCACTCATAGGCTATAGATCCGTTTGCCATCAACTTTTTCGGTCAAAAATCTGCTTATATTAGGTGATTGGTTTTTTGGTAAGTCTAGTAAAATCGTAAAGGAGGACGGCCTATTTTAATTTATATATGCCCTGTAACCATTCTCATGGCCGACATTCGTCTGATCGACATTAAAATGCATCTGAAGGATAACTTTGCCCGTTGTTGTTAAAGCTGACTCTATGACTAGTGAAAACAGTCAATCGACATGGTGTTGATCCAACAAGACAACCAAACGAAAAACAAATTGAGTTTTTTCTAGGAACAATGTCATTTTGGATGAATGAGTAATGTCAAAAGGGTGAAAAACTATATTTGGAGTGTTTTTGATATCAAAATGATACTGATTTGGATATAATTTTTATTCATTTTAAATACGAGTATCCATTTTGAGTTGATTAGATTTTGATTTTTTTTTTCTTTCTAAAATCTTATTAAGGAGGATCAATGCATTTCACACATAATATGGGCTTTAACCCATTAAGCTATTCATTGTGTGTTGATTAGGTTTTGATTGATGGGTTGATTCTCATGAATTATTTTTTTAAGTACAAACGGATCATAGTCTATTATTGCAAAATAATAATGTTCTTTCATGGGACATTGTCCCGTGGTGGCTAAATCCAACAATAACATAAACAAACAGATGAAAACTTTATAGTAGTAGAACGGATTTACATGAGCCTATAGCTGCATTTTGGAGAAAAAGATGCTTATAAAAGTCTCTACGCCAAGCATAAGGGCAAGAGAAAATGAGCTCACCTCTTATCTTTTATCTTTATTCCTCTTAACCTTATCGCTCCATTTTCAATGACACGATCGAATTCTCATGAATTCAATATACTACTATACTAGATATTCTCTGTAAAATCCAAATTTGCGACGGCATGCGAGTTACTAACTTGTTTCAATTCTTTTAAAAAAAACAAATGTTTAATCCTTCATTAATTTTTTATTAATTTAATTTAACACGGAATAACGACGAATATCTAGTCTCAAATGACTCACAAAACTTAACGCCAGAACCTTACGTCCCAAACGGCTGACGGAGCTTTTGCTTCTATCTTGCGATGAAATATCTGTAGTAATTCGGAAACAAAAAAACCTAACAGAAGTTGAACTCTGTTTCCTTGTTTTCAGCCTGCGACGGTTTAATGGCAGTGTTCCGTCGCAACTTTGAAACAGAAGTTTTACGTCTGCGGCAATCCATTTGCTACAAGCGGTTTAGATTCGCCTTGGAGCGACGGAAATTCCCATCGTTAAACTGGATTTAATGACTGTTTGGGGCCTTTAGCGACGAAAATTTCCACCACTGTTGGCCATATTTCTTGTAGTGTCCCGTAATTTATTTTTATTTACTTACTAATAATTTTACCATTTTTTTAAAATCTTACCGTAATAGTGATAGGTTGATGGATTGTTTACTAGTAATTAGTAAGGAGTAATAATTATGGGTTCCTATAATAATATTTCTAATAAAAATAATGTATTAATGACACCCATTTGGAAATAGTTACACATACACGTTATGTTAATTAGTCTAGAATTTGTCATGTATTGAAATGCCAAGATGCACGTTACAAAGTTGTATAGAAATAATAGAATATTTAATAACTTAAAAATAGTTAAAATGGACACTTATGTGGCATTAATGCTTTAACCATTACGTGTTTAGTACTTACCGGCTCCTTTTCATATGCCTTTCAATTTATATACCTATATATTAATATATGAATCCAAATCTTCTATCCCTAGTATCTACTCTATTCCGTGTCCATTTAATTATTTTTATTCAAATTTTAAATTTTTATAACATTTTTTGCATTTTTATAAAGTGTCATTACAACATATTCTATACAGATTTCATAATAATGGGACATTTTATTGAGTTACATTATTTTTTTTAAATTTTATAATTAATTTACAACAGTTCTTATTTTAATTGCAAAATGTAACATATTTGAATTTTTTGTAAGAAAAAAATTATCGGAATGTATTGATACATATATAATTGTAATTGTAGTAATTTTTTTTTTAATTTGTTTGAATAACTATTTTGAATTAAAAAATCAATAAGACACGGAATGAATTAGAGATTAGGTATATAGGATTTGTACTCTATATTTATAACAGGTACATGAATAGACAAAAAAAAAAATGAGTAACATACGGTAATAAATGAGTAACGTATGGTAATGAGTAAGTCATTCATGAATACATAATTAATTGATTTTATTATTAGCTGTTTGTTTATCAATAATACTAATAAACTAGATAAACTTAGCCAGATTCTCAACATGTCAGTTCTCAATGTAAATTTAAAATTTCATTTTCTTTCCAAAATTTAAGATTATTCTATTCAGACATATATTTAATATTTTTAATTAATATTTAATTTTAGGATAGTCTCAAATAGGGTTGTATAATATTATATTTGAATTTTTGTTTTGTTGAATCGTCAAATAAAATATATTAAAATCATAAAAAAAATTAAATATTTTTAATTAATATTTAATTTTTGAGTAGTTTCAGTTAGAATTCCACAAATATTATATTTGAGTTTTTAAAAGAATTACATAAGTATTAAAAGAATTATAAAAATTAAATGAATGACTGTCTGACAATTAGTTTGTTTGAGCCAGTCTGACTCTATAACGTTACTGTTTGTTTAACTGTCCTCAGGGGAGAAGCCAGGATGTGTAAATGGGGGGTGCCAAAATATATGTACAAGTAACATATTTTTATGGGGGTGCCAAATCTACACCTAAAAAGAAATTTTACTAAAAAAAAATTGCGTCACTTGAGATTTTTAAAATTATGGGGGATGCCGTGGCACCCGATCGTCCCCATTTAGCTTCCCCTGAATGTCCTAGGTATGTTTTGACACATAAACATATGCTCCTTTTGACACTTATTTCACCAGTAAGATATCATTCAACTTCATATTCTCTCAAAATTTATTTACTTATATATATATACACGCATATATTGGAAGGGTTCAAGTCATTCAAAGTTATCTATATTACATGTATTTCTTAGAAGGTCATATACTTTGATTAAGTGGTGGAGGATCTATACCTTGTTTGGTACCGAGTACTATATATGATAAATATTTAAGCATTGGTTCGTTGCATAGTAATAATTCACAGCCTGTTTATCATTGTTTTCTTAGTCGTAGTATCTTAAATTAGGTGAGTTGTTTTACTTTTGCTAGTATTAAAATATCTCATTGCATTTTCTAATAAATGTTTGCAAACTCAATTTATATTTTGTATTATTGAAAATATATATACATATATTATTGCAAATGTTACGAGTGATGAAATGAGAAAATTATATGTCGATACGTTGAGAAACGTGAAATGTTTTAAGAAAATTTTATGTTTTAAAAGTGATATTTACTTTATTATAATTGTAAATTAAGTTTATAGAAAGATACTTGACAAGTCTAAGTATACAGAATAAAGAGAATCAGAATAAAGAAAACCTTGAAAGTCTGATTAGTCTGGGTCAAACAGAATAAAAAGATTCAGATAGTCTGAATACAGTTTAATTTCTCATTATATTTATCGTATTGATCACATCTTTCGAAATATTTGAAAAGATTTATTTGATTGAAAAAGTTTCAGTTTCCAAGAAAAGTTTTATATTATTATTGGTTATTTTTATTAAATTTAAAGTTGATGTTTTTAAAAGAAAGAAAATGATAAAACCTATTTTCGACCCTATATTATATTGCAAAGTTTATCATTCATCAAACTCGTTTAGCTTAACTCTCGTTTTTATAATATTTTCAGGTTTATAGTATTGAGATTGAGTTAGATGGTACCAGACAGATCTCATAGGATTTTGTATCTAGTTTTTCGTTGCGTTAATATATTAATTTGGATTGTAAGAATTAGAATTTAAGTGTTTGAATTTATGAGCTTGTATTTATAAGGTTTTTAAAAGAAATTGATCATTTTTATTAGGTGTTATTCGAACGTGTCTGACGCCCTATTGGGTTGTTACATTCTCAACTTGACATGAAATGTATTCCTCCTCATCATCGAGCATGTTAGTAATGTTTATTATTAGAAAGGCAATTGCATTCCTTTTCACAGGAGTCTATTAATAATCCAAATGATTTTAGCATACATTCAGATTTTTTAAGGGTAGATTTTCTATGTACCATGAGCTTGTTGGTCGTGTCTTTTAAGTATTATAGTATACATTTTTGTGAAAGTAAAAAATATATACTTTATCTTTTTTATTCCAATGTTGGGAAAACCCAACTTTTGTTAACACTGGAGCAGAAATAAAAAGTGGCTGAAACCTCCCATAAAATACAAGAAAAAAATCGAAATAAGGTGCAAATTGAAAAAAGAAAAAGAAAAAGAGGTACTAAACAACGTAAAATGGAAAAGTTTCTCATATCCTTATATCCTCACTTAACATCTGGTTAAAATCGACCGACTAGAAAGTCTTTTTCCACCACTTGATCTAGAGAGTTTCTTTTCGGTAGTCGAATTCAGAGCCTGATTTATCTAATTTTTACATAAGTTCCTTTATCTTCCAAGTCCATTATATCTTTTAATTTATGTGAAAAATCACTTGCTACTTTTGGTATTTGTGCCCCCTTTTCCAATAGGGGTATTAGAGAGCACATTTGCACCTTGGTTAGGTTGGCTATATTAACATGGTGTCACATGTAATGCCTTTTTATCAAATGCTTTTAATTCGACCCTTTTTTTCTTTAGGAGCTTGCTTGTGATTAGAGATGACAATTTCGCGGGTTTCAATCCGATTCGATCCGACCCGTCGCGGATCGGCTAAAAGTGCAATTCTATTCGAATCGTGTTTAAATGGATAAAAGTGCAAGTTAATACTCTCACATTTTTATCTCTATCATATATATTAACCTATCTCTCATATAATAATAATAGAGATCATACATTTAAATGGATAAAAGTACAGTATAAAAAGTACAACTTAACGCGATCTCTTTTATCTCTCTCTCATATAAATTTAAATTCTATCTTTTATAATTTAAATGCGTAAAAGTGCAATTTAAGACTATTTCTCTTATTTCTCTCATATACATTAAACTCTCTCTTTTATACTATTTTTATATTATATTTATAAATCAAATGATTTTTTATTCTAGCTAACAAATTTTCTTTGAAATATTTGACATTTATGAGATTTATTTTTTTAAAAGCAAAAACAAATATTTTTTTAAAAACGGATCAATGGATCGGGGTCGGATCAAATGGGTAAAAGTATGATTTTGTCCCGGGTTGAACCCGCAAAATTGTCATCCTACTTGTAATGTATAAAATCTGAGTAACGAGCAATTAATGAATCACTCTCAATTATGGCACATTAATCCTAAATAGTACATAGAATTATTATTGAACTTTAACAATAACCAAATCAATATAACAGAAACATATTAATATTGAATGTCTGTTTTGAGATTCAAAGTTTAGGTGGTAATATATGCTTAAGATGGTATCCACATAGTCTAGCTAACATGGTTCAGAGACTCAGAAATCATGACATATATATTTGGATTCGAGATTTGTTATCTTTTTTACATAAATTTACATTTCCTTTTCAAATTAATTACCACATTGAGTAAAAAAATTAAGAGATACGTACCGAGTTGAACTTCTTTTGAAACATTGGGGACCAGCTCCCTAGCGGACAATCAATATGAAATTCCGACTTCGTTCAGTTACCACGGTTCTAACCGAATTTTAAATATTGATATAACTCAGAATAAAAACGTACTTGAAAGTAAATTCACACGCACGTTTTTAAACAGAGTTCACCCAGAACTTTGGGCTACGTCTCTGAGGCACTCACCCAGATTTCTCGAGACTTATGAAAACTCACAAACTCTCTCTTGATTTTCTGTCTATCACTATATTGCTATTACTAAATAGATATCACTTATAAACAATAACATACCATCATTGTTACTCTTGTATTTTTTTAGCCCACGTATTCTCTCTATAATAAGTTCTTTATAAGTTTAGAACACATGATCTTTTACAAGACTATTTATAAAAATAAAAGTCTTTCAAATCTTCGCATTCATTTTCTTTTATCTTCAAGAATCTCGCTGCCCATTGAAAATTTGATCGCTATCTTTGTAAGATCTTTGGAGATTAATCTTGTTAGGAACACATGCCTATTTTAGCTCCAAATCTTTTTAGGAAATTCGGCTACTTGCTTGTAACAAGGAGATTTAGTTGGCTTCTTTTTAGGAGATAAACTCTCTTGTCTATAATTCACATAATTTCAACACAAACAAATCTTATCAAATCTGTTAGTATAAGTTAGTATATATATATTTATTTAAAAAGATTCACACGAGACAATATGGAACAATATATATCATAATATGATTCAAACTTATACTTATCAAATCAATAACTAATAATTCGTATAAGATTGAATAAGAAAATATTTTATCTTTCCAAACTTTAATAAATAGAACAAATCTTTTCATAAGATAATATCTTCTTAAAAAGTAAATCTCTCATAGTTTGAAATGATAATTACCTTTTTTTAACACACAAATATTTTGATATAATCCAACAACAAATTAAGTAACTTTAACAAGTGAATTTAATTTCTAACACAATATTTGTTAATGATTACTTGATTAGTGAATATGCTGGTGTAACCCAGTGAATATATATATGTTTATTGTACGTAGTAACGCCTCATTTACAGTGAATGTTGGCGTATTATGATGTTATATCTGAGTAAAAAAAAATTGGAGGTTTTTTTTTCCAATATTTATAGTGAACTTGATCTATGAAATTTCATAATAAAATATTTTAATAGTAAAATGATTTAAAATTAACTCACAAACGAAATAAATCATCAATATAAGCAAAATATCATCTTACTTACAAACAAATTAGTCAAATTATACAAAAATTTATATCAAAAAAATATATTTAATTACTTCACCATATGCAATTTTGGTACATTTCATGTGCATATATTGACACATATATATAATTAGACAAAAACGAAACTTGATAATCCAACCAGCTGTATAATTAAAGGGTAGTATTAAAAAAAAATAAGCCAAAAAAGGAAACACCAGTACCCAAATTTCATATAATTACAATATATTTCCTTGACAATATACCCTCAATCTGTCTTCATATTCTTCTCAAGCTGCACATACAACGAGCACCGGTGGGTTTGGGACAAGGTTGACTATGGCCCGGGTGGGTTCCTGTGGAGGTAAGCCCACACTCGGCTCCATGGTGCAAACTTCTTCTTCAATGTCTTTTTCATTTTTTCCATTAACGTTATCGATCTTGTTATGGGCTTCACAATCCTTGGGAGCGACAGGGTGTACCTCAGGACCCCCTATCATAACTATGTTGATTATGTGTTCCGGAATATTTTCCTCTTCGAAGACTATTTTCGGGTTGTTTCTGTAAAGCGCGTACAATAGCATTTGAACAAGTCCCAAAAAGAACCCAAGTACGTTCGGAAGCTGAAAAGAAAAGATATGGTAAATAAGGAGAAGATGTATGGTTATGAAAAATAAAAAGCATATGAAGATATTTTTTTAAAGTACTAGTTGGATTATTACTTACAGCAACATTCCAATCGTGTTTGAAGAAACCGTAACCAAACCACATAACTGCACTCAACGTGAGGAAAAACGACAAGGAGAATGGCATGAATTTGACACTTCGAGTTCGAACAACTTGGAACTGCATGAATTAAAGTGGAAATATAAAGAAAAATGAAAATGGTCATAAAGATCATTTATGGATTAAATTCGGTATTGGTCTCACCACAATGCTCAGAGGTGCTGCGAATACACAAGCAGCGATGGCAACGCAAACCCATCCCACAATACTGACACGATTGTGATCATGAAACTTGAACATTGTTAAAAGAAGGATAAAACCGAAAAAGCAGACGTTAAGAGATACAATTTGCTTGATTGCGCTTCCCTGTATTCGAAATAAAAAAATAAAACAAGAAATTCGTTAATTTCGCATAAATCATGCAAGAGACTTACTCAAACAATCTGATGATCGACAAAGTTCATATGTATCCTTTTTTGCAAAATGAATCTGGCTCACAAGCCAAGATAAAAATCAACGAGTTCTCTTTGGTTTGACAATGTCAAAAATTTAAATCAAGATTTATTACTCTTAAAGTAAATTCTCACAAAAAAAAACAGTAGAAATAACTTGGATTCCAATTTCAATGCAGTAAGTTTTTCGATAACCACTTATTAGAATGGTAGCTTCAACAGACTTATCTACCATTTTCATATTGCAGAAAACATGGCGTGCCACGGAAGTTTTGCATGCATATGTGATATTTATACATATATAATATACATATTATATATATTAATTAATTATGGGAAAACCCATATTTTATTTATTGATGATTATTGTGAAATAAAATGTGGGGGAAAAACCCATTAAAAAAGTGAAAAGCATACTTAAACTATTTCTAAATATATATCAGAGGAGGATATATGGACACCATAAAAAACACCCAAATGTATATTTTTTTATAAAAACGTTCCAAATCAATTTTTGATTAATGCAAATCTCCACGGTTTCACGACGGGAACACAAATATGCGTCTTGTTTTTTTTTCTGAGATGTATAATGACATGTTTTGAATTTTTAAATTTTACCATAATTTCGAAAACATGTGATTATACATCTTGGAAAAAAAAAACAAGACGCGTATTTGTTTTTCCGTCGTGAAATTATGAAGATTTGCATTAACCAAATCTTGATTTGGAGCGTTTTTACGAAAAAGTGTCCAAATTGATGTTTAAGTTGATGTTCATATAACCTCTCCCATCATATATTATATATCTAAAATTTGAAGGAAAGAGATTTATTACCCTCGCTTCAGTGGTTCCATACCAGAGGAACATGATAATGTATACTGTCTCGATTAAGCAACCCACGGAGTTAATGGAGATGAGAAGTGTGGCATTTTTTGCTAACATCGCATAATACATCCACAGTGTAGCACTAAAAAGTGCAACCACGTAGGGTAGGGATTGGTACCCGAGAGTCGATTTTTTGCAGTAAATTTGCCTGAACGTTGGTCTGAAAAAAATAAAGAAAAGAAATCAACAAAATACTTTCATAAACAATACATTATTCTTATAAAAAAATACATTATTTTTGGATGACTTGTGATCAAGGCAATGTTGTAGTGATGTTTTTATAAAAAAAATACATTATTTTTGGATGACTTGTGATCAAGGGAATGTTGTAGTGATGTTTTTGTTTTTTTAGAACAAAATTAATTGTGAGAAAAAGTAGGTGAAACTTACATTGGAGCGAGGTACACACAGACTGAGACAATGTTACCTGAACCATAGATATAAAAATAATTGATGAATTAAAGATAAAGTAAGATAGATTGTAACATATGACGTTTACCACAGTAGTTCCCTCTATCTGCATGATATGTAAACTATATATCTTTTCCTTTTAGGAAGGTAGATCATGCATGTTAACGCTTCATAAATATGCCATTTTAGTGCAAGTGATAATTGATAAAACATAACATGGTTATACTATTGACAATTTATTAACAACAAAAACAGTATCATAAGTCATAACTTTGAGAATGCATTTACATCCTATATATAGCATACCACTTGAACTAAAGTGTAGCTACTTATTTGAATTTTTTTTCTTAAAAGAGAACTTCATATATAGAAATAAAAGAACAATTGAGCAGTAACATAATATTGTTTAAAAATTTAAAATTTATATGTGTAAAAAAAGTATACGTGTAAATATTTGTACATGAAACGCACGGAAAATACACGTAAATGATTGTGGTGAATTTGTTTGTAGATAAAATGATGTTTTGCCCATATTGATGATTTATTTTGTTTGTGAGTTAATTTTGAATTACTATTCAAATATTTTATTATGAAACTTCATACAAGTAAAACTATAATTGAAAAAAACCTCCAATCAACTTTATATATAGAAATAAAAGAACAATTGAGCTGTAGCATAAAATTGTTTACCTAAGATTCCGAATGTGTCAACAAGAGGATCACCAGTTAGCATGCCCATCTTGAGAGATTCTGTATTTTTCTAATGTAAAATGAATTTAGTTAAAGGGTCCCTTTTGAACCCTAACCCTACTATCACAAGAAATCTCATGCAGATGGTGAATAATACGAATGTAACTCAAATATATATATAGATAGAGGAATATAAGAGAGGGATCGAGAGAGAAATAAAATGCGTATTGAATTAGTCATCTTTGTTGTGTGACACTTGGAGACCTAGTAGGTGGCGTATGATAAAATCATTCACTCAATGACAACTAATGTCTTAATTCGTATCCCCATGGCCCTAATGTTGCCTTTTCATTTTCTTTTCAGAAATTTTATTTACTTTTTTTTTTTTTTTTGAGTTGAAGTGAAAATTTGTGACGTAAATCAACTTAAATGTAGCCATTTGTTTTGTTATTTTGTTGCATATATGTTTGAAAAAGTTAAGAAGTTAATGTAGTCTATATCAGGCGTTCATTATACCCAAATGTAATTTTTTGGTTAAGTTTTAGATAGAGCCGGTGGTCTATACAAATTCGGTGAGGCCGATAAAGCAGAAGAGGAAGAAATGAATCCTGAAATGAACCTTTGTGGTTAGACACCATTAAATTAAAAAAAAAAAAAAAAACTTCAAATCTAGCATATTATTTACCTCCACAAAGTTCAAGGATGGAAGAGGTCTATGTACCGGAATCGAGCCGCTAAAGCTGACAACTTTAGCGGCTAAAGTTTCAATATAAACCGTTAGATGTGCATTCAACAGCTGTAATGATTGCATGTTAAGAAAAAGAAACAAAACTCAAACTGATTTTGGCCGTTGAATTTGCATCCAATGGACCATAGAGCAACTCTAACCGCTAACTTCATTCTAAGCTTTAGCAACTCCATTCCGTGTACGGTACCTACAAGTTATTAATCATTTACGTGAATATAAATTTGGGTGAATTACCAAAATCCCCATTATTTTCACGTTATTTTGGAGTAAAAAAGGTGTACTAAATCATTTGAAAACATAAATGTCCCATAAAAACTAAAAAATCCATGTCAAATTACACTAAAAGAATAGAAATGACTAGCCGATGTGTGCTTACCACGTAGAACATTTGTACAAATTTACTCAACTCATGCGTGTGAACATGAACATATGTTTTGTAAGACAGATGTACCAGCTCACAATTTCATGTACCAAACTGTGGGAGTCATTTAGCAAAATAAAATAAAATGTGGGAGTCTATATGAACACTATTTGCCAATTACCATTATGACAAGAACTTCATGCCAATTTTTACTAAAAAAAACTTGCATAAATTAAGTAATTGCCTAGAACTTACATAAAATAATTACTATTATAGGGTATATTGAGTCATCATATGGTACTACAGTTCAGTAGTTAGTTAAAGTTTTGATTTATTAGACAACTTGTAGTTAAAGTCGTCGATTTACAATAAGGTCATTGATTTTTGTATTTGTACTAGCATGAATTTTTGCACTCAAGTAATATTATTTTCCATGTTAAAGGCTTTTGCAGTATTTATGTAACTTCGAGGATAAAAAGGCTCAAATCTAGTACAATTTTGTCTCATGCTTGCTTTAATCAAATTAAGCCGTCTGAATCCTATTAATAAGAAAGCTAGTCGAAAAGATATATTTACACTTACATTTTATGTGCATTTCATGTACTTATATTTACACGTATAAATTTTAAATTTTTATTTAACTGAGTAATGGGGCCTTTAATAATTCCGAATTCGTAAGAACGGATACGGTTGCATCTGCTGCATGCCACCCCTGGTATTACACAAGTTTAATTAACTTGGATACCATTAGTTGTATATTTTGCACCAAAAAATTAAAAACAGTACTTTACTTTAGTCCCATGACGTAAAGCACTACCTCTACAAAGGCTTATTCACGTGAGACCATATACATTTAAACCCCTTTTTAGCCGCTTATTTTAACCAAAAGCAAACAAACACTACTCTAATTTGTCGCTTTCAAGCCTTGGCCCCTTAATTCTGCCTCTAGATTCTTCTCTCTATTTTCTCTTTCTATTTTTTTCTTGATAGATTTGATCTCTCTATGGTTGAGTGTACCATTCTTGTGCTAAAAAGATGGGAGGGTTTAGGGTTTTACTATCTTCTAATTGAAGCAATATTTGAGCAGTTACGCATAGAAATGGGACAAAATAGTGTGACACGTTACCAATAATGACGTAGTTATTTACTTTTGTTTTATTTCAAAAGGGTGCTAATATTTAATAAGGTGACACGAATACGAAACGGTTATCTTTTTCCTTATATTGGTAAAGAAACTATACGTGTCTAGCAACTTTATATTGGTCCAGTTTGAATACAATTTGTACTTGCAGCATTCGTTTTAGTAAAATTTAAATAAATAAAAAACACTGTAATTAGTAAATAACTTAAATACCTTTCTTATAAAATGGTTTTTCGCAACGAGTCAATTGAACGGCACAAAATTCATTTTTCAAAAATAAATATTCAACTGTTATTTTTTTTTCAAAATTTGATTAATAATTAAATTTAGGATAATATTCACTAGAGTTCTATATTTTTATTTGAGTTTTTATTGTGCTGTAAAATTTGTTTTTAATTTATTAAATCCTAATTTGATCTCTATGAATTTGCATACCCAATATATTTTCAATTTAAAGAAACACATTCACATTCATTTTAGGATTTTGCCAATTGTTTATTACTTTATTTGTGGTTTGAGTATGACTATTTCAGGCAATTCGATTAGAAGTGGTGTTCAAAACTTTATAATTTATAATGTCTATTTGAAAGAGTAGTCATGTCATTACATTTAACAATTTATAAGGAAAAAAATCAACTTTAAGATTGAAAAAGACTCTTTTTTATAAATTCTTCTCTACAATTAAAAATCTTTATATTTATTTTGGAAATCAAAGGGAGCACTTATTGTCATTATAAACATATAATTTCCTTATTTATATTATTAGGTCTATTAAAATGAGTTTTTTAATATTTTGCTTTGACATTAAAACTTATTACTAAAAAAAATTGCACAAATAGCGACGGGATTAGTGATGTTATTTTTTGTTAGGAACTTATTAGTGACGGTTTTTGTGACGGCTTTGTGACGGTTTTTATGACGGCTTTGTGACAGCTTTTTAAATTAGTGACAGACTTGTGACGGATTTTGACTCTTAATAAATTAAATATTATTTTGTAGTGTTAGTGGGTTTAAAAGGTTGAACTCCCATATGTACTTTAATGGTATGTTATTTATTTTAATTTCGACGTTTGAGAATGATATTTATATAATTTGAAGGTCGTTGTTCCATATTTAATGTGAGCGATGCAAAAGTCAATTTTATCTCAACCAATATTAATTGGGTATAATATATCATGATAAGCTTTTAATAATTGCAATTCATCTTAATCTTAGGGCGCCGATTTACTTTTCAAGAAATACGATGTTACTTCTATTAAATACCAGCAATACAATTACTATTGATTAAAAATTAAAAATCATGTCATACTAAATTAGGGTACACATATTTTGACTCCCATGTTTTCTTCCCCGTTATCTACGCAATCTAATAGAATTCAGATGAATTTAGCAATAGACTACTGAGCACAAGGGAAAATAGATAAATCATCAACATAGAGAGATAAAAAGTCTTTTTATTAGTATTAATAAAAAAGTTGGTTACAAGAGCTTAATTTTGAAGGATAAATAATTGTTTCTCCGACATAACCTTTGCCTTATTTAGTTTCAAGATTCAGTTATAATTTTGGTTGCAACTGAATTTTGAACAGAATACAACTGAAAGTTAACAAACAAATAACACACGAGTTTGTTTACGTAATCGATCCAAAGTTAGTGTCTACGTCTACGGGCCACTCACCCAATTCTATCATGATACTGTCTGATAAACAATGAAAAAAATTCTACATAACTCATTACCCCACGATAACATAACAAATACTATTACAAGTGCTAATCATCACGTTTCCAATATTTGTTCACTAATTCTTTCTATTAAAAGGCAAGTTACACAAAATTCTCAAAATCTTTTTTAATAAAGTAAATTTGGCAAATAATAGAAGTAATCTCGGAATTATTCTTACCATGATTTCTATCATTTATCTTTTTCAAAATATAGTAAATACATAAATGACATGTGAGAAGATAATTTTACCTACTATAGTAACCAACTTCTTACCCTTGAACATTTTGCATTGAATCCACTCATTCGAATAGCACTGGATATCATAAATATCGGCTTTATAACACTACAAACAAATAACCAAATAACGACGGGATTAGTGATGGTATTTTTTGTTACGAGCTTATTAGTGACGGTTTTTATGACGGCTTTGTAACAGTTTAGTCAATTTGTAACAGATTTATGATAACTTTTTAAATTATTGACATGCTTGTGACAGTTTTTGACTCTCAATAAATCAAACATTATTTTGTACTGTAAATAAGAGTGTGCAAAATTTTAGTGAAGAAACACTTAAAATTAGATGGTCCATATCCTCTTTAGAATAGCTTGCGATAAAATAGCACTACACTCTGTGATATTATGCTTAAACCATACTGATTATGTAATATTTTAGAATTATTTATTATAGTTTTACCGGTTTAAAATGCACATGTAGATCTCTTAATATGTATGTCATGTATTTTACCATTTTGTACCTGATAATTTGGTCTTTTAGGTGATCAAGTTATATAAAAATATCAAATTAAAGGGTAAATAAGGAAGATTTAGTGACTTCAAGGACCGGAAGATTTGATTAAATAAGTTAATGTTAGGTCAACATAAGTCAAGCCAACAAAGCAAATCCCTACAAACCCAAGGAAATTGAATTTCTACTAGTGATATCGAATCAGGCCCTCTAATCCGGATGAGCGGCGAAGACAGCACAACAAATTAATGACGTGGTAGCTCCCCATTGGCCAGGGTGACACTAATTCGAATCGGACCCCTATGATCCGGATGGGCATTTTTTAGGTTTTAGGTCGTGCGTTTTTTTGAGATCAACGATATAGTTTTTAATACGAATCTTTCTCTCTGTTCTTCTCCATCTTTCACAACACTGCAACTCCTCTCTTTTTTTCTACGCCATTGGTGAGATAAAGTGGTTTTTATTCTCCTTATTTTGCTCACTCATGCACGCGCCCCTCTCTTATGTTTTACTGTAAGTACACTTTTTACTTACACTTTTATTTAGCTTATTATATTATTGTTATTGAGTAAATGCATTTTATAAGCGGATAACCAATTCAATTTACTTAGCTCTTACGACTAAAATAGATCAGAGAAATATTTAGAGCAAGCCAATAAACTTGAATGAGTTACTTTTTTGAGAAATCATCATATGACTCTCGTAGACAAATTGATAGTTGTTAAGTTAGATATAGTGAGGTGGTTTGTTTTAGTTTAGGATGATTTTAGACTTACAAAAATGACTTCTGCGAGAAGGTTGTTAGCACAACTTTACTAGCTATCTGTTTTTTTAATTTCCAATAAATTTTTGAGTTTATTCTTGTTAAATTCTTAAAATGCTAAAGTTATATTTCTCAATTGTATATGATTTGCACTTGCATGGGTTCTCCAAGTTTGAAAGAAGATGTCGTGTTAATGAGAAGTTAAAGTATAATAGAGAAGAAGGCAAATCAGAAAGCCAAAAGAGCTATTCTAGCACATCAAGCAACTGAAGATACGGAGATCACGACCAGTCCACCAAATGAGGTAACAGTACATCAGACCAATGAGGAGCTGATGAAGTTTCTCAATTTGGATTCTTGTGTAAGTCAGGTAGCCGCAAAAGAAGATGCTCTTCCCATCCCCAAAAGGGTCGGAAATCTCCCTCAAAGATACTCGCCTTCTGGTAAAATTTGGTTTCTCTATAATGCTGCTATCTCTTTTGATGTAGTCCATATGAATTCTCAATCTATTACTCTTAACTTAAGTAAAAATGGTGTTTTATTTTTAACTATATTTTATGCTAATTATCATTATACTAATAGACGAACTCTCTGGTATGATCTTTCCACTTTGAATTTAAATGTTTCTCCTTGGCAAGTGGTTGGGGACTTTTAACACTATCTGTTTAGACACTGAAAAATTAGGAGGTTAAACTAGAAATGCTAAGTATTAAGAAGACTTTAGGGATTTTATTGCTAGTAATAGTTTGTTTAACATGACTTCTGAAGGCCCGAGGTACACTTGGGAAAAAAACTTCCCCAATATTAAGCTTAAAGTGCTAAAAAGGACTGTATCTGACCATTCTCCCCTTTATTTCAATGTTTGTAATATTGCTACTTATGGTCCTTCAAATTTCAAATTTCAAATTTCAAATTTCAGAAAATGTGGGCTAAAAATGAGAATTTTCTCATTACTGTGGAGAAGAATTGGTCTTCTTTTTGTCATTTACAAGATATGAATGCTTTTGCTTATAAACTTAAAAAGCTTAAATTATGTCTTAAAAACTAGAATAAAAAGGAATTTGGTAATATATTTAACAAAGCATCTCAGGCTAATGATGAACTTATTTTTGCCGAATCTCAACTTATTAATTTAGGTAACAGATATTTAGATACTTATAATAAAACCCTTAACAAGTATAATTCAGTTCTTTTATAGGAAGAAATCTTCATGAAACAAAAATTTAGAGTAAAATGCCTTAAACAAGGGGATAGAAACAAAAAAAAAAGAACCTCATGCTTAAACACAAAAAGTCTAAGAGTAAAATAAGAAACGTTCAACTTAGTAAGGTACTTTTGTAGACAGTTTTGTTGATATACAAAGTGAAGCCGACAACTTTTTAAAGAACCAATTTACTGATAATGGGTGTTCCCCTAATCTCTCTCTCCTCACCTGCATTCCCAAACTAGTTAATGAGAAGGTTTTTACTATTATAGACACCAATAGATGAGAAGGTGAAGGAAGCTACTTTTGCTATACCCATATATTCAGCACCAGGGACTAGATGTGTTTTCATCGGGTTTCTATGTATATTGTTGGGATATAATCAAGAGTGATTTAATTATCGCAGTAAAAGGTATTTTTAATGGTAATTCTTTCCCTATTGCTGTATTTTCTGCTCTTCTAATGCTTATTCCAAATCTTGATAATCCACTTAATTTCTTCCAATTTAGACCGATTAGCTTGTGTTAGGTTTTATACAAAATTGTCTCTAAGATCATAATTGCTATATTTGGTAAAATACTTCCTAAAATTATTTCTTCTAATCAAAGTGGGGTTGTCTATGGTAGAATTATCACAGATGCTATTCTATTGTTACAAGAGCTTCTAAAACACCTAAGTGATACTACTGCTAGAGCGAAAAATGTTGTTTTTAAATTAGACATGGTTAAATCCTTTGACTGACTAAATTGGAGCATATTAAAAGAAGTATTGCGCGCTTTTGGCTTTAGTCTGACTTGGATTGATTTTGTTTTTAAGTGCGTCATTAATGCTAATTATTCTGCATGTATCAATGGCACTACTTATGTTTTCTTTTCTTCTTCTAGGGGTTTAAAACAAGGGGATTCACTTTCTCCTCTACTCTTTATTATAGCTAAAGAAGTCTTAAACATGGGTTTTCTAATCTCATTAGTAATGGCACTCTTATCCCTTATAAAACTACTGTTAATATTTCTCCTATCTCTCATATCTTTTTTTGCGGATGATGTTCTCATTCTTACTAATGGTAGTAAGAATCATTTGGATACACTTATGAGCTTTATTAATTCTTATGAAGCTATTTCTGGACAACTATTAAACAAGAACACCTGTGTTTATCTTACTCATAATATGTTACAGAATAGGAAGAACATTATCGCTAGAGCCACTAGTTTTGTTGAAGGTAACTTTCCTACTAAATACTTAGACATTCCTTTGCATCATAGTAGGTTAACTTCTACCATATATGAACCTCTTATGGATAAAATTTACAGAAAAATAGTTGTTTGGAAAGGTAGATTATTAAATGTTGGTGCTAAGATTGCTCTCATTAAACATGTTCTATCTTCTTTACCTATGCACTTACTCTCTGTCCTTCAACCCCCTAAGTTAGTACTTGATAATATTGAGAAATCTTTTATAATTTTTTTCTGGGGAGAATTTGAGGGTACTCATAAGTATCACTGAGTTAAATGGTCTGAAATGGCATGTCCCGTATCTAAGGGAGTTATAGGCATGAGAAGTTTACATGATACCATGATAACTTTACATAGTAAAATGAATTGGAGACTTTTAGATAAAAATTCACCTTGGACTACTTTCATCTTTTAGAAGTATTTTGCTAATAATGATAATTGAGGCAACCTTACTGTTCGTACTTCTCATTCTTATGTGTGGAAAAACTTTAGCTGTTATTTTAAAATTTTAATCAACAACAGTAGGTGGAACATTAAATAGGGATCTATATATTTCTGGTATAAAAATTGGCTAGGAGATGGACCACTCTGCAATTTTTTTAATGTAATATTCAACATGTTTTGCTTAATTAGGTGTGTAGCTCAAAAGGATGGGACACTAATCTCCTTTTTCTCATTAGCAGAAATGAACTCATTATCAAAAAAAATAACTAGCAACCTTTCTAATCTCAATATGAGAGAGGGAGAGGACATTAGCTATTGGCCACACACTTTCTGTGGAGATTACACTACTAATAATGCTTTTGCTTTTTTTTAGAGTTAAAAAGCCTAAAGTTTATTTAGTTAAATATATTTGGAATCCTATTTTAACCCCCAAAATTAGTGTTCATTTCTGGAAAGTTTGAGTTTCTGCCATTAAACTTGTTGAGGATTTAAAAGAGTTTGGTATTTGCATGGTTACTAAATGCTCATGTTGTAAGAAGCATGCTCTAAACTCTATTAATCACTTATTTAACAACAATGAAGTGGCTCATGGAGTGTGGAACCACTTTAGCGCTATTTTTGCTTTTCCTAGTTTCATAGGTAACTAGAGAAATTATGTTTTTAATTGCTGTGATCAGTGTGATAATACCCATGTTGGACAGTTTTCTACCCTTGTTCATTTTCTTATTTTTTTTGGGAGATTTGGATAAGTAAGAATAAGTTTAGATTTGAAAATGTTAATATGGTTATCGCTGATATTATTTGCAAAATTAACATATGGTTAAGGGACCTTAACAGGACTATTAAGCCTAAAGCCCCTATAAAAATCTTTCATGTTATTACTCTTCAATCCCTTATTATTAATCATGTAGCTTGTAGAATGAAAAGGCCTTTCTTGGTCTTTTGGAAATGTCATTCTTATGCTAGGTTAAAACTCAATTGTGATGGGTCGATATATGCTAATCAAGATAATAGTGGGTATGGAGGCATTTTAAGAGATGGTAAATGTGTTTTACTTTTTACTTACTCTTTTTGTCTTGGCACTCAAGCTAACACATATGGTGAACTCATTGCCATTAAAGAAGGTTTACTGATTTGCTACCGTTTGAACTTGTGCAATATTTTAATATAAACGGATTCGGAGCTGGTTGCTAATTGGTGGTGTAATGGTACTAGCCCTGACCCTAAATTTGATACTTTGTGCCTTGACATTTCTGATCTAATGAGTTTTGCTACTGCTGGTTTATTTTATATTTACAGAGAACAAAACCAAGTTGCAGATACTTTAGCGAAAAATGGAGCTAACGGCTCTAATGGGTTGCTCCTTTCTCAATCCTCACATATGCTACTTATTTGCTTGACCAAAATGGAACTTCCTGTTTGAGAGGGGGTGGTTTTAAACTTTAATTTTGACTTATGATACTTTTGCGCTGAAGTGTTTTTGCTCTTTAAGTTTGCTCTATGTAGAAATTCATATTCCAGCTATACTTGACCAGTGTTTGATCGGATCTTGATGCTATTTATATATATATAGATATACATATATATACATATACATATACATATACATATACATATATATACATATACATATACATATACATATACATATATACATATACATATATATATACATACACATATATATACATACATATACATATATATATACATATACATATACATATATATATACATACATATACATACATACATATATATATAGAGAGAGAGAGATATTCAAAAGGGAAAGAAAAGAATAAAATGATCTTATTTAAAATAAATTATCTGTTATAAAGTATTTATACTAGATATATCAAGTTTCTAGACTTTACAAATTAGTCCATAACTAATTAAAAGTAACAGCAAACTATTTACAGAATATTACAAAGTAAACAACATAACACATTTATATTTTACATACTTAATATACCATTCTCAAGATGGAAAGTGCAAGGATAAAACTCCCATCTTGAACAACAAACCTTGAAATACTGAATTTCCCAATGCTTTGGTGAACAAATCTGCTAAATTATCAGAAGAAGATACAAATAATGAATGAACAATACC
The DNA here is from genome assembly GCA_963682055.1 of Primula veris. Lineage (NCBI taxonomy): Eukaryota > Viridiplantae > Streptophyta > Magnoliopsida > Ericales > Primulaceae > Primula > Primula veris. Next base: position 11,172,464 of record OY821741.1, on the reverse strand, counting down.
AGCATCAACTTTTTTCCTTATAAAATGACAGTCAATTTCAATATGTTTTGTCCTTTCATGATTTACTGGGTTATCTACTAATGCTAAAGATGATTTACTGTCAGTAAAAATAGGAACTGCACTATTCTGAAAAATACCAAAGTCTTTTAACAATTGTAAAAACCAAACAATTTCACAGCTAGTATTGGCTAATGCCCTATACTCAGCTTCACAAGAACTCCTAGAAATCACATTTTGCTTTTTACTTTTCCAATTAACCATTGATTCATATTCCGGCTATACTTGACTAGTGTTTGATCGGATCTTGATGCTATTTATATATGTGTGTGTGTGTGTGTGTGTGTGTGTGTGTGTGTGTGTGTGTGTGTGTGTGTGTGTGTGTGGGAGAGAAAGATATTCGAAAGGGAAATAAAAGGATAAAATGATCTTATTTAAAATAAACTATCTGTTACAAAGTATTTATACTAGATACATCAAGTTTCTAAACTTTACAAATTAGTGCATAACTAATTAAAAGTAACAGCAAACTATTTATAGAATATTCCAAAGTAAGCAACATAACACATTTATATTTTACATACTTAATACTCTATAAGATTTTTAGATTAAATAACTCTTGTTAAAACTTATTTAAGTAAGTTTTGAAGTATCAGGTTACAAACTAATGATGATACATTTATGAACCTTTTGCCTAAAATTAAAATATTGGGGTAAATTAGCTCACTTGCTTGCTCTCAGATTCATTGCAGTTTAGCTTGATCTGATAGTATTTACTGTAAAGAAGATTATCACTATATTACTTATAATTTCAAGTCCAACACTTAGACTCGACAGTTTGCAACCATGGCATAAGAGTACTTTGCCTTTGCCAATTTGAAGATGTTGCTGACTTTGAAATTTTTACTCAGGCTTTTTGATTAATGATGCTTGTGCAAGAATTTGCTGTTTGTATGCTTAGAAAAAGGCTTTTTTTACCGTTTGCTAACAATAAAATTTACCACCCCTCAAAACAGTTTTTATTATTGAATTTTCTCTTTAAATCACCTTAATCATGGAGATATAGGGGATACATAAGCATATGGGGTATAATGAGTAAATAGCAATATCGTAGCAAAACCAGCTTTAGCAGGTCGGATAATTTCAACTGTTGGCAATGCGATCTTTTTTCTGCTTTTTCTGATGCTTTTAGGCCTATTTGTTACTTGAAACTAGTATGTATCTTGCTATCTGTTTTACCGTTTTAAATGGAATGGTTATCATGGGGGCCTGGCCCATGAACGGAATAATTTGTTTCACTTTTTCTATATTAATAAAAGGTCGGATAATGATTAAAAAAACTATAATAGAGATTATTTAATGAGCGGGCTCTCAAGTTTAGAATCACTAAAAGGGTCAACTTGTCGTACTTTGATCAAAATCCACATTCTGAGAAAAAAGGGACTTATGCTGGATATATAATTCAACTACAATTAAGCTTCAAGCTCTCTTTTTTGAAAAAAATCAATTTTTGGTCCATTTAAAAACGGCTTGGCTAACAAGTACCCGGGGCATTATTTAAACTTTATGCATAAATTAAATTCATCTAGTAATAAACAAATTTGTCAAATTGTCATTTCTTAGATTAAAAAAAATCCAAAAACATGTTTCCTCCATTTTAATATACTCATTTCATCCAAAATGAGTGTCACTTCTGTAATATTCTTTTTGCTATTTTTTCACTGCATCCTCAATAGATAGTCACCCTACGTGGCTATAGCTAGGCATAAAATCTGTCATAAAATTTAAAATAATAAGGCATATATCATTGCGTCACTGGCTGCCCAAATTGTACCCAGCCGTGCTATATATTAAATGTCACAACTAACGGAACAATGATATAAACCTAGAACAATATTGAATATCCACTAAAAAAAATATATCAAAATAGTAATAGGTTTTTTTGTTAAGATTTTATTAGTTATAACTTTTGTGACAGTTTGTGACGGATTTTTTGAAATAGTCACACATTTTTAACAGTTTTTAAAAATAGTGATAGTTTTATGACATATTTTACACTTACTAAATCAACCTTATTTATTTGATAGCCATCTATGTGTTTTTTGTCTATATATATTCCAGGAGAATTCAACATGGTTATCCGAAATTTGAATTCAATTACCCTTACATTTTGGTAGGTCGATATATACGTGACATGTTGTCACTGGTTTGCTTATATGATTGATGTAATAATGCAAGCTCAAGTAAAAAATAGCGGTGGGTGTTGCTGAGTATTGATGATTGAAAGGAGGCTGGAGCCCAATATATGATAATAATTTGAGTTCATCCAAATATTTTATTTTATTTTAAATTATGAGTAACTCATTGTTATTAATAATAACGTGCGCTGCTACAAGATTCAATGACCTATGAAACAATCTCTAAGATACTAAATAAAACATAAAATAGATATCTACACTAACGTGTAACTTCAAATAACCACCTAAATCATTCCACGAGATAAATTGAATACAAGAAACCAAATAAAACGTACCTAAAAATAGGACCCTTCCAAATAGATAATTGCTTTTGAGGGCCATGCGTAAGATTTAAAGTACATGCAGAATTTTTAGTTAACCTCTAATTTTGATACAAATGGAACACACATGAAGACTCACGGTGACAAATTAATTCGTGAACGACGTTTGAAGTATATTACAAGCTCACGTATTCGTAATAGTGTCATCATTTTTCAATGGAAATGATTCAAAGGCAGAGTTATATTAATCGAAACAAAACTTAAATATAGACACAAAAAAACTATCCTTTCTCCATTCTATATAATTTCCTTGACTGTACGTATAAGTAACAGACTATTTATAAACATATCATTGCTTCCATAAACGAATTTTGGTGGAGGCAGTCGAGTCGAGGCTCACTACCTCACATTTTGATTAAAATTGATGAAGAAAAAAAATATGTATTTTGGTTTAAATTTTACAAAATTAATGTTTCAGTCACTCCCATATTATGTAAGAAAACTCACGATTGAACAAATTAATATCTAAGCGTCTCCCGTAATATTGTTCTACAAGGATGTCTTTACTGTCTTTGAGCTAATTTGCACGTATTCTCTTGATTAGAAAATTATATAGAGCGAGTAATGATTGTCATGGTGAAAATTAGTTGAACTCGTTTAAGTCGTGTCTAAGTTAATCCAATCTACGAGTTCAAAAAAATTGAGATTTTATTTCTGGTATATTTTTCAACTTTCAGTGATTTAAATTTAGCAAGTATATATAAGTTGCTAAACATTGAACAATGTATCAAGACTCACTGCATTTATATCGGATGTAAAGTATGCAAAGATGTAGTTTTCCTATCATGCATTATTAAATCTTCGAATTATTTGCATAGTGGCTTGTACACAACATCATAAGTAATAGCTAGGTTTATACAATCGCCCTCATACATGCCAATCGGATTATGTTGAAAGCTTTTGTCGAGTACATTAATTATATTCCGTTCCATAATTTTCATCTCTCCTTGGCTGCTTGATGTTAACTTACCATAATGTATTGTAAAATATTCATCATTTATATTTTTATATATTTTTTTTATTTAACAAAGAACCTGGTAAAAATATTATTTGTGCTTTTAAAGAGTTTTGCTTTTCTTCTTTTTAGGATTTGTGCGAAACATTAATTTAATAAGTTTGTATATACTGAATATATATACGTCGTCTACACAGAAAATGAACTAGGTATGAACAGTCGATTGGTTATTGCACCTCATTATTGTGAAAAAAAATAATGAAAAAATAAATTTTTCCTATATATTTTAACCAAAATATTTAAATTTTAGTGTTTTATTCTCACAAATTCCGTAAAATAAATTTATATAAAATATAATTTATTTATTTTAAAAAATTAGCCCCCGGCCCATCTGACAATTCTTATTCTGTCACTCCCTCCACATGTCATATGTATTTGGTATTAAAAAAAAAGAGATTTCTTAAACCCGTATAAGAACTTGATATACTCTTGCTAGTAAACTGAGAATGCTTCCAATAAAATCGATCACTTTCAAGTTTCAACTATTAAGTAATTATAATCATTGAATTTACAAGCAAATTGCTAAAATGATTTTGCCACTACAACAAAATACTCAAATAATGATGGGATTAGTGGCGGTATTTTTTGTTACGAGTTTATTAGCGACGGTTTTTGTGACGGATTTGTGACAGTTTAGTCAATTTGCGACAGATTTGTGACAGTATTTTAAATTAGCGACAGGGCTGTGACAACTTTTAACTCTCATTAAATTAAACATTATTTTATAGTGTGCTGATTAAAACACATACTCACATGTTAATTTGTTACCAAGTTATGCGGAAGTTATGTGGTTACGGACATGATAACTTCTTTTTCTAGTCCAAGGTAAAAAAAAAATAGATTAAGCAATGGAAATATGTAACGCCAAAAATAAAACATTAAAAAAACTTAAATAGATAAAATAATTTGGGGATTCAATAAGCAATGAGCAAAGGAAGACTTACAAATATATACATATCAATCAACTTAATTACAAAAAACACACTTATATGTACTTTTTTAAAATTAGGTACATGTGTCATAAAAAATAACAAAATATACAAAAAAAAATTCAAAAAATTTGAAAAAATATATTTTAAAAAACTAAAAAAAAAATTGTACATAGTATTAAACAGGATTAGACATGATTTGACATTATTAGATATGATTAAACATGATTAGACATACAAGATTAGACAGTATTGGACATGATTAGACAGGATCAAACAGGATTAGACATACAGGATTGAACAGTATTAGACAGGATCATACAGGATCATACATATTTTTTGTATAAAAAATATATTTTTTAAAATGTTGTTTTTTTAAATTTTGATTTTTAATGTTTTAATTTTTTAATATTTTTTTCCGATTTTTTGGATTTTTTTAATGATATACGTAACTATTTGTAAACAAGTTCACAAAATATGTATTTTTTTTATAAAAAAGTTATCAAGTTCAAAACAAACGGATTTTTTTTAAATATGTTTTTAGTACTAAATTGTCATTTTAGTATATGAACAAACAAACGAGAAACTTGCTTCTTAATAGGCCAGGGAATTCACTCATATGACTTCTCAGTAATTATAACAGACAGAGAAACTTTGTGACTTTTTGTTTAATTAAAGAGTACTCTTAACTCTTATCCGAAGAATTTAATTATATTTTGGTAAAATTATTAAAACGTATATATTGTTGGTATTAATTAAAAAAAACTCACATTTTAAAAGACTTTTAAAGATTAATATATATATATATATATATTTATTTATTTTTTGCTACATAATGCTACTTATTTTTAATATTTATTTTTAACTTTGATTATACGTTATTCTACATTATATTATATAAACAAAATCTTAAATAAGACTTAAGAATCGGAGTTTTAGAAAACTAAGTATGTTTTTATATACTAATTAATGAATCTCCCTTATATAAACAATGATAATAACTGTGAGAAAAATAGCTAGTTCGATTTCGAATATGTAACTAATTGTAACTACACGTTACTACCTTACAAAAAGACATGGACTTTTTAATTTCTTATAAATAATAGTATATATGATCGTTTACGGTTCTTTTACACGGCAATAGTTTCTTTTCATATTTTCTTACTGCGTCATTCTTTGCTTCTACTTAATATAGGATTCCGAAAAAACTGCCCATTTTTGTTGGCATATTGACTAATGTAGCAAACAAAGATGATTGGGCATGGTGACTTTTTTTTGTGGGTGTCACACCAAGTGAACATATTGGACACTTGGAAATTCCTATTTTGAAGACGTGTTGTCAAGTACGTGCTCTTTTTCAACCAAAATTTGTGGACATCAAATTAAACTCGATATGCGGTGAATGGTTATCTTAGCTACATTTGATTTGATTGGTTAAAAGATAGAGCAGGGCACTAACACCTAAAAAAAAGTTATATATATTTTACACATATAATGCATAACCCCTTCTCAACAAAGTAACTCATATTTTTTATTTATTTTTTAAAACGGCTTATTATTATTGAAAATAATAAGCGGTCCTACAAGTTTTATTAATTTTCTAACAGACTTCAAAAGCTAAAAGAAACAGTAAATATATAACGCAAATTGTCTTACACTCAATCTACCTATTTAACCGTCCCACCTTCAAGAATTAAAACAAAATTACCCAAATCGGTAAGTATAAACAAATCACAAACCCACGGTCCATACAAGGCGGTGAAAATATTATCGTGCGGGACAAACGATTTGACGAAGCACTGTGAGATAAACTGAAGGTTCCAACTCGAAAGACATAAAAGAGAGAATAAAAGGCCTCAAATACATCAAAGTATACCCTACCCATATGCGACTCATACTCTTCCAATCACAATCAAACACGGTTTTAATTTTGGGTTTAAGTGACTTAACAGAAAATGAACGATAAATATTGCATACTCTTTTCTAACCAGCTACCTTTTTAAAAGACACCCTAGAGAAATACGCAAGTTGGTGTGTTTAATGAGTTGATTGAAATACAAAGAAGTTCAATTAGGGTAGACATTAAAAAAAAAAAAAATCAATGTACTATCAGAGCGTCTGTTGGTAAACTGATGGTAAATTGAGTGTCGCTAAATTTATCAACAGTTTTTGTTGTCAAACTGCTGCTAAAATTTAGCGACACTTACTTTACCAACAGTTTTCAAAAAATAAACCATTGTTATGTTAAGTTTTTTTTGTAAGAATATAGAATAAAATTAGGCACCCAATCATTAGGTGTACGATTAATTGTGTTTAGTTAAAACAAGTTATTTAATATATACATTAGTATGAAAAGAAATGCGTACAAACGTTTATAAAAAATATAAGACATGGCTCTCATATTTCAACCGTAAAGTACGGATATTTTGACTATTGTTGAAAAATATGAAGAATTATACTCCACTAATATGTTTTTCAAAATAGTCCGTTCTTGTGTCCACATATTTATTGAGTTGGTTAGATGATAGTATTAACATAATTGAAAACTCAAGTAAAGTTCATAACGAACATTTATTTTCTTTGTAATTATTGGCCAATATTGCAAAGGGAATTATGTCACTTAACAATACAAGTTAATTAAATTCAGATATCTTTTTGGTTTTCTTTTCTTCCTTACTGCCTTTTCTAGCAAACCAACAATATTGTTAGGGAATCACATCAAGTGTAATTTTTTATCCAGCAATTAAAATTTATGTCCGATATAACTTCATTGATTTCATAATTCAATCTAGCTAGTGTTTTCGTTTTTTTTATTTTATGTTTATACCCGATTTTCTAAGTTTTGTTCCACAAATAGAAAAAACGAAAAAAAACATATTATTCAGTATAGAATATCGTCTTCTTCCATAAAACTTAAAATATGTCAATTATCACCATTAATTTCACGATAATTAGTAACATAATACATTACTTCACATAGTAATGTATTAATAATTATAGAGGTAATTAAGTAATGTAATTGGTTCTATGGTGTAGTGGTTAGCACTCTGGACTTTGAATCCAGCGACCTGGGTTCGACTCCCGGTAGGACCTCTTTTTTTAAAATTTATTTTTATTATAATTAATTGCAGATTATCCCAAGTTATGACATTAATTTCTATAAAAAAAAAATATGCTCAAGCCTCATTTTATAGATTTATTTTTATTATAATTAATTGCAGCAATGGTCTCCAATTATCATAAAGTGTTTTGCTCGCTTCTTCTACTTACAATGGCACATAATTATCATTTACGATTTAACCCTAGTTATGTCATTAAATTCGATAACGGAAAAAAAGATATTGTTTAACCCTCTCTTAATATTATCTTAACAAGTTCATTCAGAAAATTCGTGACGTTCTTTTTTAGTTTTAGAACAATAAAACAATCTCTGATACAACAATAAAGCAATCCTAGTTTTTATAGAGTAATATACTAATTGGCAATATTCGACTAAGAAAACGTAATTATCACTTGGTTATTATGAGGTTGACGGAAAGGTTTGTTTGATTCTTATAAAAAAGAGTTCGCTCTTTCTGGGTAAAGAAACACAAGGTTTTTTATGAGTTCCGAGTCAAATATATCAGCAACTTAGAGAACAAGTAAACCAAGTAGTCCGGATATATAAGATTGGTGCTTACATACCACTCCGTAGTAGTCTGGATTACGAGCAAACTAAACCGAAATGATAATTACGATACATTACTTAGTCGAACCAAGTTCACAAACCATTTTGAAGGACTAAATCTCATAAATATTGTATGACAACGAAGTAAAAGGAGACCAAGATGAAGTATAGATACACAATATTTTACTACATAATAAACCTTTTTAGTTTAACGTTTAATATACTTTAAATAAAATTCTCGTACTTGTTTACCATAATCCCACTTCAATATTTTAATTTAAGTTGGAAGCCAAAATTACCAAACTGTTCCACCACATATCAAATTACAGAACAAAGTCTTTTTCTTCGCATTTCTTTTCTTATCAGCCTGCAATAAGATCACCAAATAATACATTCTCAACTCGTGTCACAAAAAAGATCAAGGCTATGTAACCGGAAAATCTTGGATCAAACTATATAGATGATGTTAGGTGTGAATCTAAACAAAAATGCAATGACTAAATATGTTCCCAAAGTAGTACAATGTAAGATCTAATGTTCAAAGTAACTTTTGCTATAAACATGATAGAATTCTCCAAACATACTTAATTTCCAAAACCCCTAATTCTAAAGCATATAACGCAACCCATTTACGTTTTACTCCAGTTGCACAGTACACTTTCTATTGTCTTTTTTCCCCCGCAATAATATTGATAAATAAAGGATAAAAATCGTCTAACATTAGTAAATAAAGTTTCATTCCAAGAAACGATACTGGACTATGATCCAGAATAAACCAGATTGAGATTTGCAGTGTGAAAGAGAAATTGAAATGGAATAAATAAGGCAGATATGGACAAATTTATAATTTTAGCAAAGTTAGTCGGCATATAATCCAAAGTCTAAATTCTCAGACTTGAATAAAACAAAAACAATAACAGCACAAATTATCAAAATTGTTCATAGGAACACGATTGGTAGACGATTCTTATAAGGAAAAGACATAATTGCCAACATTACAAACATCCTCAAGATGCCAACAATCGTTTCTCTCGAACTGCGAAATAGAATAAATTATGTCCATTTTGAAACAGATAAAAATTACATTGAATATGTTACGTGCTCCTTACCATCAACAAAACTATGTCACATGCTTGATAATCCCCTAAAGATATGAGGTTTTTGTTTTGCAACATTAGAAAGCTTTAATAAGTAAACCTTCTTCTATACCTAAGGATTCTGAAGTGTAGAAGATGAGGTTATAAAGTCCAAACATTTAAATAAAAATGCACTATTACTCTACCCTGAGAAAGTGCATTCAAAATTTAGAGCAGTACAAAATGATTAAGCCAATAGTAATTCATTGATAACTTGAATAATATCAAGTTCCGTTATCTTAAACCCGATCGGGCTAAGCGATTACAAAAATAAGTTGGAAGGCACTACATACTTGACGGAATGCTAGTTCTAGAAATAAAGATAAGACAAGCAATAATGATTAATGAAGTATTCATAAGGAGCATTCCTCCAACGGTGAATCATTGATTAGTATATAAAATCATACTTAATTTTCAAAAACCTGAATTCTCAAATCTTGTTTATCATTTAGTAAGTTAAGTAAAAATAAGCAGCATCACATATGTAATAATATCATGTAGTATCTGTACTAAACTTTAAAATAGATTTATGTTATGTATTTTTTCATAATTAAGTACCAATACTATGCATGCTTTCATCATTTTTTCCAAAAATAAAATAAAAATGTCTCCTTAAACTTGAAAGAGATGACAAAAAATGTAAAATAATTAACGGTTAATTCATTTTTACTGTACCAAACTATCCGTTGCTAACAATTTGCATACCAAACAAACCAAAATCGATTAATCAACAACCTGACGTCAAATTATCAAATACAAGTTAGTTTAAATTGATATATTACTTTTTTGTTCTTATTTTTGTCGTCAATTTACCCCAATTTACACACATTTAACCTATTACATCCACTCTTTCGCTGGACTGCTACTATAGGAAAATGACACTGTAGTTTCTTATCTCGGCACATAACACCACCTCAAAAATCATAGCAAGCAACTGACCCTCTTAAATACTATATTTTCTTATCTCGGCACATAACACCACCAAGTTATCTGCAATTTAAAAAATTATAACTAATTAAATTTGATTATCCAGATTAAAAAACTCAAGAAAATAATGAACACCGATTAAACCTTAATTATCAATATTGTTCAAATTCAATAACTCGGAAAAATAAATAGACTAGAAATCCTTACAAAACTTATTCAGTTTATAATAGATTGATAAGAAAAAAAAAACATAATTAACATTAATTCATTTATTATTTAATAAAAGTGGATCATTATCTAATTAAGGTTAATATAATCCCTTATTATTGATAAAAAAAAAATTTGATTTACCATATTTTGAAGGGTCTAACCCTTCGTGAACTTTCCGGTTCTCCTTAAATCTCAATTCTGCAGTTATCCAAATATTTTATTTTACTTGATAACTCCGAATAACCCTAATTTATTTAGCATAGAGATATTTGAGGATTTGTGAGTGAAATATAATTAGAGAGATATTTTTTATCCAAATTTGATCGTATACAAGGAGAGACAGAGAGAATGTAAAATAATCAGAATATGTTATTTTGTTAACAAACCAAAATACCCCTGAGCTGTTTGATAATTTAACGTCATGTTGTTGATTGATCGATTCTGTTTTATTTGATATGCAAATTGCTAAATTTTGTAATTGACTATGCAAATTGTTAACTGCTGATAGTTTGGTGTAAACATGAGTTAACCCAATAATTAATCATTAGTACAATGAGACGAACTGATACTTTAATTGGCAAACAACCAGGTGTTCTGAGTTTGATTTTTTACATTTCACAATAATTTTTGTTTATTTGACCTGTTCACTATTACTTAGTACTTACAAGTTACGAACTTGTTTGATTGCAGCTTTGGGTTTTACTTTTTAATTGAAAAGATGGACATCATTTTTTTTTTTATAAAACTTTGTTTTATGGTTTTGAATGCAATTAAAAATTGTGAGTTTCAAAACTCTATTATCTCATTAAGTGTGGTTCTTTATTGGAAAAAAGAGTTATAATATAAATATATAAAAGGATGCTTTCCAACCATTTTTTTAAATAAGCTTTTTATGAGAAATAAAATACATGACATATATACACATGCACACATTCACATATGCATACATATAGAAAGAGTACCGCACCACCAACGGTCCGACCGTGACTCGGTGCCATTTCCGCCGAGTCACATGTGATAGACGTTGTAGCTTGCGAACGAAATGTCTTTAGCAAGAAGCAGAGTTGGCGTGACAAATATCGTTTAAGGAAAACTGCTTGCAGTTAACTCGTCTCGGACTTTAGTTTATTTCGGTATCATTTACATTATTTTATGTTAAATCTTGTATTTGATATTTATATATTTGAGGAAACCATTTTCTGTTTATTTGTCCATTTTTTTTTCGTAAAAATTATTATGTTTATTTATAACGTATCCAACATTTTTATGATTATCTTGTAAGAAAATTGACTTTTTTTTTAACTTTTGAGCAAGTCTGAGGCGAAAACTAAAATTGCCTTTGTGAATGCAATGAACGAGTGAGGCGTGTGCCACAATCAATTAGTAGTCATCGTTAATCCTTAAAAGATGTATACATATTTTAATTTGTTAATCCTTCAAAGTGTATAGCTATTTTGTACGTATTTTTGTATATTGTAATTCATTAAGTTCTGCTTCTTTTTTGTTCCCAGGAACAATTGTTGTTAAAACAATCGTATTGTTGTGTGACATATTTATTAATCAGAGTGTATAAATATAAGAGGACCCTAACTTTCTTTATATACTAGAGGTTAGGGTTATACAAGATAGAATGTCCAACTTAGGCCCACTATGAGTAAGGCCCAATAGTCCAATAATATCTTACAACACTCCCCCTTTGTACGTCTTGAATTCTTCGTCTTCATGCAATCGATCTGAGTCGAGTTCATTCGCAGTGCTAAACACATAAAAACCTTAGGGCCGGAAAACCCAGTGTGGGACAAAACCGGTACCTAGGAGAAACTGTGTAGCCGAATGATATAGGCCGAAATATCATGTAAGTAACTAACCACAAAACAGTGTGTCTCATCAAAACCTTGACAGAGCAAACCCAATGGGAAAATCTCTGATCGAAGGAAAAAGAGTGCAACAGTGGTAGTAGTAGGGGATCAACCACAAAACAGGTGTCTCATCAAAACCTTGCTAGAGTAAACCCAGTGGGAAAAACCTCTAGTCGAATGACAAAAGAGTACACAGTGGTAAGAAGTATACAACCGGATACTCCCCCTAATTTCGGCAATCTTAAGTGAGATATGATGGGAACGTGTCTCGCTAAAAATCTTGCCAAGGAAAACCCAGTGGGAAAAAAAAACCTTGATCTAAGGACAAAACGAGTACACGAGCATTCGACTGGATGCTCCCCCTCACTTACACACGACAGGATGCGAAGATTTCGACTAAGTAGTAATTAGTGCAATAAGCATTCACCTGGATGCTCCCCCTCACTTGCACACGACTGGGTGCAAAGATTTCATATTACAAGAAAGAGTACGAGCATTCGACTGGATGACTCATTTACTTGCACACAACTGTATGCAAGAAAATATAACGTGGAATAAAACGAGAATTCGACAAGATGCTCTTAAACTTCATATGTGAAGATTTATTTCGGCAAGAAATATTAAATAGCATAATCTAGTCATGTCTCTCTTGATCGATAACAACAAGTTGTCCTCAAATAAGACAAGTGTTTTATCTGGATCGTGAGACAGAGTATACGTAATTCAAATATGGCTAATACGAGCTCGAAGCCATATACACTCTCTAGTCGTCTCATATAGCATGAGTAGATTAGAGTGATTCATTTGGAGTCATTCCAAGACCTCCAAGATCCTTATTTCTAATGGTAAATACATACCATGTTAGGAATATCCCTTATGCGAGTCTGATAAGTAACCGGCATCGGTATAATCGAAAAAGGGTTGCGTTAATTCGAGTACCGAAGGGGGTAGGTACACTCGATGACGCAAATGGGATAAACTAGCCCACTTCCAAAATTACCATAAGGTAAGGGAATGTGTCTTTAGTGCCATTTCGATGGCCGCGTGTTAGCGTGATGCTGTGTCGAGCTATACCATTCACAGCAGACGAGATGTTCGTCCTAGCACATTAGACCAAGTACAATGATGCGCTTATTGTACTTAGATATGAACATCATGGTTCAATATATCTTCATCGTCTCATCAGGGACAGACTGGGTCTATATCAATGTCTAGTGATTGAACGATCATGGGAGAATCTAACGACTTAACGTCATGATGACTAAAATGTCATAACACCTTCTGGGTGTAGTCTGAATCATGGACTTAGATTCAATCTTTACGGGACTCGATCATCAGGCCGAGTCACTACCGTGTCTTCCCAAGATCCTTCATCTCGAAGGCAAATCCAAAAATGGATCGCGTAATAAAACACGCAAGGGCATAGTACTTGTTCAAGTATCCTAAGCTAATCAAGTACTCACTTAGGCGGGTATACCACATCCGCTCGGATTATATTAATCCATATAGTGAACGTCTCATTAAATTGAGATCGTGTTCCGTGGTCAGCAACTACTTGATTCAAGCATTATGAAGTCACACAGGGACTTTCATCCACGTCTCTAGTCTAAATTCCCACAGAGATAAGATCGTGACCACAATCACATGCTGCATAATCAATTTTTCGGAAACTACTAAACTGATAAAGTAGAGGACCGTTATAACGTCCATTACGAGGAAATAAACTATCTCGTAATCAATTCCAAGGTGTGAGAGAAGCCTTGCGCTACTAGGCGAGCATTCTACAATCTCATTATTCTCATCACTTTTCCTTACAAATAACCAAATAAACGAACTCGTTTAACATTGGTGGTGTTGGAGCTACAGGTCCGAACACACTTTCGCTAAGGAGTCTACTTGGATTGCAAGTTTCCATTAGTCCAGTCTATTCTACGTTGACTTCAGGCAACGGTACATGGTTCTCTGTCATAATTTGCTCATATTATCAGTCGTCACCGAATATATGAACAAGTAATCAATGACAGTCTCGTTTCGCTTCAATATCGTCTAAGATATCATGATCGACAGATATTTCGTGATTCTTAGGATGAGGAGGAATCACACATCTCCTAGATCCTTTATAATCTCGTGCGACAAACGAGTTTCAGTTCACCACCTCTGGGGCTGAACGAATTAAGAACCAGTCAACTTCCTCATATCTTGGGAAGGACGATAGACTGACGGCCGACGGCAGCGTCCTTTGCTTGGCGGGTTCGGCCAAAGCAACATGTTATGATAGGAACACGGCGTCCGACAGGGACGTCTATCCTTGCAAGCATTTTGCATCAGATATAAATGATCTCGTGACATCTCATAAAGTCATTAAATGCATCTGGCATTTAGTTAGACTTGAGGGAGTCTATGCACTTACTTATCACTAAGTGCAGTTTTGGGGATCAAGCTAAGACTGAGTGGGTTATGCCACGTTATTTCACATCGTTCCTTATCAACGGTAACGTGCAAATCTCCTCCTAACGACGGGAAGAACAGTCTTAGCGATGTCACTTTCGCATATCATGCGGTAAAGAGATCGCTTGCCAAGGTTACTCTATCAAATGATAGGCAGGGGATTCATAATCGACTTATGTCCCATTCAGAGGTCCATATTTTGAACGCTATAGCGGCTCAATCAAAATATTAATTAAGCACTCCAAAAACGCGTTAATATGAGACTTCTGGCTCATAACCAGTAACCAGCTGGTACGCATATGGTGTTTGAGTGTATATGGGCCTCATGACGGACCAATGCAGCAAAATAGCATGACCCCACACGGAAATATAAATCTTGGTGCGCAAGACCAAGAAATGCGTGCAATCATTTGCAGTCGCATCATCAATCTTTCCGTGAGTACATTTGGGTCTGAACATAATCGACAAGATGTTCAATTTCAATTTCCAAACTCAAGTAATTCAAATCGAAATTTCGATTTTAACTCTTCGGAATTATCAAGTTGACTAGACTTTTCAGGATAATCCGGATCATGAGCCATCAACTTAATTATAGGGCTAAAAGTTTGGAAAGTGCTGCATTTATGTGGACAACATTAAAATGTGACCATATTGTCGATGCATCAACCATAACCATTTATATTTATGGTCCGTCTTATGGTTGGATAAGTCCACAATAAATCCTTCAATTCTTTACAAGAATTCTACGAGTTCATTTCGTGATCTTTACACATACTGGTCTTTCAAATTGAGCATTAGTGGCATGAATTTCGGATTAATCACGAAATATATTCTCAAAGAGAATCCAAATGCGATGCGATTATAAATCAAGCATCGTCTTTTGACCCGGGAATATCTCATTCGGTCAATGCCACAATATCAAAATGTTCTTATCAATCGACGACAGGCGAATGATAGTACAGACAATCATGTCTTAGCATCTAAATCATTTATCATTTCGACGACAGGCGAAATGATAAGGTAAATTTAAATGCTTTAAAGAATGTGGTAGCAACCACTTGAAAGACATTTCAACTCCTCTAAAATACGCTTTTGGTTGTATTGAATGGAGGCTATGTAAAGAAATTTCAATTCTTTTATGAGCTATTACCAGATAACACTGGTTTTCTCGAATATTTTATAACTCAACAAGGTACGGCAGGACCTACATGAGTATAAGACCTCATATTTGACAAATCAATTTGGTTTTACCAAAGATTTCGATTTTGGAACGACAAGTCCAGAATCATTGTCACTGAGTACTCTTTTAGGCAAATAGTTTGTGAAATTATGTGGTACACTATTACCCACTATTTCCAAAAAAAAAAATCAACTATCCCACAAGTATTGCCTAAAATTTCATAATTTAAAGTTTGGTCACATTTGTCAAAGGAATTTGCTCAAAACACTTTAAATTATTTCGAGAAATTTTGTAAACAGGCAAACCATAATCCAAAAGTATGGTCCAAATAGAAAATTAATAATCCAAATGTAAAACATAATCCAGATGAGCGAAAAAATAGCTCAATGATTTATCAAAATCAATAAAGAAAGGTCCCAAACTCATTTGAGCCACAAAACCGGGGGTCTTAAGAGTTTCCTTTCAATTAGCTTTAACCACATTAGCATCGGTTTTTGCATCTTTGTAATAGTTTTGAACTATTTAAGGAGTAACCGTGCATGACCTTTGTCTTTATAGCATAGAGTTGGCTCCTTGAGCATTATCTCTTGCTTTGTGACAATGGGCCATATTGTTCCTTTCAATTACTGTCTTGGAGCCACATGTTTTCGATTTTGACGATTGTCTAAAATCTCGCTTGGCTAGGCGATTAATCGGGATCGCGACAATTCGAGACAAATAACACTTGTCTCGGTTCTCGATTCGTGGAAAAAAAATATACACGAAGAGCATTAATATCAGGCAAACAATTCGTCATTGACCCAATAGGATTAAAACTACTCACCGGGGTAATTTTCTTATCCAATAACAGATGGACGATAAAGGAACATGGTGAATATAAATTCACGATACTGCTTATGGAATACAATTTTCAAGCTAGTATTTTTGGTGAAGGATTGCTCCAATAATGTCAATTTCAGACATTTGTTCACCATTGACGTCATCACGTCTCAAATGTGACGGCGGAATAAAATCAACGCCTTAACATTCATTCTGATGGTAACAACAAACTCGTATTTTACTCATCAAAGATGACATCCAAAAAAAATTGGGCATCATATTTTCACACATCAGGGTGACTAACATATGGTGACGGAATAACATCAACGTCTAAACAGTCATTTCGCAAGTATGTTTTGCGATTTTTCTCATCATAGATGGCATCCAACATGTGTTGGGAGTTCTGGATTATTTATCATATAAAACGACTGGTTTATATGTTTATGGTTTTCACAAGCATAAACTTTATTTCGAAACGACAGGTTCGGAAAATGGTTTTTCTTTTAATGTGAATATGTAACGACCCGGCCCTACGGACCGAAGCGCTACGCCCGTATCAACAATATTGTCCGCTTTGGCACAACTTCCCAGGGGGGTCACCCATCCTGGTACTATTCCAAGTTAAGCACGCTTAACTGTGGAGTTACGTCCTCGCTATTGTGCCGCACGGCTTTAAAAGGCCTTGTTGATAGGAAATGGATCTTTAAGCTCATATATCACAAGGGTACTCTCATATCTGGGCGATGTGGGACTGACGCACAACACCGCACCACAGAATTTCCTTCTTGGAAATCTGGGTCGTCACAATCACCCTCCCTTTAGGCACGACGTCCTCGTCGGGCACGTCGCCCTTTCGGGGCTCACACACTCGTGCTAGTCCCCACATTTCCGGCCAGATAGAGGCTCTGATACCATCTGTAACGGCCCGGCCCGACGGACCGAACCGTCATGCCCGTATATCAACAATATTGTCCGCTTTGGCACAACTTCCCAGGGGGGTCACCCATCCTGGTACTACTCCAAGTTAAGCACGCTTAACTGTGGAGTTCCGTCCTCGCTATTGTGCCGCGCGGCTTTAAAAGGCCTTGTTGATAGGAAATGGATCTTTAAGCTCATATACCACACGAGTACTCTCATATCTGGGCGATGTGAGACTGACGCACAACACCGCACCACAGAATTTCCAAGAATGTGGGGACTAGCACGAGTGTGTGAACTCCGAAAGGGCGACGTGCCCGACGAGGACGTCGTGCCTAAAGGGAGGGTGATTGTGACGACCCAGATTTCTAGGAAGGAAATTCTATGGTGCGGTGTTGTGCGTCAGTCCCACATCGCCCAGATATGAGAGTACCCCTGTGGTATATGAGGTTAAAGATCCATTTTCTATTAGCAAGGCATTTTAAAGCCGTGCGGCACAATAGCGATGACGGAACTCCACAGTTAAGCGTGCTTAACTTGGAGTAGTACCAGGATGGGTGACCCCCCTGGGAAGTTGTGCCAAAGCGGACAATATTGTTGATACGGGCGTAGCGCTTCGGTCCGTAGGGCCGGGTCGTTACAGAATAGGTTCTCATTGATCGAACGACGGGTCGATACAGAGACACAAATTCGGCGAAACATACATCACTATATAAACACACTCGGGGAAATTATTATTTAGTCAACCCCTTTCTGTAGCTCTAATTGAACACGACCAGGAAAGACGGTGAGGATGGAGGGCACGAATGCCACTTAAAACCCGACCTCATTAGGATATCGACTTCCGCCTATATCTTTCCTAGACATCGTATCCAAATAGGTGAGCCTATTTGGGGAAGGTTCATAATTTTTCCAACTTAAATATGAATATACATGATTTCGCAAATTTACATATCTTATACATAGCAACAGTAATAATATTACATGGCAATGATTATTAACATGGTAATTCATAAATTAATCCAATTACATGCAATGTTATTTACTAGCCAATTAATCAATTATCATGTATGTGGATATGTTTACATGAACCGAATATTATGGTAATACAAACACATACTGATCAGCATACAAGTGATATACTAGGGGGACCAGGAATGTAATTACAACAAACTATTTCAGCTTATTTACGTATGCAGTACATAAGTATCAGCGAGTTTACAAGCAGTCTCTAGCATTCAAAAATAAATAGTTATGCTACTACATGTTTTATAATATCAAGGCATTAGAGCAACTCTAGAACATAGGCAAGGCTATTTCAACTTTATATACAGCGAGGATATACTCAGTTTTTTTTTTAATATAAAAAAACCTATACATGCAGGTCTAATAAAGTTAGAATGTCAATTATATAGCTACTGTATCACTTACATCAACATATATACACGTACAGTTAACAAACATGTGTGTATTCCTTTAATACCATGCAATAGTAACAGCTTAGCGTGTACAATCATGTGAAACAAATCCACCTAATAATTGATAATAAGCAACTTGTATCTAAACATGCAGGGGTTATATCATGCAATTTATAAGTTTACAGTAGAAATTTTAATTCGTGCCATGATATATACATACCAATCATACAAGCATGTTTACATACGTCATTATATTCTAGAGTAGGGAGCATGCAATTCGTTACTTTAACAGTACAGAATAAAAATATTGATAATTATGTACCGTATTCCAGGTATTTTGGGGAAGATCGGCGGAAAAAAACTGCAAAGTTTTAGCCGTAAATTAATAACCCAATCTTCGAGCGTATAAACTCTAGTATTCGAACAAAATACCCAACCTTCTAGATTTTACTTCAATCTCCACGAACAAAATGCTGATAACGTGTTGTGTGACATATTAATTCGTTATAAATATATATAGAGATATGTATAGATATAGAGAGAGGGAACAATAGCTATTTATTAATCAGAGTGTATGAATACAAGAGATACTAGAGGTTAGAGTTATATATATATATATATATATATATATATATATATATATATATAATGTGTATTTTTATGTGTGTATATATCTCTCACCTATTTAAAAATACACATTATATATATATATATATATATATATATATA
Organism: Primula veris; assembly: GCA_963682055.1. Lineage (NCBI taxonomy): Eukaryota > Viridiplantae > Streptophyta > Magnoliopsida > Ericales > Primulaceae > Primula > Primula veris. The sequence goes on along the minus strand of OY821741.1, from coordinate 11,152,634 downwards.
TATATTTGATAAAATTCCAAGGCTTTCATTACATCTCTACCAAACTTGGTAAAATTGTAAAAGGCCTGGAAATTTGTCAACTACACACTCATTGTGTGTTCATTACTTTTCTACTAATTTTGAATAAGGAAAAAAAATAATACTAGTAGCCATGGAAGTATCTCTTGCAATTGTACGTAAAAAATTTTAAAATACTTTAATGCAAGTACCAATAACATATTAGGAAGATTTGTTTTCTCCATTTATTCTACAGATTCAGGTACTATTACTTGCCTGTAAGACTGTAATATATACCCTCCATCACAGTTCGTAATGACATTAGCAAGATATCCACACAAACCTAATTATTTTTCGGAGATTCTAATTCCTACAGTCTCACCGAAGTTGGCAATTAAGATTAAGGGATTTTTCTTTCCGGTGGATATGCCAGGAATCTCACTCATATCGAATTCTTCGGGTTTGATCTGGTTAGGGAGTTTCCAGTTAAAATGAAAAATAAGTTGAACCAAAACAAGCTCATTAATCGTACGAAGAGCAAATGATGAACCAGGACAGATCCTTCTTCCCACTCCAAATGGAATATAATCAAAGTTCGTCCGTTTATAATCTCACATGTTCTTCTCAAATCTCTCTGGTATAAATTTCTCAGCATCCTCCCAAACACCGGGATCTCTTCCAATCGCCCAAGTATTAAAAAGGACTTTAGCATTGACAGGTATGGTATATTCATCAATCACGCAAGCCTCGGCACATACTTTGGGCATCAATGTCTATTAGCTTGAAAGCTAAAAAACTTATACTCCGTATTATTTACAACTAAATCAATCTAGAGGCGTGAAAGCTAAAACAGCTTAAACACTTGTATCATGGAAACGACTGAAACTACAATAACAATGTCAGCATCTTGTTTGTACTTTTTGTTTCAGGTATTTGTTCCACCTTGTTTTTTAGAACTACTAGCTGCTTCTAAAACCAGAAAATTATTATCGTTAACTACGTCTAACAAAAATTGGATTATACAATTCAAGAAGAAGCACAATTTTGAAAAAAAATATCATTATACTGCTTTAATTAATGTATAATTCATTAGATAAATACAAAACAATAACCAATCGAAAGAAAGGAGAACCCCAGCTGACTTATTTAGTGATGGTTCGTCGTCTAAAAACAACAAATAAATACATTGGGAATTATATTAATTCGGCAAAAACAGATTAATGTGCCTGAGGTATATAAATATTGAGCTAGTTACAATAATTCGAGAAAATACATAATTCACAAGGATATCTATTTCAAAGAGATTTATTAACAGTAAAAACGTAATTTGTTGACGATAGATACAGGCGTATATAAATGCATGAAAGATCCGGGTGAATCCCCTAAAGTATATTACCACTAATTCAAAACCTAATCTTGTCGTATTGACGATACATAAGAACAGATACATACACAGAATAACAATATATTTTCGATCGGGTCGACAATTAGAAACCAATTTGAGAAACTTGCAAAAAAATAGCTGTGGAGGTGGTCATGGTGGTCATGGTGGTCGATGGTGAGAGACGAGAGAGAGGCAGTCAGGTGTTGTTTGGGTAAGAGAGAAACAGAGGCAGAGATACTTCAAATGTATTAATGTTTTATAGGAAACCGCAACTTAATTTAGTTTTTACCGGGTGAATGTGCGTTGATTAAAAGTTTGCTAGGGCGACCAGCCACAAATTCCCCCAAAATATCCTTGTAAAATTAGCTGTTAAGTCTAGTATACCATCATATTATATGTAATTATGCCACATTATCCGTCTCTAAACAGCTTGAGAGATTACTCTTCAATATCACAGCAGCTATCAAATTTAATCTCTATTCATATTACAATGAGGAGTTTTCCCAAATCTACCAAAAACAAATTTCTCCTTGATTTAAAAACAGAAATCATAGATTTCCAAAAACATGAACAGTATAATTCAAACATGCTGCATAGCATGTTCAGCAAAAAGATCGCCAAAGAAAGGGTCGGAAGATGCTTCCCTTGCAGATTTATAGGTATTAAGACGCTTTTTCAGCGAACGCAAATCCCTTTCGTCTCTTAATGTTCGATCCTGCAATAAAATATTAGGACGAATGTATCTATTCTCAGTCTCTTACGATTACTAAACTATCGCTATTAATCCCAATAACAAAAAAAAACTTAGTGGCGCTTATGCACTCGAGCAGAGAAGTCAAGCTCATAGAAAAATTCTTCAAAAAATTCCATACCGTTTGACAAATTTTAAAATTCAAATCCTCCAGTGTAGTAGTACTATAGTACCCCTAAATTCTCTAATAATTTGTAATGCATATATCTAACAAGAGCATGAAATAGGCGGCACCTGCATATAAATAAACCTAGAAATGCAGCCAAAAACAAAACCAGGTGGCAAATAACTTTCATGATTACAAGTCGTTATATAAGTTTCATTGGTACCGAAACAATGGTTGTTTTTGCTTCTAAATTTATTATGGCCTATGGGCGTCATAATTTAACACCATTCTTTTACAGACTCGCTTCGATGCGAAAAAACTTGATCTAAAGCTCGATAAGAACTCGACTAAGCTTAAAAAAAATCATAAAAACTCTATTTCTTACGCTTTTAGCATAGCTCTCGTAAAAAATGCTTCGGCTAACTTAGCCCTCTATAAAACACTGCTAATTAGTAATTACTCTATACTTGATGTTTGTCACTGCTGTAACATTGTATGCAGACATAACACTCCTATGGTATAAATATGGAAATGACTTACATAAGATTTCTTCACGAGCAAAATGTCAACTAAATACTGCAACCACAGTAAGTTTGTCTTGGGGAAACTGCATCACAGCAATAATATTTCTTTAACAGTCAAAAAAGAAGAAGATGTGGAGATAAGATCTATTGCAGCACAAACAAAATAAATTCCAGCAGGTTCAGGATACCAAATTATTATTTTAAAATCAGCATCAATTATAGGATAACGAAAAAAATAACCATAGGTGACAAAGTAAAATAACAATAATAAGATATGTCACCTGTGGTTATTTTAACAAGATAGAAACTATGTCAATTCCCAATCTTTGTAATTGATTAAGATGTGAATTCTAAAACCTGTTAACAGCAATCTTACCTTCCTTCCCAACATTCTTCTGTAACTTCTTTCATTCTTCGATATGTCTCCGACTACAATGTATATCAAGGTTCAGTGAACTTAATACTCGGCCATTAGACACCGTTAATATATTAACAATTTCTTCTTACTTGTTTATCTCTCTTTGGACCCTCGAACAGCTCCGGATCTGATGAGAGGTCAAGAAAAAGAACATCTTCACCTGGAAATGTATCAGTTGAAATCAGCAAGAAAGAATACTAAACTAATAATATAGTAACAAGGTGAAAACTAAGTTTGCTCAAACCAGTATTGATGCGTGATAGAGTAAAATCAATTATTGATACAGATAATCCAAATGTCTTGATAAAAATATTCTGTCCATCAAGAATGAAATGCAGAGTAGCAGACTCTTTTCTACTTAGCAAAATATTCCCCCTACAGAAAGAAATGGGGATCAGGAAACAAATCGCCAGAAGAACATTAAAACAGTGGATATGACAGTGGATATGATGGTAAACAAACCAGTGAAGATCCCTATGTTCAAATTCATATGCCACTTCTGCCACAGCCAAAGCAAGAGTAACCTACAGAATGCATAAAAGACAAGGAACTCAACATTGATAGAAAAGATATTGTTTATTATGCAACAAAAGGCAATATATATACCAAAAATAGAAGTTGTCCATTAACACACCTGAACCAATAAGCTACGGGCTTCATTAAAGTTCAAAAGCACAAAACTCTCAAGGTCCTGGCCACCATGTTCTTGAACAAAGACAATGTAGCACTGAAGCCAATCAAATCAGATACGCCAAAAAAGAGAAAAAGGAAAAAAAATAGTGTGATGCAAGGCTGGACCTATGAGTAGTTATTTCAACATTCTATATTACAAAAGTTTATGAGGGAATTTTCTGTCATTTACTCTTAAACAATAAAGTGAACTGTCAATTTTAATTCATATTTGCTAGGTGACGGATTTTCAGGTATTTAAGTTGGGTTACAGACAAAGTAAATGGATTGCAAAACTGGTAAATGAGCAACCTGTTTCTCAGGGAAATCTTTGGGATGATCATTTTCTGAGATGTGTTCTCCGTCCCACTTTTCCCAAGCTAATACTATAGCATCGTCATAAGGACCTTGGCATACACGTAATCTGCAGATGGCAGAAATGGAAGATCATTATGCAATATATTTTTAATATAGATCCTTTGTTCTTCATTTTTTGTTTGTTCACTGTGAGGCTTAACGAAAACCTATTATAAATAATACACAAACTTAATTCACCAAAAATAGAAAGCCCATAAAGTTCTAAAGGCTGATAGGATTCCACTTCGACAGAAACAAAAGGGGCATCGAAATATTTGTCAATTACCAACAGGAGAAAAGATAAAGGCTAATTTATTTGCTATTCACAAAAATTGTTTCTTTTCCAGAAGCTAAAAACATATTTGGCTAATTAATTAGTAATATAAAGTATATTTGGCAGGTTTACGTTTAGTTCTTAGAGGAATATTGTAGAAGCAAAGTACTATAGCTGACTCATGAAGGATTTTTTTTTAGAAGATTAAAATATATTGTAAAGAAAAGTGAACATACAAAGATGGACCTCATGTTGTAACTTACTCTTTAGTCTCTATAAAAGTTGAGCAGAAGTTCGAAACATGACCATCTTTTCTTCTCAAAAGATTCAGAGTAGATGAAAGTACAGCCTCCACAAGCAATTCATCCGCTTGCTGTACCAAAAACGAAAAGGATTCTGGTTCAGCAATTTATCAGGGTCATATACGAATACAAAAACCTTTTAGTTTCAACCAATCAAGAAACACGTAAGGGTCTCCTTAAGTGGTTTCTTTATCACCATACACTCCATAGTTTTGAATAATACCTACAACGACATGACATGACTAAAATATCTGACAGGATGTAGTCATCAGAAGCATGCATAATTCAAACCAACTAGTGTGCTTAAGAAGGGCATGTGCACCCCCTAATTTTACAAAAATCATTACAATGCTCCTATCATTTGAAATTTTAGAGATGACTTTACTACAAACTCCAACCAGAAACCTAATGATGCTTGAAAACTGTCCATTACCTTTTGCACCTCACCATTCACTTTCATTTCTCCACCGAAAGGAACAATTTTGCAAACATTTTCGCCAGCCTTAAATGCTTCTCCAAAAGTACCTTCACCAACCTTGACGATACTATTTGGGTCACTGTTAAAAAATAATTTCATATCCCATCAATAACAAAGACATGATCACATTCTGATTTCTTTACCATGGAAATCCACATGAAGTGGATTACAAGGCAAAAGCAGAATAATAGATGGTCTGCGAACAGAACATAAAACAGGATATACAGCAAAAAGAAACAAAAATAAGAGGGTTTATGCAGGGAAGGAGAACAAACCAATACTTGGAGAAAATATCAATCAACTTCAGTGGAGATGATTGTCCACAAACCTCCAATAGAGGTGAAAGTGGGTTCCAGCTAAATTCGCCTTGTGAAACATGTCCTTCTCCCAGAGAGAGTTTCCCAATGCCAACCTCGACATCTTCCGCACTCTTATCTTCCTCCCTAGATTCCTTTTCAAGTCTGTCTTCATCTATAGGATCTAATTTTGACTCGTTTTGAACTTCTGGTGTTTCTAAAAGACTCATATTTAAATATTCATGACCATCTATATTAGTGGATTCTCCATGTTGTGCAGTGGGTGTTTCCAATATCTTTGACAACGACCCGAACAGCCCACCAGAGCGGTTACGTTTCTTAGCAATCAACCATTTTCGTAGAACACTAGACATATATGGCAACTGGATATTAGTATCTGAAACCCTCGTGACCCATGTACCAGATTTTTTTGGGGTTGGGCTTTCTTCAAGCAGTTCAAAGGAATCAACCTCTTCAAAATATGCTTGTTCTGTCTCGAAATTAGGAGGTTGATAACTTCTTCCCTGTATAACAAACAAGGTCATTTGGAATAAATGTCAAACCATATCGACATGTACCTTTAGGCTTCATACCATTCTGAAAAGGAAAATAAAACATCAGAAAAAGGATCATATAGAGGAATTAGGTCATACTTTAGGAATAGGTGGTTTTCCTGCTCTTTTCGCCTTTTTCTGTTGATTTGGACGATCGACACATGCCCCAACAGCGATACTAATTCTCCCTCTGTCAACAACAAAATAGATAACAAATGGTAAATTATGTGAAAGACGTCATGTAGCAGTGTGTGTGTGTGTGTGTGTGTATGCATCAAAAACATCCATATGCCTGAAAATGGTCCCTAAGTGAAATATGTGCGACACTACCTATGATCTGTTCTAAAATTTAAAAAACATTAATTAGCCTGATCATCGATCATTGTTGCATTTCAAAGACAAACAAACAAACTGAAGAGAAAAATGAGAACAATCTTTAAAAATCAACAAAACTAATGGTATGAGAAAACATTAAAAGAAAAAAAAAACCTGGTGGAAAGGGAACGGTTCCAACTGATTCGCTTAACTGGGACCAAAGTCGGCCTACTCTCATTACTGGAACTTGAAACTCTTCTGAAATGTTAAAAAAAAACAGTAGTAGGAAATAATCTAAAGGGAAAGCACCTAGAACAAGATTAGACATATACATAAGCTGGCACATACATCGAGTCATTGTTTAGGGTTTTCTCAGTTCGCCTGTAGACCACAGCAATATCGCCCCTCTGATGTTGACGATTCTCAGCAGCTATGAGTTCTGCCCAGAGATCAGTAGCTTCTGCCCCTGCGATTAACAACAAACAGATACATAATACATATTTACGTATAAGATATGCCCTGTAAAATAAATATTGGTAAAATAAGGGTTTGTGTAGGATTACCTGTGGTCGTATTCATAGTGAAATTAGCTAACTGCCATCCTAATTAAGGAGATGTCTTGTCAGTCGTCCAATAATGCTATGTTCACATATCTGTAACCAGATACACAACACTTTTTTAAAAAAGAATAGTTTGAGAGGCGATAAAATCTGATTCCAAAAAAATACCAAAGATGAACGATGTGCAACTCAAATTTTGTACTCGAGTAGTGGTTTCGCTTCGAAGAAAAATAAAATTATCACACAAAACTTGTACAGAATATTAATAATTTCCTAGGCAGTAACTCGAACTATATTAGAACGCAAAAAATCTAAATTTATGATCAGGGTTGCTTTTCTTGCTGAGCAGATTTCTCAAGGTTATATGTTCATTGTTAAACTCTTGCCTTGTTCTCAGGCATTGTAGTAACCTCAATTGCAAACTAATGGTAATAAGAAACAAGTCTATAACTAGAATTGAAAAGGATAACCAAACCAAATAAAGAGACTTAAACGTAGTATTTCAACTTGTTAAAAATGAAATACAAGAAGCCAATTCGAGATGGTAAATCTCCGAAACAAATCTCTTTCGAGAAAGTTATAACAACACAATTTTTCTACCCCTTTATTCCCCTTACTGCAGACCTATTTATAGATAAACTACTAAACTACATAAAGCGGGAAAAGATCATTCCAAAAATTATACTAAAACTGCCAAACAATATAACTATTCCCACCAAATACTTATAACTGCAAGATTATTGCTCGACTAATTGCTCCAAATTGGTTCTCTGTTACAGGGATCCACCAAATACTTAAATTTCCTTTAAAAAGTATTTAAAATACATTCATTGCAACCTCCACTGGTGAAAAAAAATATGATTTTTGAATTCCATTAGATTAGAAACTGATTAACCGATATACGTAAAATTGGTAATGTAAAAATAGATATGGACATGGACAATGTCTAGTTTGTAATTATCGTCCAAAAATATTATATATACTAGCAATCGTGGCCCACGCGTTTGCGTGTGCGACGCGTAATGTGAAAAAATTAAGATCTTAAGGTGATGTAGGTTTATGGTGGGGGGTAATGAGGGTGAGATATGGGTATTTTGTTTTTGTTTTTGTTTTTGAAGTAAGAGCTCGGGTAATTAACAAAAATTGTAGAAGTCTTTTTTGTAAAAAAGCGATCTTTACAAATTTAATAAAATCACATTTAAGTAGATAAAACAAACAACAATTCAACTCTATAATTGTGTTCATATACTGTTCTGTCTCTTACACATTTATCTAATAATCCTTCCAAAATATTTGTTTGGCAGTATAAAAAAAAGTATACTTAAAATTCATTATAAGTATACTTATTTTTTACACTATTATTCGCCGCTTTTCACCACTCCTGATACAAATAATATACTTTTTTCCACTTATACCAAACACACTTATAAGTATACTTTTCCACATTCGTTACAAAGGTATACTTTTTATATTTATTAGATATTGCCAAACAAATTAAGTTCAATAAATTCTTGCTAACAATATTATATTTATTAGTAAGTGTAACATATGAAATTGATTATTATAACAATATATATATATATATATATATATATATATATATCACATGAAAATAAATTCTGAAATCGTAATAAAGATATATAGATGTACCTTTAAAATTCGAGCATTGTTTCCGTCTATTAATTTCTGTAACAAACATAACAATTATTTGATCATGTTTTCAATATAAATAAAATTAAATAAGAAAAAAGGAAAATGAATATAAATATAAATAGAACTTTGTTCAAGTCTCCACTCTCACCCTTTCTCTCTCTCTCTCTCTCCCGCTGTATCTATAAAATTTTGAATTAATTTAAATCTAGTTATTTTTGGATTTTTATTTTAATATGCAAGTAACCCCCTTGAACTATGGGGGTCGTTTGCAAATAACCTCCATAAACAAACTTTTGATACACTCATCAAAAAAAAAAAAAAGTTGGATTGCAGAGAGAAATAGCGACAAATTTTGTTTTTGGACGCCGTAATCGGAGATGGTATGGCGACGAATTTAAGTTTTATTGATAGATTTGTCTTTTAGCGACAGATTTATAACGGATTTGTCCGTCTTTGATTGGGCTTTTTTTTGTAGTGATTCTCTTGCAATTAACCTCATAAACTATCAAACTTTTGCACTAAAACGCCAAGCTTATCTTTAAATATGACAAATCTTCTGGTTCATTTTACAAAAACTATTTGTTTGATTTATGTAATTTATCAATGCACATGAGTTGAAAAAGCAATTATAGTGAAAACGCCATCAGAAGAGGCTTCATAAAAAAAAACAAAAAAAAACATGAATATCGAAAAATAATATATTATAATAAATGATAAACCGACCAAAGCAGGTCATCGAGTCTAAACTTATTTCATTTTAAAGATGAACTTGGGGTTAATTGTAAAATTTTGATAGTTTATGGGATTAATTGTAAAAATTTGATAGTCTATGAGGGTTAATTAAAAGAATTGATAGTTAGACTTTCTTGGTCTAACTAGCTCTAAAAAAAAAAAACATATACATCAATAAAGCCACGTACAGTCAGGTATCGAAATATTCAGCGTTTAAAAATTTGACTATAGAGAAAAAGAAAGTAGAAATCAAGGTAAAAAAAAACAAAAACAAATTAAGGTACAAACCGGAAAAATATGAAGAAACGAATGTATAAAAAGGTAATATATAAACCTAAGTACAAAAAATAAAAAGATGAATAAACGAAAATACAAATAAAAAAAACATAGTACTCATGTTATTACACTAACAGGTTATAATTTTGATATATTTATCACACAAGAAATGAAGGTCCAAATAATTATTGCAATAACAAACTTATATTATATTAAATGTTCAAGTTTATAATTTATTACCCAATTTCATTACAATCACTTTGCATATAAACCCACAAAAGTTCATTTACAAATTTATTTGCACTCACCCCTATATATTATTAACTTATTATAATTATGTTTTTAGTTTATTTTTTTCAAAGAGGTGTGACACCAAGATGGTAAGTTAGTATCATAGTATCTTTTATGACTTCCTCTATTTCAAAATCTTTGTCCAAACTACGAATAAATTTGACCGATAAAAAACTCATGTAAATTGTGAAAACTGAAATTTTCAAAAGTTAATCATTAAGTTTAAATGTTAAACTATTTGATTAATTTTAAAAAAAATTATTTCGACAATTTAGGTGAGTGATTTTTATTGATCAAAGTTTCACGTAATTTCGTAAACAAACTATTTGGAACGGAGCTAGTATTACTTTCAATTGTTTGTTAGTAGTATTTTTTTTTAGGTAGTACTATGACTATATATCAAATAAAAAATCATAGTATGTTAGTGTAGTAATAATATATAATTTTGAAAGGGGTAACCAAAAAAAATATATAAGAGGTTACCGAAATACTTTATATATAGATTATTTTTTTTAAAATACTAAAATAAATTATTTTTGAAATTGTGGGATTGGCGTAACGAGGTACGCCCATGCATACAATGTTATGTCGAAACTTTATATACCCAGAAAGTATTGATTAGCATGTTATTTATATCGTCTACATTATCGTTTGTTGCCTTGTTGGATTTAACATAGTTTTGTAAGTCATATGTCTAGGATCAGTAGCGTATTGTTGTAAATCAATCGATAGGGGCGGAATCAGAATCAAATATGTGCGGTTGACAAAATTAATAAAAACGTATAATATTTTTTCAAAGTATAAAGACAGAAAATGTGGATTTTTGTATATTTTTTACCATCTTTTATTCATTTTTTTTACCTTGGTTTCTTAATTAAAATGTATTTGATTTATATTTTTTTTCAAACTAAAAAAAACCCATAACAGTAATGTCATGTGCAGTCATGTGTCGAAAGTTTCAGCATTTCAAAATTGACTAAAAAATAAATAAAATAGAAAGCCAAAAGATACAAAATTTAAATTTAAAAAATAAAGTTATAACGAGTAAAAAAAAACAACGCATAGATATATACGAACAATTAAATATCTATTACACAATTTCAGCATATTCACTTAATTCTTTTATAAATTTTATCTGCACTCACCACTACTCTAATTGTTATTTTTGTTTAATTTTTTTTTAAGATGTGTGTTACGTGTCAACATGATAATTTGGTGTAAAATATATTTTATAATCACGCATATATTAATTTTTTAAGTATTACTTATATATTATCAGCACATACAAAGTTATAATATGTTATTGCACTAACAATATATAATTTTGGGAGGAGTTGCCAGGAAAAATATTTAATAACTTGTTAGAATACCGTATATATAAATTATTATGAAAAATATTAATAAAAAAAAAATATTTTTCAAAATTATGGACCCAATTATTAGGGAACACGTGTTCTGCTAGATGTTTAATCGAATCCTTATCATATGAACAATGAATAATCATAACAATTTGAAATTGTAATTTTGTTGTTATATGTACGTTGTTTCACTCCTTTGCCAATTCATATTTAACAAATTTGTGAATGGAGTGTCGTATTTAGGGTGCGTATTTTCCATTAAACTAATCTTTTCAAGCGTCCAATACCGATTTTATTAGGTGTACATATGTTGATTTCCCATGTTCATCGGAAAAAAATACGTTTAATGTATTATACTATAAATGGTTAACGATTTAGGTAGTGAAATATCACTTTTAATAATTAAGGTACCGAATTACGAAACTTCGTCTAATTAAGGACTAATAACATAAATCGACGAAATTGCAGTCGATATATCTCACATTTTAACATCTATTTTTTTTTACGGATGTTGACATAATTACATTCAACAAGTGATAGGCAAGAGAACGTGAGTGTCATTTCATCATTTTGTTTAACGATATGTCCTCAATTGTGACAAATTTAGTATATTAGTACCTCAATTGTTAAAATTGATAGTACAGTACCCAAATCGTTAAACACTGCTGGTACAATACACTAAACATATTTTTTTTCCTCTTTGAGACACCACATGAATAACTTGACAGATTAAGAAAGGCTTAGACAGGTTAATATTTTCATTAATGTTAATTTCATGTCTTTCAATTTCTTGGGCGTTAATTTATTGGTAACTACTAGCCTACTAGTTTATTGGTAACTATTAGCCTACTATTATCACTGTTTTAAAAATCACGTTTGTAGTAAAAAATCCGATTCAAATCTTAAGAAAGGCTTAGCCAGCTTACGGTTTTTATGCATTTTGCATATCTCATTGCAAAATCGTTTTAGCTAAGATTAGGCTTTTTAAAACATTGACTATTGTACGGCCATATATCTTATGAATTACAAATTTCAAAATAAAATGTGTCCAGGTTAGAGCATTGCCTATGGTCATTAAAGTTGGTCATGGGTAAATTGTGAAATATAGGCGATTTATGATGACTAGTAAGAGTTTTCCATAACTAATTGAATTTATTTAAGAAATATATTTAGTTCAGGGGGATTATTTGCAGTTTACCCTTTTTACATATGATTGGCGAATCTCTGTATATAATATGAGTAATAGTGCACATAATAGTAAATAAATATAGTTATATATAAATATATTTATAGTAAAAAAAGACATAGTCATGTATAAAATAATATTTGGGTGTTAAAAGTGGATAAATAATTTTATTAGCTTAACGCTAAATCTAGGCCACCTTGACTTATTATAACAGAATATAAGTATATTATATATATATATATATGTATGAATCTATGGACAACACCCCATTATGGAACGAAGGAAAAGGGTTAGTATTTAAATTATCAATTGTTAATTCTAATGCTTTCGTTTTTTTTCATTTATTTATAAATTTTAGCATACATACATATATACACTCGTTTCTACAATGAGGGAAAAGGGTATATTTATATTTTTTATTATCAACCTTTTATTGTTGGGCTTGCTAGATTTCTGATGCTTTTTTTGTGTGTTTATTAAAATGTTCATTTTTTGAGATAATTATTGTCACCGGCGGAACTGCAATGGGGTAAGGGGGTCAGCTATCCCCTCACTTTTATATAAAACTTACCAAAATACCTGTGGGTGTTAACTTAATTATAAAATTAACATTTCATTTAAATAGAAAGTTTGTATTATACCTGTTCAAAATTCTATCTATATATAAAGTGAACACGGACAAACCCCAAACTCAATCACCACAAGTTAAGTTGCAGCCACGGTTGTTTTTTCCCTCTTTCTTAGTATTTCTTTTTTATCCTAACTGTTTAATAGTTTGCAAAACTAATAATATACCGTACTTTATTGATTCTAACCTTGTTTGCCTCACAATTGTTAATTACTTAAAAAAGTTAGGGTGATTTTTAATAGATTTTTATTAGAAAAAGCTAGTTACTATATAAATTTGGGAAAATTTTAGTTAGTTCTTTATTAAGATAAATTTTTAATGGAACATGTATAAATCAATTGTGCCTTTTAAATTAGTTAGTTGTTTAGTATGTTGTTTACAGAATGTCTAGCTTGTTATTTACACGTATAAATTAAGTTGGTTAAACTTACTGTTTGGTTTATTTTAGTTTATTTCGAATAAAATTGCTGTTTCACTTTGTAACTTACTTAACTAGTTAACTTCATTGGTTTTTTTCTTGTTTATATGATTTAGTAGTTTATACTGAAAATGATATATTTGAAAGTTTGTCGAATGATGTTATGGGTGACCGTATGGATCGATATGGGTGACCGTATGAATCGACTGTAAATTAAGTAACAATGTTTGATCTTTTGCAGTTTCGTTTTTTTTTATTTTAACTTTTTTTTTTATTTTGTCAATATTTTGACCCCACTGGTTTAAAGCTCCGGCTCCGCCACCGATTATTGTATTCATCTTGCCACATCGGAAAAAAAGGTGTAATAAGTTTTGTAACTTAGTATTCAAAAAACGAAAACTTATTAGCTAAAGCGTTTTTGCAAGGGATACGCTAAAACCGTATAAAACGTAAGCTTTTAGCGGCAAAAACGTGAGCTTTGTATGTTTTTATTAAGCTCTGAATCGAGCTTTTTAAAATAGTGGTACTATGCAGAAGGGTAATTACTTGATAATTAATCCTGATATAATTTTGTTTCTATAAAAAATATGTGTAAGTTTTTTTTTGAAACTTGTGATCAAGTTTTACGTTTTCTCTTTACTCTTCTTGCCTTTGCTAATTCTTGGTTAGTTTAAACTACAAAGTTCAAGTCGAATTATATACTCGAATTAAACTTGTTGAAGTTTGCTTCTTTAACTTGGCAAAATCATGAAGTATTATGGGTTTTAACTGCATTTTTCAAGCAATTTTATTTAAAACTATGAAAAATAACTTGGGTTCATCAAACTTTAACATCTAGCTTTTTCCATTCTAGAGAAAAATTGCTCAGATTTCAAAAAGAAAATATAATGAGCTTTGAAGATTCTAAATATATTTATCTGTATATCTATTGTTTGATTCCTTAGTTTAAATTATTGACTGATATACTTTCTTTTCCATATTGTTTGATTTTGGTTTTGTCAAGCATGATGGACTCGACTCCAGCAAATAGCGGACTATCCACTCCAACAACTAATGGTTCCGTAGAAACTGAGGTTAGAATTTTTCTTCTTCTTAGTTTTCCTTACATCTGTTATGTAACTGTTAGCAATTAGTAGAAAACTAAAGATCAAGAACTTGAATTGACAGTCCCTCAAACCAAGATATAGCACTGATATGAAGCTCAAGCTGCTTTACACCATTTTTAGGCGAACTCAAATGAGCGAACTACTTACTGCTATAACTGGGAAGTAGTTTATACTCATATTTAAGAATGTCGGGGATTTTAATCCCCACTTAGCGTAACTGAATCTTTTAATCAAACAAAAGAAATAATACTAAGTTCTGGTTTTCTTTTTATCGCTTATTTCAGCTGCTTTCGTTTCATTTTGTGGAGCATGTTTTAGAGAAATCAATCCCCATATACTGCAATATGATCTGTTAACTAAACAAAAGTAGAAATCAAAGGTTCTGATTCGTTTTTGTTGCTTATTTTTATTGGTTTCATCTCATTTTGTGGAGCATGTTTTATAGGACCTTAGTTTTGATAAAGTGCATTAAATCACACTAGCAGTTGAGGGAACCTTTGCATCAATCTAGTGCAAACTTCTATAATTGTTTAGTCACGTACTCTCATGTTGTTTCTGGAATTGTTTAACTAAGTTTGCATGAATATACACGCATATACCGTTCTCCTAGAGAAACTTTTTTTCTTTGTTTGGTGAATGAAAAAAGCTAATTCCAGCAGGTTATATGAAAACATAAAGTAGTTTTTTTAAAGCCAAAATAACTATTCCAGAATGCCACATATTTCTGTAAAAAGTACTTGAGAGGACTTCAGCAGAAAGTTGCCTCCAAACCGTAAGCGCAAGTTATGTTCAAAATTGTAATCTACCAAATTTTCATTGTGGAGAAAAATAATACCTCAAGAATTTTGTTTACCCTAGCATTCTTTTAGATAAGCACAAACTATATTATGTATGAACTTACAGTTAAGTACGAGCTTCATTTATTTACTACAAATTGTTTTCGTAAATCAGAGAAGGAGCCAGGATCCCATTAATCAGCCCAAAGAAAGAGGCTGTATTAAAGCTGCAGTGCGTAAAGAAGCAAAGCTGCAGTTTAAACTAGCAGGACCTCTGATAGCAGTTAGCCTGTTGCAGTACTGTTTGCAGGTGATCTCGGTCATGTTTGTGGGCCACCTCGGAAAACTTCCACTTGCTGGTGCTTCGTTGGCCACTTCTTTTGCTGCTGTTTCAGGTTTTAGTGTGCTGGTAAGTAATTATTGTACTTATAAAAAAAAAGAATATTTTATGTTTTACTTCGAGCCGCAGCCTAGTAAAATATTTGCTTAAATGTTTTACTTATTGTTCGGCATATAGTGTAGACAGCAGCACTTGCTTTGAAATGGTAACGATGTACTAAACTTCCACCAACTATATTTTTGAGTAGTTCTAAAAACGTTGGTACTGAAGCTGTCTTCACCTGAAATTTAACGAATTTCGTAGTTGCAATTTTCAATTAAAAGAACTACTTTCATCATATATTTCTTAAGTGGTATGAACAAAATTAGTAGGCATCATTTTCCCATGTATTTGTATATTAATTTTACCAATGTGTTTTAATTATCCCTCATCCATTCTTTTATTTTTTCGTGGTAGTTGGGTATGAGCACCGCGTTGGAGACTCTTTGTGGGCAAGCCTATGGAGCAAACCAATTCCGTATGCTAGGCATTCACACACAACGCGCAATAATCGTGCTTCTAGCCCTTTGTATTCCTCTAGGGGTTATGTGGTTCTTTACAAGCAACATTCTCATGCTCCTAGGCCAAAACCATGAAATAGCCATGGTAGCTGGAAAATTCACTAGACCTATGATCCCTAGCCTTTTCGCTTATGCGATTCTTCAATGCTTAACCAGATTTCTCCAGACACAAAATCATGTCATTTCCATGATGATAACAGCTGGTTTTACAGCTGCGTTGCACGTGCTCGTGTGTTGGAGTTTTGTTTTTAAATTTGGGTTTGGAATGGAAGGAGCTGCTTGGGCAAACACTTTTTCGAATTGGCTCAATGCAATTTTGTTGGGAGTTTATGTGAAATTCTCTCCGAAGTTTGCTGAAACATGGACTGGTTTATCCACGGATGCATTCAAAGAAATTATACCATTCTTGAAGCTTGCTGTTCCCTCAGCATGCATGATTTGGTAAGTTGAACACTATATGTATGTTGGTCAGAATATAGACGCTTTGTATATACCTACTTGGAATTATCCCTCCCCCCTCTCTGGTACTGCTTAGTTGAGAACGTATGTAAAGGATAATTGCAGAAGTTGTTATTTTGTTTTTCTCCCCATGTTTAGTCATAAAAAGATTAAACTTTTACATTTGAATATTCATTCACATCTGAAATTTGTAGGTATACTTTATTTTACCTTTTTTGGGGCAATATTTGATACTTAACATGTGCAGTTTGGAGTATTGGTCCTTTGAGCTTGTTGTTATTTTATCTGGTCTTCTTCCGAATCCACAGCTAGAGACATCGGTATTGTCCATAAGGTATGTGTTTTTATTACATGTAAAATATAACCACAGGTCCGCATTCACTTTGGATTTATAATGAATTATTATGCATACTGATTTATTGTTTACATTCACAGCCTTAACACGTGTTGGATGGTCTACCAGATCTCAGTGGGCCTTGGTGGTGCTATAAGGTCAGGGTTTTCCACCAATTTTTTTCTAAAGAAAGCTTAATACGTAATACCATAGAGGTTTATATATCTGATGGTTGTTTTTGTATTAAATACAGCACGAGGGTTGCAAATGAGTTGGGAGCTGGGAGCGCCAAAGGTGCACGTTTAGCTGTGAGGTTTATGTGCACTGTTGCTCTTGTAGAGGGTCTTATCGTGTTTGCAGTAACGATATTGGTTAGGAATGTTTGGGGAAAGCTTTACAGCAATGAAAAGGAAGTTATCGCTTATGTGGCAAGGATGATGCCTCTGCTTGCCTTATCCGACTTTTTAGATGGATTCCAATGCGTGCTATCAGGTTTTCGCTAACCTTTTTGGCTTAACATTGCTTTTGATTTTATGTTTATTCCCAATTATTTCACCATTATGGCAACTTTTAACAAACTTTCTATTATAGTACATCTTACTCTTAGCTACATTCAGAAAACAAGAGCTAGATAAATTAAAGTAGAAGCAATACCAAAACCAGTTCTTGGAAGGAAAATTGTCTTGTTTAATACTATTGGTTGTTTGTCCTTGTCGACTAGTTTCTTACAATTTTTATCTTTGATTCTTTTAGGAGCTGCTAGAGGATGTGGATGGCAAAAGATGTGCGCGTGTATTAACCTTTTCGCTTACTATGTTGTGGCTATTCCTTCTGCTGCTATTTTAGCATTTGTCATGAAGATTGGAGGCAAGGTAGACCTCTCTCTTTCTCTCTGACTATCTCTCTTTTTATCTATCTATCTATCTATCTATCTATCTATCTATCTATCTATCTCCCTCTCTCTCTCTCTTTCTCTCGGAGTTCTTAATATATCTTGCAATCAGGGACTCTGGATTGGAATTATCCTTGGACTTACTGTACAAATCATAGCACTTATCGTCATTAATGTGCTCACTAATTGGGATAAGGAGGTAAGTTCTTTGAGCTTGAGATTCAGAAGATATAGCCTAAACCTATGTCTAA
Organism: Primula veris; assembly: GCA_963682055.1. Classification (NCBI taxonomy): domain Eukaryota; kingdom Viridiplantae; phylum Streptophyta; class Magnoliopsida; order Ericales; family Primulaceae; genus Primula; species Primula veris. The sequence goes on along the minus strand of OY821741.1, from coordinate 11,134,389 downwards.
ATATTATCCTTAATTTTCTGTTTGTCAATATTTGCAGGCACAAAAGACAGTAGATAGAGTTGAAAAGACTAGCACAAATGTTGATTAATGACAAGGAAGATTAGGTTATTCCACAGAAGTGATCGATGGGATAAGGAGGTAAGTTTTTTGAGCTTGAGATTCAGAAGATATATAGCCTAAACCTATGTCTAAATATTAAACTTAATTTTATGTTTGTCAATATTTGCAGGCACAGAAGACGGTAGATAGAGTTGAAAAGACTAGCACAACTGTTGATAAAAAAGAAAACGTGAGAGTAGTTTTATTTGATGTCTGCAGGTTCGTAGATGGTTTATATAGTGAGACTTTTTTTAAGCACCCTAGGACATACAGTTGATAAAGTGTAACTCGGCGATTCGGTAGGCCTGAAACAAATCTCATAACTAGTCTATCAGTAACTATTTTTTGAAAAAGAAAACAATTATAAACTATTTGTTAAGATCATTTGAAAAAGAAAACAATTATATCTATGTTGGTCATCCTTTTACTTGGCATGTATCTAGGTCATGGAAACTTCATTTACCGTATTTTAGTGAATTTCATTGTGTTTTTTAAAATTGTTGTAGGCTTTATAATTGAATGTGTTTCCGCAGTGAACTGATAATCTCGCCTGCAATGAGCCTGTAATTACTGAAGGTGCATTGAAGCTCTGTTATTTTTGGGGATAATTAAGTAGTATTTATGTTCAAGCGTCCAATGTTACAAGTACATGACGGAGTAACTAGCATGTAGAGCCTGCTTTTTATTTCCCAGATAAGATTTTAGCATTAGTGGTAAAATACTCAATAATGTGTATGAATTTTGTGGAATGAACTTGGGGAATGTGGGGTGTCCTTCATCTGTGCTAGGATCAACTATTTGACAAATTAATTGATTTACACTTGCATACTAGACCTACTAAAAAAAGATACGTGTAAAAAAAATATTAAAGAAATTTCAATAGAAATAAACGATTCGATCAAATAATATTATATTGCTATGGCTCGAGAGAAAGTAACAGTATCTACTCGGACACTACAGTGGAAGTGTGTTGAATCAAGAATAGACAGCAAGCGTCTTGATTATGGACGCTTTCTTTTGTCTCCACTTATGAAAGGTCAAGCCGACACCATAGGCATTGCGATGCGAAGAGCTTTACTTGGAGAAATAGAAGGGACATCTATTACACGCGCAAAATCTGAAAAAATACCTCACAAATATTCTACCATAGTCGGTATTCAAGAATCCGTACAGAAATTTTAATGAATATGATTAATTTGCTTAATTATATATAAAACAAAACTGATGATATCACAAAAATGAAGAGTTGCAACCAACTAAAAAAAAAAGAAGTAAATTAACAAAGAACTTCGTGAAGGAAACACTCGTACAAAAATGATCAGCTCACAACATAAAAGTACACAAATATGTTACAATGACACGTTAACAATATCGCAGTATGGGGTCATATTACAAGAGAATGGCTCGCGTCCAACTAGGTCGCTCCTATTTCAGCTGCTCTGAAACTTGAGAGGCTATCCAATAGGTGATGTGAAGCTTTTTCGAAGCTAACAAATCCCATAAACCAAAACTCGTGATCGTCCACCGTCACAATCTGTATGTACCTTTCTGCTTCAGGTTTCTCCCTCATCGTCACCGGGTTCACAGTTGTAACATGTGCTAATGGTATCATCACCTATCATTACAATTTCAAATTCAAAATTTCAAGTTCAAACTAACATATACTGTAATACGAAGGAACAACTACTATCAAAAGTACAACTGTTTAAACAATTTTGTATGCAGTTGATCTAGTTGTGAGTTGGTTATTTTCTCATTTTCGGAGAAACCAGATACCCCTAAAATCCAGTGTTTTAAAAAGCGAAATCTTTACTAAAGTGTTTGTACAAGAGCTACGCTAAAAGTGTAAAAAGTTTTAAGGACTGAATTTAGATTACAGAAAAGTAATCGAGTTTTGATTTGAATTAAGAACAACTTTCTGTAACCGAGTTCTGAATTGGGTTTTGAATCGAGTTATTTTGCTTTTGCTTATCAAAGATGTTCTCTATTCACTTTCAAAATGAACCATGAAATGGCGTCGCAGAATGCTCCTCAAAAGGGCAGACATGAGATTGCCACGTCATTTATATGTAAACATAATTTGTACGAATATGTTGCCATTTTTTAATCAACGAAATGTTACCTTATAGTAGCTCCACGCTTCCTGTTCAGAAGGAGCTCTGAACGACAAGGGACGGTCGCTACAGAAGGCCATCCGTATCGTAGATAAGTAAAGTGTTCCGGCGACAGGGCCTGTACTGGTTGACAGGTAACAAGCGAACGTCTTATACAGCTTTTCATCGGGTTCGGTTTGAAAGGTTTGCTTGAACAAAGGTTCAAACCCGCCCCCTGTGATGGCTTTTGCTGTCAGATTAACCTTGTCCCATGCGGTTTGAGAAACTGAAGGCCCCAAGTTCACTATCCAAGTCGGAAAAAGAAAACATGTCAATTTGTAAGCTCAATCAATCGATTTTTTGTACGAATCAGTATAAAGATACATAAATTGGATGGCATATAATAAGCAATGTATCTACCAGTCAAGAGTAAGACCAATACAGGCATGAATAATCGAGTACTTGTCTTCATAATTTTGGTAACTGTAACTTTCTATTTTAGTGAAAAGAAAAGTGGATTTGGTGCCATTTGTTGTTAAAAGACTCAAAACTAACAATACATACATCATTCTTTCTAGTATTTTTCTGGTTAGAGACTTTAAGACGAACCAAAATCAGTCCCTAAGTTAAAATTATAAACAGATTTATTATTTTTTAATATAATTCTATTATTGTTCTTTTTTGTTTCACTAAATAACATGATTATATTTTCTGTTGGCTGTCTGATCATTATTAGTACGTATCAATTGGTAAAACAACAAAGTTTCAGATTAAAAAATGAAGTCATACGAGGCGGCCTCATTTTTTAAAAATTTTGCTTGGACCTCTAAAAAAAATGCCGAAGACGGCTCTGATTTACTATAAACTGTTATAACTAACAGGGCAAAGAACTACTCATAAGTCATTATCTAGAACATATGACTGGATCAATCGAAGAACGATATGTGCTCTAAATTTACCAATTAAGAATCTTTTCCTAAAATATTTCTACACTACAAGAAGATGTCAAGATGACATATCGAGATAGTAGGAGACACTTTGTTGCTATTTTTGTGGTATAGCAAGCATCGAAAACTTAATAACATTATTGCAAAATTACGATTGATTTTTTGTTAGTTAGATAGTAAATATAGCGATATCCTATTTTACCATCAAAATAACAACAAAGTGTCTCGTTCTATCCAAAGCTATACTAACATTTTCCTCGTACTGATATGGTAAAAAAAAACTATATCGAAGGTGGAGAAAATTACAGTTATGCCACACGCTGCGTGCCACGTCCTCAGCTCTTCTCGACCAAGAATTGAACATACCGATCACAGGCTCAATCGGGTTATTATAAGGCGGTCTTTCCAGAGGAGAGTACTGCAAATAAGGATGGTGTTGGTTTTGTTCATCAGCAGTCCACGTGGCAGCTTGCTGATTGTCGGGGTGTACACCTGGCGATGCAGGCGGGCCCATTACATGCGTACCCCACTTTTTTGTATCGTCAGGCGCCGCTGTTGTCGTGGTTTTTTCAGGTTCATTGGATGTTGTTGTCGTGGTTTTTTCAGGTTCATTGGATGTGGTTGACATGGTGAAGTTGAGATTTTTCTTGAATAATATTATGGTTGTGTAATTGTCAAGAAATTAAAATTGTTGATGAATATGTATCACAGATTATCATGCTATAAATATACTTCCATATTATAGAAGAATTCAAGAAAGGTGTATGATTATTCCGCGTATTAAGAAACTTAGTCATGAAGCTAAAAATAGGAAGGTGTTGTAACTTAACACGGATGAAATTTCCAGAAGCTATACAGGTGTAAGTAATTAATGGTTTTTTTCTAGATAAATAATAGTAGTAGGTACGATTTAAAAACAATTTAGTTTGAGTCTTTGAGATGCTCACGTATCCATTTATTTAACTTAACATCCACTTACTCAATACAAAATAATATTAATTTGCACATTGGTCATCATGTCATAAAACGGTCGTATTACAAATCCCTTACAATTCTCGTACGTATTAAGCTCGTTAAAAAAAAAACCGTCACTCGTAACTATTTATACTTTTTTTTTTTTTTGTAGTGAGTAATTATTTTATTTTATTTTGATTCATGATGATACATACATGGTTGTAAATTGTAATACATCATGTTAGTTATTTACTTAAATTACCAAGTTAGTAATTCATGTTAGTTTTCGAAAAGTTTTCTGGATTAACTGTTAGATATGAAAAGTTTGCGAACAAAACCGACTAAAAGAAAACGTAGAGAAGTAAAAACGTTGATGATAGAACATAAAAATCAGACCCGAATATTTTATTCGGGTCATAATCAACCCACTTTATAAATGGGAATCCAACGCTTAAATGGGTCATCTCATACTTTTTATAGGAATTGAGGTGCTACTACCCAAAGCCCAAGCCCAATCAAAGGGGGACCCTTGTCTGAAAAATCCCTGGGATGAAGACATTTGTCAATATCCTAGAAGGCGCAGTTGCCTATAAATAGCCAACTACCCCTCCTAGAAAAGGACCAGAAAATCTATCCAAAAAATATAGAGAGAAGTTAAGAAAAGAGAGAAACTAACCAAAGCATATCACTTCGAGAAATAAACCGAGAAAAGACAGCCGAGCACCGAATAAAAGAGGAGAAAGATCAAGACGAGAGATTAAATAGTTATATCGAGCATAATTGTAAAGCCGAAATACTAATCCGAGCAAATGTAATAGTCCGAACAAGGACAATAATCCGAGCAATAATAAAGATCAGGAAGTATCATTTATTCACGGTTGATTTATCATTATATCATTGTTGAAAAGCCTAACGCGACCGACCAAAGTTATGGCTTTATCAAATGGCGCCGTCTCCGGGAATCATCTAGTTCCCAACTAGTTTAGAATTCGAATACCAATACTCTGCCAGACGAGCGACAATGGTTACCAATGTAGAGGAAACCCATCCCGAGATAGTAGAAACCAATAACCAAAACACGCAAATTAGCCAACAAGACCTCGACGATCTACTCGCTATCCGCGACAGATACGAAGCTATCCAATCCGGAAACCAACCAACAACCTCCTACGTCAACCAAGAACAACCGGTCGAACCACCCCGACATTTCATCGAAGGGATTGTCGACGAACGCCTTTCGTCCTCGGAGGACGAACAAGACGTGCCCATATTAAGGCGTGCACGAAGACGCTTAACCGGGTCCCAAGCAGGGCCGAGCTCAAGAGTACCTCTGCCTACGGCCTCGGTCAACTCCGGTGCTCGTTTATAAACGGACGAGGCTCATCAGTTTGGCATGCCCGAGGATCATGTACTCGGACAGTCGCCCCGACTGCCGACTAATTCTCCGAGGATGATTACACCACCCACGGTGGAGGTACAACATGTCGTTCCATTAGCCGATGAAAGGAACTACACCCAGCTACAAGCTCAGCTGGCGGCATGCATGACGGCCATGACAGCGGCCGGCATCGTATTGTCAGTTATCCAACCCGACAAAGACCCACGCCATGAAGTGGAAGATTCTGCCTACAGGGCCGCCCTGGAGGCAGCGGGTCGGCGACCCGATACAAGAGTCCCCCACCAAGGGGGCAATGTCCCAATAACTATCGTCCATCCGAACACTCATATGGAACGTGTCCACACAAACACGAAGGACGATAGATATCCCGAATACAGGATCGGGGAGGGATATGGCCCACCACCACATCAGGGAGGATACCCTCCCCCCTACCAAGTCACGGATGACGCGTTCCAACAGGCTTGGAATGTATGCCAAGAAACCCCGTGTGCTGAACAGATCACGCGGTACCGCAATCCTATGGGATTCGTCATCCCCGAATTCAGGCTCTATGACGGGAAGAGTTGCCCTATCGACCATCTGAGGCACTACAAGACGAAGATGGAACTGTGGAGTGATGACCATGCACTGATGTGCAAATTTTTCAAAAACAGCTTGGGTCAAGAGGCTTCGTCATGGTATCATAACTTACCACGGGGCTCCATTAGAAACTGGGCAGAACTGCTAAGAGCGTACTCCACCCGATACGCTGCTCATCGGAAAAAGAAGGTTAGTATCGAAACCCTTCTTAAAATGACGATGATGCCAAATGAAAGGCTCAACGATTACTGCATACGTTTTATCGACGTAGCAAACCAGATTCCACGATATGCCAATAATATAGCCATCCAAAACTTTATCAATTCCATCCCTAATGGCTATTGGGCGAGAAGGAAGTTCATAGGCAAAAACTTCCCGACCACTGATTCCCTGCTAGCCTATTGTACCCACCTCACCGATAAAAACGACGAACTGCGTTTACTCAACCGAACTCTACCGAGAAGAGAGTCGGTCCGCGAGGCACAGGTGGGTCGCAAAAGAGTTAGAAATAACCAGGGAGAAGCATTCCAACCGACCAGAAAGGGCAAAGAGCCCGAGGCCCATAGCAGGGTAGAGCGACCACGAGCACTAGAGCCCAAACCGCTCCAGATCTCATACCCAACACCGACCAACAAACATAAACCGCTCCAGCTCGCCTACCCAATGCCACCCAAGCCATTTCAACAGGTTCGGCCCCAAGAGAGGGAACACCAAAACACTTTCGGACCGGTCGAGCTGCGATACACTTTCAACCTGTCTGCTGAAGATATCCTCAAGGATATATGCGGGGAAAGTTGGTATTCCCGACCATAACCGATCATCTCTCCCCCCAATCAGAGAGATTCCAAGCTCTTCTGCGCATATCACGAGGATCACGGCCACCTCACTGAGCATTGCCGTAACCTGCGATGGAGAATGAACCAGTGGGGCGATGCAGGATACCTAGCCAAGTTCATCAAAGGAGCTGGGAATAAAGGCAAACAACTGGCCATCGAGGGATCTGACAAACGGCAAGGCAAAACGATCAACGTCGTTCATATGTCACGACCCAAGGGCCCAGGCGGGGAACGATCACGACAACGGCAGCTGGCCCACTTTGGCCAAGTAGCCAAGACATCACAGGCGTCGACCTCTAAACGACAATGCACACCACGACGACATCCGCCCATTTCTTTCTCGGATCTTGACGAAGAAGGGGTGATTTACCCCCACGGAGACGCCATTAACCTCCGTGTTCAAATCGGCCTAGACACAGTCAGCAGGGTACTTGTCGACCAAGGAGCCTCTTGTGATATCATGTACAAGGAGCTCTTCGACAAGATGGAACTCAAGCTGCAATATCTACAGCCTACCGATGTCACACTGATCGGATTCATCTCCGAAACGACCAAACCTTTGGGTAAGATCATCCTCAGTGTCACAACAGGGTCCATGTCGGTTCCCGTGGAGTTCTTAGTGGTCGACGACCACTCCGGGCACAACGCAATATTGGGCCGACCTTGGTTACATGCCATGAAGGCCATACCCTCTACCTATTACCAAAAGGTCAAATACCCAAATGATAGGGGGGCGATCGAGACAGCCAGAGGATGTCAAGAAGATTCAAGACGCTGCGAGGACATCACCGCGACTCTCCAACAACAACGAAGCACTGTGGAACAACCCACCAGCACAAAGAAGCTGATCAGCCAAATATCCAAAGCCGAAAGGGTTGTCGAAGAACAAGTAGGAGAGACACTTAGGAAGGTGTATATCCCGGATATGGACGAGGAGCACTATTTCCTCCTCGGCGATAACCTTCCAAAACAGGAATCCGAGGAGTTAGAAGCGTTCCTTTTCAGCAACATTGATAAATTCGCCTGGAGTCCTAAAGACATGCCGGGCCTAGACCCCAATACAGCATGCCACCACCTAAGTGTAAACGCCGAGTACAAGCCAATAGCACAGAGGAGCAGAAAAGTCTCTGTACAGCACAGAGCAGCTATAATCGCTGAAGTACAAAAACTATTGGAGGCTGGAGCCATAAGGGAGGTTTACTATCCAAAATGGTTGTCCAACCCGGTCGTCGTCCCTAAGAAGAACGGGAAGGAGAGAGTCTGTATAGACTTCACCAACCTCAACAAAGCCTGCCCGAGGGACCACTTTCCCCTTCCAAGGATCGATCAACTGGTGGACGCAACAGCGGGAGCAGAACGGATGACCTTCCTTGACGCGTACTCAGGATACCATCAAATTCCCCTCGTCCGCGAAGATCAAGAAAAGACTTCATTTATATCGCCTTTGGAAAATTATTGCTATACGGTAATGCCGTTCGGTCTACGCAATGCGGGGGCAACATACCAAAGGATGATAACACGGGTATGTCGAGATCATATAGGGAAAACAATGGAGGTATACATAGACGACATGGTCGTCAAAAGCGAAAGAGCCACATCCCACCTTCAAGATATCAGGGACGTTTTCCGAACGCTGGGCGAGCACAAACTGAAACTCAATGCGAGCAAGTGTGCATTTGGCATCAGCAAAGGGAAATTCTTGGGACATATGGTTAGCCGACGAGGAATAGAGGCTAATCCCGATCAAATAGCGGCTCTACGAAACCTAGCAGCGCCCAAGAATAAGAAACAGGTACAAGAGCTCACGGGAATGATGGCCGCGCTGAGCAGGTTCATTAGCCGATCCGCAGATAAGGGACGGCCATTTTTCGAATCACTCAAGAAGGATAGAAAATTCGTCTGGGACCCGGAATGTGAAGCTTCATTCAACAATCTCAAAGAGTACTTGAGGACATTGCCACTACTAGTAAGGCCGAACAGAGGAGACATTCTGGCATGCTACCTAGCAGTTTCCGCTACAGCTGTGAGCGCGGTCATCCTAAGAGAAGAAGGTCGCGAACAATTTCCGATCTACTTCGTCAGCAAGACTCTGGTCGAAGCCGAAACACGTTATCTACCCTTGGAAAAGCTATGTCTGGCATTGGTCGTCGCAACCAGGAAGTTGCCACACTATTTCATAGCTCATCAGGTCCGGGTATATACAAAATTTCATATTAAAGAGTCACTTCGACGGACGGACATTAGCGGCCGAGTTGCCGCCTGGGGGGTCGAGCTATCCCAATTTCATATCGAGTTCGCACCCCGCCATGCCATAAAGGGACAAGTCCTGGCCGATTTCGTCGCCGAATTCACCGAAGGCTATGACGAGCCTTTGGCACTCTCTCCACAATCACACTGGCAGATACATGTCGACGGATCAGCCACCAAGGACGGATCAGGAGCAGGGATCGTCCTAAGGTCTAGAGAGGGAGCAATCATCGAAAAAAGCATAAAACTGGGCTTCCGAGCTACCAACAATGAGGCAGAATACGAGGCCATGATAAATGGCATGCTTATTGCCCGGTCCCTCGGATGCTCCCACTTAATTGCAAGCTCAGACTCCATGCTCATCGTCAATCAAGCCACCGGCGAGTACCAAGCGAAAGATGATAGAATGATCCTCTACCAAGAAAAAGTCCAAAGCTTGATGGCCACCTTCGAACAGTGCGAGTTAGTAAGAATTAATCGCACCGAGAATGCACATGCTGATGCATTGGCCACCCTAGCCTCGACATTAACATTGACCGACACCCGGTCGATCACAGTGGAACTACTGCCGACCCCGAGCATAATAAAAAGGGTAAACCGGGTGACATCGATACAGTACAAACTAGGTTGGATGGAGGACATGACCCATTATCTACGAAGTGGAACGCTTCCGGTCGACAAGATAAAAGTGCTGAAAATTACAAGAAAAGCTCCTCGCTTCTGGCTATCCGAGGACGATAAACTATACAAATCCAGTTACCGGGGACCACATCTACTGTGCGTCCCGACCGAGCTACAACTGCCGGTCTTGGAGGAAATCCACGAAGGATCCTGCGGAGCACACATCAAAGGGCGATCCCTTGCAAACAAGGCAGTGACCCAAGGATATTGGTGGCCCTATATCAAGCGAGACGCCGATGCATACGTCCAACGATGCGACAAGTGCCAACGATTCGCCAAGATACCACGGCTCCCTTCATCTATGATGACCCCGGTATCAGCACCATGGCCGTTCGCTCAATGGGCAATCGATTTGGTCGGTAAACTCCCAAGAGCACCTGGGAATGTGGAATATCTGATCGTTGCGACTGATTATTTCACCAAATGGGTCGAAGCTAAACCCCTCTGAGAAATCAAAGCCAGCAACGTCAAACAATTCATTTGGGAATACATCATAACTAGGTTCGGTATACCGTACGCTATAGTCGCCGACAACGGAACCCAGTTCAAAGATGCCAATTTACAGCTGTGGTACGAGGAACTCGGTATCCGAAAATTCTATTCGACGCCGACATACCCACAAGGGAACGGGCAAGCCGAAGTGTCAAACCGAACAATATTAGACGGCATCAAGACCACCCTTGAACAGGCAAAGGGGAGGTGGCCCGAGCGGCTACTCAACGTTTTATGGTCGTGCCGAACTACACCCAAGACGGGCACTAAGGAAACCCCGTTTAGCTTAGCATACGGTGTTGAGGCCATCATACCGACAGAGATCGGGCTACCCACACTCCGAACGACGTTGGTCGAGCAGGGAAATAATGAACAAAGAATGAGAGAAGAGCTCGACATGATAGACGAGAAACGAGAGATAGCGGCCCTTACCTTAGCTAAGTACCAACAAAGCGTAAAGCAAACCTATGACAAGAGAGTAAAAGGATCTAAAGAATTCATGGTAGGAGAACTGGTGCTGCGACGAGTGACGGTCTATACCCGCAACGAAATACATGGCAAACTGAGCCCTACCTGGGAAGGCCCATACGAAATCGTCAAACGAACAAGTCCAGTCTCTTACAAAATCAAAAGCGTCCTGTTCGCCAACAGCCGAGGGGAAAAGAATTCTTGAAATGTGGCTAACCTAAAGAAGTACTACGTATAGGCAATGCTCCGAATACAAGTACAGTGCCTAGAAATACTATAAAATCCCGTAAATGGCGTGTTACCGAAGGAACGTCTAGGGATACTATGAGATTCTCGATATGGCCGAAGTGCCTAGAAATACTATGAAATTCCGTAAATGGCGTGTTACCAAAGGAACGTCTAGGAATACTATGAGATTCTCAACATGGCCGAAGTGCCTAGAAATACTATGAAATCCCGTAAATGGCGTGTTACCGAAGGAACGTCTAGGGATACTATGAGATTCTCGATATGGCCGAAGTGCCTAGAAATACTATGAAATTCCGTAAATGGCGTGTTACCAAAGGAACGTCTAGGAATACTATGAGATTCTCAACATGGCCGAAGTGCCTAGAAATACTATGAAATCCCGTAAATGGCGTGTTACCGAAGGAACGTCTAGGGATACTATGAGATTCTCGATATGGCCGAAGTGCCTAGAAATACTATGAAATCCCGTAAATGGCGTGTTACCGAAGGAACGTCTAGGGATACTATTGAGATTCTCAACATGGCCGAAGTGCCTAGAAATACTATGAAATCCCGTAAATGGCGTGTTACCGAAGGAACGTCTAGGGATACTATGAGATTCTCGATATGGCCGAAGTGCCTAGAAATACTATGAAATTCCGTAAATGGCGTGTTACCGAAGGAACGTCTAGGAATACTATGAAATTCCCAACATGGCCGAAGTGCCTAGGAATACTATGAAATTCTGTAAATGGCGTGTTACCGAAGGAACGTCTAGGAATACTATGAGATTCTCAACATGGCCGAAGTGCCTAGAAATACTATGAAATCCCGTAAATGGCGTGTTACCGAAGGAACGTCTAGGGATACTATGAAATTCCCAACATGGCCGAAGTGCCTAGGAATACTACGAAATTCCGTAAATGGCGTGTTACCAAAGGAACGCCTAGGAATACTATGAAATTCCCAACATGGCGTGTTACCGAAGGAACACCTAGGAATACTATGAAATTTATATGCAGGTACAATGCAAGGAATTATTCAGGTCCACAGTACGACGGCGATGCAATATAAATTGGCTAAAACAAGGAAGGAGAATCAATCTAAACAACAAAATATCAACAAGAAGCATCTCCAAAATAGGAATAACGAAATAACAAATGATTTAGCAAGGAAAAATCGATCCAATCAATTAAATAGCAATACGGCAATGGAAAGGTACAAAACAGGAATAAAGAAATAACATATATAGTCCTCGCCCGCATTACGGAGGCAACAAGAAGATCAACGACACTAAAGAAATTCAATTAAGAAGAGCTACTGCAGGAGGAGCACGACGGTAAGTGACCGAGCTCAATCTCTTCGTCATCCGTCGTTGTGTACCCATCAGACTCATCACCATCAAAACGCTCCTCAGAAATGAGGGCATCAAAATTGTTCGTATGAGCCCCAACACAAGTCAGCGTCTAAAGCCGCGCGTTGAACTCGGCTTCTTTGGCGAACTCGTGAGCATCCGAGGCCGCTTTACGGCGATCATCGTCAAAGGAGAGGTTACGGCGAGCTTCGATCACAGCTGCGGAAGCATCGTATCTGGCACGGGACAAACGGAAATACTTCACCAACACGTTGGCCTTGGTCACAAGCAACTTTAATTTGCCGAAGTACTCGCCCTTTGCACGCCAATATCGATCCAAACGACGCTCCTGAACTTCAACAGCATGCTCGGCACGGCGAACGTATTCTCGAAAAGAGGCCGCCTGGGTTTTCAGCTTGGTCCGCAGTCGAGCACATTGGTCGGTCAATTTGACATTTTTGCTCATCAAAACAATGTAGGGCCACCTGTCAGGCACCTCACTAGCCGCACCAGATGAGACCTCGTCCCGGGCAGCACCAGTAGGTCCTAACCCCGGGTTAACTAGGCATGAAGAACCAGCCTGGTGCGACATAGTAGCATGTGCCTATAAAAAAAAAAAGAGGGGGGGAGACGAACGAGAAGAGATGAATAAACAAAAAAAAAAAAAAAAAAGGGAAAGAAGCTACCAAAAAAAAAAAAAAAAAAAAGAAGCGAGAGAATTTTTTATATAAGCTACAAAGAAAACGACAAAACAAGCTATTTTACTAATCCGACAACCCCTCAACAGACGCCGAAGTCTCTACTACATCGGCAAAATGAATATCTCGCAATGAATTAATTTGCGTCCCCAAACGCTCACGAATGACCGCCTCGATTCGGTTCAAGGCAACAGTGGTTTCCGTTACCCCGACCTTCGCATCCACCATGCGCTCTGCCCGGGACACACCACTCATTCCTTTTATATGCTCCAGCACCTCTAAGGCGCGAGCTCGGGCCCAATACGCTTTGGCAAAGGATAGCAGCAGATCCGCGTCCTCGAAAACGGCCCCAAGGACCAAGCTCAAGCTCGTCACACGACCTCGGGCTTCATCACGAGAACGTCGTAGGGCACTGAGAAGTTCCTTTGCTTTACCCTTATTTGCCGTATAATGGGCGGTCTTTTTACTAAATTTCTCTCCCAAATCACGTAACCGGATCGCCAGGTTGGAAATATGAATATTCAGACCCTCGATTTCCTGATAGGCACAAGTAAATTTCGCGGTAAGGGACGCGTTAGACCTTTCCAAATCCTCCATTACGTCACCTACACTACGCCTAGGCGAGGTCCAGACCACCATGGCAAGGGGGTTATTTGGTACCTGACAATATTTTGTTTTCATATCCTTCAAAATATGACGACCATCAAAAGAAATTAACCCAAGCAAGCCCAACAGAAAGAAACCACAGCACCTATATTATCACTTCCCCAAAAGAATCTGTTTCTAGATACAAAAAAAAAAAAATAAAAAAAAAAAAAAATATATACATAATGCTAGGAAGATAGTCAAGGTTCCACCTGAGGAGATGCTGGTGGGGGAACAACAGTAGCATCCGGTCGAGGAGTGGACGGGGTCGACATAGAGTGAGGACGCAGCGCTGTCGAAATTGTCTGTCCCGGTAGCCGAGGAAGCTCTTCTTCACGAAGATTCGCCCAGTACAAGGGTTTCGGCGGTGCACCATGCGGACATGGATACACCAACTCCGACCACGCCCTATCCGACAAAGGAACATTCGCGAAATTGAGCGCCCGTACATGAGCGCAGTATACAGAGAAGTTGGCCATCATCGCTAACTTTTTCCGCTCCTCCGCTTGTGCCGTTTTCAGGGCAGACACCTTAGCCTTTTCGGCTTCCACGTCCTCAGCCAGGAGCAAGTTCTCCTCCTCTAATTCGCCGTACTTAGCGGCCATGCTCTCTTTTTCCACCCTCAATTTCTCGACATCCTCGGTCAGGTGCAGGAAGTCCATCGACAGTTTGTCATAATTCTCGCCCAGGGTTTTCTTCTTGGCGACCAATTTCTCCTTCTCGGCCACCAGATTCTCCTTCTCGACCACCAGCTTCTCTTTCTCAGCCCCTAGAGCTCCCAGCTGATCCCGTAGCACCACGGTACTCACAGCAATCTGCACTTCAACACATTAGTTTCCAAATAAAATACAAGTACCAAACCTATATAGTGAAATACGAGCCCCACGTACCCTCAGCGCATCCGCGTGGGCCTGCTCTATAACCGACATTGTAGGTTGAGCAGATAGTCTTTCTGCATTCTTGAACACAAGGGGTTTCAGAGCCGTATACCCCATCTTCAACGTTCTCGGTTGATCCAGCAGTTCACCCCTACATCGGTCAATGTACCGGGTCATTGCAACCCCGTCAACCAACCCCTTCTCGGATCCGTCGAGAGCCTCATCCTCGACACCCGTCACAGCATCCCCGGCATTCTCTTCGCTGCCTTCCATTTCCACCCCCACGTCCTCCTCCAACTGCTCAATCTCAGGGGCCCTATGCTCGATCTCTTCCTCAGTACGGAGGGGCGAGCAAACGGGCAAATCTATCGGACCCTCGGTGGGGATAGGCGAGATGACAGGCAAAGTCATCGTACCCTCTCCCATGTTCGTCAAGAGGTTCATATATCCGAATACATCGTCGATCGACCCCTGAAACACAATAATACCCATAGACCGGGCAAGAGCGAGGGTAACCAATGGAGAAGTCAGTAGCTGAAACAAGATGACTAATAAAGCAAAGCACTAGCGAACCAAATGACAAACAACCAAGAGACAAGAAAATCATAATACATATACACATACCTCGCCCGGAGCAGAGGCATCCTCGGCGGTATCCCCTTGAGCAGCAGCAAACACCCCCTCGCCCGAGCCAACGTTAGCATCTTCCTCGGTAACCGATGTATCGGTTCCCCTAGCCCTCTTCGTTGTTTCAACGACAGGGTCAGATGCACGACGCTTAGAACGAACGGCTTTTTTCCCAAGCCGAGTAGCACATCGAGCCTGGACCACCTTTAAGAATTCCTCCTCGGGCTCTTTGGGGATCTCGGGTGCAGGATTCCCCCTGGTCACCGACCCCATAGGGTAACCGAGCAACATGGGAGCCGTACGACTCGCAGGATCCGGCGTAGGTCCAGGCCCCCACCATTTCCAAAGAGCTAACAGAGCCTCTACATTGGGGGCGCCGAGGTCTGGCATGATGGGAGCATTGGTCGCCGGTCCAGGAATCTGGTGTCCCGCACAACCCCATGCACCGGAAGCAATTACAATACCAAGATTACGCTCTTTATTGGTATCCGGCAAACCGATAACGAGCCGGCAAAAGGCACGCAGAGTCTTCAAATACGAGCTGCGATGCTCAAAGCTCAAACTATAGACTCCAAAGACGTCCTTCAGTTCAATCGGTATTCCGGACAACTCCGATAGCCTTTGGATACCATTCAGAGTACGGTAACCATTTAGGGCCAGTTGGGCCGGAGCAATTTGGACGGCCTCAAAGAACGAGGCCACCCAATTTGTAAAAGGAAGTCGAAGACCCCCAGTAAAGAATGCCGACGAACGCACAGCTACCTCGCCGACAGGAACAAATCCCAGCACCTCCTCGTCAGAAATAGGAAGCCGAATATGTACGTTGTCGGGTATTCCGGCGAGTTCTTTAAAATCCTTCTCCACGAATGTGCCAACTTGGGCCACACTTTGGGTCAAAATTTCCTATACAACGATCATCAAAAGTCCATCAATATACTAACCAAATACACAAACCAGAACCACATCAATAGAACGAGAACCCCCCCCCCCCCCCCCACGCACATTACATCAGAATCATCAGACATATATAGATAACCTGAACCATATACCCACGACACACCTATGACCACAACGACAAATCAAATACAACTCCTAAAAGAGGGAAGGGGGGAGAACGAAAAGTCACTTACAGTAATCATTTTGAGTAAGCAAGCGCGAACATCAGCAAGTCTTCCAACACAACCACGAAACCCTAGATCAAGCGGCCGAACTCTTTTCCTTTTTGGCGGGAAGAATATGCTTTAGAGAGAAAGATATTTTCTTCAGCAAATTCTGTGATAAAAATAAACAGGATTACTTGGCATAATAGAAAGGAGTGGAGTCACAAAAGGAATAAAATAATAACCGTCCTTTCGTGTAACAGAGGTTTACCTTTTTCCAACCATACAAAAGTCAACAACCGCTGCTCTTTTTAACATATAAACGCTCCAGATTTTGCCACGTCAGCGCGTATCCCACTACCCAAGGCAGTTCACATCATTAGACCTAAATAAACGGCCAGTGGACCCTACCACGAAAAGCTTCCCACATACGCTACCACTACTATCACACCGAGAATGTCCCCCGATTAAAGTTCCTCGACTCCCAACCAATCCTTACCCAAAGGGCACACCGAACAAGGTGGACGAAGACCGTTCCTAGCTTGATGGCAGGGAGCATCAAGTCTAACAACGCTCTCCGGGGGGATAACCGGGCATATTGTTCGGTGTATGCTCAGAAACATAAAAGAGAAGCAAACAGGAAATAAAATAGGACAGAATCAAATGCAAGACAAGTTTTATTCATCCACAAAGGGGGAAACACAAACAATACAACAGAAAAAAGAAAATACACCCATCCTACTTTTTGAACTATCCCCCATAGCAACATCCCTCTTCGCCAAAAGTTCCTCCAGACGCTCCTTCTCCCTAACCAAACGAGAAATCGCCATCTCAGCCTGTTTCAAGGCGTAAGACTGAGACTCGCATTTTTGCTCGGCCTTGAAACGAGCAGTGCCCTCCTCGTCCCAATATTGTTTAAACCTCCTCGCTTCAGTCCGAGCACACATGAGATCATGTTTCAGCCATGACATCTCAATTTCTTTTAGTTGAAGAGGAGTCAAATCCTCCTCCCCAAAGCCAGGGGGATGAGGTAGCAAAAAGGTAGGCTCCTCTTCCGTAAGGGCCTTCTTTTTGGAGGCAGACCTAGTGATGGGAGCCATCTCACGCAAAAGCAAATTATAAAACAAGAGAGAGGTAGAAATTGATAATGAGATACAGGCAATAGGGAGCATTTATAGAGAATCAAAAGGCACAAAATACGAGGAGTTACAATGGTTCACAAGACAGGCACGAGACACGAAAAGATACAACTGATTCATCAAATACAGAAGATAAAACACAAATGGCAAAAGGGGAAATACAAAAGAAAACCAGCCCAATCTAAGGATCAATGGGTGGAAAAACCGAACTGCCAGACCGAGAGAAAGCAAAACGAGCAGAACAATTCAACCGAGCTTGGTAGGAATCGTTCATGGCGACCAAATCGTCATTCTCCGAGGAGAGCCTGTTGTTTTCCGTAGTAAGAACCCTGACGCGTTCCACGAGCCGAGCATTCTTTACCATTATGTTAGCTAGGCCTTGAGGAGAGTTGTCAAACTCATCTTGAGAATGGTCCCAAATTTCCTCGGCATCATACCAGGAGTTGGCCAGATGGTTTCTCTGCAGCAACAAGTGATCGAGCTGACGACTCAGTGCCGAGATCTCGGTCCACTTCACCGTCTCTTCGGGATAAGAGCCGAACAAGCTCAAGGCCAAAACGCCATACTCTTTCTCAAGCCTTGCCATCCGACGGAGGACCCGAGATACCTCAGTATCCAAGCCCTTCATCTGAGCATGATATCTCACCACAGGTCCAGACATTCTGGGAAATTGTTTAGTACGGAAGAAAATAAAGGGCTAAGGAAGAGAGAAGCAAAAAGAAAAAAGAGATGATAAACTACCAAAGAAAAGAGAAGTACTTATAGAACGAAGAGTATGATATTTTATGACCTTGCTTGGGAAATTGCATATTTCCTGACCTACTAGGGAGCATACACATTTCCTGACCTACTAGGGAGCATGCACATATGTTTGACAGTGATGGGGACATCTACTGACATCTGAGACTACAGTGCAGAAGAAATAAAGACGAGATATTCAAAGATCTAGATTCCAGACAAACAACAAACCACAGGTACAATATAAAAAGAAATGCAAAAAGAAAAGGGCAAAAATACTTTTCATTAATGAAGATGGAATACATCATTGTTCATTACATCAATAGACAATATTACATCAAGGTCTATTACATCCGAGATAAAACCTATTACATCCGAAAAGAAAACCTATTACATCCGAGATAAAATCTATTACATCCGAGATAAAACCTATTACATCCGAAAAGATCTATTACATCCGAGAAGAGCTAGTACAGAAGATCAGGCAAAGGATCAACTATATCAGCTGACCAAGTGAGCAGGAGACGCCAAAAAGAAAAAGTAAGAAGAAAGAGAAAGGAAAAGCAAGAAGAGGAAAAGAAGAAGAGTGCAAGAAAAGAAGGAAGTGATAAGAAAGAAAAGTCAAAAAGAAAAATGACCAACCCTAAATGTAACACAAAACCCTTTGGATCACAGGGCTGATTGTTACATCGTAGTGGTGCATAAAAAAAAGAAAAGAAAAAGAGTGATGGGAAAGAAGATGAAGAAAAAGAAAGAGGAGGCACAGAAGAAAAACAGATGAGAAGAAGATAAAGAGACGAAGGAGACAGACAACTAAAAAGGAAGTCAATGAAACAAAAAAGAAACGGAAAAAGAAAAGAATAAAAAGTACGAGAAAACAGAGTATAAAAAAAAACACAAGAGAGGAAGAGGAAGAAATGATGGAAACGGAGAAATAAAAAAAAAAAAAAAAAAAAAAAAGAGAAGAAAAAGGAAGAGATGGGAAAAGATGGGGAAAGAGCAGAGAAAAAGGAAAAAAAGAAGGGGGAAGCTTAGGGGGAAGTCGATCGGTATCGATGAGAGGGCCCGGCAGAGACATCCCTGTCCCTCAGTGTCGGGTTCCCCCTTAGCATCTCATTCTCTTCGACTAAAGCCTGACGAGCACGTCGGCAATAAGCCAGTTCGGATCTTAGCCAAGTTAATTCCCGAACCATCTCGGTATGGTGATAACGCATCACCTTCAATTCCTGCTCGGCATCCCTCAACAGCCTTTGTACATGGTTATAGGAGGCTTCAAAGGCCTCCACTTGCAAAGCTAATGCTGATTGGGTGAAAGGACCAGACATCTTAGGGAAATTATAAGATGAGGGTCTATATATGGGGGAAAATAATATGATGAGAAGTGTGGATGTAACCATGCTGTAAGCAGGTATTTATAGATCCATTAGATGAGGGCTGGGATTGAGAGTCGCAACCATTCGCCAATGGGTATTCAGAAGCGATGGCACTCAAAAGAGGTGTCTGTTCAAGAAAAACGTTTGGATTCCCAAAAGACTCTAAAGAGCGTGAGTAATTAAAAGCCACTCCTGTTCAAGAAACGTTTGGATTCTTACCAATATTTAAAGGGAGTAAGTAATAATGGCATTGAAACACGCGTCGTTTTTGGGAAGGGCATCGGTTCAAATAAATATCCCAGATCTTTTGCGCAAGGCTCAAGAAAACTCTAGTGAATAGGATTTTCTATGCACAAGGCTCAAGAAATCCTATTAGTCCATAGATATAAAGAGTAAGAAGGTCCAATGGATAAGATCAAACGCAAGGCCCAAGAAAAGCATTAATGAGGCCACAAGGGTGCGCAGTCAAAATAAATTGCATTGGGAAAGTAATTCAGATATAAACAAGAAAAAGAAATCTTTATTGATTGGTTGATACTTCGTTACAGAAGAAGCACAAAGAGGAAATACAATGAAAACAATAAAATCATTTCATAGAAGGGCCCGCTTCGTCATTCGGCTTCCTTTTCGACCGAGCATACACTTTCTTAAGGGCCAATTTGTAAGCCCTCTTGGAAGCAAGCTGCCTATCTCTGGAGGCCTCGAGCTCTTTGATCCGGGCACGAGCACGAATACTATCGAGCAAAGACCTCTGGTGCTCCTTCTCTAGGGCATCCAATCGCTCGTCTAGTTCGGCGGCCCGACGAGCTTCCACCGACAGCCGGGCAACCCTCTTCTCGAGATAACGCACCTTCTGAACTTCCTCTTCCAGACGGGAAACGTATTCAGGAAGGTTGTCACCATATTTTTCAAGAGGAGAAGCCATTTGTTCGTTAATAAAGAATGAACTGCATAAAAAATACTGGGACAGCCCCCTTTTATAAGAAGAAACAAGGAGTAGATCAAAGGTCATCTCGAATAAATACAACCTCTTGATTTCCGTTTCTAAATATGAAATATAATTAAAGGAGCTCTCACCAGTAGAACCAGAAGAAGCCATTATGTCACGAGCAAATTAGTAGTAAAATGCCTAATTATGGAGGGAGCACACCCCTTTATAGGAGTTTTCCTCGAAGAAAGATATTAGGATAGGAAACATTAAATGTGCCCCCCCTGGAAAACGTCGCGAGTCTATTGCGTTTCTCGATGAAGCATTGGGAAAAACAAGACCGAAGTAACGTTCTCGACAAACCGAACATAACTCCCCCGACATGGAAACCACGCCGAGGAAGTCAGGGAGCACTTGATAGAACATAAAAATCAGACCCGAATATTTTATTCGGGTCATAATCAACCCACTTTATAAATGGGAATCCAACGCTTAAATGGGTCATCTCATACTTTTTATAGGAATTGAAGTGCTACTACCCAAAGCCCAAGCCCAATCAAAGGGGGACCCTTGTCTGAAAAATCCCTGGGATGAAGACATTTGTCAATATCCTAGAAGGCGCAGTTGCCTATAAATAGCCAACTACCCCTCCTAGAAAAGGACCAGAAAATCTATCCAAAAAATATAGAGAGAAGTTAAGAAAAGAGAGAAACTAACCAAAGCATATCACTTCGAGAAATAAACCGAGAAAAGACAGCCGAGCACCGAATAAAAGAGGAGAAAGATCAAGACGAGAGATTAAATAGTTATATCGAGCATAATTGTAAAGCCGAAATACTAATCCGAGCAAATGTAATAGTCCGAACAAGGACAATAATCCGAGCAATAATAAAGATCAGGAAGTATCATTTATTCACGGTTGATTTATCATTATATCATTGTTGAAAAGCCTAACGCGACCGACCAAAGTTATGGCTTTATCAGTTGAGTTGAAAAAAAAAAGTGCGAGTAATTTTGAGGTGCAAAGGAATAGGAATCGACTTCCGATTATCAACAGTTTTCGAAACTAACAAAAACTAACACGTCGAGCTCCATATTTTTAGTGCAAATTTTACCCAATTCGGACCGTGTACAAGATATTTATTCTTGGTTTTTAGTGTTTATTACGTTTTCTTACGAAATTATATTTTCCGGTATAGAGTTTTCGGACGCATAAATTATTTCACTATTTTCCTCTATGATTCGAATAAATGTTATAAGAAGAACCACTATTAAAATTACTAAACTCAAAATTTTCAAAATTAATCATATAATAGCATCTGAACTAAATGATAAACTTGTGAGTACTCTTATTTTTTGAACAATATAAGAGTTTGATCGATCAAAATTACAACAATCGAAAGAGTATTTTAAGAAGTAAAACAATATAAATAAATCACGTACACATCAAAGACTCGTCACTTACACGGCATGTATCCAATAATACATACGGCTCTCTTTCAACATTAATAACATAACCATAAAATTTGACTTCATACAAAACTCAAAAAAAAAATCCAAATATTATATCCCATAGTTTATACCATATTTCATGTGATATCAATTTTTAAACCCAAAATAATTAATTAATTTTTTTAAAAAAAATACTACAATTACAATTAGACATGTATAAATATATTGTAATAATTTTTTTCTTAAGAAAAATTCAAATATGTTTTATTTTGAAATTAATTAAGAAATAGTTTAAATTAAGTATAAAATTTCCAAAAACTTATGTAACTCAAAAATATGTCACAATATGATAAAATATGTGTAGAATATAACAATTTATAAAAATACACACACAAATTTGAGTGAAAATAACTAAGTTGGCCAAAAATCTATTCCCTCCGTTCTCATTTAATTGTCCATTACGAAATTACGTGCAATTTTGACCGTCTTATAACTTGTATTAAAATTGTCGAAATGAATTTTTTTTAAATGTAATCATAAAATTTAACATTTAAACTATATTATCTAGTTTTAAAATTTTAATTTCGACAATTTTAATAAAAGTTTTTAACCAATTAAAATTACACTTATTTTAATAATATATAATTAAATAGAAACATGTAGAAATTTATACACAAACCATTATACATAACACATCTCCTCCTTAATATTAGTCTCATAACATTAAAATACTGTAAGACTAATTGATCAAAAAATACAGAGAGAGAAAGAAAATATGAGTCACGTTCATCACACAAGTCATCAAGGCCCTAGCAATAATCAAGTTCATCATACCAGTCACCAAGGTACTTATAATTCACACAATCATTTTAATTTCACTTTTTACAATTTTCTTGTATCTAATTTAATACTATCTTTTCAAGGATAGAAACACAAACTTGTTCTTTATACTTGATACATCAAATTTTCATTCAAGTTTATGGATTTGAGTACATTCAAAACCGAAAAAGAACCGTTGAAACTTGAAACCGAATCACTGGATCGGATTAGAACTTGATGTGATCTGTTCTTGATAGAATTTTCAAATGGAGAATAGTCGAATACTGAATTATACAGTACAGCTAGTGGATTGGTTAGAGTCTGTTAAATTTGATTCTGATCCGATTTTGTTGTTCGGATTAGAATCAAGATTGTTCGGAACATATTCGAATTAAGTATTTAGTGTAACATATTTAAGTTAACATTTATGGTTTGGATTCAGATTGGATCGGATCACATCTGTTTTGGGTACTATTAACTGTTCGTTTTCGGGTAAAATTGGTTTGAACAGTTTGGTTTATCTCATTCACAGTTGTGGAAAAATCCATCCAATCCGACCAGAACAGAATCGGTTTTTACTGATTCGCTATATTAGAATCCGATTACATATGGATTGTGATTTTTAGCAAGGCAGATCCTAGGCTCCTAGCTATATAATTTCTCGAACTGTTTAAAATAATTTTAACATTGCTAACTGAAATAAAACCCAAATGAAATGGAAATTTATTTTGCTTCATAAATTGATTATTTGGTTAAAAATCGGAAACCCATTGATTTCTTGTGAAAAATGTTCTAGACAATGTTTACGAAGGTCAACAATTTTTATTGAGTTAAAAACTTCATTTTTGGGGTTTTAAAGCGTTGGATTGGATTGATTAGTCATAAGTGGATAAGATTTTTTAGGTTTGAAAAGATATGCCTTGTTTAAAATTATACTCCTATTATCTTAAGGTCTGTTTCCTCACCTAAAACTTTAATAAGTATAAGCATGACATAGTTTGTAATAGATTAAAATCAATGTTGAATTAGGATCTGGTGCAGTTATAACTTTTACATATGACTAGGATCAAGTCAAATTAGTAATTTAATTAGATTGGATCAGAATCAAAGTTTCCAATTCATTTGAAACATAGTTTAATGAACTTAATGCTTTAATTCAAACTCTTCATACCCCAATTTTGACCTTGAAAGTATGGAGTTGCAGTTGTTACGATAAGTATACAGCTGAGAGCATGAATTAGTCCCAGCTGAATTGTTAGTCTCTTTTATTTGATTATATTCGATCCGTAATGTTAGGTTCAGATTGGATAAAAAATGAAATTATATTAGATCATCTGCGAAAATCCATTTTGTTTCTGAAGGTAATCCGTTCTGTTCCTATCATAACTGTTCATTCCTCGAAATTACATAGAGGTGCTATTTAGTTTCCTAGTTTCATTTGCCAATTTATATATTTACATAATATATAATATGGTGTTAGGTTATGGACCAGGTCCAGCAGGCCCGCCAATGCACCACCCTCCACCACCTTACGGCGGGATCCCGCCTCCACCGCCGCCAAGCTACCAAGGGTACTTTGATCAACAACCGTATCATCACCCGCACCATCACCACCAACACCATGAACATGAACCTTGTTGCTCATCATTTCTCAGAGGCTGGTATGTTTTTTCGCCACTCTTGCATCGTTACTACTCAATTGACAATCTTAAGAAAACTTTATTGATTATGCAAATTGGTTAATATAGAGGGATCAAGTGAAGCGAAAGGTTAATTCTGTTTTGATAGTATTTTTCTGGGTGATCATATTGGTTGTGAAATCATATCACTTGTTTGTTTGTATTACTTAGTGAATATTAAGATTGGAACTTGGTTATTTTTTAGCACTGTTTTAAAAAGCACTGCTTCGTAGTAAAAAAGCTCGATTCATATCTTGAAAAAAGCTCGCTTTTCCGCTTTTTAGGCTGCTATAGCTCTTACAAAACGCTTTGCTAAGTTTTTGCTTTTAAAAACACTGATTTTTAGCGAGTGAAGTGAGTGCTTGTATCATTTAGTGACTCAATTAGGATTGAGCACGGTACAGTTTCACTGTTTTGGGTGAACATTGAAGCCAAGACGAAGAGGTTCGCTTATGTTATTTCGACTTCCTTTGGTTCTGTTTTATATTTTTGGGATTCAAAAGCAAAGTCAATGGGATGTGTCTGGTCTGTTCTTGTATTACTAAACAGTTAATGGACTCGATTGATATCTAACATCTATCTCGACAATATATTTAACTGGAAAAAAGACAGACATACAATCTCACTATGCCTGCATTTGTCTAATTTGTTGTATAGTATTAATATTACTCCATGTCTTATGAAACACTGCTTGAAATTTGTGATCTCACATTCTGTTAAGTACCTCATCTTTATTGTACAGTTTCGGTGCTCTGTGCTGCTGCTTCTTGTTCGAACGCTGCTGTTGCTGCTGTTGTTATTAATCAGATCTCAAATTTATCATGTGTAATTTCATTTATTTCGTGTTTTCTTGAAGACGTAGCAAAAGATCTTATTATATATCGAACATATGGATTGTGGAAATTATCGCTATTTTGGTACTTTGTATACTCATATGTATCGTATTCCGTTATTTAATTCGAACTGTTTCATTGTGCTTTTAATCATGTGTTGGGCAGTTGTTTCATTGTGCTTTTAATGATTTATGTGATTTACTACAGCACATTATGTCGAATTACAATCTGTGTATTTGTCTGTGTCAATATTATTTACCAACACACAAGGGTACTACAAATAAGTGCTCCCACCAATGTAAGATTTGCAATTTTTTATGTATCCAAAAAAATTTATCAACTTCGGTTTTCGCCCACAAAAAGTTACTTCTGTTAATACATTTTTGGATCTTACAGTATTTTTCGGACATACATTTTTGGATCTTACAGTATTTTTCGGACATACATATACAAATAAGACCAATCAAAGCAAATTAAAGAGCACAGCTGGTCAGATAAAAAAAGGAACTCACGGAACTAGAGTCCCTTGTCTAGAGAGAAACCTCTTTTCTTCATTTTTGCGTAAAAACGATGCAACAACAATCACATTGAACTGATCTTGTGAAAAACTTGTTCTTAGAGGTATTCAACGGTTTTGGTTTTCGTATGCGATAGAGACAACAAAGTGTAACTAAATACATCTCCGTTTCGCAATTGCTTAGTGTCCATCAAACTAGCCACTTTCTACATTGGGTTGTTTAGTGCTTTTCTTTCTAGAAATTTGTTTATCGTGTCAAATTATGTTTTTGTCAAAGAAAACATAATTTCAGAAAATTAGAGCACGTAGTTGTGGCGATGAGGATCTTATCTTGGATTTTAATGTTTTAGGCACATTGTAAATACGAATTTCAACTTAAATTAAACGAAAGTCAATAGACCATATATATGCAATCATAACTTACAAACAAGAAATCCAGCAGCAACAATATTAACGAGTATGAATATTATCCACAGTGAAGCTTTAAGTACAAGCTAAATTCAATGCCAAAAGGTAGGGCGGAAAAAAATAACGAAATCCCGACCTGACAACCTTTGGAATCAGGTGACAATTTTTAATTAATTTATAATTTTATATTATATAACATGATATTTTTTATTTGAACACTAAAATGTAAATTAATTTATATCAAATGCAACCGATAATAATCGAAACTTGTACCTTTAGCATACAATATAATAACTATACCATATGAGCTACAATTTTTTTGTTTTATATATTAGCTATAATTATACAAGTATAATATAGATTTCTAGTTTTGAATATATGAAACTATTAAATAAAAAATATTATTAAATTTAAAAATTATATTGTTACTTTAAAAAAGATAAATGATCATTATTTTCTGATTATAAAAATTATAATGACAATTTATCTCATTTAGTATGATAATTGTTACTTGTGTGAATAAAACTAAATACTAAAAGAATCTGATAAAAAACGTATCAATTTTTTTATCTACTCCATTATTTGTAATTTCACATTATTTTTTCTGCTAGTTAATTTCTTTTTGCATTTATTAGGAGTGCTATTTTCAAACTAGTATTATGTTTCGTGTTAATAACATGTTTAGACTTCTCAAATGAAAATTGTTAATAAAAAATGAGCTTGTCGTAAAATAAAAAAGATATGTCAAGAGATTCGGGATAAAGCTATCCCGACCCTACGGATCCCGAAAAGTCGGGTCCTGACTTTTATCGGATCAGAAATTTTTTTTACTTTAAAAAATACTCGGATCGGAATACGGATCGAATCTGCAGCCTAACCCATCGGAAAAGGTCATTGAAGTACTAATAACTCAAATTTTGTTTCCTTTATTTCTCATGGGAATAAATACATTAGAAGTCGAAATTGCAGCTTCTGTTATCCTTTTGTGCTCTCATGTTCTGTTCGGGTACAAATTATGATTTTTTTTTACTTAACTTGAACCTATTAGGTCGGATTATTCTGTGTCACCTTCAACCACAACGAATTCAATTTAGCTTTTAAATTTGTTTCTCAAACGTAAATTAGTTTAACAGTCCAAATCTTGTGTGGAGTGAAATCATTTCTAAGAAGGAATTTTTTTTTTTAAACTTTATTGGTAACGACTACAAATAAATGCCTCGATTGTGATAGCTAATTTTGTGATGAGCTGTTATTTAGGGACGAATTTTTTATGGTTGAGTCGATTTGTGACAATTTGTGGCAGTTTGTTTAATTTACTACCGGTTTGTAACAACATTTAACCGTTACTATATCAACATTTATTTTGTAGTCCATGCTAAATCTTAAATCAAGTATTCTTAGCCAAGCAAGCCCTATCTTTTCCTTGCAAGAAGATTCAAGATTATATATATAAAAAAAATGATCACACTGTGAGCTCATCAAAATTAAGGAAAGTGGTGTAAATTTTGACAACAATCTTCAAGGTCACTGAACATGTTGAATCTGAAAGTTTAAGGAGTACACTGAAAATTAATCACACAGTACAAGGGGTTATTTTATTAATAAATTTAACTGACTCGTCAACTATAATGTAAATTGTAAATAGTTGAGCCATTTTATTCACGTGAGATATTATTTTTCCGGTTTATTGTGGTAGACAAAGGGACCACAGAAATCAAGTCAAAGCAACAAAAGACGTGACTAAAACACTTGCGTCTTGCCTTTTCCCTAGTACAGTGACATTTACTTTTGTTGATAATGAACTATTCTTATTAATTGAACTAGTCACAAAATGTGAAAAAGCATATTTTGAATTCAAAATCTGCTCTAATTTCTCCGTTTGAACAATTTTATAAGTTCATTGTAAAGAAATTGAATATTCAAGCACTCCAGCAAGTTTCATGATTCCAAAATTGTTTAAAAAATTTCAATATTAGGAAAATATTTCATTTTTAACCCAACTAAAACATAAATTGGAATGTTAACACCAAAATTAAGAACATGGTGCTGTGACTGCTGTCTTAAAAACTTGTTTTGTTAGTGCTCTTCTCAAGATAACATAAGCCTTTCACTTCTCTTTTTCTAAATAGATTCTCTTATGCCAAGTGCATTAGCTCTAGTTGGCAAATAAAATTTGAAATTAGTGAACAATTTCACTGAAAGTATCGTGCAATTTATATTTCAATTATAACTCTACTTCCATCATTTCAAGATTATACAATTTTTTCATAAGATATGCATTGTTGTTCTTTGAGGTTTCCGACTTTTCTCATGCATATCTCGTATGTTTGTGCTCGTCGGTATATATGGGCGTTGCTTCTTTAAGCCTTTATACAATAATTTAAGCAAGCATCTTTGATCATCAAAAGAAAATCACTACTAATAATATCGACAAAGAACTTCCTCTTTGGTCCGACATGTAGAAAAAAATTGTTACAACTTCTACTTATATTGATAACATTCTACCTCTATAAGACAATTAAAATCCAATTATTTTCCATCAAAAATCTGTATCCCAAAAGATATAATATTGTCTATTTCGGGTTAGCAGCCACTCAAAATAGCTCCTCCTAAGCCAACATTTTTGAAAAAGGAAACTCAATTAAATATAGCACATGCCAATATGCATAAAGTATGCATAAAGTGATATGAGTTGCCTCTTCATTGACTACTCGAATGTGACAGATGGTCCTACTCACCCACCGTATTCTTTAATAATCTCATTTTCCTCGTGTCTTTTTTGCTATATATTTTAATACTACAATATTTATTTATATCTCTATCTCATTTTACTCGTGCCTGTTTACCAATCTTTTCTTTTATAACCTCTTTCAAGTCTAGACCTACATTGTATCTATCCTTCATTCATAAACATTTCACATACCAAAAACTTTCATAAACTTGGTACTCTTGTAAGTTGTCTAAAAAAAGGAACAGAAAATCAAGAAATGGCTAACCCAGGTGTAGAACTCGATTTCTTCCGAATGGAGAAGGAAAATAAACATACTTCTTCTGCTCAGCAGCCTAAAAGGCTTTTCGGTCGCCATAGAAGCTTTCGAGGTTAGACATTTATCAAATTGTGTATTCGTCTTTGCCTTACTTGATAGCTTAATTAGTTTCTATTAGTACATGTGTAAATTGTTATGTATCGATAATGAGAAGATCGTATATATATCATCAGTCTTATTTTACTGCATGCTCATATTTCTTCCCACGTCTAGTGTCAGCCTTCCTGCAAAATTTAGAAAAAATATATGACTATTTGTAAAATATAGACAAAATTTAGACTTCTCAACGAAAAACCACATTTGTTTTTCATTTTATTCATGTATATATATTGATTCAGAGTAAAGAACATCATAAAGCGAGGTGTTCGAGGTCCCATTTTGTAGCATACATGATTACATGGATGGAAAGATTAGCGGTTTTTGCTAAATAGGAGTAGTATTTAAGTGAAATTCCTCCAATTAAATAGTTCAGACTAGAAAAAAACATTTGGTAAACTCGACCAATGTTTAAACATTCTCTTATCATGTTTTTGTTTTTGGCAGATATTCAAGGTGTGATTTCGAAGATGAACCCCGAGCTATTGAAGTCTGTTATTGGTTCTCGACCTTTAAGCGACCAAATGCCAAATGCTGCTAGACCAACTTTGTATGTTTCTATATACGTTTTACGCTCCTTAATTTTCATTTGTGTTTACGCTAAAAAAAACGCTTAATTTTGACCTTCTTTTCGGTTTTCTCAGAGGCAAGCCTGAAAACACTTCTGACACGGCGCCATTGACAATCTTCTACAACGGAACTTTAGCCGTTTTCAATGTGTCTAAAGATAAGGTTTGTTGAAACTCCTTTCTTTTCATATAAAGTGTTTCGGTTAAATTTTAAATCTGTTTCTCATTAAAGTATAATAGCTGATTAAAATTGGTTTTCGATATTTCAGGCAGATAGTATTTTGCAAATTGCCGAAGGATCTACAGAAGTAGCAGATACAAACAGTGCAACAAGTTCGATCGATCAAGGCAAATTCTTGATGTCTATAGATGGAGGTCAGTCCTTATAATGGTATCGATATAAATTTTTCCCTAAATAATTTATCACTTTCTGGTTGTTTAAAGATTTAAATTTGAAGTATATACTAATGCGTTTATAACATTTTGTTTTCTAAAATAAAACCGAAAAATTCATTAAAACTTGAAGATCCGACCCTAATGATTTAACAAGTATACGAAAAATATAATTACCTTAAAAAAAAAAAAAGGAACACTACAGAAAATAAAGTAACTAACCCTCATTATTAATTATTTTCAGATCTTCCAATTGCACGTAGGAAGTCACTCCAGGCGTTTCTGGCAAAGCGTAAAGACAGGTGCGAGATCCATGAATAGCTTTTTTTGTTTGGTTAGTGAAATTAGATACGTTTTCTATTATGTTATTAGTCTTGAAATGACCATAAAAGCAGTATAGAGTTCCTTAATAGTTTTGAAATTTCTTGTTTTTACTGTTATATATATCATATATGGCATATTCTTCAAATAAGATGTACTGTGAGCATAGTACTTCAACTCGAGAGAAATTTAAGATTCTGTATATTGTTTTTTTTAAGTTGAAACAATCCAAAAGGAAAAAGTTTAGCACGGTTCCGCATTTATTAAGATATGTAATATTCAAATATATGGACACCTGGTCTCTTTTACTTTTTGATCCTGATTCATTAGGCCTCCTTTTATTACGGTATTCATAGTCCTGATTACGGTATTTATAGTCCCGAAACTATGAATTCAAACACTATAGTGAATGAAATAGTTATCTGTAATACACTCTTCAACATCATTTCTAATACTACCCTCCCCTAAGTATAGTAATACCACTTTTAAGATCATTTGGTATCCGAACATTATTTTTAATCCTTGAAAATGTTGCATCCAAGCATGGGCATTGTGGTCTCTACGTATATATAATCTAATTCCAATCTTATCCCGCCCTAACCAAATAAGGCCTAGGTCTATTGGATAGGCTAATTACTTTTTTAGGATAGCCGATCCTAATTTTGTATGAATTATTGGATAAAAAACAATCAAATCTAATGGTCAACAAAAACTATGAAAAAAAAGGTAAATAAAAAAAGGTTGACACGGTTACATATCGGATACCTTTTTAGTACGATTGATAAATTTGATTTTTATTTTTTACGTAACGTACTTTAAATGCATCCGATATTTTTTCGGTACGGTTGATAAATTTAATTTTTATTTTTTTATTCATACGTTGCACTATAATTTAGTGTGTGTCAACTAGTAGAATATTTTAGTTTTAATTTTAAATTAATTGTAGGGGGTAGTACTAGTTATTTTAGGTTCAATATGTGTTGAATTTTTAGTGGATGCCACAACTTTACCAAATAACGTACCGTAATCGCATTGTGATTTTTTTTTAACTACTCGTGTTACCGACTACGGAGGAGTGTATGTGGCCAATCCTATATAATAATATTTTCATAATTTTTATTGAAATTTGGATGAATTTGATTTTGATCTAATATAAAAAAACTAGGATACCTTGTCCTAAAAAATTAAGTCACCGAAAATGTATCATTAGGTTTACATCTATATTCCAATGTTTGGTGAAAACCAGTAAACAACAATATTGTTCGATGGTTAGATCGCCTAATACAATAAGAGACAAGATTAAAGTATACAATACTATGGTTAGATCGCCTAATACAATAAGAGACAAGATTAAAGTATACAATACTCCATCCGTTTCTATTTAATTGTTGATTATAAAATTACATGTAATTTTGACCGGTAAATAACTTGTATCAAAATTGTCGGAATGAATTTTTTTAAAAGTTGACCATATAATTCAAATGTTAAATTTTATAATTAGATAACCCGGTCAAAATTGTACGTAGTTTCGTAATGGATAATTAAATGAGAATGGATGAAGGATGTGCACTAGACATACCAAATTGTTAGGTCACACTAAAATTAGCTAGGTGTCCCAAATCTCAATTACTAAAATAAGTTTAGTAATGTTTGCAGGGTCACTCTATCATCTCCCTACTTTTGCGCTAAGAAGAATACTCATTTCACCACTCTAAATCTGTGAAATTGACTGGGTGAACATAGCACAATCAAGGTTCAAGAAGACAAAATATTCATATTAGTTAATTCATGGCCCAGCTAATTTTCGCTTAGCAGAATACTGAATGCAATGTATATGTATTAATCGAGATTATTCTCGCAATGTATCACTTTATTTGGTTGATCTTTAGGTGTAGAAAAGAAGTGAAATAAATGAAATGCAGCAACCTTGTTAGCTTCCAAGTCTTTTATGAGTATCCATCCAGATTATGTAATGCTACCAGAATTCAATCGATTTTTTTACCATGTTCGCTACTTTTTGTTTTGTATTGTTTGATAGCATTGAAAACATCGACTATATATGCTGCTAAATTGGTTTAAAAGAACCATTTACATTTGTTTAAGAACAATGGCGGAACTTAGACATAGATGCCAAAGGACAAATGCATATGCAAGAATCTAATTATTACTACTTACAAGCAGTCAAATGCAACCTTTTAATTTCACAGTAAATTTAGATTGTGAGAGGACCGATTGTTACAATTAAAAGAGGGGCATAAATCTTCTTGCCTCAAAATGTAGGCTCAATCTCTACAATTTACTTATTGTGGACCTCATAAATTGAAAATCATAGATATGGATAAAGAGTGGTTGACAAAACCATAATTTTGATCGGTCGCGTTAGGTTTTTCAACAATAATAAATCATGAATTGACAATAAACGATGAACACTTTTCGATCTTTATTAGTATTCGGCAATTGCCCTTATTCGGACTACAACTTATATCACTATATTTATGCTCGGATCCGCTGCTCGATCCGGAAGATGATCTTTCTCTTCTCTTTGTGCTCGACTTTCTGCCTGGCTCGGTTAGGCTTTTGATGTGATACGTCCTGACTAGTTTTTATTTTTTCTCTCATTCTCTCTATATTTTTTAGGTATGATTTCTGGTATCATCCTTGGTCTTGGGGGATACTTGGCTATTTATAGGAAAGTATGCCTTCTAAGATGTTGACAAATATCTCGTGAGATTTTTCTGACATGGGTCCCTATTTAAGTGGGCTTGGGCTTGGGCTTTTAGTAAGATCCAATCCTATTCTCAAAAAAAGGCTTGAGATAGCTCATTTAAGCATTAGATACACCTCTATGATGGGTGGATCGATTTCTACCCGAATAGATACATTCGGGTCTAATTTTTATGTTCTATCAGTGGCGATCTTGTGAGGAGTTAATTAGTTAAATTAATATACTATAATGATATTGATAATGATCCATGTTTGATAGACAAATGCATGTATTGAAAGATATTTAAAGAGAAACACGATTTTATTCTTGGGGGTAAATCCTTTTTGAAGGTCCGTAATGAATTAGATGATTGCCGACCAGGAACTTGCAGTATTAAGTTTGGTGAAGCAACAAAATTTAAGATGATGTCAACTATACTGATTACTACGATCCTTGCCTATCTTGAATTCTATGATTTTCAAAATGTAGTATTACCTTGTTTAAGTAATGAGCTTTTTAGCTTCATTTTGTTTAAGTAGCTTTTTTATGAGGTTTGGCTGATATGACGTTTTTCATGAGTTGTTTTGCTGAGATTTTGGTTGCTGAATATTCTCTCTTTTGATCACATTGATCCGGAGCTATAGGGAGAAATAAGGATAGAGGTTACAAAGAAAAAATGAGAGGTTAATAGGCCCTTTTTTTCAGTTAAAATTGCTCAGGTAAAAAACAAGTTATCAGACATTTTTCCTCGTTAAATAATTTTACATTTGTAAACAAATTTGTTTTGTATTTCAGTTATATATTCAGTTCATTTTACCGGATTTGTCCGGAACTTGCTATAATGAGAGAATGGCCCATGGAAACAATTATTTGCTACTTTTGAATAATTAATAAATGACCGGTCTTTTAAAAAAATAAAAAAAAGAGAAACACGATTACCAAATTTTGAAGATATCTAACTGAGTACACATGATTGAATTTCACAACCATGTTTTTTTTTTCAAGATTAGCTTCACAACCAGGTTAAATTTTTCATTAAAACATATCAATTCTGAAGGGATAAAAAGGCCATCTCTATGGCCAACTAGATAAGTTATAATAGTATTTTCTTTGATTGTTTTGATGTAAACAATGTTATTTTATTTTCATGATAATGTTGACCGACATTGGTTTAATGAAGATAAATTCAGTATTTAGCTGTTAATAGAATTAAGTTCACGTAATTACACGTAATTAGTCTGCTGAAATTACATCCCAGCCTCCATTATTTATTGAAAATAACAAAAGATAATTATTTACATATCAGAAATGTATGTTTAGTTACAAAATTTAGGCTTGGTTCTAATAGCATGTTTAACGGTGTGTTGATTCATTATGTTAGTTTAACTTAAATTTTGAATGTTGGTTTGTGCGGAGCGACGAATCAAGTTTATTGATGTGTTGGTTTAATGTATTAATTTAACTTTTGAATGTTTAGTAACAGTTTTGAATGCAATTGTAAATAGGTCTGATAAGTTATAATTGTAATGAAAACTAAATAAACTGACAACTAAAAATAGTTCCTCTAGAGTTTAGAATCGAGACCTCTCAACTCGTTGTTTTGACGAACGTTGTTGTGAAGTTTCTTCATGTTCGAAAGCAACAAGAATAGGTAAAAACATACGGTTGTCAGCGAAAAAAATTTCATTCATCGTTGCGAGATTGACATTATCAAAATAGGACGAAGAATCAGACGTAGCAAAAGATTGAATCCATTTATATTTCGGATAAAAAGTGTTTAAATTATATTATATATAAAATAATATATTTGAGATAGAGAGAGTGTTTTTGAAATGGTGTGTTTTAAATGATAATAGAATGCGAGTTTATATATGGATTAAATTGGGCTAATTTGTAATTTAAAAAATTTTTAATTACCAAAAACCAACCGTTGACTATTTTAATAAGTTCAAAAAACTTGGAGACAAAAAAAAATCAAACTAACCGTTTATTACCGTTATAGAGACTTTTTCGTAATTAAATTGAAAGGCCATGTTTGTAATTATTAAGGTTCAGATTTTTTATTGTTTTACATTTGAAACTACATGAACTAGTTTGTAAATAATACAGGACAAGTCCATGTAGTCATCAACAAAGAACCATATACAAAATTTAGAGAAGAGAACATTGAGAGAGAGAAAAGGGAAAGAGATAGAAGAGAGGAGTCAACACACACGCGGATATCCATCTAATAAAGTTGCCTGCAATATTTTTACGGCTACTTCGGCAGCAAACAACACCCGATAAACATATTCTAATATTATTTTAGTTTAGTTGTCCAAATTAAAAAATATAATATTGGAGTGGGTTAGTAAACCCAAACTTAATGCTTTAGAATCTACAAATTATTTAAACACTTGATTAAATAAACCCATAAAATCTGTAAATAACAAAAATAATGAAGGGGCATCAGTTTTAAAAAGCTCGATTTTGGAGCCTCATGGTTAATCAGCCCAAATAAATGACATGTTCATCATTTGCCCCATTTTTTTGAATTCAAAGACACTAACCAAGCAAACAAAAGACATTTCAAATCTACTATTATATATATACTACACATAAAAATAGAAAATAGAATATAAAGATAAATAATGGAAAATTAGCAACTGGAAAGTGTTGGCATTTTATGTAAGAGATTGGAGTTTCCGATTTTCTCATACATAGTGCTATATATATATAGAGAGAGAAAAACCATGGAGCCCTACTATACCAAAATGGAGGCCCATTTAATAATATAGCCCATTTAGACATCTGGATCTTGACTGTTACAAGTTTTATAAAAAAAAATAAATTGAAAACTGAAAATGTATATATGTACTCTCTTTGCACGTAAAACAATGTCATGTTTTTAAAATCGTGTTATTTAAAATCGTGTTATTTAAGTATCTGTAATAGTTTAACTTAAGATTCAACAAAAGAACCCATTAAAAACAATAAAATATTCAAATAAAAACTTTTTCTTAATTAACATGCAAGGCTATGAGCTATCGGTGTAAATTCGATGTGATTTAAGTATTTAACTATTAGAATGAGTTATTTCAAAAAATTTAATCGAGAAAATTTGCTAAGAGATGAAAGTGGACAACTATTTTGAACCGTACCAATATAAAATCAGGACACTTGCATAGTGACGGAGGGAGTAATTGTTTCTAATAATCCGATCAAACAATGGGTCAACACCTTAAAATTAGTACCTGACAATTCACACTTCACAGTATAAGTGTATAACCCTCATGTTAAGGAATCGATCTTTAACCGAAAGTTAGTCTTCCTTTCTTTAATGGTACCATCAAACCAAATTTGCATAGCTAAGCACAAGTGAAAGTATGAAACTGGTGATATGATATATAGACCGCGTAAATGTGATATCATTTGCTAGCCATTTAGCTTGTTTGTTTGTACGTGGATCACGAACATCAGATGAAACTCCATTCCTCGGCATTGACCTTACAACGATTAAGCGTAATTGACAACAAGGTATCTAATTTATAACAATTAATTGTTGCAAATGAAATTGTTAGTCAATCTGTCATGCTTATACTATAGATACATTTAGTTTTTGGATCTTCCGTCTCGTCAGGTGTTCCCTTCTCTGACCTTATTCATAATGATGCATCAACGCCTCTGAAGACAACCAAGTCTTTTAGATTTTGTATTATTTTTGGGTTTTCAGATAAATTGTTAATGTAATTGGTTGCTTGTTTTCTTGCAAAACAATCTAGTGTCTTGTTTGTTTGTTAAAAATACCACTCAATGTTTTTTCGGCACGAGCAATCCTACTAAAAAGGTTGCTGACCCTTGTTTGTCACTACCTGGTTTGTTCATTCTTTTCCGATAATGAAAATGATATGATTGCAAAATCTCAGGGACTTCTTGCATTCAAGATTAAGATTAAACAATACATAAATATAAAAATCAAACCAGCAAAAGAAGGACGGCAATTCTTTAACTTAGGGCCATTGATAACTTGCCAAACATCCATGTAATTGGTTTTGAGAAATTGTCACCATTCTTTTTGGTCATCATTTATCAACTTTGATCACATCAGGAGGAATACTCGTCCTTGAGTTTTTCCTTGACATCCCCGGTTACCTTTCTAGATGTTATATTAGACCCAGAGTTCAGATTGGTATTAAACTGAAATAAGTAAGAAATAGATGTTTCAATTAATCTGCAAAGTTCTACTTAAATAGAAAGACAATTCGGTCAAGTACAATTCCAGCTTTAATATTTAAAAGAAAGCGAACACCTAACCTCCTTTGTAATGGTAGATATGTTCTATAGCTGCTATTGCATACAAGCAGGGTTGATGGATCAATTGTGATTCGGCGAGTATGTTGATTAGGACAGATGTGCTAAAAAAAAAGTCACTTGCTTACAATGTTTACAGCGAGGCGCATCAGGTGCAGCAAAATGCAGAAGTCACGTAGGTAACACAATCACAATTTTAAGAAAATATTTGCAACAGCAGAAGACTCATTGTTTCATTGAATAAAAATGAAGTAAACACGAGTAGTATTTTATTTTATAATATTTTCGTCCGGTGAAAACCAGCTTTCCTCGTGTAAAACAAATTTAAAATAAGAACCGTTCTTCATGGCCACAATATCTCTAAGAAAACGACCATTATAATCGTAAACTTTAACAGTCCACTTATACCCTACATGTATAGACACTAAAACTTCACCTTTCTTTGTTTTCAATAAGGGTACCACCATGTCATTTGTGGTCTTGAATTTGGGTACGTTTGAAATTACAAACATAATATCCCATGAACTCCCGTCTCCATATTCCTTCATCTTCAAGAACTCTATATTACCTTCATAATGTGCCGGATATCGAGTCATACAAAGGCAATCATCCAGAACTCCTAAGACAGCAATGATATAAGTGTCAAATTTCTTAAAATGTGGCATTGGTACTTCAATTAACGCATTCATACTCGGGTCAAAGTACACTATATGTGGTTGGTCGAAAAAATTGATTGATCAGAAGTTGATATGTGACTCTTGCAAAACCAATGCTTATATCTTTTGAAAGACGGACCTTGGCACACATTTCTTACAGTAAAAGGAACATCGACTCCTTTCCATCTAAGAGCCCCGAATGTGGCAACCATAAACCATTCAGAATGTGGATTACGTTCCTCATCTACTGCGACAATCTTGTACTCATTATTGACATGATCAAAACACAGATCGGCCCGAAAATAATAGTCATCATAGGGATATAATGAACTCACTTTTTTAATGAATTTTGTCAGCGGGTTCCACACTACAAAATTCCTATCGACATGAATAAGCAACAACCCGTTACAAGAGCTATGAGCTCTAATATAACTAACCGATCCCAGTAGGTGTTCTTCCATTGGGCAACATATGCGTTCAACACGGAGTTCTTGGTCGAGCGAATAAAATCGACATTTGTTCTCCAAGTGAGAGATAATAAAAAGCTTTGGATTGCTCTTTACGCTGACTGTATGTAAGATTAAATTTTTCCACTGTTTCGAGACAGACTTAACACGAGCAAGACTTTTAAGGGGTAATCGTGATACTATGTCAATAATTAGCTCTTCAGCTATGTCAAAATAAGAGCGGCATCTCATGGGTGTATACAGCTTGCCTATAATGCAAGGTTTATGCGAAATATAAGCCTCTCTCTTCTTTATCTTCATGCCGTTGCCTGTTAAATGATATAATCTAGCTTCTAAGTCAAATCTTGTTCTTATAATTGCCAGATAATGTTGTTAAAGAATGTGTTACGACTTACAGAGGCGGGAGGTCTTGAGTCTAGCCAAAAGTGCAGTTTATAAAGTTATGATCCTCACAAAATGGAACAACCAGAATTTTCAAGAAATCTTTTTGAAATGACAACTATCTCAGGAACTAACTTCAAATTTTTGGTGCTTAAACATAAGAGTTTTCGAGTACATGACTTTTTGTTCTTTAAGAAAAATAAAAGTATAAATACTGTTCATCCAATCAGCCTGGTTTAGGAGATTCCATTTTATCCTTCAATATTCGGTCCTTAAAGCTTGAAACCAGTTTTTATTAAGTTATAGATTTACTAAAATGATTCAATGTCCCTGCATGTTGAGCTGAAAAGATCAGCAATAAACTGATCTAAACAAGATTGCAGCCAAATTCAAATAAGCAAGCAAAAGTATGAGGTTCTTTCGAAAGTACCTTCAAGGTTGCTTTCGTCGGAGAAAGACAAATCATGTTGCAAGTGAAAATGTATGTCTCCGCACTTTGATTCGAAGTTTCTTTTACTTCTCTTCCTGTCTTTTTTTCTTCTACTGGTCTCAATCTGAATACTCCAACAATGCTCTCTTTTAGAATGTTCGGCTTTTTTCTTTATTTGATGATTCTTCTTTTCTATCTTTTTATTTCTTTTCTTCGTACGCGACCGAAAGCCTTCCTCAAATGAATCTTCAAGCTCCAATAAATCATAGTTTCTATGTTCTTCATCATACACGCTTGGTGAAGCCCAACTTTCCTTATACAACATGACTTTAAAATGATCATTTTTTGTGGAAACTGATATATCTCTAAGAAAATTTCCATTGACATCATAAGACTTCACACTCGGGCCGATATTGAGATTTTGGCTAGGACCAGTCATGTGCATGCTTACAAGTACTTCACCTTCCTTTGTGTTAAACAAAGGTTCTATAATATTATAACAATTAAGTTTGGGTATGTTTGAGATGACAAACATAGTAACGCACGAATCCACATATCCGTATTTCTTCATCGCCAGGAAACTATATTTTTCCTTCACAATTACCCGAATCATCCAAACGAGTCATACAAAGGAACCCATCGAGAACTCCTAAGCCAACAATTGTGTCTCTATCACCCTTATTAGGTTGTGGTATTAGTACTTCAACGATCTCATTCGTGCGCGGATAAAAAAAAAATTATATGGTTTGACGGAACAACATCATCTTCCAAATAATATTGCGACCCCTTACAAATCCAATGTTTTTTCCCTTTGAAAAGCATACCTAGATGCACATTATCAATAGTAGAACCTCGATTTTTTCCCAATAACTAGTATCGCCGCAAGTGGCAACATAGAAACACTCATCTATACAAGAATGGGAGTGAGACAGATTTACCAACACAACCTTATATTCTTTCCTGACCAAATCAAAACATAGTTCGGCCAAAGAATCGTATCCGTCACGTTTTATATCTATGAATTTACTATAGGTAAGCAACTCCTTAAAGAATTTTGATTTTGGGTTCCAAGTGAATAAAATATCATCGATTTGAATGAGAATCAATCCGTTACAAGAAGAATGAGCTTTAACATTGCGACCGCATAATGCGGATTCTTCCACTGGACTGAACATGCTCTTAACATGATCTTTTCTATAGAGTGAATGTAATAATAAACATTTGTTTGCAGTTAAAAGCTTAGGGATTTTTGTTACCGTGTTCGACAATTAAAGTGGCGGTTGTCTCGAAAAACACTCGAAATCAGGAATAAGTTCTCTGGCTATGCTAAAACCAAAGTCCCCCATGACTTGTATGTTATGCTCTCTCTCCCAAGTCCCACCCAGCGATGACAATTGGGTCGGGTCATTCAAAACCCGACTCATGTACAAACTTGCACTTTTACCTATTTGATCCGTTTTTTATAACACTTTTTTTCTCTTTCAAAAATAAATCTCATAAATGTCAATAATTGAAAGAGAATTTGTTAAAAACTCATATGCTAAAGTAACAAATGATTTGATTTAGAAAAATAATATATAAATACTAATGTGACATTAAATACTCTTTCATATTACCATTTCCATGTTTATTGAATTAATTTGGTCTCATTAATCTCGTCAATTAAAATATTGATATATGTAAAAATGTAATATAAATGTATATGATTGATATGATGATTTGATTTCTCGTAAATCATTTTCTAAATAAAAGCGATAACTTATTAGTCATTAATTAATATGAATAAATTTCATTCACATTTAACTTAAATATCGTTTCATTAATTAATAAATTAATTGCATATAAGATTTTTTTAATAAATCCACCAAAATGTATGTTATGTATTACTATAAGACAAATAGTTTAATGTATACGAGAGAGGAAATAAAGTCTTAAATTGCATTTTTAAATTACACCTTTTAAATTACAGTTTACCTATTTAAATTACAAGAGAGAGTTTAATGGAGAGGGGAGAGAGTGTTAAATTGCAATTTTGAAGTTACATTTTTATACATTTAAATATATGGTAAAATGATAATTAAAAAATAGGATAAATTAACAAAACTGTTGTGTGACATATTAGCTCGTTATAGATATATATAGAGATATGTATAGATATAGAGAGAGGTATGAAAGACAACAATAAGGGAGACTTTATTAATCAGAATGTATGAATGAATGTGAAATACAAGACCCCTAACCCTCTTTATATAGATAGAGGGGTAGGGTTATAAGCCCACTTGGACCCATAAAGTACAAGCCCAATAGTCCAACAATATCCTACAACACTCCCCCTTTGTACGTCTTGAATTCTTCGTCTTCATGCAGTCGAGTTCATTCGCAGTGCTAAACACATAAAAACCTTAGGGACGGAAAATCCAGTGTGGGACAAAACCGGTACCTAGGAGAAACTGTGTAGCCGAATGATATAGGCCGAAATATTATGTAAGTAACTAACCACAAAACAGTGTGTCTCATCAAAACCTTGCCAGAGCAAACCCAATGGGAAAATCTCTGATCGAAGGAAAAAGAGTGCAACAGTGGTAGTAGTAGAGGATCAACCACAAAACAGGTGCCTCATCAAAACCTTGCTAGAGTAAACCCAGTGGGAAAAAATCTCTAGTCGAAGGACAAAAGAGTACACAGTGGTAAGAAGTATACAACAGGATACTCCCCCTAATTTCGGCAATCTTAAGTGAGATATGATGGGAATGTGTCTCGCTAAAAACCTTTCCAAGAAAAACCCAGTGGGAAAAAACCTTGGTCTAAGGACAAAAAGAGTACACGGGCATGCGACTGGATGCTCCCCCTCACTTGCACACAACAGGGTGCGAGAATTTCGACTAAGTAGTATTTAGTACAATAAGCATTCACCTGGATGCTCCCCCTCACTTGCACACGACTGGGTGCAAGAATTTCATATTTCAAGAAACAGTACGAGCATTCGACTGGATGCTTCATTTACTTGCACAAGACTGTATGCAAGAAAATATAACGTGGAATAAAACGAGCATTCGACGGGATGCTCTTAAACTTTATATGTGAAGATTTATTTCGGCAAGAAATGCTAAATAGCATAATCTAGTCATGTCTCTCTTGATCGATAACAACAAGTTGTCCTCAAATAAGACAAGTGTTTTATATGGATCATGAGATAGAGCATATGTAATTCAAATATGGCTAATACGATCTCGAAGCCATATACACTCTCTAGTCGTCTCATAGAGCACGAGTAGATCAGAGTGATTCGTTTGGAGTCATTCCAAGACCTCCAATATATTGCCTTATTCCTATTGGTAAAGACAGACCATGTTAGGAATATCCCTTATGCGGGTCTGATAAGTAACCGGCATCGGTATAACCGAAAAAGGGTTGCGTTAATTCGAGTACCGAAGGGGGTAGGTACACTCGATGATGCAAAATGGGATAAGACAAGCCCTCATCCACAGTTACCTTAAGGTAATGGGAAAATGTCTTTTATGCCATTTCGATAGCAGCGTGTTAGCGCAATGTTGTGTCGAGCTATACCATTCACAACATACGAAATGTTCGTCCTAGCACATTAGACCAAGTACAATGATGCGCTTATTGTACTTTGATATGAACATCATGGTTCAATATCTCTTTGTCGTCTCATCAGGGACGGACCGGGTCTATATAAATGTCTAGTGATCGAACGATCATGGGAGAATCTGACGATTTAGCGTCATAATGACTAAAACGTCATAACACCTCCTGGGTGTAATCTGAATCATGGACTTAGATTCAATATTTACGGGACTCGATCATCAGGCCGAGTCACTACCGTTTCTTCCCAAGATCCTTCATCTCGAAGGGAAATCCAAAAGTGGATCGCATAATAAAACACGCAAGGGCATAATACTTGTTCAAGTATCCCAAGCTGATCAAGTACTCACTTAGGCGGGTATACCACATCCGCTCGGATTATATTAATCCATATAGTGAACGTCTCATTTAATTGAGATCGTGTTCCGTGGTCAGGAACTACTTGATTAAAGCATTATGAAGTCACACAGGGACCTTCATCTATATTGCTTTGTCTAAATCCCCATAGAGATAAAACAGTGACCACAATCACATGGCTGCATACTCAGTTTTTCGGAAACTACTAAACTGGTAAAGTAGGGGACTGTTATAATGTCCATTACGAGGAAATCAACCATCTCGTAATCAATTCCAAGGTGTGAGAGAAGCCATGCGCTACTAGGCGAGCATTTTACAATCTCATTATTCTCATCACTTTTCCTTACGAATAACCAAATAAACGAACTCGTTTAACATTGGTGGTGTTGGAGCTACAGGTCCGAACACACTTTTGCTAAGGAGTCTACTTGGATTGCAAGTTTCCATTAGTACAGTCTATTCTCCGTTGACTTCAGGCAACGGTACATGGTTCCCTGTCATAATTTGCTCATATTATCAGTCGTCACCGAATATATGAACAAGTAATCAATGACAGTCTCGTTTCGCTTCAATATCGTCTAAGATATCATGATCGACAGATATTTTGAGATTCTTAGGATGAGGAGGAATCACACATCTCCTAGATCCTTTATAATCTCGTGCGACAAACGAGTTTCAGTTCACCACCTCTGGGGCTGAACGAATTAAGAACCTGTCAACTTCCTCATATCTTGGGAAGGACGACAGACTGACGGCCGACGACAGCGTCCTTTGCTTGGCGGGTTCGGCCAAAGCAACGTGTTACGACAGAAACACGGCGTCCGACAGGGACGTCTATCCTTGTAAGCATTTTGCAGCAGGTATAAATGATCTCGTGACATCTCATAAAGTCATTA
This sequence comes from Primula veris, assembly GCA_963682055.1. Classification (NCBI taxonomy): domain Eukaryota; kingdom Viridiplantae; phylum Streptophyta; class Magnoliopsida; order Ericales; family Primulaceae; genus Primula; species Primula veris. Next base: position 11,089,965 of record OY821741.1, on the reverse strand, counting down.
AATGCGTCTGGCATTTAGTTAGACTTGAGGGAGTCTATGCACTTACTTATCACTAAGTGCAGTTTTGGGGATCAAGCTAAGACTGAGTGGGTTATGCCACGTTACTTCACGTCGTTTCTTATCAACGGTAACGTGCAAATCTCCCCCTAACGACGGGGAGAACAGTCTTAGCGATGTCACTTTCGCATATCATGCGGTAAAGAGATCGCTTGCCAAGGTTACTCTATCAAATGATAGGTAGGGATTCATAATCAACTTATGTCCCTTTCAGAGGTCCATATTTTGAACGCTATAGTAGCTCAATCAAAATATTAATTAAGCACTCCAAACACGCGTTAATATGAGACTTCTGGCTCATAAACAGTAACCAGCTGGTACGCATATGGTGTTTGAGTGTCTATGGGCCTCATGACGGACCAATGCAGCAAAATAGCATAACCCCACACGAAAATATAAATCTTGGTGCGCAAGACCAAGAAATGCGTGCAATCATTTGCAGTCGCATCATCAAACTTTCCGTGAGTCCATTTGGGTCTGAACATAATCGACACGATGTTCAATTTCAATTTCAAGTAATTCAAATCGAAATTTCGATTCTTACTCTTCGGTATTATCAAGTCGACTAGACTTTTTAGGATAATCCGGATCATGAGCCATCAACTTAATGATAGGGCTAAAGGTTTGGGAAATGCTGCATTTCTGTGGACAACAATAATCATGTGACCTATTGTCGATGCATAAACCATAACCATTTATATTTATGGTCCGTCTTATGGTTAGATAAGTCTACAATAACTCCTTCAATTCTTTACAAGAATTCTACGAGTTCATTTCGTGATCTTTACACATACTATTCTTTCAAAGTGAGCATTAGTGGCATGAATTTCGGATTAATCACGAAATATATCCTCAAAGAGAATCCAAATGTGATGTGATTATAAATCAAGCATCGTCTTTTGACCCGGGAATATCTCATCCGGTCAATGCCACAATATCAAAATGCTTTGTGTTGAACGTTGATTCTTCTAATCGATTATTTTGATGATAACAATATTTGTAAAACATGATAAAAGCTCGTTTTGCGTACTAATCATTTATCGAGTTTATTAAAGGTTCAAAATGATAGAATGCGAAATTACGAAGCCAATGGTTCAAGCGGAACCAAAATCGGATTCGAAACGAATTAGTTACGGGGTTTCGAAGTTTGTCGAGAAAACCGAAAACAAGCCCAGAACAAAAACGACTGATCCATAAGGAAACGATCGATCATTTTAGTGAAATTTTCTTCCAGTGAGCACAACGTAAAAACGACCGATCGCCAAGAGGAAACGACCGATCGTTTTCAGTACAAATTTGTCCAGTGAGCACTCAGCCAAAACGACCGATCATAAATCTGAAACGACCGATCGTTTCAGTGCGCATTTTGTCCAGTGAGTCCAATTGAAAAACGACCGATCGTTTTTCAGAAACGACCGATCGTTTCTGTAGAATTTCAAAATCCAGCTTTTAAGCTATTCCTGAAAATGGGGCGAACTGCTGCAAAAACAGCATTGAATGAACTCACCAACCAGCAACGGTCTGAAATTAATTGCTGCACCTTTGTGACTCTACAAAAACGCCAAAATACTTTGGAGAAAATCATCCAAACATACACAACATTTAAGCAAATCCTACTAAGAAATTCTTCAAGCTTATACTTCCAAAATCTCACTTGTATTCATAATTTTTCTCGAGAGTATTATTCTTGTAATTCTATAAACTTTGAGAGATTAATTATTAGTGAGTTATACAAAAATTCAATCTTGTAAAAGAGTGTATTATAAACTCATTTGTGAGCGAGTGATTGGGTAGAGGCTTTTAAGCAAGTATAGCTTAAAAGCTCTAGGTCATTTATTCGGGATACTCATAAAGTGAGGGGGAGCGTAATCGGTTGATTAAGCTCGTTAAGGTGTAACCTTGGAACGAAGATTTTTTAGTGAAACACTCGGTAGTGAAAATACCGAGGAGAGGACGTAGGCGCATTTTGCCGAACCTCTATAAATCTTGCGTTATTTCTTTTCCCTATACTTTTACTTTTCGCAAATTATTAATTGCTTATATTCATTACTTGCATAGATTATATTAGCAATTAGTTGTTAAAGAAATTGATTAAGTCATATAAACCGCAAATTAGCTTAGTTTATATCACATAGATTTTATTCCGCGATAAACGTACGAAAACCTTATTCACCCCCCCTCTAAGGTTTAGACACCTACGGACCAACAATTGGTATCAGAGCTTAGCTATTTTATTTACAAAAATCTAACGATTTTATAGTTTAAAGATCCGCTATGTCTTCGTACGTCGACTCTAAATCCATAACTAGGCCCCCGTTCTTTGACGGTACTAACTATCCCTATTGGAGAGACCTAATGAAAAATTTTCTATGTGGATATGAAATAGATCAATGGATAAGTATTAGTAAAGGATATAGAACGCCTAGGAGAAATGGCGAGGATAAACTTGTAGAGGAACTAGATACCGATGAACGCCTTGCGTTTTCCCTAAATTGTAGGGCTATGACTTCCATCACTTGTGCGCTCTCGCCTAGTGAATATGATAAGATTTCCGGTTGTGACACCGCTAAGCAAATGTGGGATAAGCTAGCTATTATGCACGAAGGAACTAGTCAAGTTAAGGACTCTAAAATTAGCATGCTTATTCATGATTATGAATTGTTTAAAGTCGATGATGACGAGTCTATTGCTTCCATGTACACTCGTTTTACTAAGATTACTAATGATCTTAAAAGACTTGAAAAGGTATATTCTAGCAAGGAGATGGTGACGAAAATCCTACGAAGTCTTCCTAGGAGGTGGGAATCGAAAGTGACGGCTATACAAGAAGCCAAGGATATGAACACACTTTCTCTCGACAACCTCATAGGATCCTTGAGCACCCATGAGCTAGATATGACGACTCGAAAACATGAGGATGACTCGAAAAAGAAGAAAGGCATCGCCTTCAAAAGCACAACAAAAGACGATAGCGACAATGATTCCTCTAGTGAGGATGACGACATGGCACTCTTCGCCAAACGCTACAACAAATTCCTAAGTTGGAAGATGAAGGGTGGACAACGATTTTGGAAAAAGGAGTATAAGGGAGAGCCTTCCGACAAATCGAACAAAAAGGACGAAATCATTTGCTACAAATGCCACAAACCCGGCCATATGCAAAACGAATGCCCTTTGAAGAAAAAGGATAAGTTCGGAAAGAAAAAGGAATACAAGAAGGCATTTTTGGCCGCATGGGGGAGCGATGATGATAGCTCCGATAGCGACAATGAAGAAGTCGCAAATCTTTGTCTCATGGCTAGAGACGACGATACCGAGGATGTAAGCTTTCACTCCTCTAACTCCTCTATTTCTAGTGATGATGATTTTGATATAAATGATGTGTTAGCATCCTTAGAAAAAGCTAGAGGTAAAAACAAATCTTTTAGAAAAATGCTAATTACTCTACAAGACGAACTCGAGAACTTAGCTATAACAAATGACTCACTTACGTCTAAAAATGCCGAACTTACAATAGAAAATGATAAGTTAGCTAATGACCTAAGTTCATGTAAAGAAAAGGTGGATAGAGCCGAACTCACTCTCTCTAAGTTCACTAAAGGAAGTAAAATGCTAAGTACTATATTAGCTTCTCAACAAGGCGCATATGATAAAACCGGTGTAGGATACAACCCTCTCTTAGCGTCTAAGCATAAAAATCTATTCACCAAACAAGTGGAGAAAAATGAAAATAGAACCCCAAGTTACTCCCGTAAGAACAATTCGTATAAAAGGAACTTAGTTTATAATCGTTTTGTTAAACCTATCTCGCATGTAAAATGTATTACTTGCAACCGTAGTGACCACTATGAGGATTATATATATTGCCCTAATAGGTATAAAGTAAGTAGAAATGATTTGGTTTGGATTCCAAAGGGTCGAGACTCTAACCCTCAAGGACCCAAAAATGGATTAGGGTACCAATGATCGTTTTGTCTTGTAGGTATGCTTGAGATCAAAAATCAACGAGGACAAGTGGTTCCTAGATAGTGGATGCTCAAGACATATGACGGGAGACAAAACAAAATTCACCACTCTTGCACCTAAAGACGGAGGCTTTGTGACCTTCGGGGATAATAGCAAGGGCAAAATCATCGGTATTGGTAGTATCTCTAAACCATCTAATGTCGTTATTGATAATGTATTGCTTGTTGATGGTCTTAAACATAACTTGCTTAGTATAAGTCAACTTTGTGATTTGGGTCACAAACTCATTTTTGAAAAATCGCATTGCATTATTCATTGTATTTCGGATAATAAAACTATTCTCATGGGTCAAAGACAAAATAATGTCTATATGATTGATTTGAATAGTTCGGTGGATGATGAAGTTAAGTGTCTTGTTACTATCAACGACAATGGTTGGTTGTGGCATAGACGACTTGGTCATGCAAGCCTTGATTTACTTGCTAAGCTTTCTAGTAAAGATTTGGTAATAGGTTTACCAAAAGCTCCTTATATAAAGGACAAACTTTGTCACGCTTGCCAATTAGGCAAACAAACAAAGATCTCTTTTAAGTCTAAAAATATTATTTCTACTACTCGTTGTTTGGAGCTCATTCATATGGATTTAGTTGGCCCCTCCCGGACACTTAGTCTTGGTGGGCGTGCATATGCTTTCGTCATGGTTGACGATTATAGTCGCTTTACTTGGGTATTATTTTTAACTCATAAGCATGAAGCATTTAGAGAATTCTCTATTATTTGCAAAAAGCTCCAAACACGAAAGGGTTATATGATCAAAAGTATCCAAACCGATCATGGTAAGGAATTTGAGAATACTCCATTTCAAACTTATTGTGATGAAAATGGTATTGATCATAATTTTTCGGCACCTCGTACGCCCCAACAAAATGGGGTAGTAGAGAGAAAGAATAGAACCCTAGAGGAAATGGCACGAACCATGCTTTGCGAAAATAATTTGCCAAAGTATTTTTGGGCCGAAGCCGTAAATTCCGCTTGTTATATTTTAAATAGAGCCTTAATTAGGCCCATATTAAAAAAGACACCTTACGAACTATGGAATGAGCGAAAGCCCAATATTTCTCATTTACGTGCATTTGGTTGTAAATGCTATGTTCATAATAATGGTAAGGATAATCTAGGAAAATTCGATGCTAAGTCCGATGAAGGAATTTTCATTGGATATGCAATATCGAGTAAACCTTATAGAATTTTTAATAAAAGAACTTTATTGGTGGAAGAGTCGGTACATGTCTCGTTTGATGAGAATTTACCTACGATTGATAAACCTTTAATTGTTCATAATATTAATGATGATATTTTTCATAAAGCATCCTCTTCTAATCATGTTGCATCTAGCTTAGAGTCTACACCTAGAATAGAAGTTGAACCCGTTGTTGATAAAGTCACTATAGATAGACTTCAAAAGGACTTAGAATCTAGCGTACACATTCATGAGGATTTACCTCAAGAATGGAGGTTTGCCAATCACCATCCGCAAGATTTAATTTTGGGTAATCCGGGAGAAAGAGTGCATACACGTTCTTCATTAAGAAATATAGTTAATCATTTTGCATTCTTGTCTCAATTAGAGCCCAAGAACATTCATGAAGCGGAACTCGATGAGAGTTGGGTATTAGCTATGCATGACGAATTAAATCAATTCGAGCGTAGTAACGTATGGACTTTAGTACCTAGACCGCGTGAGAAAACCATTATGGGTACGAAATGGATATTTCGTAATAAGATGGATGAATCCGGGGTAGTTATTAGAAATAAGGCTAGACTAGTAGCTCAAGGGTATAATCAAGAAGAGGGCATCGATTTCGATGAAACTTACGCACCCGTAGCAAGACTAGAAGCCATTAGAATGTTGCTTGCTAATGCTTCTTTTAAACGTTTTAAATTATTTCAAATGGATGTTAAAAGTGCATTTTTAAACGGCTTTATTAATGAGGAAGTTTATGTAAAACAACCAACCGGTTTTGAAAATCACGAGTTTCCTAATCATGTGTACAAACTTCGAAAAGCACTTTATGGTTTAAAACAAGCACCCCGGGCTTGGTATGAAAGACTTAGTAAATTTTTGATTAAAAAGGGTTTTTCTCGTGGTACTTTAAACACTACTCTTTTTATTAAAAAGGATGGAAAAGATATGCTTTTAATTCAAATTTATGTTGATGATATTATTTTCGGTGCTACTAATGCTCGCATGTGCGAGGAGTTTTCTAAGTGTATGCAAGGTGAATTCGAGATGAGCATGATGGGTGAACTCACCTACTTCCTTGGATTGCAAATCAAACAAACAAAGGACGGAATTTTCATCAATCAAGCCAAATACACAAGGGACTTGCTCAAGAGGTTCAACATGAGCGATGCAAAGCCGCTAGGAACTCCAATGAGTCCGGCAACAAAACTAGACAAGGATGAATCGGGTAAAAGCGTGGACCAAAAGCTCTATAGAGGTATGATTGGATCCCTCTTATATTTAACCGCAAGTAGACCCGATATCATGTTTAGTGTTTGCTTGTGTGCTAGGTATCAATCTTGTCCTAAGGAATCGCATGTTATAGCCGTTAAGCGCATTTTTAGATATCTTGTAGGTACTTGCAATTTAGGATTGTTTTATCCGCATGATACTTCGTTTGAATTGCTTGGCTATTCCGACGCCGACTTTGCCGGTTGTCGATTAGATAGAAAAAGTACTAGTGGCACTTGTCATTTTTTAGGAAACGCCTTAGTTTCTTGGCATAGCAAGAAACAAAACTCGGTTGCGCTTTCCACGGCGGAGGCGGAATACGTCGCCGCAGGTAGTTGTTGCGCACTAATCCTTTGGATGCGTCAACAACTAAACGACTTTGAATTATCATTTGATAGTGTACCTATATTGTGTGATAATACTAGTGCTATAAACCTTTCGAAAAATCCGATCCAACACTCTCGCACTAAACATATTAATTTATGTCATCACTTTTTACGGGATCATGTCCAAAAAGGGGATATTACACTTGAATATATAAGTACCGATAGGCAATTAGCCGATATTTTCACTAAACCCCTTAATGAGGAACAATTTTGTTTTATTCGACGAGAGTTAGGCATGTTTGATGTGTGAAATATACATATATACATGTATTTGATTAATTTCATATATTTTAGTATTTTTGCATATTTTTTTTCTTGCCAAATCTGTGTCGAAATGTGCCAAAATTTCTGTTATGTACCTCATTTACAGTCGATCGATCGTCAGCTAAAACGACCGATCGTTTTGCTACAGACGACCGATCGTTCCACAAAACGACCGATCGTTTTTTAGTCTTACTCACTGGAACTTTTTGTTCCAAATTCGACCGATCGACACACAAAACGACCGATCGTTTTTGTGTTTTTCAGCATAAATCCTTGAAACCCTAATAAAAATTTTCAAACCCATTCACAATTCTACAGCCAACTCTCTCTCTAAATTCGTCCCCTCTCTTCAAAACTTGTCAAATATCCCACTTTACATCCGAAATCAATCCAATATGGTTCGCACTAAAAGAACTTCCCTCGTGGATGAAGATGACGAAGCCTATGTGCCTCCGTCCCCTCGTCCTCGTATTCCTCGCGGTCGCCGAACCGCCTCCTCCACCGCTCCGCCATCAGGCCCCGGTGCCTCATCCGGCTCTCGTCCTCCTCTCTATCCACCCACGATGGATAAAAGAGGTATTTTGTCAAATTTCACTCTAGATATGTCTCTATTCCGTGAACGATTTCCCGCTCTTATGCTCGATTTAAGTTTTCAAAAACTCGATACCATTCTCACTCTAAAAATGCCATTCTTCATTGAAAACGTATACGAATTTTATCACAACCTAGCTCTAGATAGGGATTCCGATGACGCACTTCGTTTGCGTTCATCATTTCACGGCCAACCATTCGTTTACGGTATAGACCGTTTACGACATTTATTACGCCTAGATAATGACGGTATCCATGAGTCGAGTGAGGAACTATGTGAGACTCTTGAGATCGATAACTTCAACGATCTCAAATCTGAAATTTTTCATCCCGTCTATAACAATCAATCCAACAAAGCCCATGGCCTCTTATTCCGCAACAAATTAGCCTATCACATCCTATCGCATATCGTCCTACCCCATACTTCAAATTTTACGGATGTTACAAATGAATACATCTTTCTACTAGGATGCATCCATCGCAAAGTCAAACTTGACTTCGCGACTCTCATATTTTTTAAGATGGATTCGCTTAAAACGAAATCCAAAAATGGGTTACCCTACGGTGCTCTAATTTCGGCCATCTTAAATGACCTCAATCTCGTTCCCGGTGGAACCTTATTCAAAAATAAGGACAAACATATTTGGGACACTTCATATCTTTCCCAAATGTCCATTAAATTCCACAATGCCGATAAAACCATTACATGGTCCGGTAAGCGGGTATCCGGCCCCAACTATGCTCCTCTTTCCCCCGAAGAGGAAGAGTATGTTGGCCCCAAGGCCACACCGCATGCCACTCATGAGGACGTCGCTATCTCCTCTGATTCCATTCCCCCCGTCGATATCCCTACATCTTCTCGTCCCTCTCGACGACAAGGAAAAGCTCAAGCGGGATCTTCTTCTCGTATCCCGTGCTCCGACAAGTTCTATGACTCTCTCTACATCAACCAATACCACAATGCGCAAATGACTCGTCGAATGTTTCGATTCATGAATCCGGGACAAGAAGAGCTAGACCGACTTGATCGTGAAAGCGCCGAGCAAAGGGCACAATTTCATGAATTCTTTCCAAACGACGATGACAACGATGACGACGAGGATGATGCGACCTCCCACCGTGACTAGGCGGATATATTTTTCATTTTTTTTGATGATGTCAAAGGGGGAGAAATACCTCTCTCTTTTGTTTTTAAGTTGTATTTCTTTTCCGCTCTACGAACTACGTTGGTTTTTGATGTAATAACTAGAAAAACGTTTTATTTTATGAATCGTTATTATGTTGCTTTTTATAAGTGCTTATGCATTGTGAGATTTGTGTATATGCGTGGTTATAATTGCTATTAAGATTTATGCTCATAATTGCTAGTTGAATGGGCTATTTGTATTTGCTTTTCATTTGTGGCGATTGACCATTATTAGGCAAAACTATGGCCAAATTTTTGCTTACATATAGTTCTTCGTAATCCCTATTCATTTAGCTTTGTTTTAGCGTCTTATTAAAATCGAATGTTATGACATTTACTTGGTTCTTTTCAAAAAAAAAAAAACTTTTGTCCAAGTAAAGCGTCATCTACACATATCGGTTATTCTCTTTTAAGCAAAAAGAGCTTATAGTATGTTGAAGTCAATATTTTGTCATCATCAAAAAGGGAGAGATTGTTGAACGTTGATTCTTCTAATCGATTATTTTGATGATAACAATATTTATAAAACATGATAAAAGCTCGTTTTGCGTACTAATCATTTATCGAGTTTATTAAAGGTTCAAAATGATAGAATGCGAAATAATGAAGCCAATGGTTCAAGCGGAACCAAAATCGGATTCGAAACGAATTAGTTACGGGGTTTCGAAGTTTGTCGAGAAAACCGAAAACAAGCCCAGAACAAAAACGACTGATCCATAAGGAAACGATCGATCATTTTAGTGAAATTTTCTTTCAGTGAGCACAACGTAAAAACGACCGATCGCCAAGAGGAAACGACCGATCGTTTTCAGTACAAATTTGTCCAGTGAGCACTCAGCCAAAACGACCGATCATAAATCTGAAACGACCGATCGTTTCAGTGCGCATTTTGTCCAGTGAGTCCAATTGAAAAACGACCGATCGTTTTTCAGAAACGACCGATCGTTTCTGTAGAATTTCAAAATCCAGCTTTTAAGCTATTCCTGAAAATGGGGCGAACTGCTGCAAAAACAGCATTGAATGAACTCACCAACCAGCAACGGTCTGAAATTAATTGCTGCACCTTTGTGACTCTACAAAAACGCCAAAATACTTTGGAGAAAATCATCCAAACATACACAACATTTAAGCAAATCCTACTAAGAAATTCTTCAAGCTTATACTTCCAAAATCTCACTTGTATTCATAATTTTTCTCGAGAGTATTATTCTTGTAATTCTATAAACTTTGAGAGATTAATTATTAGTGAGTTATACAAAAATTCAATCTTGTAAAAGAGTGTATTATAAACTCATTTGTGAGCGAGTGATTGGGTAGAGGCTTTTAAGCAAGTATAGCTTAAAAGCTCTAGGTCATTTATTCGGGATACTCATAAAGTGAGGGGGAGCGTAATCGGTTGATTAAGCTCGTTAAGGTGTAACCTTGGAACGAAGATTTTTTAGTGAAACACTCGGTAGTGAAAATACCGAGGAGAGGACGTAGGCGCATTTTGCCGAACCTCTATAAATCTTGCGTTATTTCTTTTCCCTATACTTTTACTTTTCGCAAATTATTAATTGCTTATATTCATTACTTGCATAGATTATATTAGCAATTAGTTGTTAAAGAAATTGATTAAGTCATATAAACCGCAAATTAGCTTAGTTTATATCACATAGATTTTATTCCGCGATAAACGTACGAAAACCTTATTCACCCCCCCTCTAAGGTTTAGACACCTACGGACCAACACTTTGATCAATCGACGACAGGCGAATGATAGTACAGACAATCATGTATTAACATCTAAATCATTTATCATTTCGACGACAGGCGAAATGATAAGGTAATTTTAAATGCTTTAAAGAATGTGGTAGCAACCACTTGAAAGACATTTCAACTCCTCTAAAATACGCTTTTGGCTGTATTAAAATTACTCACCGGGGCAATTTTCTTATCCAATAACAGATGGGCGATAAAGGAACATGGTGAATATAAATTCACGATACTACTTATGGAATACAATTTCCAAGCTAGTATTTTGGTGAAGGATTGCTCCAATATGTCAATTTCAGACATTTGTTCACCATAGACGTCATCACGTCTCAAATGTGGCAGCGGAATAAAATCAACGCCTTAGTATTCATCCTGAGGGTAACAACAAACTCGTGTTTTACACATCAAAGATGGCATCTAAAAAAATTTGGCATCACATTTTCACACATCAGGGTGAGTAACATGTGGTGACGGATTAAAATCAACGTTTAAACAGTCATTTCGCAAGTATGTTTTACGATTTTTTCTCATCATAGATGGCATCCAACATGTGTTGGGAGTTCTGGATTATTTATCATATAAAACGACTGGTTTATATGTTTATGGTTTGCACAAGCACAAACTTTTTTTCGAAACGACAGGTTTGAAAACATTAGTTTTGCTTTCCATGTGAATCGGTTCTCATTGATCGAACGACGGGTCGATACTGAAACACCAATTCAGCGAAACATACATCACTATATAAACACACTCGGGAAAATTATTATTTAGTCAACCCCTTTTGGTAGCTCTATTTGAACACGACCAGGAAAGACGGTGATGGGGGTGGGCACGAATGCCTCTTAAAAACCGACCTCATTAGGAGAACGACTTCCGCCTTTATCTTTCCTAGACATCGTATCCAAATAGGTGAGCCTATTTGGGGAAGATTCATAATTTTTCCAACTTAAATGTGAATATATACGATTTTCGCTTTTTATATATGACAATAATATTAACAATATAGACAATATCTATCTAGATTAACCACATATATATAAATAGGCAGTAAATATATTTTAAGATATATATAATCATGCAGTAGATTTGATGTTATAAACAAATCAATTTAAGATTATCAATCAATCCATAAAGATTCTAACATATCAAATCAAATCAATTTAAGATTATCAATCAATCCATAAAGATTCTAACATATCAAATCAAATCAATTTAAATTATCAATTACATCTAATCCAATAATTTACTGGCATATGTGATATTTATATATGATTATGCTAACAAGATATCAATCAATTATCTATGTTTATCGCCATATTAATAATTAGTTTTAACATGCAAGTTTCATAATCAATAAAAAAATTCACATGATTTTCCGTAATAGAATATTTCAGAGATGGTAATATTATTAAACATCATATTTTCTGAAAAAAAATAATCTGGCAAGTCATAATCATATGTTGGTGTATTTCGTTTTACATACAAACAATTTACTAGACTGTTTCTATCCACACGGTCCATATGTGTATTAACATAGATTAATTCATGCAAGATATATCATGTTAGACAATAAGGAATAATTTATCATGTAGTGAGATTTTATTCCTAACATGCAGTTTAGCTTTTACACGTGAATTATATATTACGGTATATTTATCATGCTTTATTTATCCATAAAATAATACGTACGATCACATATATGGAATAAATTAATTTTTGAATTCGGTACCTTACGTACGGTATGTTGGTGAAGGTCGATATAGCAAAACCCTAAAAAACCCGGATAAACCTCAAGGTTTATAAATACCCAATATCCGTGCGTTTACCAAAAATCTCCAATATCCACGAGCGTATATCCTATTCTCCGCGAGCAAAGTGCCGATAACGTGTTGTGTGACATATTAGCTCGTTATAGATATATATAGATATATGTATAGATATAGAGAGAGGTATGAAAGACAACAATAATGGAGACTTTATTAATCAGAATGTATGAATGAATGTGAAATACAAGACCCCTAACCCTCTTTATATAGATAGAGGGGTAGGGTTATAAGCCCACTTGTACCCATAAAGTACAAGCCCAATAGTTCAACAATATCCTACAACAAAAACATATTACTTTTGAAACTAAATTAACAAAAACATACCCAAAAGTTCATACACTAATTTGTATATTTCATACAAATATTACAAAAGTTAATATCCTTATTTTAAAAGTCCATTTCCGAATTTGTATTTTTCATACCATTATTTTCAAAGTTCGTACCCTAATTTTTATTTTTCATACCTTTATTACAAATGTTCATACAATTATTTTCATAACCTAATTTATAATTTTCATATCTTATTTTAGAAGTTCATATAGTGATTCGTAGAGTTCACCCTTATTTTCAAATTTCATACCTCAATTTACATAATTTATATACATAATTTTTAACTTCATACCCTTAATTCACGTAATTCATACACTTATTTTTCAACATTATACACTAATTAACAAATTCAACTCTTAGCCATTCTTCGATCTCGAACTATCACGTCGTCGTCGTGGCCCTCTCATTCGATGACCGAATCTCCGTCGATATCAACATCGAGTTTTCAATTTCGCTGTACACACTCGTCGTCCATTTCAATAGATGTGTCATCTCAATCTCCACGAAAGAGAGAGATCGGAGAGAGAGGAAGGAGAAAAAAAAAATTAAAAAATTAGAGTGAGAATGATGAGAGAGATCGAAAATAGGGATGAAAGATAAGAGATCGGAGAGAGTGAGAAGAAGGATGAGAGAGATCGGAGAGAGAGAGAAAGAGAAGATGGAGATTGAAAATTAAGTGAGAGGAGGAGGAGGAGGAGAGAGAGAAAAAAGAGACCGGAAATGGATGAATCATTTAAATGCTTTTGTTAATATAATAGACGTAATGTATATTTAGGTTAATTGTCCTAAAAATATAAATAAACTGCCTGCAATTAAGGGGCGTTTCCATATCAATACTCAAAAAGTCAAAAATGTTTTTTTAGAGTTAAAAAGTATCTTACACAATTTTTTTTAAATGTTTGGTAAAATATTTTTTATATTTTCTCAAAAGTAAGACCATCTCTAAATTCATGAATATATCTTTTCCAAAAAGTTTGCTGACAAGTTCTCGATATTGAAAATATTTTATTTAAATTGAATTTGTGATAATATCTAATACCAGCCATTTTAGTTCCTGCTTTTGACTTATATACCAAAACTTAAAAATACTTATTTCATGATTCTAGAACTAACTATTACAACTAACTTTTACGAATGAAATTTTCTTCCTCTCAAAAGCCTCTTAAAATCTAAAGGGAACAGGTCTCTACTTTATCCAATTTTGTGGTCCTAATTATTTTGCACATTTTTTTCGCTTAGAGTTTAATTTGTTGATTTCTTGATGATTGCCCATCATTTTCTCATGGGTGAAACTTCTAAGTTCTAAGTTCTAATGGTTGGTCTCAATTCGATTTTGAGAATGAATGTCTGCAGGATTGTGACGACCCAGATTTCCAGAAAGTAAATTATGTGGTGCGGTGTTATGCGTCAGTCCCACATAGCCTAAATATAAGAGTACCCGTGTGGTATATGAGCTTAAAGATCTATTTTCTATCAAAAAGGCCTTTTAAAGCCGTGCGACACAATAGCGAGGACGGAACTCCACAGTTAAACGTGTTTAGCTTGGAGTAGTACCAGGATGGGTGACCCCACTGGAAAGTTGTGTTAAAACGGACAATATTATTGATACGGGCGTGACGGTTCGGTTCGTGGGCCGGGTCGTTACAAGGAAGTCGTGCAGAACCAAGATCTGCTTGGTATATAGGGAAATATAATATTATACAGAAAATTTGTTATTATAAAGAATGCCATAATGAAAGATTAATCCTGGTAAACTTTTTCTGTTAATGTGTGATTTCGGAAGCTATGTCACACTAGGCAATGGAATTACTACTTTTTGTAAATGCAATCTGAAAATTATATTTATTCAATTCTTTGAATTGAGATATTAAAATCTTAGATCGGAGACGTTTCAGTCACCCCGCATGTATAATATGGACATTTTATTATGAACTAAATTACCTTTGCAATAATTCAAAGCCAGATGGTAGGAAATAGATCTTAGATACTTATTTCATTGTGAAAACGAAAAATGTTGTCTTTTTGTTACAAACTATGTGATGTTTTTCTTTCATGATTCTTGGCAAAAAATGAAGCAGGGTCCTCAAAGCAGTAGGCATATAATGTGCACTTAATTAGCATATGAGTAACAATAAAAACCTATGATTATGCTTGTTTAATTAAAGGCGAGACTGTGACGAAAATGAAACACAGGATCAGATGCAAAAAAATAGAAGCAACATGTGGAGCATATTATGCTAGGAATTAGATTTATCAAGCGGTTTTGTAGACCAAGTCCCGAATTGGTTGGTGACTAGTCGATTTTTGTTCTCTGTTAGTGCTCTTTTATTTTATATATAAATATATACGTCGGATTATCGTAAAAAAAAGTATGTGGATCATATTTGAGAGGTGCGGCTCTGAAATTTACATATGTCGATGAGGAAAAAAACCCTGCTATTACCATTCAATAATGCATGTGTGAAAACACTGCAAGAAAAGAAGTTGACCTAGAGTTCTATGTTGTCCCTAAATATTCAATCGGTCGACCCTTTCAAAAGAACACTTCCTTCCTGCCCTCCCAATTCATGCGTGTACACAATGAAAAAGACTTGTACGGCCTTTTTTAAGGTCTCAAGTCAAGGCCTCAAATGCATGGTCGTTGGCGAACCTACCTTTCTTCATAAGCTGTGCCAGTAGCATCCAATCACCCTATACAAAACTTTGTTTTCTCCAAAAGGGAATACTCGTCCTCTAGTTTGTACATGCCGAATGATCGCTACAACTCTACATGACTACATGTTTTATAACACACAAAATAAGGTCCATACTAACTGAAATAGCGAAGAAATGGGTAATTCCGTTGATCTGCAAATTTTAAATCAAATAGGAAGATACACCGGGTTAAGCTTGGTTCCAAGTTTGCGCATACACCCAAGGAAAGGATTAATTTTAACAGCGTAGTCTTAAGTGTTTGGTTAATATATTTTAACTGGAGATACTAATCCTTTACTGTAACTCCTTACTGGTTCTCCTTTTCAATAAAATCTTGTATATAAATGTTTGAACGAATGCAAAGTAAATCAATTTATATTATTTCTATGATTGCTTAAAGCCTGCTTGAACATTACGAGGAAATCAATCATATTCATGCACATTGCACTCTGTCCACAACAACATACAATGGCTTCTAGTAATAGGCAAGGAATGGATGTTTCTATCCTATTAACCTGCAAAGTTCTACTTAAATAGAAACGACAATTACGGCCAAGTACAACACTAGCTTTCGTATTTTTAAGAAAAACGAACGACTTACCTCCTTTGTAAATTGGTACATATGTTCTATAGCTGCTATAGCATACAAGGGTTGATGGTACAAATGTGATTCGGCAAGTATATTGCTTAGCATATACTAAATTTGGAAACAAAACTCACTTGCTTACAAGTTAAAACGATTATAGCGAGGGGCATCAGGTGCAGAAAAATGGGCTTAGCACGCACAAGTCTTAAACTTCCGCAGAAAATAGTCTTGGTCAGGCTCAATTTCAAGTTTAAGCATAAATCCAAGGAAATACCCAATTAAAACAAAACTTTTCCAGGCCAAGAATTTCTTCAGCTGAAGTTGCGAACAGTTTAATTTGAGTAAGTGTTTCTCTTTTCTGAGAAAATATTGTATACAAATATTAGAGCTAAGTCAACAAACTTGCACTCTGTCCGGAACAACATAAAAAGGCTTGTTTTGATAATGCTCTAAAAACCTTCAAAATCCTAGAACCAGTCACGTAGCCTGTAGGTAACATAGTCACAATTTAAAAAAAAAAGAGAAAACAACAGAAGACTCATTGAATGTTCATTAAATAAAAATGAAGAAGTAACCACTAATCGAAGTATTTTATTTTGATAAGATTTTCGTCCGGTGAAAGCCAGCTTTCCTCGTGTAAAACAAATCCAGAATAAGCCTGAATATCTCTACGAACACGACCATTATAATCATAAACTTTTATGGTCAACTTATAGTTCCCTGAACGTATAGACACCAAAACTTCACCTTCCTTTGTAATGAATAAGGGTACCACGTTATCATTCTTAGGATTGAATTTGGGTACGTTCGAAATAACAAACATAATATCCCATGAATTCCCGTTTCCATATTCCTTCATCTTCAAGAACTCTATATTACCTTCATAATGTGCCGGATATCGAGTCATACAAAGGCACTCATCTAGAACTCCTAAGCCAACAATGATATGTGTGTCAAAATTCTTACATTGTGGCATTGGCACTTCAATTAACGCATTAGTACTCGGGTCAAAGTACATTATATGGTTGGTCGAGAGAATTGATTTATCAGAAGGCAATGTATGACTCTTGCAAAACCAATGCCTATATCCTTTGAAAGACGGACCCTTGCACACATTTCTTACAACAAAAGGAACATCGACTCCTTCCCATGTACAATCCCCTCCTTCCCATGTAGGAGCCCCGAATCTGGCAACCATAAACCATTCAGAACTTGGATGACGGTCCTTATTTACTGCGACAATCTTGTACTCATTATTGGTATCATTAAAACACAGATCGGCCCGAAAATAATCATCATCATAGGGATATAATGAACTCACCTTTTTGATGAATTTTGTCAGCGGGTTCCACACTACAAAATTCTTATCGATTTCAATAAGCAACAACCCGTTACAAGAGCTATGAATACTAATAGAAGCAACCGAGTCCAATAAGTGTTCTTCCATTGGGCTGCATATCCGTTCAACACGGAATTCTTGGTCAAGCAAATGAAATCGACATTTGTTCTCCAAACGAGAGATAATTAAAAGCTTTGAATTACTCCTTACGCTGACGGTGTGCAAGATTAAAATTTTCCATTGTTTCGAGACACACTTAAAACGAGCAAGACTTTTGAGGGGTAGTCGTGATAATATGTCAATAATTAGATCTTCAGCTATGTCAAAATATGAGCGGCAGTTCATGGATGTATATAGCTCTCCTATAACGCAAGGTTTATGCGAAATATCTGACGGTCTTTTTTTTATCTTCATGCCATTGCTTGTTAAACAATATGATCTAGCTTCCAAGTCAAATCTTGTCCCTATAATAGTCAGATAGTGTTGTTAAAGTATGTGTTACGACCTACGGAGGCAGGAGGCCTTGAGTCTAGCCAAGAGTACAGTTTATAAAGTAATGATTAACTCACAAAAAGGAAGAAAATCTTTTTGAAATGACAACTATCTCGGGAACTAACTTCACATTCTTCGAGTTTTTTTGTTCTTCTTAAACATAAGAGTTTTGGAGTACATAACTTATTTTTCTTTAAGAATCAAATAATAAAAACTGTTCATCCGGGATGAGGAGATTCCATCTTTATTGTTCACTATTAGGTCCTTACAGCTTGAAACTAGTGTTGATATAATTTGTAATTAGTAGGATATTGTTGCTACCGGTTTACACGAAACATAAAGTTTCCAACAACTAGTTTTTAATATAATAAAATGTTTCAGTGTCCTGCACGTTGAGCAGAAAAGATCAGCACTAAACTTATCCAAACTCAACTGCAGTCAAATTCAAACAAGAAAAAAAAAAGTTGCAAGGTTCGTTTCAAAGTACCTTCAAGGTTGCTTTCTTCAGAGAAAGATAAATCATGTTGCAAGTGAAAATTTATGTCTCCGCACTTTGAATCGTAGTTTCTTTTATTTCTTTTGCTTCTTTTCCTTTCCTTTTTTCTTCTACTGATCTCGATCTGAATAAGACAACGATGCTCTCTTTTAGAATGTCTGTCTTTTTTCTTGATTCTATAATTCTTCGTTTCTATCTCTTTATTTCTTTTCTTCGTCCGCGACCGAAACCCTTCCTCAAATGAATCTTCAAGTTCAAGCTCAGCTAAATC
Organism: Primula veris; assembly: GCA_963682055.1. NCBI lineage: Eukaryota > Viridiplantae > Streptophyta > Magnoliopsida > Ericales > Primulaceae > Primula > Primula veris. The sequence goes on along the minus strand of OY821741.1, from coordinate 11,071,211 downwards.
ATACGTATGTTCTTCATCATAGACGCTTGGTGAAGCCCAAGTTTCCTCATACAATATGACTTTAAAATGGTCATTTTTTGTGGAAACAGAGATATCCCTAAGAAAATTGCCATTGACATCATAAGACTTAACACACGGCTCGATATTACAATTTTGGCTAGTACCAGACATGTACATGCTCGCAAGTACTTCACCTTCCTTTGTCATGAACAAAGGTTCTATAATATCATAACGACTAAGTTTGGGTATGTTTGAGATCACAAACATAGTAACCCACGAATCCCCAAATCCGTATTTCTTCATCGCCAAGAACTCTATTTTTCTTACACAATTCTCCGAATCATCCAAACGTGTCATACAAAGGAACCCATCGAGAACTCCTAAGCCAACAATGGTGTCTCTATCACCCTTCTTAGGTTGTGGTATTGGTACTTCAACGATCTCATTCGTGTGCGGATCAAAACGAATTATATGGTTTGATCGAAGAATATCATCTTCTAAATAACATTGCGACAACCGACCCTTACAAATCCAATATTTTGTCCCTTTGAAAAGCGTACCTAGATGCACATTATCAATAGTATAGCCATATGGAACCTCGATTTCTTCCCAAGTACTAGTATCACCGCAAGTGGCAACATAGAAACACTCATATATACCAGAATGTGAGTGAGATAAATTTACCAGCACAACCTTATATTCTTCCGTGAACGGATCAAAACATAGTTCAGCCAAAGAATTGTATCCGCCACGTTTTATATCTACGTCTTTATAGGTTAGCAACTTCTTGAAGAATTTTGACACTGGGTTCCAAGCAAATAAAGTATCATCGATTTGAATGAGAATCAATCCGTTACAAGAAGAATGAGCTATAACATTGCGACGGGATAATACGCATTCTTCCACTGGACTGAACATGCTCTTAACGTGATCTTTTCCATCGAGTGAATGTAATAATAAACATTTTTTTGCAGTTAAAATCTTTGGGACATTTGTTACGGTGTACGACAATAAAAGTGGATGTTGTCTCGGAAAACACTCGAAATCAGGAATAAGGTCTCTGGCTGTGCTAACACCAAAATCCTTCATGACTCGTATGTAATATTCCTCGCTCTCCCACCCTTCTAGCCGACCCTTGTTTTTTTTTAATCTATATATTTTTACTTGATATTAAAAGCTAAATATATATTATTATTATGGGACTACACCTTTTTTGCATAACGTGTTGTGTCTAGAAGAGGGAGAAGAACAGAGAGAAGATTAAAACATGTCTTATTCATTGATATGAGAGTTTTTATTCACTCAACCCATGTTTAGGGTTTACATGGAAGTAAATTATAGTCCAATGACATCTTGAAGTATTTACATTAAAAAAATCCCTAAATAATAGAGTCAAAATCTTAAACTAGCTATTCTCTACCTCTTCTGTGCCCCTTTTCTTATTCTATCTAAAAATTTGTTTTAAAAAAATTGAAAAAAATTATACAATTACTATAAGTCACGTATCAATACATCTCAATAACAAAGGGAACACGAAAGAAAGTATAGAATAACAGATAAAAGATCTGGACTCTATGTGTAGGAGTATATAATAAGATACGGGTTGATTTTTATCAAATATTTATTCAGACATAATCTAAACTTAAAATTTGTTACCAAAAAATCTCCAATTATTTTGGCTTTACTTAAAGGGATTATATCTTATAACCTATCAAAGTGTCTATTTGGAACAGTCAGATTATTTTATTTTTTATGAAACACTCACTATAACCATTAGATTAGAAAATGAAAGTTTAGATAATGTTTTTTAATAACTAATTTATTTTTTATATTTTCAACAAATTAGAATTTGATAAATTAAAAATAAATTGTACAACACATTAAAAACCAAAATAAAAATATAGAAACCTGAGAAGGCCTACACTAAACTTAAATATTAATCAAAATTTATTTATTTTTACTCATACGATATATTTTTATGTAAACAGATTATGAACCAGTCATATAGTCGACTGTTCCCTATTAATTCCCATTAACGACAATAAATGGACTGCCTGCAGGGGCGTTTGAGATCAATACTCAAAAAGTCGAAAATGTTTTTTAGGGTTAAAAAGTATTTCTACATAACTTTTTTTTAAATGTTTTGGTAAAATATTTTTTATATTTTCTCAAAAGTAGGACCATATTTAAATTCATATATGAATCTCTTCCAAAAAGTTTCCTGACCAGTTCTCGATATTGAAAATATTTTATTTAAATTGATTTTGTGATAATATCTATAATACCAACCATTTAAGTTCCTGCTTTTGACTTATATACCAAAACTTAAAAATACTTAAAAAACTTATTTCATGATTCTAGAACTAACTATTATAAGAACTAACTTTTACAAAGAATGAATTTTTTCCCCCTCTCAAAATCCCCTTAAAATCTAAAGGGAACAGGTCTCTCTACTTTATCCAATTTTGTGGTCCTAATTATTTTGCTCATTTTTTTCGTTTAGAGTTTAATTTGTTGATTTCTTGATGATTGCCCATTATTTTCTCATGGGTGAAACTTCTAAGTTCTAAGGGTTGGTCTCAGTTCGGTTTCCAAAACGAATATCTGCAGAAAGTCATGCGGAAAGATCCGCTTAGTATGGGGAAATTAAATATTATAGAGGAATTTTGTTATTATGAAGAATGCCATAATGAAAGATTATGTTAGAGTTTTCCTGGCAGGGGCGGAACCAAGGGATGGCGGGAGCTGTCACCGTCATTCCAAAAATTTTAAAAATTATTTTTCAAAATTCAAAATTTTAAAGTTTTATACATTAATATCACCCAAATGAATAAATAGTAATTTAGTTTAAATGGTAAACATAAATTTTTTGTGTTAGAAGGTATTTAGTTCGAATCTTGTGTCTATTTTTTTACTCTTCATGTAGTTTTATAGTTATATTACAACAAATTTTAAACTAATAAATTCGTATTTGTAGCCAATTTTTCTGTATCGTTTAAATTTTTTAGATTAATGGATAACTCAGCTAAGTTTTAAACTTTATATATTTTTTATTTTTTATACTGTTTATTGTTATTCTACTAAAAAAATATTAACGTTTTAAAATTTTAAATCAATGGGTAAGTCAGCTAGGTTTTAAACAGTAGGTTTCTTTGGTTTTTTATACCGTTTATTGTCATTATACTAAAAAAATAAAAAATTAACGGACTCCCAAAAATTGAATTCCGGTTTCACCATTGTTTCGTGGTAAACTTTCTTTTCGTTTACGTCTGATTTTTGAGTCTATCTCATGTCACCACTCACTATCCAAAGGGACAACTATTTGCAAATGCAATTTGAGAAATATATTTATTCAATTCGGTAATTCGAATTCGAAGTACTATAATCTTATATTGGGAACGTTTCAGTCACCCGCAGTAATTCTAAGCCAGATGGTAAAATATTGGAAAAAAATATTGGAAAAAAATGAAGGAGATCCTTAAAGCAGTAGGCATATAATGTGCACTTTATTAGGATATGAGAAACAATAAAACCCTATGACCATGCTTGTTTAATTAAGATTTAAATTTTGAATTCTTAGCTTATCTAAAATTTAATTAAAAATTAATTTATGAAACTAAAACTAATTAAGTATTAGTTCATTTCAGCTGCGTCCATTCAAAGAGTGACACATGTATTAAAAGGCGAGACTGTATCAAAAATGAAACACATGAGATGCAAAAAAATTGAAGCAACACGTGGTGCGTAATATGCTAGGAATAGGTTTATCAAGCGGTTTTGTAGACCAAGTCCCGAATTGGTCTGTGACTAGTTGATTTTTGTTCGAGCCCTTTTATTATATATATATATTGAGAGGTTACATGAACATCAATTTGGACACTTTTTTCATATTATTGGACTAGTTTTGAGGATTTTCTCAACTTCATTTCCTAAATAGTGGGCCTATTTGATCAAATCCTTTTTCAAAGATCATTCTAAATCTAAATCTTTTAAGTTGCATAAAAGTTTCCCATATAGTTATTATAAGCAAACCAAATCCTAGTCCAATATTGACTACCAACCATAATTTTGTTACGATTCATTTATTAGTAGCCATCAAACCATAAATTCGTTGGTTAGAAGTTCTCATTAGTTTTTAATTGTTAACTTAGTTACAATAACACTCGTGCTCAATCAAAAAAACAAAACACATGTTTTCTTTCCTTAGAATCCAGAAAAAATAGTATTGAATATCCAAAAAAATCAAAAAAATGGTCCAAAAATTCGTAATAAAATGATTTTTTTTTACAAAATTGAAAATAGTTTCTACAAAAAAGTATTAAAAAACGAAAAAAAATACAAAAAAATTACAAATTGTTTTAATAAATACAAAATTAAAAAATTAAAAAATATTTTTGTTTAAAATTATAGTTTGTCAAAAAAACAGTTTTTTCCACCAAAAACAGAATTTTTCATCGGATAGCGGTATTTTTCATAGTCGCACGAAGCGGAGTAGAGGGTGATTAGAAAAGAGGGGAAGTGCCGTCCAAAGCATATAGTATATTATATATATATATATATATATATATATATATATATATATTTTAAAACAAAAATCTTATTAAGGAGAATTAAGTGATTTCACACCTAGCACTTAACAAGACTCGAATCCTACACATGCTATTTAATATTGCAGGCACGTGCTCACTAGGTTATTCCTAGTGGATATATATATATATATATATATATACTAGTAATCGTGCTTCACGTGTTGCGTGTGCGATGCGTAGTATGATTAAAATATAGAAAATAAGTATAGTTTTGAGATAAATATGTGAAGAATAAAAAACTATATAAAAGAGAAGAATACTTAAAAATAATTTTGATTTGTTAGAAGATGGATAAAAAGTGATAATTAGTTTTTTAATTTTCTATTATTTATGATGGTGATATTACGGTAATTAATAAAAAAGTATAAAAGTAATTTTGGAAAAAAAAGGGCAAAATTTGACACCCTCAACAAATCTTGGGTTGACCGTGTATATATATATATATATATATATATATATAATTAAAGCTATTTTATGTAGTTAACTACATATTTGAATGTATTATTGTTTAGACCACGAAATGTTATATAATTGCGTTAATTTGAGCAAAATTACTTTTGAGTTAATTATTACATATTTAAGCATCTTTCCTGATAATATGCGATTGTTTGCATTTTTGTAACAATAAAACTCACATTTAAGCTTTTAGCACAAAAACAAGATTTCGGGCAAAGGGTAGCAGCCGAAGTGAATCAAATTGAAGGAGGGAGCTTAAAAAGAGTCAAAGTCAGCCCAATTTTTATCAATAAATAAGGTCTGGTCCGAGCTAAAATGAAGCCTATAAGGCGCATGAAGCAGAATTCGCAAAGAACTTCTTCAAGCCGGTGTCCTGATCGGTCAACCTGACCTCTGATAACAAAATACAATTTTAAATTTATATAGCGATAGAGTTTGTTTCAATTTGTAAACTGTGTTAGGTGAGAATACGATTCCGAAGTGATTCATCATGCTCAAACATGAGCCAGTCATTCGTTAAGGACGGTTTGTAAACGATTTTAACATTAGCTAGCAGCTATGTGTACCATTTTTTTATTGCTTCTGTCGTGTAATAATTTTTTTTATTTATGAAAACAATACACTTTATTCATCAGAGTACGCAGCAGAACCTTGTGCTTTGCATCTACAATATATCTAAATTCAGACTAGGGGTTTATTTTTAATCAGGGGTCTGACAGTTCTGTAAGTAACACAATCATGAAATTATGATTCATCAAATTTTGAGAAATTTACAAGACTCGTCAAACTGAAAAACTAATAGCTACAACTTACCATGAACGAATGAGTTTATTGAAAAGAACCAAGAACGAAATTCAATATCAAATTTTCGTCCGGTGAAAACCAGCTTTCCTCGTATAAAATGAGACTAAAATAAGAATCTTTTTTCTTCGCCAAAATGTATGTTAGAAAACGACCACTAACATCGTAAGCTTTTACAGTCTAGTTATCTCAAACACGCATAGACACCAAAAGTTCATCTTCCTTTGTTTTGAATAAGGGTACCACGCTATCCCTAAAACTGAAACCCGGTACTCCTTTTTTTTTTTTAAATAAACATGCTCATTATTATTAAAATAACGGGCGAAAGTACATAGTTCAGTGTCACTGGAACAAGCTTCAAGAGCTTAAGTAAAATAAAATAATACAAAACCACAAAGGTCACCCAGAAGCCCGGTAACTCATAAAACCCATCTATGATAATCTACCCTGCAATTGTTCAAAATACATCAAATAAATGTAATATAACGATACAAAATGTCCCAACTATCGAAAAAGAAACACTGAAATATTGTCAAGAACGTCAATCGAATATCAGATCAAAAGAGACAGAAGGCCTTAGAGAACCCAATACAGACTAGATCAAAAAAAGCTTCATCGGGGGTACCAACACACTAATAAACCTGATCTAAACAGACCAATCATGTCATAAATTACAAAGGCAACCACTCCGTCCACAATTAATCCAAAGTAACCAACTAACTGAAACATGACAAGATTCGTCAATACTCATAAATTCAATAGTCGAGACAAACTCATATCATATAAAACGTTATAATGAGTATAATGAACTAAATGCACGAATTTGATACACAGAAAAAACGGCCCTACTCGGTATAAACAAATTTTGCAAACTCCTATCAATGCCTAAGATACAGACGACATACCAGACCACGAGTCTGCAGGCAGAGAGATTTCTAAAAATATCTTATCAAGTTTGGCTCTGAAGTATCGATCGAGGTGTCAACACACTAAAATAACCCGATCCTTCAAGTCTACGAGTTAGAAAAACCCAATAAAAAGCTCACGCCCCTAACCAAAACGATAGTGGTTTTACCTGTTTCGAATATGTGGTTCAAATAAAGAATCGAATGAATATAAGGCAAGATACGACTTCTCGAAACCAATTCTTATATCCTCTGAAAGACGGCCCTTGGTACACACTTTCTACAAATGAAGGGACATCAAGCTTTTTCACTTTTTGGCCCTACATGTGGCAACCCAAAATTGTTCTAAAGGCGGATGATATGACAAAATTCTCTCCACCAAAACAACCTTGTACTCATTCTTGGCATAGTTAAGACATAGATCAGCCCGGAAATCATCATCAAATTTAAGAAAATTTAATGGAAGCATTTGTTTAAAGTAATTTGTTAGCTGTTTCCACGTAGCTAAGATTTTTCCAATTTGAATAAGTAACAACCCGTTACAAGAGCTATGAGCTCTAACACGTTAAACCGGTAAGAAGTGCTCTTTCCATTGGGCTACATATCTTTTTGACACGAATTTCCTGGTCAAACCAATGGAATAAACATTTGCCTTTTCGATGAGCGAGTATCAAAAGTTTAGAGGAGTTTCTTTTGATGATGTCTTCTAAGATTAAACGTCTCCATTGTTGCGAAACACAATTAGAGCGAGCAAGACTTTTGAGGGGTAATCTTGATACTGTGTCAATAACTTGGTCTTCAGCAATGCGAAAACTTGAGCGTTTCTTGGATGTATATAACTCGCGATTAGAGCTTGTTTCATACGACATATGTGGATTTCTTGTTTTCTTTATCTTCCTTGAATTCCTTGTTCTAAAGCATAATTAAACATTTAGGCAAATCCTCATCCCAAGACTGTAAAATAATAAGTTTTACAGAATATATATATATATATATATATATGGTGAAGGATATATCGACACATAAATCTGATTTCGAATAAATCTTTACTTATGGACAAATATATAAATCTTACGGAGGCTTTGAGTCGAAGTCAGGAGTATTGTACAGTAAAAAAGTAACAACCTGATTTCAAATAAATCTTTACTTATGGACAAATATATAAGGAACTAACTTCACATTCTCAGTTTTGCTTTTCTTAGTCAAAAGGGCTTTCAAGTACACAACTCATTCCTTCGAAAAATTAGAAGGGCAAAAAATTTCTTAGTGGTGATTCTACTTTTAATTTCCAATATTTTGGGTCTTTGATTACAATAATTAGAGACAAACTTAAATCAGTTAATTAACTCATCTGTAGAGCTAAAAGGTTAGCAATAAACTCAATTACTAATTATATTTCCAATGAAAAGATCATGCAAGTGAGTAAAAATTGCGCGGTTCACGTAAAAGTACCTTCAAGGATGTTTTCTTGAAAGAAAGACGAATCATGTTGAAAGTAATAATGTATGTATCCGCACTTTGATTCGTAGTTTCCTTTACTTCTTTTCCTTTCCTTTTTTCTTCTACTGATCTGCATCTGAATAAGCCAAGGATTCTCTCTTTTAGAATGTTTGACTTTTTTCTTTTTTCTTGATTCGATGATTCTTCAATTCTCTCTCTTTATTTATTTTCTTTGCCCGCGACCAAAACCGTTCCTCAAATGAATCTTCAAACTCCGATAAACCATAGTTTCTATCTTCTTCACCATAAACGCTTGTTGAACCCCAAGTTTCCTCATACAATGACTTTAGAATGGTCACTTTCTGTGGAAACAGAGATATCCCTAAGCAAATTGCCATTAACATCATAAGACTTAACACTCGGGCCGATATTGAGATTTTGGCTAGTATCAGACATGTACATACTTACAAGTACTTCGCCTTCCTTTATTTTGAACAAAGATTCTATAATATCATAACAACTAAGTTCGGGTATGTCTGAGATCACAAACATAGTGACCCACGAATCCTCGCATCTGTATTTCTTCCTCGCCAAAAACTCTATTTTTCTTTCATAATTACTCGAATTAACCAAACGAGTTATACAAAGACAATCATCGAGAAAAAGTCACAATATAATTTATCAATGAAGTCAAAAATTTACGAAGTCAGTTTCTAACTTTAATAACCAAGTTTATAACTTTGTTTTGTTTGTTTTTTAAAAAGTCAAAAAGAAAAAGTCTGACTCTCGGTGAAAGTCGGAAATCCGAGTTACGACTCTAATATCACTCTTATAAATAAGAGAAAATTTAAAAACTAATTAGCACGGTTCATCCATGTTTTAATAATTCAAATTTTTTTATTTTTTTTTCTTATTCGTCACATCCGCAGGGGCACGATGCACGATTACTATTACTAGTATATCTATCTCAGTAGGCCATGGCCCAGCTTGTTTTTATTTTTATTTTAGAATAATTAAGCTTATGCTAATTTTTTAGTCTTCTCACGTGGAACAATCCATAATTCTCTCATACATCCACACCCACATCAAGTAAGTCTTAGACTTGGTGTGGATTTTTTTTTTTTTTTTTTATAATGATTCGGTACAATATAATTATATACATCACAGTTTATTATAACTCAGTTGTAGCCCAAATTGACAATTGGGTTAATCCAACGTTTGCAAAATAAAACATTCATCCATATATATACATATACTAGCGTATCTCGCCCACGCGATGCGTGGTGTAACGCGTGTTTGGTTTGATCTTGAATTTTTAATTATTAACCTATTCATAAGACATTGGAATTAATTAATTCAAAAGTAGGAATTAAATGTAAACTAATTTAAAACTTCAAATGAATAAACAAACTTAAAAACGTAAATAACATTAAAATACAAAATAAATACCTGAGAAATAAGACTTATAAATCCCTACAAACCAAAGTGAAGAGAGAGAATACAGAGAGAAAAAATAGATAGAGATAGTTTTTTAACCGTGCATCACTTTTTTTTTATTTCAACTTTATATTAGTATTTGATTTATTTGTAATTTATATTAATTAGAGGAGTTTTAATTAATTATTTGTTTCAATGCCTAGGGCTATTGAAATTGTTGGTCCCTTGCGGCTAAACCTTAGAGGGGGGTGAATAAGGTTTATGGCGCTTTTCGCCTAATTAAAAATCTAAGTGCAACTAACAACCCAACTTTCACAATTCTAAGCTTAAGCGTTAATAACGTTAAACAAATCAAACGCAAGCAATAAAATAAACAAAATATAAGTTGCGGAAAGTAAAAGTTAAGGAAGAAAATGACACCGTGATTTATAGAGGTTCGGCAAAACGGCCTACGTCCTCTCCTCGGTACTACCGAGTATTTCACTAAAAATAATCTTTCGGATATTACAATTCTATCGAGCTAATCAACCGATTAAGCTCCCCCTCACTCTATGAGTGTCCCGAATGAAAAGACCTAGAGCTTTTAAGCTTCACTTGCTTACAAAGTCTCTACCCGATCACTCGCTCACAAATGAGTTTATAATTTCATTCTTTACAAAATTTGTTACAACAATGTAACTACACTTACAATTTTATTTGCTTCTAAATAAGCTAATCGGTGAGTCTTTGATGTTGTTCGAGCTTGAATCGCTTTCTCCTTAATTTCCCTATTTTTTCGAATATATTCACCAAAATGGTGATTTTTGGGTTTTGTATAGATAGAGGTTGAAGGATGATGATAGGTTGAGAATGGATGTCATTGGTGACTTTGAAAAGTGAATTGGGGTGGTTTATATAATCACCAAAGTCTGTTTTTCTGTATATGACCGTTGGAAGTGGTTGAGGCTTTTTTATCCAAAGGTTTTAAGCAATTTTCCAGAATAAGCTGAAAAGCTGTTTTCGAAATCTGCAGAAAACGATCGGTCGTTTTCTACAGTCGATCGGTCGTTTTCAGAAAACGATCGGTCATTTTCTGAGAAACGATCGGTCGTTTTTTCGACGTCCTCACTGGAAGAATTTGGACCAAAAACGATCGGTCGTTTCTGTACAGACGATCGGTCGTTTTTTCAGTATTCCCGGTTTTCTCATTAAACTTCGAAAGCCCGTAACTTCTTCGTTATAGCTCCGATTCTGGTTTCGCTTGAACCTGTGGCTTCGTTTTTCTGTGTTTTATCTTTCTGGCGTTCTGAAATTTTCATTTAATAATTTTGGAAAAGACAAGCGTTATATCATCGAAATCGTAAAATCATTAAAAACATAATCAAAGTTATAATCAAAATCCATTATTGAACTCTAAGTTCAACAGAAATAAACTAATAGTATAGATATATATATATACTAGCGGACCTGCCCATCCAATGACTGTGAATCCAAAAAAATATATATAACTCGTTATGGTAGAATATTTGATGAAGTGAGTAACAACTATGGTAGAGAGAGAGGGGATGAATTTGATGATTAAGTTAATAATTAGATGACAGTTATTTTTCTTTTAATTCTCCAGTAAAAGTTGTCTACTACTATTTTGTAATTTTGTAAATTAATAAGATTTTTTTATAAATAATTGTTTCAAGGTTTCGTAAGCCCTCTTCACATAAAGTAATAGTATAGATATATCAATTAAAATGAACCTGATTTTATTTTATTTTTACTCGATAAAAAGACTACGGACAACCGAATAATTTGAGTATTGCTTAATCTTACGGACCACCCCTACCTCCATATGTACGCATGTTTATTATTATATCAAAACTACATAATGGTACATGTAAATTTTTAACTTAAGAACATATGATCATTTATAAATGGTATATCATGTCTTCAAATATTAACTAATTAGTCACAGTAAGGGTAACAAATTATACTTATTTGATTAAAATACTTATATGTTTTTTATACTTATTGCTTTTAGTTGTTAAAATGATATTTGCGTATAACATATCTATTTAGCTTTTACTAATCCTGTAAAAACATTAGATTGCATATACTTTCTACCTATTTTTTAAAATTCGTTAGAGACGATCCATACATATATTCAAAATAACAAAAATAGAGTCCAAACTATTTGAGTTAATATTTAATTGAGTACACCGGGAAGGTGCAAGAGACTAAAAATAAATCAACAATTATTCAACAACTTTTAGGTTTTTTTTATTGCTAATTTTTAGTAAAAAAAAAATATTAGATGTAGAAAATAATTTCTTCAATTATAAATACATAATAAAAAATAGATAGCCTAGATATAGATCCTGGGTTATTGCAAATATATAAAATGAATAGCTAAGTTTAATAAAGTGTTTTTTGTGTGTTAAATATTCAGAGGATGATATTGAGCCTGATTTTATGCATCTTTACAATTGATATTCTTAAAAAGACCGTATTTTTTTTAAAAACGTTTCAAATTTTGTGCAGTGAATAGGTGTGATATTGACATATTGTCTGTTTTGTGTTAAAAAAAAGAGCCCCGATTTATATTTAACACAATCACCCAAAAACAATAAAATACACTGCAATGAACATGTAATCCTGTCTATTTTTTCTTATAAAAAGAAAAATTTATGATCATCCAAAGAAATACAAAAAAATATGGATACAAGAAGTAAGTACACAAGATCATTTTCTTACTTTGCAATGGTTTCAGATTTTCTATAATGGAAAAAAGACGCACTCTAATGGATATTTAATATATCAATTTCATATTCTTAAATACTAGCTAGAGAATGGAATTTTCTTAAGTGTGCAAAATCGTTATTTTGTCAAAATGTGGATGCTTTAGTATTTCAAATAAAACTGTAACAAATTTCCATTCATATTTTCTGATTTTATGCATCCTTTACAATTGATATTGTCTTGAATTTGATTACAATTTTTTTTTTGATATAGTCTGTTTTGTGTTATAAAAAAGAGATCTGATTAAACATAATCACCCTTATTTAAAAAAAAACATTTTAACCCCCAAAAAATAAAATACATCATGTGATCCTATCTATTTTTCCCTTATAAAAAGAAAATTTATGATCATCCAAAAAAGGACAAAAAAAATATTAATAAAAAAAGTAAGAGCACAAGTTCATTCCTTAAAAGATAGAGGGTGACTTTTTAAACTTCAAAAAGTCTGAAAATACTCTCAGACCGTAGATTAAATCTACGGTCTGTATTGATTCAACACAGACCGTAGATTTAATCTACGGTTTACAGACATTTGCTGCAAACCGTAGATTAAATCTACGGTTTGCATTGAATCAATGCAGACCGTAGATTTAATCTACGGTTTGCAGCAAATGTCTGTAAATTACACAGTGAGTCCCTGATTTTCAGAATTACACAGTCAGTCCCTGCAAAAATTACACAGACAGTCCCTGGAAAAAACAGAAAGTTACGAATTTTTTTAAAAAAATTAAATTTTATTCTACACTCTCTCTCTTTCTCTCAAAAACCCCCAATTTTCAACCCAAAAAATCACCCAAATCAATCAACCACATTAACTATCAACTTTATTAACAAAAAACCCCAAATCATCAATCAAACTTATCCATAATTCAAGGGTATATCTTTTATTCTCTAATTTATTATGTTTTTTGTGTAATTTAAATTTGTAAAAAAGGAAAAAATATATAAAATATGCAAATCCATAATTCACTTAGCTATATATCATTGTTTGTTGTTTGTTTATATTAATTATAGAAATTTTAATAATTGTTGATATTTTGTCCCATTTTTGCATGTTTTTTTATTTTTTGTAATTTTAATTTGTAAAATAGGAAAAAATATATAAAATATGCAAAACCATAATTCACTTAGCTATATATAATTGTTTGTTGTTTGTTTATATTAATTATAGAAATTTTAATAATTGTTGATATTTGTCCCATTTTTGCATGTTTTTTTATTTTGTTTGGTTAATTTGAATTGTTGAGAATGTGTTTGGTTATGATTAAAAAATTGAATTATTATTGTTTGGTTTATGAAAAAATGTGTGTTTGGTTATGATTAAAAAATTTAATTATTATTGTTTGGTTTATGAAAAAATGTGTGTTTGGTTATGATTAAAAAATTGAATTATTATTGTTTGGTTTATGAAAAAATGTGTGTTTGGTTATGATTAAAAAATTGAATTATTATTGTTTGGTTTATGAAAAAATGTGTGTTTGGTTATGATTAAAAAATTTAATTATTATTGTTTGGTTTATGAAAAAATGTGTGTTTGGTTATGATTAAAAAATTGAATTATTATTGTTTGGTTTATGAAAAAATGTGTGTTTGGTTATGATTAAAAAATTTAATTATTATTGTTTGGTTTATGAAAAAATGTGTGTTTGGTTATGATTAAAAAATTTAATTATTATTATTGTTTGGTTTATGAAAAAATGTGTGTTTGGTTATGATTAAAAAATTTAATTATTATTGTTGTTTGGTTTATGAAAAAATGTGTGTTTGGTTATGATTAAAAAATTTAATTATTATTGTTTGGTTTATGAAAAAATGTGTGTTTGGTTATCATTAAAAAATTTAATTATTATTGTTTGGTTTATGAAAAAATGTGTGTTTGGTTATCATTAAAAAATTTAATTATTATTGTTTGGTTTATGAAAAAATGTGTGTTTGGTTATGATTAAAAAATTGAATTATTATTGTTTGGTTTATGAAAAAATGTGTGTTTGGTTATGATTAAAAAATTTAATTATTATTGTTTGGTTTATGAAAAAATGTGTGTTTGGTTATGATTAAAAAATTTAATTATTATTGTTTGGTTTATGAAAAAATGTGTGTTTGGTTATGATTAAAAAATTTAATTATTATTGTTGTTTGGTTTATGAAAAAATGTGTGTTTGGTTATGATTAAAAAATTTAATTATTATTGTTTGGTTTATGAAAAAATGTGTGTTTGGTTATCATTAAAAAATTTAATTATTATTGTTTGGTTTATGAAAAAATGTGTGTTTGGTTATCATTAAAAAATTTAATTATTATTGTTTGGTTTATGAAAAAATGTGTGTTTGGTTATGATTAAAAAATTTAATTATTATTGTTGTTTGGTTTATGAAAAAATGTGTGTTTGGTTATCATTAATTGGTTATAATTGAGTTATCATTGTTTGGTTATCATTGAATTATCATTGTTTGGTTATCATTAATTGGTTATGTTATCATTTTTTTGGTTATCATTAATTGAGTTATATTTGGTTATCATAGTTAGGATGACAGACCCAGGTCCACAGATTAAAGGGAGGTTGGGTATTTTACGACAGACCGGTCACATTTCTAATCAGACTTGGGATGCTGGCAGAGAAGCGGGTAGAGGAGATGCCAATAAGATTAGGGTTTATAATTATAGTTGGCAGATACCGACGCCTGAAAGGGTAGTTCATAATATCATTAGGGCTGGTTTTTACGGTATTTACAGTATAGGTAATTATACCGTAGACCGAGGGTTGATTACAGCCTTAGTTGATAGGTGGCGTGATGAGTCGCACACGTTCCATTTTGTCGGGGGAGAGTTGGGGATATCTTTACAGGATGTAGAGATTATGCTCGGTCTGAGGGTGGATGGTCTTGCTGTGACCCGGTCGGAGCGGAATGACACGAAGGCGAGCAGGTTGGCTATGATGGAGAGTTTGTTGGGTGTTAGGCCGGCTGACAATCAAGTCGATCAAAACTGTCTGACAGTTAGACTTGATTGGATGTTACAGACCTTCGGTGAATTACCCCCCAACCCTAGTGAGGAGCGTTTACTATATCAGTCTAGGGCTGCCATGCTATTATTACTGGCTGCACATGTGTTTTCGGATAAGAGCAGTGATCAGATTCCGCTCTGGCCTCTGCCATTTCTAGAGGATTTTGACACATGTGCTGAGTATAGTTGGGGATCAGCTCTTCTGGCCTGGTTAGAGGCTAATCTATGCAGGGTGGTACGTTGTAAGACAACCGGAGTAAGCGGGGCGGTTATGTTTCTGGATATGTGGGCGATTACCAGACTACTGCCGGTTAGACCGTGTGAAGAGCTGCCGGAAGATGTCGAGCCACCGGAGGGCTTGCCTAGGTTCCCCCTCGGTTACAGGTATGATATTTATTTAGTTTTTGAATTGGATTTGCTTTTTTATATTATTGTGTCATCTATCATTTACTTAGCTGCCGGTTATATTTATTGTTTATCGGTTTTTGTTTGTATATTACAGATGGAAGATGTGGCGGCAAACTAACCTTACGCCATATGTCTACGGACATAATGTGGTCCACATACGTGACCAGTTTGACAATATGTCGCCTGAACAGGTAAATTTTAATTTTCGTATTATATGTAACTTACGTATTATATGTTGTATATGTTTGCATTGGTCTTATCTTCGCAGAATTTATTACTCGTCTATTTTAAAACCATTGTTTATATATTCTAATTTGATGATTACAGATAGTGTGGCAACCTTACGGGGATCTTAATCAGTATCCGGAATACTGCACGCGGGGCCGGTATATGTGGCATTGTTCTGTGCCTCTCATTTGTAATGAGAAGATTGAGTACCACCCCGCGGACAGGTTCATGAGGCAGTTCGGTTTTGTGCAGCGGGTCCCTACGTATATCTGGAAACCAAGACAGGGTCACGGCAAGGATAGAAGATATGGGATTGGGCAAAAACACGACTGGCCTTTACTAACCGGAGAATTTATAGTCGTGTGGAATGACCGCCACACCCGTCTTATTAACGGCGAATATGGCACGGGGACGTCACCGGGTTACATGAAATGGTATAGAGAGCGGACCCGCATCTTCATAAACCCACCTGAACTTGCCCCGCCCCCTCACGGTTTCCGGGAGAATACGGGTGTCTTCAATAAAATGGTAACTACTAAATCGTTTTTTACTAATAAATCGTTACTTCTTTTTATGTATATTTCAATACTAATAAATCGTTTTTTATTGTTTTTTTTTACAGAAAGCGATGTTGCGCCGCAGTTTCAAATCGTTCAAACGGCTGAAATCTAAAACGGACGTGGACTTACTACGTAAGGAGTTCGCTGAAATGGGTATGAATCCGTATGGGTCAGCTGATGAACAGTCGGAGGGGGAGGATGACGACGACGACGACGACGACGACGATGGTGATGACGACCTACGTTACGACCCAAGAAATTACACTAGGTCGGCAAGTTGTCGGCGTCCCGACGAAAGAGGCAGAGGGGAAGGCGAATCTAGTAGCGGCGGTAGAAGAACCAGTGGAGGTCGACCCCCGACTACAGATCAGGGTCCGGGTCCGAGTTCAAGCGGTCATGGTCGTCGTGCTTCTTTTGCTGGGTCGGGCTACGTTCAGGATGATGTCCCGTTCGAGCATCATCCTAGTCATCAGTCAACCGACAGTTGGAGTCGAGGGTTGACAGTTACATCCCACGAGCGTGCGCCGCATCCAGAATCGCAGGAGCGACAAAGACGGCGTACGGAGCTAAACGAAATCGAAGAGTCTGCTGAGCCGTCATCCGATAGATTAACATCGGCGGGAAAGATGCTCCCTATGTCCAACTTTAAAACATTTAGTCGTTACAAAAAAAAATAAATGCACTGTTTTTGTATTTGATTTCTATGTTTGATTTGTCAGTTTTATTATTAGCTAGGGTTGGAATATTATAAATTCGTAGGTTTAATTTGATTTCTATGTTTGATTTGTACGTTATAAATTCGTAAGTTAAATTTGATTCGTATGTTTGATTTGTATGTTTTAGGACCAATATTGAGTTTTTACAAACCCTAAACCCTAAACCCTAAACCCTAAACTCTAAACCCTAAACCCTAAACCCTAACCCCTAAACCCTAAACCCTAAACCCTAAACCCTAAACCATAAACCCTAAATTACAAACCCTAAACCCTAAACCCTAAACCCTAAATTACAAACCCTAAACCCTAAACCCTAAATTCTAAACCCTGAAACCTAAACCCTAAATTACAAACCCTAACCCTAAACCCTAAACCCTAAATTACAAACCACTTACCCTAAACCCTAAAATCTAAACCGTAAACCATAAACCCTAATTTACAAACCCTAAACCCTAAATTACAAACCATAAACCCTAAACCCTAAATTACAAACCCTAAACCCTAAACCCTATATTAAAAACCTAAACCCTAAATTACAAACCCTAAACCCTAAACCCTATATTAAAAACCATAAACCCTAAATTACAAACCCTAAACCCTAAACCCTAAACCCTAAACCCTAAACCCTAAACCCTAAAAAACCCTAAATATTCTGAAATACATACAAACCGTACATTTAATGTACGGTTTGTACAGATTTCATACAAACCGTACATTAAATGTACGGTTTGTATGTATTTTGTGCAAACCGTAAAAGTAATGTACGGTTTGTACCCCTGATTTTAGCAGCGACGTTTTACGAATGTACTTTTTGCACTGAATCACCGTAAACAACGTAAAAAAAAAAAAAACTACAAACCGTAAAAGTAATCTACGGTTTGTAGTGTAAATTACATTGGATACCATATCTATCAAAATAATTCCGACAACACGTTATCACTTTTGAATTATTATGACTTGACAACCCTATCCGAAAATGACTACTCAATGCATTATTAAAGTTTCGAAATGACTACTCCAAAAAAAACACTACAACCCGTAAAAGTAATATACGGTTTGTAGTGTAAATTACATTGGATACCATATCTATCAAAATAATTCCGACAACACATTATCACTTTTGAATTATTATGACTTGACAACCCTATCCGAAAATGACTACTCAATGCATTATTAAAGTTTCGAAATGACTACACCAAAAATTCACTACAAACCGTAAAAGTAATCTACGGTTTGTAGTGTAAACTTACCCTATAAATATGACTCAATTTTGCCAATTCTAACAAACCATAAAATCAAACACAAACACATTTCGGAAATCTCTTAAAAAATCCTCATTTCTCCCCAATAAAATATACAAACAAACCCTATCCGAAAATGAATTACAACTATGGTTATGACAACAACCAATGGAATAACAACAACAATGCGAATTCATCCAGTGGCTCAAACGATGAGCTAACTGATTATTCGGAGCACTTTGAAGTTGATGAATTGACTTGGGAAACAAGGGATGAAATGCTTGCTGATCTTGCTGATGTGGCTGGAAATTGGGGTTTCATCCTTACGATTCGTAGGTCTGGAGGGGGTGATGGGAGCAGGACACCGTATGTTGATATTGTGTGTGATAAATCGGGGGTTTACGAAAAAAAGAAACCATCTTCCGTAAAATCAGGTACAAAGAAAAAAGACTGTCCATTTTTCATTAAAGGTTACGTAGTTAATGGTGAATGGATGTGTCACGTAGAAAATGGACAACATAACCACCCACCCCCAACTTACCTCCAAGGTCAAGCACGACGTGCTCGTTTAACCCAAGATGAAAAAGAAATTGTTAAAACTTTAAGGCAAAGTAGTTTTAAAGTTGGTGCAATATTAGAGGCCATTAAAAATAGAAATCCTGACAATGTATCAAACACTAAAACGATACATAATTTTTTGGCCGGACTGAAATTTAAAGAACGAGATGGTAGAAACCCGATACAGGAACTGTTTAATTTGTTGGATAGCCATCGCTACACGTTCTACTATAATATGAACCCATCAACCCATTCCCTTGAGAACTTGTTTTTTGCACACCCCGATTCTATAAGGATGTTCAAAGCTTTTCCTGATGTCTTGTTAATGGATTGTACATATAGGACAAACCGTTTTAATATGTCATTTCTAGAAGTCGTAGGAATGACATCAACGAACCAAACATATTGTTTAGGTTTTGTTTTCATGAGTGACGAGACACAAGAAAGTTATATATGGGCATTGGAAAAATTTAAAGTTACATTGGAGGGGTGTATACTACCTAGGGTGTTTGTAACCGACAGGGAAATGGCCTTATCAAATGCTTTATCCGTTGTTTTTCCCGATTCTCATCATATTTTGTGCACTTTTCATATTGCAAAAAATGTTTTGAAAAACTGCCGTAAAAAGATCCCTGACGAGGAGTGGCAAACGTTTTTAGATGATTGGGGTTTATTGGTTGATTCTGAGTCGATAGAGGAGTACAATTATAACCGAACTAATTTCAATACCTCTTACAAATCGTACCCTGCTGTGATTAAGTATGTAGACAAGCTTTTAAATGATTATGCTGAAAAGTTTGTTGCATGCTATACCAACCACACAACACATCTAGGTAACAGAACTAGCAATCGAGCCGAACAACAACATGCTAAGCTGAAAAGATCCCTTTCCACTAATACTGGCACGCTTGAAACTGTTTGGGTAGAGGTGAATAGAATTCTAGAAAAACAGTTTGAGGATATTAAGACGAAGTTGGATAAATGCAAGTCTTATTTTCCACATTCTGAAAAAACGCCTCTATTTATAAATCTTAGGTCGTATATCACACACTATGCCTTTGATTTATTATTCCAAGAACACAGAAAATGTAGTGGCCAGGCTGATGAGAATTGTTCTTGCGGTTTTAAATTGTCTCACGGTTTACCTTGTCATCATATTATGAGTGAACATATTTTATTCGGGAAGCCTCTTCCTCTAGAATATATTCATCCATTCTGGAAAAAATTAGACGTAATTGATGATAATGGTAACACCGATGATTATGGGGTAGAGGGTGATCTAGAAGAGTTTAAAAGTGTTTATGCTAGCAAAACGAATGTTGAAAAACGGCGTATGAAAACACAACTCCGAGAGATAACCGTACCAGCCAGAACATCCGTCAGTGACCCCGAAGTGAGAGCAAATAGGGGGAGACCTAGAAAAGGCGACAAATCTAGTAAGAGGGATAAGTCGGGATGGGAGTATGTGGAGGAACAGAGTGCTGGTGCTAGTAGGGACAAGGGTAAAGGCAAGGCGGATGAAACACCGGAGGTAAGGGTAAACCCAACTAGGAGGCCGCGAAACCAGAACCCTAAACCCACCCCCAATAGGCCAACCTTCCTGTACAGTGACCAAATATGGTTCATGTTACATAGTTACATCGAAACGGTTTATGATGTGCGTGGGGATGGTAACTGTGGGTTCCGGGTAGTTGCAAATGCGACGGGTAAACAGCATGGGGAAGATGATTGGTACGCGGTAAGATGTGAATTGTTTCAAGAGCTGCAGCAAATGAAAGGTGTTTATTATGAGCTGTTTGAGAATCTTGACTTTGAAGCTTACCGGTATGATTACATTTTATCAAGTTTAAATTTTTATCATGCTACAAATCCCGCACCTTCTGAGAAATGGATGAGATTTCCGTCGTATGGTTTTTTAATTGCTTCTCATTACAATATGCCAATTGTATTGTTGTCCTTATGGGAAAATCAAAATGGAGAGGTAAACGTGTGGAACTCTACTTTTTTACCTCTTTATACTGGTCCGCCTCAAGGAACGACATATTGGATCCCGACTGTAATGGTGTTCGTCAACAGTTGTCACTATGCTCAGGTTATTTCTAAAGAAGGGATCTTCCCAATGCCAGGAATTATAGCACGGTGGGAACAAACACGCACTGAGGCAGCTGCGCCATGGAAGGAACTTTTTCGACCAAATTTCAAATTATATATGGCGCTGGAAAAGCAATCGGGGAAGAAAAAAGCAAATGAAGAACCTATAGACCTAAGTCCATAATCGGTTTTTTATTTTTAATTTTATGTAAATTACTATTTTTTCCAATTTGTTGTAAATTTATATGATGTAAACAAATGTTTAATAAATTTGTTTTATGAAATTTAGTTCTATGAAATTTTGTTGTAAATTTTGTTTAATTTTGTTGTAAATTTTGTTGTAAATTTTGTTTAATAAATTTGTTTTATGAAATTTATAAGTTGATATTCATGTTTGCATATTGCGTTATATAAGTGTTAAATACAAACCAAAAAAACTTCACAAAAATTGACGATTTAGTTAATGATTCAATAAATATCAACTTATACACTTGACAAAAATATAACATGAACCAAAAACATAAAATTTATCAAATCAACTTTTTTGTGTAAATTTGTATAAATTTTGTGTTTATTTTTACAGATTGTTAGAATATTCGTAATTTATTTTATGTAAAATTTTAAAAATAAGTCATTTTGTTTTTAAATTTGAAAAAAACAAAATGTCTTATTTGAAAAAAATATCAACTTATACACTTGAAAAAAATCAACTTATACACTTGAAAAAAATATCAAATTATACACTTGAAAAAAATATCAAATTTTAAATATAAGGCATTTTTATGTAAAAAAAAAAATCATGTTTAATTTGAAAAAAATATTCAGTATTTTAATTTTAATTATTAGAATTTTTATTTTAATTTTTATTTTCAAAAAATCTGTGAAATTACACAGACCGTAGATTAAATCTACGGTTTACAGTGATCCACTGTAAACCGTAGATTTAATCTACGGTTTGCATTAATTCAATACAAACCGTAGATTAAATCTACGGTTTACAGTGGATCACTGTAGACCGTAGATTTAATCTACGGTCTGTGCGTTTAATAAGAAAAACTGTAGTACATTAATCACACCTCTAAAAGATACTCCTAAAAAGTAAGAACACATTCAAAGTAAAGATTGATTTTTTTAAAACCCTTTTTTTTTTTTTTTTTAAAAAGATTCAACTTTCAAGCAAACTTTTGGTCCAAAATTATAATTAAGGACGAATAGTGTAATACATCATTCCTCTCAAAATAAACATACCGCCAAAAAAAAAATTATATATTTTTTATCACAAAAAATCATTTATTCTTTCTAGCAGAGCAAATATAAATTTAAGCACAAAATTAATTTTATTCAACCTTTTTTCCCTTTAACTTGAAACTAATTATCATTACTTGATACACACATGATAATCAAATGTATAAGTTGGAAAACAACGTTCTCAATTCTAAAATGCAAAAGAAACCCTTTGATACCCTTAATTTATCGCAATTGTTGGTCCTTTTTAAACGATACGGAGTTTAATTCCCATTGGTATGCAAATATTTTACAAAACTGCGTAAAAACGCATAATTTGGATGCAGGAAAAGCAACCCATTGTGGGATTTTAAAGAAAGGTGGAATCTTGGACTTATTTACATGGAATATACTTCTCAATATGTATGTAAAAGGGGAATTATTGTTCTATGCACGCCAACTATTCGATGAAATGCCTCATAGGAACAATGTTTCGTATGTGACGTTAATTCAAGGGTATACGCGAGTAATGCGGTATAACGAGGCTATAGATTTATTTACTAGGTTGCATAGAGAAGGTCATGAGTTGAACCCGTTCGTATTCACTACCGTTTTGAAGTTACTCGTGGAAGTGGGGTGGTCGGAGCTTACGTGGAGTGTCCATGCATGTTTGTATAAAGTCGGTCATGGGTGTAATGAGTTTGTTGGCACGTCTCTAATCGACGCCTATTCCGCTTGTGGCTTTGTAAAAAATGCTAAAAATGTGTTTGAGTCAATTTTAAACAAGGACATGGTGTCTTGTACTGGGATGATCACTTGCTATGCGGAAAATGGATGTTTTACAGAGGCTTTAGGGGAATTATCGAGGATGAGGATGGCGGGCTTTGATCCGAATAATTTTACGCTTAGTAGTGCGCTTAAGGCGTCTCTTGGCCTAGAGGATATTAATTTAGGGAGGGGTATCCACTTGTATGCTTTGAAACTGTGTTACGAGACAGACAGGTATGTGGGTGCTTCTCTGTTAGATTTGTATACTAAATTTGGGGATATTGAGGACGCTAAACAAGTATTTGAAGATATTCCTAAACATGATGTGATTATGTGGAGCTTCATGATTGCTCGGTACTCGCAGAGTGAGAGAAGTAAGGAGGCGATCGAAATGTTTCGTCGAATGAGGCAATGTTTAGTAAAAGCTAATGAATTTACTTTTGGTAGCGTTCTTCAATCGTGTGCAGCTACGTCTGATTTACAGTTAGGGAGAGGGATTCATTGCCATGTAATAAAGGATGGTCTTGTTTCAAACATATTTGTTTCGAATGCCCTTATGGATGTTTATGCCAAATGTGGTAAAATGGAGAATTCTTTCGAGCTATTTATGGAATCAAAAAACTTAAATGATGTGAGTTGGAACACGGTAATTGTTGGTTATGTGCAATCGGGAGAAGGCGAGAAAGCATTAAATCTTTTCATAGATATGCTCGAGGACCAATCGGAGCCGAGTGAGGTCACATATTCTAGTATTCTTAGCGCTTGTTCTGGCTTAGTAGCCTCTGGTTTTGGTACTCAAATTCATTCTTTGAGTATTAAAACTATACATGACAAAGATATTGCTGTTGCTAATGGTTTAATAGATATGTATGCTAAATGTGGGAAAATAAAGGATGCTCGTTTAGTATTCAACTTGATGACGAAAAGGGATATAGTGTCATGGAATGCTATGATCTCAGGGTACTCTATGCACGGTTTAGGTCCTCAAGCTTTGGGTTTATTTGATGAAATGAAAAAGTCATTGGAGAAGCCCAATAAATTAACATACGTCGGTGTCCTTTCAGCTTGTAGCAATAACGGCTTCTTAGATAAAGGTGAAGCTTATTTCTCCTCCATGGTAGATGATCACGGTATTGAACCTTGTATCGAGCATTTTACTTGTATGATAGGGCTTTTTGGTCGTTTAGGCTATTTTGACAGGGCTGTCAAGCTAATTGAGGAAATGACAGTTGAGCCGAGTGTGATGATCTGGCGATCATTACTAGGTTCTTGTGTTATTCACAACAATGTTGAATTGGGAAAAACATGTGCTGAACATGTGCTCAAGATGGAACCACAAGATGAGGCGACATATGTATTGCTATCAAATATGTATGCCACTGCTAAAAGATGGGAAAATGTGGCGTTCGTGAGGAAAAACATGAAAAAGAACAGAGTAAAAAAAGAACCTGGTTTAAGTTGGATTGAAAACCAAGGCACGGTTCATTATTTCACAGTAGGAGACGTTTCACATTCTGATATTAAGTTAATATACGGTATGTTAGAGTGGCTAAATATGAAAGTTAAGAAAATGGGATATGTTCCGTATTGTGATGCTATATTACTTGATGTGGAAGGTGATGAGAAAGCTCGGCTTTTGTGGGTGCATAGTGAAAGATTGGCTCTAGCTTTTGGTCTTATGAGCACGCCGTTTGGTAGGCCTATACATATAATGAAGAATCTGAAAATATGTATTGATTGCCATGGCGTATTTAAGTGCATATCAAAGATTGTTCAGCGGGAGATTGTTGTCAGAGATATTAATCGTTTTCATCACTTTCAGGATGGAGTTTGTTCTTGTGGGGATTACTGGTGACAATGTCTTAATCGGTTAGTCTTTCAACTTTTCATTTAAGTGTAAATTAGACTATGTAAGTGAACCTTGCAGGAAGGTGTTATTTCTAGAATTGTATAACAAAGTAAATTATCTTAAACTCCATTTGTCTCCTTATCACCTCGAACAAAAATTGCCTCTAATTTAAATCTCAATCTTAATAGGTGATAATGAAACATTAGACTCAATTACCATATGGGTGGCTTAAAATTTTTCCAATATCATAATTTGACATGTCATTGGTTTCGCTTCAACTGCTTGAGCTTTCTGTTTATAAAAGGAACATCTGAAATGCCTAGTTCCCAAGTTTGGTGATTTGTCTCCTATTTTCTAAATTTATGAACAAAAAGAATCATGCAAATACTAATTTAGTTCCTAAGTTTGGTGATTTGCCTCCTATTTTTTAATACTTATATATAGAATTTCCTTTTTCTGAATTTTTTAATCCAAAACCCGATTGTGTAACAAAAACAGTTACTTTCATACTAATTTTTAACCAGAGTTTATAATCATGAATATCAGTTTAAATAAACATTAATTTGTATAGAATCAGTATACTTTTGTGAACTAACATGATTGTCGTCAATTTGCAAATTAAAACCTTAAATTTCTAAACAGTTTTTTGTTTTAAATTTCTAAACAGTATATCGAGTTGCTAACGAGTAATTTACACTTTTGCATAACAGCCTATCAATTTTTAACAATTTATGCATCGTCTTACCAGCTTTACTAAATTAATATACTGCAATCCAGATGTTTTTTCATAATTTTACGAAGAGTAGTGGAGGACTGCATACAGTTTGGAAGTTTGAGTGTAGAGACATAAATACTTTTCTGCACTTAATTTTAGTAAATAAGGAAGAAATACACGTCTTAACTGGATATACTTTCTCTGTTTCTCACCTAATGCGCCAATAATCAAAATATAAGAAAATATCTTAGCATTAGTTTTTGGTTTTTAGTAAAAATAGCTAGCACGCTTCCGGCCACTTTTGCTTCACTGTACTCCAGCCCAACTATGATCCATATATGTATATACATACATACATATAATGTGAGTATAAGACGACTCCAACCTCCTTGACAAACCTTTTCTAACATCTGTATATGTAACAAACTCTCTAGCAGCATCTCTTATTCCATATGTCTTCCCCACACTTCCTATCCTAACTAACTATGTCTCTCTCTATTTATTGCACAAAATTATTATGATTCGAATAATTCATAACTTTTTAATTCTCAACTGAGTCACTCCACAATGCACCGAACACGCGTCCGTCGGTCATATAATTACCACAAACTAAGAACTTTATGTAATCTCGTGTACCAAACAAAGATAGTGACCGTCTATATAACACACAAAGATGCAAGTCATTTTTTACATAAAAGGGAGGCACAGAGAGAGAACAAGGAACACTATGAAGGGGAAGTCTTTGATGATGGAGTTTGATGAAGGACAAGTAGAAGATGTTTTTTACAATGGCGACTCAGAGAGGGGCAATAACTCTGCTACTGGTTCTCTTTCTGTGACTAGTTCGTTTGTGCAGATAGGTTCTTTGCCCAAACCTGTTGTCCTCCCACCACCTCCTTCCCCTGTAAGCTTGATTTTTTTTTAATTTTAATTTTGAAGTTTATCTGTTTTCCTATTAGATTTAATACCATATTTAATTATGTGAATTTAATCAAGATATTAACTTTTGATCACTAAAAAAGTTTTGAAAGACAATATCTTCTTATAGTGACAAATAGACTTGTTTTCCGCGAGTCGCCGCCTTGCTGTGTACTAGAAATGACAAGCTGGTCAGTTTATTGTATTACTAACAATCTGTGTAACAAAGATGCCAAATTAGTACTTCTTGAACAAACTACACTATTCTAATTGTCAGTATAACGCACAATAGTTATTGATGTATGATTTTCAGCATCTGAGCAGTTAGTGACAGACATTAGGTCAAATGAAAAATATTTTGACGCCTAGATACATCTTCGTCGGAAACCTTTTGTTAGTAAAATCATCTGCAGAGTCATCAACATCTAATCATTAGTGCAGGGGTCAAATTTGAAAGTTAAATGTTTTCAATTATATTTATAATACCGTATTTATTACGATAAATTAATTGATCTATGTTAATGGGGAGCTAGAGCCCGCACTATCAAGTAGGAGGTGCAGGGTTCGAGTCTTGTTAACGGGGTAGGTGTAAAATCACTTAATCCTCTTTCATAAGATTTAAAAAAAAAAAAAACTATGTTAAGTAATCATCAGAAAAATATTAAAATTTAAAAACTAACGTAATTAATTACATAATTGAAGAATCAAGATTTGGGGAAAAACGACATTGAATTTATAGAGTAAAGAAGTACCCAACCTTGCCCTACCCAAACGAGACCTGTATCATCTCATACCCGAAAGCTTCTTAACCAATTTCAGAGTTTATGATTTTCTTTTGAAAATATCAATGTAATGTATTTGTTTTAGATTTTAGACTTTGTAATTCTATTTTTAATAAGGTAAAGAAATACATTGATTGTAAGTTTAAATTGATGACCATAGTATGTTGAGAGAAAAAATGATGATTCATGTGCAGTCTAATTTGTAACAAAAGAAAAGATTAACCATTGAAAGGAGAATCAGGTATAGATCATTTCATTAGTAGTGATAGTCTAATAAAAAAGGTCTTAGGCTTCATCGCAGTAATATATGATACCCTTCAGATCAGGCTGGAATGTGGCTTGTATTAATTAATCGGGCGGAATTTTTGGCCACAAATATGTAGGACAAATATTGAACAATCTCGTATTATAGTTGAGGATCTTCATGAATTTTGTAATCTGCTACGCCGACATCAGCATCAATTAACTGCTGCCGAGACGTCAAGATGTCAATTACTTGTCACAAGTGCCGATCTTCTGTCTGTAACTAATACCTATATGTTTTTAGTACTGGATGCAGTAGTTAAGGATCTTGCTATGAACATTTATTTTTGTGGATTTTATGCTAGATTTTGACTGTAAATTAACCCCTGCATTTTGATTATAAAATTCAGTTGTTTGGGTGTAGGTGTCCAGAAACTTTCTAATTGAACTTGATCAGACAAATCCTGTTGTTGTGTATGGCTTGAAACTCAGATAAACTTTAGTATAGATCCCCGTTGCACTAAGGGGAGTAGAATTTTGTTTAAAATTTCAATGCTTGAATATGCAATCAGTTACTTCCAGAATTAGCGAGTCCTTGTTTGGTATGCATGACTATTAGCATTAGCTTTAAGTAATAGATGGGAAAATGATGAAAGTTAAGGAGGCGGCAAACTCAATAACATTGGCATGGGTTATGTCGTCAATATAAATTTCCAAAATGATGCAAAATGCCACTAGATTGCCTTTTGTCGTCTTCAATTAAAACCAAAAGAGTAACCTTTTACTTTCTAGATAGAATTCCATTTCGTTCCCTTTTTTTATATGGAAGTATGGAACTAATGGCTGTGTTTCAATTTCCCTTTCAGATTGTCACATGGGACTTAATGCTGCTTTTCGGTGTTTCCCTTTAGGCCGAATGCATAACATTTGCCAAAATAGATTTTTTTTTGAAGTATCACATAGTTATTTGTAGGTTTTGTAAACACTATATAGCAGACACTCAATCTAGTTTCAGGATTTGATTTGTCTGCGGAAAATGCTTTAAATGTCAGAGGTTTCAAGTGTGGAAGGGTAAAAATAACGAAAGCAAAATGCTTATTCTTCAATAATTGGTTTTAAGGCCATTTTATGTAGGACAATTTTTCATGACACATTTGCAGTATTTAACATATACGTTAACATTCTTGTAATGAAGGGACTCAATCCATCGACTGCACGGTTACTTTTCAGGAAGGACCTGAAACTAAGCGACGTTGGGCATGCACGCCGTATCATAATTCCCAAGGTCTGTAATCTTACTTCTCAACTCTAAGAGTATCTCAGCTTTTTGATTCTCTTTGGCCTTTAGTGTGGTTATTTCAATTGTCTATCCAAAGGCCATTTTTAGCACCCAATATAGCCTTCTTCATGACCTTGACAAGCCTAATGAAGACAAATGATTGATCGAGTTTGTATTAAAGCAGGTGCGAACTAAATACTTTTCATTCTAATTTCCGAAATTAAATATCAAATGCTTTTATGGGTTTTCAGGGGCCTGCTGAGAAGTACCTCCCGAGTCTGACTGATGGAGATGGAATTTTCATCTACATGGATGATATGAATGGTGCTCGTGTTTGGGTTTTCCGCTACAGGTTTAAATTTTGAATAAGCTATTGAAACTTAAGCAACTATATTACTCTCTGTTGGTTATGTTCACGTACCTGTTAGATTTGAAATACCACCACTATAACAAAGTCTTTTTTAGAAACTCGAATTTAATAAAAAGGACGGAATCGAAATGATTACTAATGCAAACTGGAGAGTTGTGTTTGAGATTTTCCTCTCTTTGGCAGGTATTGGCAGAACAATAATAGCAGGATGTTTGTGCTTGAGAAAACTGGTGAGTATGTAAACGTATATGTCCATGTTACAATTCTATGGGGTCTTTTTTTTCCTTCTTATTTCCTACTGTGTAAAATTTAGGTGATTTTGTGAAAGCGCATGGCCTTCAAGCTGGTGATATAGTTCTAATTTACAAAGATGAACACACTGGACGATATGTAAGTTTTTTTAACTAACGCGCATTTCCTTTTTGGTTAAAAGTGTTGAAAATGTATTTGTACAGAACAACTTAATATCATGATTTTACTGTCAACTTCGCTTTATTATTGAATTTATAATTTTGTATAG
This sequence comes from Primula veris, assembly GCA_963682055.1. NCBI lineage: Eukaryota > Viridiplantae > Streptophyta > Magnoliopsida > Ericales > Primulaceae > Primula > Primula veris. The sequence goes on along the minus strand of OY821741.1, from coordinate 11,041,341 downwards.
GGTATTCAAGCCAAGAAGGGTGAAATTAAACAAATAATTGCTAATGATGAAGCAAATGTTCCTATGAGCTGCTACGGAAATGCTTTCCACAGGGATGAGACCGGAGCCTATGCATGTCCTGTTTATAATAATAACATGCAAAATTTCATGATGAACTTTTTGGGTGGGCCTGATCTAACTGTTCCGAATGTTGAACAATCAATGAGCTTCGACCCAACCAATGTTTACCCGCATTACTATTTCTAGCTGTAAGATCATCATCTATTAAAGAGTATGAATCGGTCGTAGAATTATAAAACAGAAAAGTTGTTAAACTGTAGCTTCTTTTCCGACTTGGACAAATAAAATGGTGCGACTTTTTATTTATTTTGTATCTTCTTGTATAAACTTTACCTGTTGAATTCATGTGTTGTTAAAATGGCTTCATATAATGTGAAGATTGGTTGTCATCTTTGCTTTGAAGGTATTTGATCGTCGAATCCCTTTTAATCAAGTACTTGTTTGTATGCCAAGGTATGTTATCATGTGTTACCGCTTAGATGCGTCACAATGAGACATGATGGTAACTGATTTTGCGCTATAAGAGGGGACTAGGAATAAGAATATATTGATATCCAACAAAGAGAGTCTTGGTTTATTGTTGAGTCTCTTGTGTAAAATCGAATCCCATTCCGATTAAAATTTATGAGTGTGGTCAGGGCAACAAAGTACACTCAGTAATATTTAAAATTTGTTTTGGTCATGCATTTATCCCCAAAAAAAGAACTGCAGTACGATTCTAGAAACTAAGTTTCTCGAACGTTATGGAACCAGAATCTTCTGGGATGATCCCAATTTAGTCGTATGGTAATCGTAATCGACTTTTGCTACCATATTATGAAGAATAATGTTTCATCTTACAGGCTTTATACAGTTGTAAGTTGTAACTTGTATAGATAGAAGCCATTAGATATCGACTTCACAATGATCTCTCTCCTATTAGTTACACGAAGTAGAGAGATAAACATGAAACTTTATTATTAAACAAGAATGTACTGAAAGAGGCAAATCCTAATCAAAAAAAGAGTAGAACCTTACAATCTCAAGTCAACCAGTAAACGTATTTATAAGAAAAATAGTTGAACAGGAATTAATAAAAAGACTAAAAAAAATGAAACAGTGATAAAATACATGTGTTCTCTCCCTACTATAGACCGGCCGGTCCTAGTTGGCCGGCTCAACTCCATCACTCGTTCCCCCTTTGAAATCGACATTACCCTCATAGTCGGTCATAGCTTATCCTAGGGGGCCATGTATCCATGCAAGCGTGAAGAAACCCGCCTTTCCCACTCACTACGCCGCACATTACCTCCATCACTTGGACCTTATCCTAGCCAAGTCCTGATGTCGAGTCTTCAATCAGGAAAAGTCACCCTCAATGTCTCAATTGGTTCCCAAGATGACTCTTCCCCGCTTAACAAACTCAACTGAACCAATAATTCCCCAACTGATTCACCCCAGTTTGTGCCCAAGTATATGCTAACACTCCTGTCGGCCTAGGCTTTGGTATCCCCCGAATAAGGTGGTATTGTAGTACTAGCCACAATCCCATCTCTCCCAACCTCTTTTTCAACAAAAAAAAAACATGAAAAACTGGATGAACACTTGGATCGGTCGGTAGATCAAGGCGATAGCAACCGACCAATTGCGTTTTGACACTCGAAAAAGTTCATAACGGTCTACAAAATTTATTTGTTAATTACAGAAATGGTTGTCGAAAAACAAATGGTTGTCTAAACGGCTGGAGTTTCAAATAAACCCAATCCATTTCCTCAAGTCCCACCGTGTGTCTACCCTTATCCACATACTCCTTCTGTCCTACATTTGATATGCCGCCTTGGACAAGCTTTCTTTTAAAATGAATAATATCTTGTCATGAGATCGAAGTGCTTTGTCGACCTCCAAGACTGCCGCATCACCCACATAAGGTCGTCGTAGGTAAGGTTATACTCGGCCTTAGACAGCCTCTAATGGGGTCATGCGAATCGATTCTTCTAGTGGTTAATTAAAACCACGCTTCTCATTTCCCGCTTTCCGGTTCTCATCTTTCGTTTCTTATATATGATCGCATGTGTAAATTTAAAATAAAAAATCACGTTTCGGTTTTATGTTTCGCGTTGCGCTTTTTTTTTTTCCTCCTCTCGACAATTATGGTTAAAAGTTATTACCCAAAAAAAGAGAGAAGGTCTTGCTAAAACAATGTATCACGTTCTCGTTAACAACCTACAAATGTATATTAGGCAATTAGGCTAGTGTTCATGCATGTGTTGAGATTTAAGAGCAACTTGTAAGTCACCAAACCTACAAATATGTAACCGATCGAAAAACTACTTTTTACTTAAAATGTAACAAGGGAATCATATAATATTTAGCCAAAATAATCAGTAAAGTTTTGAGTGAATTTTTTTTAAGATACTTTATATTTTACATTCAAGTTAACTAATTTTTTTTGGCGGGCTTATATTTAATATTTTCTGTCGAGTTAAAATAACAATTGTATTTTTTCTGCTAGTCTTTTCTTCTGCAGCATAATTCTATATATATATGTGAAATCATGAAGGGGAAAAATTTAACATTTGTTGCAACTCCTTTTTATGTTTGTGGGGGAATTTTGGTTTTGTTTTGAAAATGAAATTGTAAAATAATTTCTAAATTGCCCTAAAAAAATTACCTTAATTATATTTTTAGTAATTTGAAAACTATGAAAATTGCAAAGGACCAACCAAATTTCTCGTTCATAAAATTGTGAGGTTAATAATGTGATATGCAACACTATGTGGCTCTGAATGAAGACGTTAAGAAGCTTATTCCACGCTTTAATGGCAGGGCCGGTAACAGAGTTTCGATGGTCACTAACATTTAGTATTATTCATGATAATAATATTTGATTATCGTGAGTATTATTCATGATCTTACCATATTAAAAATACACTTTGATTCATGATCTTACCATATTAGAAATACACTTTGATTCATGATCTTACCTATTAGTCCGAAACCATCTGCCGTGGAGAGTAACAAAAGTCACCCATGGTAAACTATTTATTCAAAAACTACACTTTCTAAATTCAATCGCAATTCAATTTCTTCTCTCTCACAATCCGTTCATCCTTCTCCGTTTATCTTTCCCTTGTATCTTCTCGGTCTCTCTTATTTCTCTCTCTATACGCATTCATAGGGATAATAAAATTACATATTTTATATTTGTAATTTTTTCTATTTTTGTGTGTGGCTATGGTGTATTTTTGTAATACGAGCTTTATTTTTTATATTTGGACTCAATTAATATCAAATTGTGGGTTTTAAAGCTTCGGACTTGATTCATGAGATCGTTTCGACCATCTGAGTTAAACCTAGTGAATATCATTTTTTTTATGTGACCAATATATGCGACCACTATCGTCATTTATCCTTAATTTATTTCTAATAAGCTTAAATGAGTACAACCTTATAAAGTACGAAATCTCAAAAGTTGACTAAATGAGTATCAAGTTTGAAAAAGGGTATAAATTTTGAAAAAAAAGGATACGGAGAATGAAAAAAAAATGGAGTTTCAGAAAAAGGGAATAATGTCTGGAAAAAAAAAGGGTATGGAGTTATAAAAATAGAATATGAAGTCCGAAAAACATGGTATAAATTACGAAAAAAAGATATGAAGTCCGGAAAAAAAAAGTATAAAGTCCGAAAAAAAGTATGGAGAAGAATATGTTTTTGGGAATAAATAATTTGGGACATGTGTTTTTGGTAATATATATTGTGAAATGTCACTTTTTGGTCATTGCCCCTGTATAATAAATAGTGGAGCAAATGATTCAACATAAGCTATGCTTTTTATATATTAAAAATAAACAATAATAATAACAAGATAATTTTTTTTTTCAATTTATAAGAAAACATTAAAAAATAAAATCTAAATAGGTTTTTATTCATTTATTTGCTAACCTTATGAATTGAATTGAATTTTTATTCATTTTTGTGGAAACAAATCTGAATAATTTTCTTCTCCTATTATTTTATATTAAAGAATTAAATAGAGTTGTCCTAAGTTTCCATCCTCTTCCCATAAACTTGAGTCACTTGACAAATGACAAGTTATAGCAACCAATATTAATGTTTCCTTAAAAACCATTTTTTCTTAGATTTTGAGGAAGTTTACAAAAAAAAAGTTGAATTTATTTATGTAACAGGTTCCTTATAATGTTCCTCAAATTATGAGTTAGCAATCATATTTTCCAAATAAAAGAAACCAAATAAAAGAAACCAAATAAATTTCTCAAATTTTCTATCTACTCCATTTTGTCACTTTTCTTCCACATATATGTGTATTAAACCATAAAAAATGGTAAACAAAACTAATATAAAATAAAAATATGAAAGTTTATAAGGAAAGCTAAAGTATTATATAAATTGCTTATGCAAAATAGAAAAAACAATTTTTTTATTCAAAATATAAAAATAGTTGATTCTGACTATTTGAGAGTACTGACACAACCAAGTCAAACATATCTAAAAAAAATGGAAAAGTCAAGGCAAACTGTTTTCATTTTGCAAGGAAGTAAAAATCAATCCCTAAGGATTCATTTAGTATATTTTTTACTTCACTAATATGTGTTAGTTTTTTAGTATATGATATTTTAATTGAGATAATAATGTATTAGATTTACGATAGAGTTAATCGTTCAATATTCATTCTAAAATACACTATTATTTGTACCAACTAATAGTATTTTTTACTTTTAATTTTAAATTAATTTTATGGTAGATATTTTTAGGTTCATTAACATGCGTTAGAATTTTAGTATTTTTTAGTTTTAATTTTGAATTAATTTTAAGGTATATATTTTTGGGTTCATTAATATGTGTTATGTTTTTAATATGTGACACATCCTAAATAATAATGTAATAATGGATTAATCGTTCGATTTTGATTGCAAAACATTAAAACAAAAATATATCATACAAAATTACACATTTTTGCTACTTGAAAAATTGAAGAAAGAAAAAATGGATCCTCTGGAAAGGTTGGGCTACTAACATAGAATTTCGCATTATACTACGTGATCGTGTGACAGCTTATGTCCGGACGGCCCAGTATTTTTGGTTGTGCATTATAACATAGTTGATTGTGTAAATTATGAAAAATAAAAAAATAAAATAAAAATTTAATGATAAACCCGTCCCAATTTATATATTTTAGGGGTTGGATTGAGTTTGGTTGAACTTTTAATTATAACGGGTTGGGTTGAGTTGAGATTTAAATTTTACGAATCCGCCATAATCCGTTCCACAATTTATTTTACGGATTGGGTTAGAATTGATACGAATCCGTTCAAATCCACCTCCGTGCCTATCCCTACTCCCATTCCATTGTGTCGTCACTTATTTTTCAATTTAAAGACCATAAAGTTGTATTTAATTTGTTCATTAAATTAGAGGGAAAAAATACATTTATTACATCAAATTATGTTGCTATTAACGATTTGGGTATTCATCTTTCAATTTTCTCAATTTGGATACCACACTATAATAAATTATCCAATTTAGGTAACACTGTCTAAATTAATCACGGAATCATGTCACATGACAGCACGTGCTTGATAAACTTGAATGTGAGAGGGTAATTTTATCATTCTGTATCAAAATATATCAGAACAACGTTTTCTCCCAAATTTGGACTATGTACTGATACTTGTTATGTGTGAAATTGAAGAAAAACGTTTTTCTATTATGATATATTTTGGTATAAAATGACAAAATTACCCTCTCACGTTAACGTTTGTCAAATACGTGCTGTCATAAGACATGATTACGTGATTAATCGGTACCTAAATTATAAAGTTTTTACAGGGTGATATCTAAATTGGAAGGTTTTTTATAGTGTTCTACTCAAATTAGAAAAATTGGAATGTGGATAACAAAATCGTTAAAATCACATAGTTTGGTGTAACAAACGTAAACATAGATAATAAGCAGGATTTACTTCCAAAAAAAATCGTCCCTTTCAACTTCAGTTTTTAAAAGACCTTGTGACGACAAAAATCTTCTTCAAACTACTTGTCATACAAAAATCAGTTACTGCCAAAAGTCACCGGTTTAAAGTCCCAAGAAAATTCTAATGGCATTTTGGAAAATTGTCGGGCTTATTATCGGAAACAACTTTTATGTCCGTCAACTCTGGGTTGGTATGTTGATTGATGGCAAGGTAAATGGCAGTTTTTCAAAATTCAGCTTATGTAGAAACCACAATTTGATGGTTTTATCTCGTAATTTTATATGAGATCTGATCGGAGAAGAACGCAAGAATATAGAGAGAGAAAACGGTGGAATATTATTATTAATATTATGAAAAATGTTAAAGAGAATAGAGTATATCAGCTCCTTAAATACCGAGTACAAAGTTTCAATAAATTACAGTAACATACTATCGATTGCAAAATGTGATATATTTAGTCTATATTTATCAACCAAGACCACAAGTATTCTGCTGTCGCTAATAGGTCCTCTGTGACATGAAACATAACAAAATTAGTCCAAACAACACACACACACACAGATATATATATATTAACAGCTCGTGTCCGTCAATTCTAAGGTGTTATAGATAAAAACAAACTATTTATAAGCGTAAAAAACTCAGTTTTTTTACAAAAAAAAATTGTTATACAGAATTTTTTTTCCAAAAACGGAGAGTGAAATTTTTAGATTTTTGGAGGCTTTGGGTAACCAACTCCGGAGAATTTACTTATCAAAAAAAAAAAAACAAGAAACTCCGATGAATCTCAAAACTACGGTGAAGTTCCTTTTAACAATGGAGACCATAAATTTATATAGTCAAACAAAGGATTCAACAGAAACTATGCTTTTTATATATTCAAATAAAAATTAACAATAAAAAAGATAAGACTATCGGTTTTTAGATCCATAAATTTTTTTCAATCAATCAAAAAAATTTAATAAATAAAATAAAAATAGGGTTTTCTAATTTATTTCCTATCATTTTCAGTGGAGTATAATTTATAGAGTTGTCCTATTATTGTCAATTTTAGATCGGAGCTTCACCGTAGCTTTGAAACTCATCATAGTCTTTTTTTTTTTGGTAAGTAAATTTACCAAAGTTGGTTATTGAAATCTCAAAATTTGGGTTTATGTTTTTAGAAAAAAAATATGTATAATTTTATGTTTGTTATGTAGTACATTAACAGCACTATTTTAACCTTATTAAATTCGAACCCTCTTCTTATGAACTTAAAAAGTTAAAGCATCTCATAAAACATTATAGGATTTGTGTTAGTGTCAAATATTATTTGCAATGACTATTTATCCACACATTGGGCTTGTTAGCGAGTCCACGTGGCTATGTGTAAGTATCAGCTGTTATTTTTTTATCTAACCATAGCAACAAACAAGATCATCTTTGATGTTTGTTTTATAAAATTACTCTCTATAACTTTATTATTGTTGTATGCCATATTAACTCGTTATAGATATATATAGAGATATGTACAGATATAGAGACAGGTATGAGAAACAACAGACGAAATGTTTATTCATTAATATGATTGTACAGAGAGGTACATCAAAAGATCCATTACTCTCTTTATATAATAGAGGGTAGGGTTACATATGCTAGGAAAGCCCAAGATAGACCCAATAGAGTAAGGCCCAAGATGACCAATAATATCCTACAACACTCCCCCTTTGGACGTCTTGATTTCTTCGTCTTCATGCTGTCGATGTGAGTCGAGTTCATTCACAGTGCTAAACACATAAAAACCTTAGAGACGGAAAACTCAGTGTGGGACAAAACCGATACCTATGAGAAACTGTATAGCCGAATGATATAGTCCGAAATTCTATGTAATTAACTAACCACAAAACAGTGTGCCTCATCAAAACCTTGCCAGAGCAAACCTAATGGGAAAATATCTGATCGAAGGAAAAAAAGTGCAACAGTGGTAGTAGTAGGGATCAACCACAAAATATGTGACTCATCAAAACCTTTCTAGAGTAAACCCAGTGGGAAAAACCTCTAGTCGAATGACAAAAGAGTACACAGTGGTAAGAAGTATAAAACATGATACTTCTCCTAATTTCGACAATCTTAAGTGAGATATGATGGGAACGTGTCTCGCTAAAAACCTTGCCAAGGAAAACCCAGTGGAAAAAAACCTTGGTCTAAGGATAAAAAGAGTACACGAGCATGCGACTGGATGCTTCCCCTCACTTGCACACGACAGGATGCGAGAATTTTGACTAAGTAGTAATTAGTGCAATAAGCATTCACTTGGATACTCCCTCTCACTTGCAAACGATTGAGTGCAATGATTTCATATTCGAATAAAGAGTACGAGCATTCGACTGGATGCCTCATTTACTTGCACACGACTGTATGCAAGAAAATATAACGTGGAATAAACCGAGCATTCGACAGGATGCTCTTAAACTTCATATGTGAAGATTTATTTCGACAAGAAATGCTAAATAGCATAATCTAGTCATGTCTCTCTTGATCGATAACAACAAGTTGTCCTCAAATAAGACAAGTGTTTTATCTGGATCGTGAGACAGAGCATATGTAATTCAAATATGGCTAATACGAGCTCGAAGCCATATACACTCTCTAGTCGTCTCATAGAGCACGAGTAGATCAGAGTGATTCATTTGGAGTAATTCAACCACCTTCAAGATATTGCCTTATTCCTAATGGTAAAGACAGACCATGTTAGGAATATCCCTTATGCGGGTCTGATACGTAACCGGCATCGGTATAACCGAAAAAGGGTTGCGTTAATTCGAGTACCGAAGGGGGTAGGTACACTCGATGACGCAAATGGGATAAACTAGCCCACTTCCAAAATTACCATAAAGTAAGTGAATGTGTCTTTAGTGCCATTTCGATGGCAGCGTGTTAGCGCAATGCTGTATCGAACTATACCATTAACAGCATACGAGATGTTCGTCCTAGCACATTAGACCAAGTACAATAATGCACTTATTGTACTTAGATATGAACATGATGGTTCAATATCTCTTCATCGTCACATTAGGGACGGATTGGGTCTATATCAATGTCTAGTGATCGAACGATCATGGGAGAATCGGACGACTTAGCGTCATGATGACTACAACGTCATAACACCTTCTGGGTGTAGTCTGAATCATGGACTTAGATTCAATATTTACGGGACTCGATCATCAGGCCGAGTCACTACCATGTCTTCCCAAAATCCTTCATTTCAAAGGCAAATCCAAAAATGGATCGCGTAATAAAACACGCAAGGGCATAATACTTGTTCAAGTATCCCAAGCTAATCAAGTACTCACTTAGGCGAGTATACCACATCCGCTCGGATTATATTAATCCATATAGTGAACGTCTCATTAAATTAAGATCGTGTTCCGTGGTCAGGAACTACTTGATTCAAGCATTATGAAGTCACACAGGGACTTTCATCCACGCCTCTAGTCTAAATCCCCACAGAGATAAGATCGTGACCACAATCGCATGCTGCATAATCAGTTTTCCGGAAACTACTAAACTGATAAAGTAGAGGACCGTTATAACGTCCATTACGAGGAAATAAACTATCTCGTAATCAATTCCAAGGTGTGAGAGAAGCCTTGCGCTACTAGGCAAGCATTCTACAATCTCATTATTCTCATCGGTTTTCCTTACGAATAACCAAATAAACGAATTCGTTTAACATTGGTGGTGTTGGAGCTACAGGTCCGAACACACTTTCGCTAAGGAGTTTACTTGGATTGCAAGTTTCCATTAGTCCAGTCTATTCTACATTGACTTCAGGCAACTGTACATGGTTCTCTGTCATAATTTGTTCATATTACCAGTCGTCACCGATTATATGAACAAGTAATCACTGACATTCTCGTTTCGCTTTAATATCGTCTAAAATATCATGATCGATAGATATTTCGAGATTCTTAGGATGAGGAGGAAATCACACATCTCCTTGATCCTTTATAATCTCATGCGACAAACAAGTTTCAGTTCACCACCTCTGGGGCTGAACGAATTAAGAACCGGTCAACTTCATTATATCTTGGGAAGGACGACAGACTGACGGCCGACGGCAGCGTCCTTTGCTTGGCGGGTTCTGTCAAGGCAACGTGTTACGACAGGAACACGGCGTCCGACAGGGACGTCTATCCTTGCAAGCATTTTGCAGCAGGTATAAATGATCTCGTGACATCTCATAGTCATTAAATGCGTCTGGCATTTGGTTAGACTTGAGGGAGTCTATGCACTTACTTATCACTAAGTGCAATTTTGGGGATCAAGCTAAGACTGAGTGGGTTATGCCACATTACTTCACGTCGTTTCTTATCAACGGTAACGTGCAAATCTCCCCCTAACGACGGGGAGAACAGTCTTAGTGATGTCACTTTCGCATATCATGCAGTAAAGAGATCGCTTGCCAAGGTTACTCTATTAAATGATAGGCATGGGATTCATAATCGACTTATGTCCCCTTCAGAGGTCCATATTTTGAATGCTATAGCGGCTCAATCAAAATATTAAGCACTCAAACACGCGTTCAAATGAGGCGTCTGGCTCATAACCAGTAACCAACTAGTACGCATTTAGTGTTTTGAGTGACTATGGGCCTCAGACGGACCAATGCAGCAAAATAGCATGACCCCACACGAAAATATAAATCTTGGTGAGCAAGACCAAGAAATGTGTGCAATCATTTGCAGTCGCATCATCAAACTTTCCATGAGTCCATTTGGGTCTGAACATAATTGACAGGATGTTCAATTTTAATTCCAAACTCAAGTAATTCAAATCAAAATTTCGATTTTTACACTTCGGAATTATCAAGTCGACTAGACTTTTCAGGATAATCCGGATCATGAGCCATCAACTTAATGATAGGGCTAAAAGTTTGGGAAATGCTGCATTTCTGTGGACAACAATAATCATGTGACCTTATTGTCGATGCATCAACAATAACCATTTATATTTTTGGTCCGTCTTATGGTTGGATAAGTCCACAATAACTCCTTCAATTCTTTATAAGAATTCTACGAGTCCATTTCGTGATCTTTACACATACTAGTCTTTCAAGGTGAGCATTAGTGGCATGAATTTCGGATTAATCACGAAATATATCCTCAAAGAGAATCCAAATGTGATGCGATTATAAATCAAGCATCGTCTTTTGGCCCGGGAATATCTCATCCGGTCAATGCCACAATATCAAAATGCTCTTATTAATCGATGACAGGCGAATGATAGTATAGACAATCATGTCTTAGCATCTAAATCATTTATCATTTCGACGACAGGCGAAATGATAAGTTAACTTTAAATGCTTTAAAGAATGTGGTAGCAACCACTTGAAAGATATTTCAACTCCTCTAAAATACGTTTTTTGGTCGTATTGAATGGAGGCTATGTAAAGAAATTTCAATTCTTTCATGAGCTATTACCAGATAACACTGGTTTTCTCGAATATTTTATAACTCAACAAGGTACGACAGGACCTACACGAGTATAAGGCCTCATATTTGACAAATCAATTTGGTTTTACCAAAAATTTCGATTTGGAACGACATGTCCAGAATCGTTGTCACTGAGTACTCTTTTAGGCAAATAGTTGGTGAAATTATGTGGTACACTGTTACCCACTATTTCCAAAAAAATCAACTACCCCACAAGTATTGCCTAAAATTTCATAATTTAAAGTTTGGTCACATTTGTCAAATGAATTTGCTCAAAACACTTTAAATTATTTCGAGAAATTTCGTAAACAGGCAAACCATAATGGAAAAGTATGTCCAAATGGAAAAATCCTAATCCAAATGGAAAAACATAATCCAGATGAGCGAAAAATGGCTCAATGATTTATCAAAATCAATAAAGAAAGATATCAACAAAATCGGGGGTCTCAAGGGTTTCCTTTCAATTAACTTTAACCACATTAGCATCGGTTTTTCCACCTTTATAATAGTTGTGAACTATTTAAGGAGTAACCGTGCATGACCTTTGTCTTTATAGCATAGAGTTGTCTCCTTTAGCATTATCTCTTGCTTTGTGACAATGTGCCATATTATTCCTTTCAATTACTGTCTTGGAGCCACAGATTTTTGATTTTGACGATTGTCTAAAATCTCGCTTGGCTAGGCGATTCATCGGGATCGCGACAGTTCGAGACAAATAACACTTGTCTCGGTTCTTGATTCGTGGAAAAAAATATACACGAAGAGCATTAATATCAGGCAAACAATTCGCCATTGTCCCAATAGGATTAAAACTACTCACTGGGGCAATTTTCTTATCCAATAACAGATGGACGATAAAGGAACATGGTGAATATAAATTCACGATACTACTTATGGAATACAATTTCCAAGCTAATATTTTGGTGAAAGATTACTCCAATATGTCAATTTCAGACATTTGTTCACCATAGACGTCATCACGTCTCAAATGTGGCGGCGGAATAAAATCAACGCCTTAGCATTCATCCTGAGGGTAACAACAAACTCGTGTTTTACTCATCAAATATGGCATCCAAAAAAAAATTTGGCATCACATTTTCACACATCAGGGTGAGTAACATGTGGTGACGGATTAAAATCAACGTTTAAACAGTCATTTCGCAAGTATGTTTTACGATTTTGCTCATCATAGATGGCATCCAACATGTGTTGGGAGTTCTGGATTATTTATCATATAAAACGACTGGTTTATATGTTTATGGTTTGCACAAACATAAACTTTATTTCGAAACGACAGGTTCGAAAAATAGTTTTGCTTTTAATGTGAATAGGTTCTCATTGATTGAACGACAGGTCGATGCAGAGACACCAATTCGGCGAAACATACATCACTATATAAACACACTCGGGGAAATTATTATTTAGTCAACCCCTTTCGGTAGCTCTACTTGAAAAACGACCAGGAAAGACGATGAGGGTGGAGGGCACGAATGCCACTTAAAACCCGACCTCATTAGGATATCGACTTTCGCCTATATCTTTCCTAGACATCGTATCCAAATAGGTGAGCCTATTTAGGGAAGATTCATAATTTTTCCAACTTAAATGTGAATATATATGATTTCGCAAATTACCATATTATACATACGTGTACAAGGGAATAAATAAATTAGTACATGATTAACTAATATTTTAGATTGTACCTGTTTGCATGATTAGCATATATATTGTAATATATATTTCCTAATAAGTAAATCAAATTAATCAAGATTATCATCAATCTAGAATTTATTAGTAATTACCAATTTACACTAGCAAGATTTAGTCAATATTTTATTATTATATTGCTATATGTGTAAGTTCTATACATGATAACTAAATCATTCATGTACGTAATATATTTTATTTACCAATTTACAATATACACGCAGTTTTCATACATGGTAATTTTAACATGCAAGCAAACAATATATTTTTAATTACCAATTAATTCTATATATGGTAATTTTTTTAACATGCAAGTGGTTAAATTTACATGGAAACATATCAATTTATTCAATTAACATGCAATTTTTTTTATTCACTTGCCTTTTTAATATATATATATATATATATATATATATATATATATATATATGCATGTGGGTGAATATTTAGACCGAATATTGACTTTTATAACACATATATACTGTTTTTATACATGTAATATATTACAACGACTATCCGTATAATTTCAGCAAACTATATATCTATTTACAGCATTATTACAGCTTCAGTCCATAATTTCAGACAAGTTTCAGTTTAGTCCTTTAGTAATTAACATGCACAGTCAATACTTTCAACGAATTATAAAACAGTCCTACTGTTTTCAGTTTTTTTACAGATTTAATCCCACAGATTAATACATGTTTTACAATTACATGATTTCCGATTTACAACCCGATTATATGTCTTTTACTGGTTTTGTTTGTATAAAAATACAATTTTACAGTACACTATACATATTACATATAAGTTGGTTTTTACAGTAAAAAAAATCTATCACGCATAGTTTTTTTTTCTTCAACAAATACATGCAATTTGGGTTATTTTGTTACGATAATATATAGTTATCCATACAAGTAACAAAATATAATACACATGGATTATATACTATGAGATATTTATCATGTTTTAGTTATCCATAAAATAATACGTGCGATCACATATATGGAATAAATTAAGTTTTGAATTCGGTACCTTACGCACGATATGTTGGTGAAGGTCGATATAGCAAAACCCTAAAAACCCGGATAAACCTCAAGTTTTATAAATACCCAATATTCGTGCGTTTACCAAAAATCTCCAATATCCGCGAGCGTATATCCTATTCTCCGCGAGTAAAGTGCCGATAACGTGTTGTGTGACATATTAGCTCGTTATAAATATATATAGAGATATGTATAGATATAGAGAGAGATATGAGAAACAACAGACGAAGTGTTTATTCATTAATATGATTGTACATAGAGATACATCAAGAGACCCCTGACACTCTTTATATAATAGAGGGTAGGGTTACATATGCTAGAAAAGCCCAAGATATGCCCAATAGAGTAAGACCCAGGCCAATAATATCATACAACAATTATAAAATTTTAGTATAAAATTTTAATTTTAGTGTTGCAATAGTATTGTTAAGGTGGTTATGTGGCATTATAAAATTACTCTCTCTATAACTTTCATGCTAACTATAACAAAGAATTTAACAATATTACGTGGGTCATATATATTTATTTTGATAAATTTATTATATATTTTTATTGTTATTTTAATATTTTATTTTAAAATAGACAATAGTAATATATAACAATATAATATGTTAAAATAAATAAAATAAAATATATTTTATAGTTGAAAATAAAGTGTACCAATATAGATTGTAAACTCATGTTAACTTTAACATTTATATATGAAGTTTATAAGTTCATTTTATATTTATATGTAAAGTTAAAAACACCGACATTTAAGAAGGCACAAAGATGTTAAAGGTCCATGTGACTTTCTTGGGCATATTATATATTGTTTTACAATGGTAGACAAACATTCACCTTTCATTTCATCATTTGTCTTATTAACTATCATAACTAGAAATACAACTTATTCAATTCTTAATAGTTATTGCCTTGTTTTTTTTTTTTTTTTTTTTTTTACGTAGCAAAACTTTATGTGTTGAAACTAAAAGAATTCTCTTTATTTCCTCCAAAGTTCAAATAATTTTTGTTACTAAATGATTTTTCCCAACGTGCTCTTTGTTTTCTCATTATATATGCATAGCATCAAATAAGATTTAAATGGAACTAATAATATGAAATGAAACTTATTTATACTATCTTAAAATATGTATGTTAATATAGATAATTTTCCATATATTGCATATAAAAACAATATAAAATATTTGTCATCAGTGACAACAAAATAATTTAATAAGATAATGAATTTGACGAGACTACAAAATTTTTTACTGACTTCTAAATTGATTGGATTAAAGTATGTTACTAGTCAATAAATGTAAGTGTTCAATGTGCATTACAAGAAAAGTTTAAATCGCAAACGAAAATTGTAACATATTTAGCTTCCCAACCCTTTAATTTGAGACGGTATGATAAAGTATTTCAGTTTTACTGCTTTACTGATAGATAATATCATTTAATGACATATTTACCCGTCCCGGATTGCAACTTATTTTGTAGTGGTGGCTTGTAAATGCAAATAAGTTATAGAGTGAAATGTGTATGATAAAAATTAATTTATTGCTTATGTGTCTAACTTAAAACTAGAGTAAACTTATAGTATGTCTTATTTCCGAGGTTTCCAAAAATAAAGTCATTCAGTTGAATAGTTGGTTTGAGAGTACGGAGTAGTACATTTAGTTGGATAAAATAACATGAAAACTGACAACCAAGCCAAACATATCTAAAAAGTTGGGCTACTAACATCAAATTTCGCGGGGTTGCTGTGTTACAATAATTATATATTTTTTATAATATTTTTCAAAATAATTTATAAATAGAATATTTCGGCAATCATTTAAATTTATTTTCGACAATCTATTTTAAAATTATATATTGTCTTTGTAATTTAATACTATCTCATTTGGTAAAGTTATATTATGTAAAGATCAATAATTTAAACAAAGTTGAAGAAAATAAAAAGTGAAAGTAATTGTACCGACTTGACTTATTATAATAACCAACTATACCGTAAATACATCATTTTTAACACGATTCCGGAAGCCTTTACCATTTTCATTGCACTTTTTTAGACGCCCTACTTCTAAATTAGTCGAATTGTTATTCAAAAATTTAGTACAAAAAACTAAAAATTAAGATTTTATAAAAAAATTATTACAACAATTATACATAACAATACAATATATATAGTTTTTCGAAAAAATAGCCTATATGTTTGGTAAAGTCGGGACTTTAGGTAACCAAAACAGCCCGCCCGTTAAGGTGATAGTCGAAAGTTACTATTTTTTTAATAAAAAAATCCAATTGAAAAGGGGTAAATAATTTTTGTAACGATAAAAATTTCAATTCGGACTAACATAACGAAACTTTTGGGCCGTCAGTTTTTTTGGCAACCCCAAAGTTAACGTTCTGGCTCGGCCGCCCTGCCTAAATGAATAGTAACACGGTACTGTGCTAGATATCCTTGTCCAGGTACTGTACTACTGTAAACCCATTATACTTTTTTACTTCATCATGAAAAAGAAAAAATTCTATATAATACTAACCGAAAAGGACAGGATCAGAAATGATCAAGAAAGAGACGGAAGTTCATATGAAAAGTAGAGTTTTCTTTTGATGAAAACATGAAAGAGCCGAAAAGCAAATTTTTTCTGTTAGAATTGATGATACGTGAATACGTGATACCATGACAATCTCATGTAGTCATGTACATGAGATGAGATAAAGTTTATGATAGAATGAAAAGGTGGGACCAATTTACTAACGAGCTTCCTTGTATTATTCGTTAATAAATGTGTTTCACGCGTTAGGCCTGTGGCATGTGAAATAAAAATATGAAAAATATATATATTATGATATAAATATATGGGTAATATAAAAAAATAATAGTTTAAGATTTAAAATAATTTTTAGTTGTTAAAAAGTAAATAAATAGTTTTATTAGTTTTTAGTTTTTATATTTTTATGTTAGTATGATATTATTGTAATTAATATAAAGGTGTAATAGGAGTATTTTTGAAAAAAATTAGCTAAACTGAACAGTTTCATTTGACTTGAGTTGACTTATTATAATATAATGATATTTAGACCCAGTGTTGCTAATTACTTTTTTATTTCTCCAAATTCAACAAAAAAAACTACATCTTTCTAATTTTACATAATACTTAAAACATCAGCTTTCGTATAAATTTTCTTATTTTATTTTCGTAGTTTCTTTTCCCTTCTAGCTAAAAATAAAAGCACCAATGATTAGAGTTTTAATATTCAATAATTATGGGGATAATTTTTTCTTCCTCATTCATGTGACACATTTATAATTTGATGTTTCAAAATAGAAACCCGATGCAAGTTGGTTTTTTTAGTAAAAGTGAAAATAATGCTTGAAATATGGATAAAAAAAAATGGAGTCCAAATCTTCTATCCTATTTTTCTACTTCTTTCGTGCCCCTTGCTTATTTTATCCAAAAAATAAAATTTTAAAAAAAAATATACAATTACTATAATACATATATCAATACATTTCAATAATTATTTTTAAAAGAAAATCCACAAAAAATTTATTTTGGAATAAATGTATAAATTAGTGTAAATTAAACATTGAATATTAAAAAAATTGTCTAAAACAATATTATGTTAAATGTTTTAAAATTTGAATACAATATAATATAAAAGCTTATAAATTTGCGATATAAGTTGTGAAAATTTAAAATTTAAGTGAAAATAAGCAAAAGGACACGGAAGGAGATAGAGAATAGGGGGTAAAATATTTGGACTAAAAAAAATGATATATGATGCCTAGATGCTTGATTTTAGAAAGGAATTGAATCAAGTTCCCAAACTCTGATCAGAAAAACAGACATTTCATGATCCATGCCCAGGCTAACACTCCCAAATGACATTCCTAGATTTTAAGCCCACAAAATAGATAGTTTTTCTTATTTTTTTTTTATTAATTCAAAAGATATAGACACTAGTTACACATCAGTATGTTTAGTTTGGAAAAATATGTTGCAAATATTATTTTTTTTGGCATTTTGGGTATCAAAAATCTCCCAAAACATAACTAAATACCCAAAAAAAATAAAATCATAACATAAAATTTTCGAAACTAAATATATAGACGAATAAATAGTTTTTATATATTTGATTTAATAAATTTTTTTTGAAAAAACGAACATTTTAAGATCCTAAAAAAGAGTGTCAAAATGACACCCAATTTGGGGGTGTTCGGCCCCCTTTTTCATTCTGTCTTGACTGAAGTTTCAGTTTAAAGACCGTAAAGTGATATTCTATTTGTTCACTTAATTAGCAGGATTTTACTGCAAAAAAATCCGGTCCCTTTCAACTTCAGTTATTAAAAGACCCTGTGATGACAATCTTCTTCAAACTGCTTGTCACACAAAAGGCAGATTCTGCCAAAAGTCATCGGTTTACAGTCCCATGAAGATCCTAATTGCATTTTGGAAATTTATCGGGGCTTATTATCAGAAAACAACTTTTATGTGCATCAACTCTGGGTTGCCAGGTTGGCATGTTGGTTAATGGCAAGGTAAAGGGCAGTTCTTTCAAAATTCAGCTCGCTGTCAATTCTAAGGTGTTAAAAGTTATTTTCTTCGTCATCATCTTTGTATATACCATAAAAGTTTACTTTTCCCTTCTGAATTTAATGATTTGTAAGTTAAAGAAGAGATTGTCGGTATTTTATGTTTTAATGGCAAAATCGTGCTCTTTTGCTCTCCGATAGAGCAAAGCAGATGCTTCCAGCCTGTAATTGCAAGATAGAAAAGATTTAACATCTGTCAAACTCAACAAAAAACAACAGTAAATAAAAGAAATTCTTTAAGTGAAAATGTCGTTCTTACCATCCAGGATTCACCACAAATTTTCCTGTCGAATAAGCCCATTTAACCTGTTCGGACAAAACAAATTAGCTCTCTCAAAGCCGAGTATGAGCAGAAGGGTTGCAATTTACATGAGTGGTTGGGGTCTCAGTGTACCCAACTCACCCAGGGTGAATCTTGGCAATTTAAAATATGAGGATTAATTAAAAACAAAAAACAGATTTATACCCACATATATATTTTGTGGGTGAAGGACGACAATAGTCCCCATACTTTTGACAAGTTTTCTATTTAATCCCCATGGTTCTGTATAGTGATATAATAATATAAAGATCATCGCATATATAATACCTTCTCGGTGCCAAGAGAATTGGCAACAACATGGGTGACCCTTGTACCAATGTGGTTAGTGCATTTAGCACCAAACTGCTCAGCTGTCTTCCATAAAGGGTGTAGGTGAGGATTACTTTCCCCAATCGGAAAGACCCTACTGAAAACTATTCGGCAACCCCTAAGAATTTTCCTCTGCTCCGAGGCCAAAATGTTTCTAACATCAGCTTCATTCAATGACTGGTGTGCAAAAAATCTTTGATGTATCCTCTCAATTACCTGGTTGTTTAAGGAGGCACCAAAAAAATAATAAACTGGTAATATTTTCTCATGGCTAAGCTTAATAGTACTTGGAAAGTGAAACACTACTTTAATATATATTTTTTTTACGTTGTATGTGTGTATGATCCTATTGGTTTTTCTGTTTTAGCTTTCTTGTTGTGTCTATGAATAAAATTTTATTTTACACAAAACTTACGCTTTTTCGTATCGAACCTTACGTTTTTTGCGTCGAAGCTTAAGCTTTTCCCATTGAAAATTACACTTTAGTGAAGCTGCGGAAAGGTTTTATTTTTTTGAAAGTTGGTTTTAACTATTAATGGATGAAAATCAAAAGTAATCCCCCACGGCAAAAGACAAGTTAAGACCAAAAGACCCTAAATAGACACAATCTCACCGCCAAGCAGGATGCTAAAGTTCCAATTTCAGGCCTCTCGTCATGACCAATCTCAAGCAGAGAAGGCCCCAAAAGCCCAAATTGTTTTCGGCAAGACGGAAAATATATGTACCTAAAAAAACAAGTCATTGTATGTAAGAAAAGTAAAGCCAAGGGGCTAGAGCGGCACCGGAATTCATAACCAAATTGGTCAGGGAGGCACCTCCTATCACCACATGAGAAAAGGGTTTTGGGCACCAATGAGAAACAAGTGGTGATATAAATTGGTACTTAAGACTAATCTGATTATTGATCTGAAAGCCAACCTTGTTAGGTAGCATTTGTCAAATAAGAAAATGGACCATAATATATTAAACCAAGATGAAGGGGGATTCTAACCTTTCTACAACGATCAAGTTTAGCCGATTATGTGGCCAGACTCGGCTGGTATCGTCAATAATAACTACAGATGATTCCAAACCCAAAACGCCCTCCAGATCCTTGGTCTTATTAGCTATATCACAATCATCGTCATTATCACCTCTAGAGATAACTCGCCCAGAAAATAAATCACCTTTTGGATCAAGCAGTTTTGCCATTGCACTAGCATACATCTTGTTTCCCATTGTATAAATATGCAGTTCAAAGAGTCTACTAGCCTGATAATACAAGCACAACTTGTTAAGAGTGTTACACCAAATTAAAAAAAAAAATATTGTCTCGAAACTATTAATAAATATACTTGCCTTATTTAAAAATTTCCAAATCCCAGGCCGCAATTTAGTCCACAGCCCCATATGAGGAATGTGGAAGAGATGCCTATGAGGCTTTTCACGATCTTTTTCCTCTTTCTTTTTCAATTTTTCCTCATGCACCGGGTCTACCTCATCAAACTACAATAAGACGGCGAAAAATATGTATAAAAAAAACAGCCCTGTCCATTTATAACTGGAACAAAGTAGAAACAGTTGAATCAAAACAAGAATGAAGCTAACAGCGTTCACAGACCAAGAAATTTCTGGTTAGTCACGGTTTTGCACCCGGATAAATTACCACATATATAATTAGCAATCTGTACACTAATGATTCATTTCACACAACTTCTTTACCGTACAAAATCAGGAAAAAGAATCGTAGGTTCGCTAACTTTTGTAGGTTGGTTAAAAAATATAAAAATCAAATGATATTTTAGTGCACAACACTATCTTTATCCCGCTAAAAACGTTCATAGACCTAGACAATTCTATACCTTGGCTGAATTGAGAAGCGTGTGGTCTAGATCCAACACTAAACACAGCTTACGAGCCGCAAACATTTTCTTCTGCTCGTCTATTCTTCTAGTCCTCTCTTTATGAAAAGCTGCTTTTTGCTTTTCATCAAAACGTTCAAAAAAATGATCGACAGACGAATAAATAGTCCCACACTGAGTTTGTACGGTCATGGGTGAATCTTGAGATGGCTGATGAGATGGAACATGAGGATTAACAGGAAGTGCTGTTTTATTTTCCAAAGACGGGACTTTTACTTCAGGTGTATTGCAAGATTTCAAACTGACCATCTTTTTCTGAGAGCTTGGGATAGAAGGAGAACTTAGTTTGGTATGATTAGCGACAACATTTCCAACTTTATTTAAGCTATTTCTGCGTAGTGTTTGTCGAGGGTCACAGGGAATTGTGAGGGGGGTTTCTGACTCGTCCTGCATGTTCAGAAACAGATGAGACTCCCACAAAAGGAAAATTATGGAAAGTTACTTCAACATTACAAACAAAACTGTTAAATCAGCAGTTTTAGCTTTATTTCAATTTCTTTTCTTTCGCCTCTTAACAGATTACAGCAGTTTAACTATCTGATACAATTCCTAGCAAGATTTAAGAAGCTCCTTTCTTTCTAATTTTCCTTTTTCCTTTCTTCTTGCCAACTATCCTTGCCATTCTACCGTTTGCATAATCAAGTTTTAAGTAACTAGAGTTGAATATTATTTTACATTCGACCAACGAGTTCTAGTCTTAAAATTGGAAGCAACAGGCCAGAATTTTCGAATAAAGATACTATATACTACGGAGTATATTGCAAGATCACTTATCATAATGAGGATAATATCTTCAAATACACATGACTGCTGTTTAAGGTATAAATAATCAGACTTGATAGGCCATAATGTCCAACAATATATGCACAAGTAGCCTTCTAAGAAAAAAATGAGTACCACGTAGCTTTCAAGGAGTCTACTTCAAACATAGTAATCAATCTTTCAAGAGCTCCAACTACTTCATAAAAACACTTCCATTTATATTTTCTGGTTACCTAGAAATATAAGGTCTAAAGTCAATTAACCCTCACCGTTGAAGGTGTCTGAGGCCGAGTCTTGAGTACCCCTTCTATTTTTTGCTCTTGTGCTGAAGATCTCGTAACATTCACAGACGAATTATCACCCAAATTCGAGCTGGACAAATGCGTGATTTTAATCGGATCAGGAACCATCCTCTGTTGTTCCGTCTTAATTAGATTCAACCATACCGTTGGGTTCACAGCAATATCTTTCAATACAGATTCAAGTGGATCTGTGTTGGTAATACCACTCTCTCGCAACTGATCAATCTCATCACTTGCTACGTTCACAATACTGCTTTCAAAATCTGTGAGAACATTTTTTTGTTCTTTCAATTTCGGCAAATCCAAAACATGCTCATCACCCAACTTTTGCTTCTTTTTTGAGCCTCTTGTTGGGACATCTAAAACGGCCTCATCATTAGCCTTTTGCTTCTTTGAGCCTGATATTATTCCGCCAACCAAATCCACTTCAATTATACTCGAAGAAACTATATCTATCTTTATGCCCCGATTTCTAGGATCTCTACTCTTAGACCAAAATCTGCTATTTTCCACTTTTTGACCCATACAAATATCCATCGAAGATGAGGAAACCAATTCAGGAAAACTACGGGCATTCACCGTTTCAACCTCACCGCAAGTCTCTTGCATTTCGTCGTTGTCACCACTTTCTGAAGGAGTTGGGCTTGGAAGATCACTACTTATGTATAAGGATTTTTGACCAAATTTCTGCTGATAAGAGGAAAAAGCTTTTAAGGCACTGGATTCCTGATAAGGCACCATTGCGGGCCACCCAGGATTGCCAGGTGGCATGATCGAAGGAGCGTCTCGTGTGGGTGATGGGAGGCTGTCTATATCGTGATCTTTGTACAGGTCCAATAGGGGAGGAAACAACTGCTCTCCACCACTAAAACCAATTGTTTCTGGTTTTCTATAATCCCTTGGTGCTTGTGCTTCATCATCGTTTTCGATTTGACTTTGCCTATCATCTTGCAAACGTTTGTCTTCATCAATTTCAATTTTATTTTGCTTATTATCACACTCTCTCGAAGAATCTTCTTCATCGTTTGCAATTTCGTTTTGCTTATCAAAGACTCCAGAAGAACGTTCATCATTTCCAATTTTGTTTTCCCTCTCGCAGTCTGCCAAAGTAATTACTTCATCATTTTGAATTTCGTTTCCCTTATCAGAGTGCCTCGTTTCTTCAACAGATTCAACTTTGTTTTGCTTATTGGAATCGCCCAAAGTAATTTCTTCATAATTTTGAACTTTGTATGACTTATCGGAGTCGCCCAAAGCAATATCTTCATCACTTTGAATTTTGTTCGGCTTCTCAGAGTCTCCCAAAGAAGTTTCTTCCACATTAACAATTTTGTTTTGCTTATAAGTGTCTCCCAAATAATCCTTTCCATCGTTTCCAAATCTGTCTGGCTTACCCGACTCGACCAGAGAATGTAACAAAGAACGTGACTCCAGAGAATTTATCATGTGCTCAATCTGTAACACAGTACACCTTATTCAACTAAATTTCAAAACACAAAACAACAATGCGATTTATGAAGTTCACCGATACAAAAACAAACCTCCTTCATTTGCTCGGTACGAAAAAGATCAGGCCTTTGGTTTCTTACATGAAGCAACAACCTGGGAACAAATCACAACTACTGTAATAAGCGATTCAGCAGCTAAAGATAGTAAAAATCCGAAAGGAAAACACAAACACCAAAACTAAAACCTCGAAAATGAGCTTATATTCTGTTGCTGCTTGTTTCGGCTCATACAAACGTACATCTGCATACAAATTTCAAATTTCAAAACCAAATGCGATACTCGACATTAGAACCACGTTACAATAAGGGTCCAAAGCAATTACTTTATTTAAAGCTTTCAATGCACCATATGCAAGTTCAATAAGCTCATTAGCGGCGTTTGTATCACAATCTTCCAATATGACCTCCCACAAGCTATCTAGCGCGCTCTTTATTCCGTAGCAAACCGCCTCATATGATCTACAATAATAAATAGTAAAAATTTCATATTTCTATTATTAAAAATATCACCTTTCCATTAATAATTAGTAAACAATATCACATTTTTATTAACCAAACGCTTCATACAATTGACAATAATAAAAATATACCGTACGTCCGTAACAAACCGCCTCATACGATCTAAAATAACAAATAGTAAAAATCTGAAAAATCATTTTAATTACTATCAATAAACTTACTCTTCTACAATAATAAATAGTAAAAATCTTAAAACTCATTTCAATTACTATCAATAAACTCACTCCTTTACAATAATAACTAGTAAAATTCTCAAAAATCATTTTAATTACTATCAATATACGTACTCTTCTACAATAATAAATAGTAAAAATCTCAAAAACCATTTGAATTACCATGAATAGACTTACCCTTCTACAGTAATAAATTGTAAAAAACTCAAAAATCATTAAGATTACAACTAATAAACTTACTCTTCTACAAAAATAAATAGTAAAAATCCCAAAAATCAATTCAATTACTATCAACAAACTTACTCTTCTACAATAATAAATAGTAAAGATCTCAAAAATCATATTAATCAATAATCACTATCAATAAACTTGCTAATAAACTTACTCTTCTACAATAATATATAGTAAAAATCTCAAAAATCATTTTAATTACTATTAACAAACTCACCCTTCGAAGTGGCATTCAATCACACACTCGAGCGCTACTCGAATAACACCAATCCTTTGCTCCAACCCCTTATCATTATCATCATCATTATTATTACTATTATTACAATTATCGATAATTAAGAAACATTCCGATTTATTATCAACGAACTCAATCTCATCTTCATCGTCGCTACTAATATCGATCACGATATTGGCATTATTTACGCCTTTATTGAGATTATTATAATCACTACTATTAACCTCCTCCGATGAAGACGAAGACGAATTGAGCGATTGAACCATCTCCGAATATATCGATTAAAATGATCCAAATCAGCAATTGATTATGCAGCACAACTGAGAAATAATCGAGTTATAGATAAAATCGACTTATAAACATAACTTCCAAAAATACTATTTCGATTAGAATATTCCAAATCAGCAATTGATTATGCAACAAAAACTGATCAATAATCGATTTATAGAAATAATTTGGAGTTAACGAATATTTGGAATTAAGGATTGGGGAAATTTTGAAGAGTTAGTGTTTTGATTTGCGATTTTGTGATATTATTTTATTGAATCTAAATAATGATTTTATTTGTTAGAGAGAGAAAATGGAAGTTACAGAGAGAGAGAGAGGGAAATTACAGAATGAAGGTGGCTTTGATGAAAGCGTGTTTCCAATATAGTTAAATTAGTTGCTGTTTAAGTACAAAATATAAAATATAATAATCGTTGAAATAAGAGAGGAAAAATTTAACTTTCCCAGTTTGTAAAAGATAAATAAATAAAAATCTGTTGTATTTTGATTTTTTTTTTAATAAAATCGAACCAAACTGAAATATTTCGGCTCAGTTTGGTTTGGTTTTGAATGTTGTTTTATAGAAAATTATGTAAAATTAGGGTTTCTTTTACGTTTTGTTGAAACGATTTCGGTCCATAGCTATTAAAGTCATTTCGACAACAAATTAACACTTCATTTCAAGTAGCGAAGTTTCCAAGGTCACAAAAACACATTAATTACATAAACGTATGACCTAAATTAAGATTTTAAAAGTGAGATTTTTCTTCGATCTTAGGACTAACAAAAGTGAGATTTTCCTCCGATCTTAGGACCAAATATTATTTTAAATTCTAGAAACTTTATCCTAATTGGAGACTGACGAGTCATCATCTATCAGTATGATAAGAGGAAACAACAGAAATCATAAATAATGAAAAAATAAAAATGTGTTTTAATTTACATTTAAGATAACGGGACTAGGGAATGCATGATAATTTGAAAGCGTAAACAAACTAGATGTAAACAAATTAGATGGCGACCAAAAGGTGTTTCATAAAAAAACGCAATTCTGAAAAGAGCAAAAGAAATGCAATATGGTATAAATGCGTTAACTAGAAATTGGCAAAAAAAAAAATGTAATTTTTTAAGTTTGATCAAGACGTTGAGAAATCTTAAATACGGAGTAATACTTTATGAAAATCTAGAAGTAGAAAAGAACAACTCTAATTGTATTTTTAGAAAACTTCTTAGTGATTATTTTGTAATAAGTGAAAGAATTGGATTAAATATGATGGAAAATAACTTTATAAATATAAGCATTTAAAATAAACAATTTGTTGTAAGATTATTGGACTCTCAGCTTATTCTTTATGCGTCCAAGTGGGCTTGTAACCCTACCCCTCTATCTATATAAAGGGCTAGGGGTCTTGTATTTATTCATTCATTCAGATACTCATTCATAATAAAAGACGATACTGTTCTCCACTCTCTCTACTTCTGTCTCCATATATACATAGCTAATAGTGTATTACAACACGTTATCAGCACTGCTCTCGGAGATTGGAGTACGGATTCTGGGTTCAATAAACCTTGAGGTTTATCCGGATTTTTTTTAGTATTTTGCTATATCGACCTTCACCAACATACCATGCGTAAGGTATCGGGATATAATTTTTTTTAACTGTACAAGTCATGCGTATTACATGTTAAACCCTTGTCACAGTACTTTACCATAGCTAAACTTAATATAGTATTACATGTTAAAAAAAAAAAAAACTTTATTTGGTGGCCTATGCAGGTCCTGAATATGTTGTGTATCATGTGTATCACGAATATGCTGCTGTTTTGTGTTTGTAACATGAAATCTCTTCATATACCATGCATAGTATTGAATTGAATTGAATTGGTGATGGTTCCAATTGAATTGAATTGAATTGAATCTCTTAATCTCTTAATATATGCTGCTGGTTCATATAAATTGAATTGCTTACCCGTGTTAAGTACATAATTTATGTATTGACCTCATGTATTAATCTGTCGGATTAAATCTGCAACAAACTGAAACGTATGTACTGATTTGTAATTATCTGAAAGCTGTAAACTATTCTATAAATTACTCAAGGACTAAACTGAAACTTGTCTGAAATTCTGGACTGTATATGTAATAATAATGTAAATAGATATATAGTTTGCTGTAATTACACGCATGGTCCTGTAGTATAATACTTATACGAAAACAGTACATATGGTTGATAAGATATAATATTTGGTAAATATAAACACACATGCATATATTTTTTTTTATTAAAAGGCAAGTGAATAAAAATTGCATATTAATTGAATAAATTGATATGTTTCCATGTAAATTTAACCCATTTGCATGTTAAATTTTTTTTTACCTGATTAGTAATTAAAAATATATTGTTTGCTTGCATGTTAAAACTACCATGTATAGAATTATTAATATGGCGATAAACATAGATAATTGATTTATATCTTGTTAGCATAATCATATCTTTTTTGATATTATCATATATATAAATATCACATATGCCAGTAAATTATTGGATTAGATCTAATTGATAATCTTAAATTGATTTGATTTGATATGTTAGAATCTTTATGGATTGATTGATAATCTTAAATTGATTTGATTTGATATGTTAGAATCTTTATGGATTGATTGATAATCTTAAATTGATTTGTTTATAACACCAAATCTACTGCATGATTAGATAGATCCTAAAATATATTTACTGCATGTTTATATATATGTGGTTAATCTAGATAGATATTATCTATATTGTTAATATTATTGCCATATATAAAAAGCGAAAATCGTATATATTCACATTTAAGTTGGAAAAATTATGAATCTTCCCCAAATAGGCTCACCTATTTGGATACGATGTCTAGGAAAGATAAAGGCAGAAGTCGTTCTCCTAATGATGTCGGTTTTTAAGAGGCATTCGTGCCCACCCCCCTCACCGTCTTTCCTGGTCGTGTTCAAATAGAGCTACCGAAAGGGGTTGACTAAATAATAATTTCCCCGAGTGTGTTTATATAGTGATGTATGTTTCGCTGAATTGGTGTTTCAGTATCGACCTGTCGTTCGATCAATGAGAACCGATACACATGAAAAGCAAAACTAATGTTTTCGAACCTGTCGTTTCGAAAAAAAGTTTGTGCTTGTGCAAACCATAAAAATATAAACAGTCGTTTTATATGATAAATAATCCAGAACTCCCAACACATGTTGGATGCCATCTATGATGAGAAAAATCGTAAAACATACTTGCGAAATGACTGTTTAAATGTTGATTTTAATCCGTCACCACATGTTACTCACCCTGATGTGTGAAAATGTGATGCCCAATTTTTTTTTTTGGATGCCATCTTTGATGAGTAAAACACGAGTTTGTTGTTACCCTCAGGATGAATGCTAAGGCGTGGATTTTATTCCGCCGCCACATTTGAGACGTGATGACGTCTATGGTGAACAAATGTCTGAAATTGACATATTGGAGCAATCCTTCACCAAAATACTAGCTTGGAAATTGTATTACATAAGCAATATCGTGAATTTATTTTCAGCATGTTCCTTTATCGCCCATCTATTATTGGATAAGAAAATTACCCCGGTGAGTAGTTTTAATCCTATTGGGTCAATGGCGAATTGTTTGCATGATATTAATGCTCTTCGTGTACATTTTTTTCCACGAATCGAGAACCAAGACAAATGTTATTTGTCTCAAACTGTCACGATCCTGATGAATCGCCTAGCCAAGCGAGATTTTAGACAATCGTCAAAATCGAAAACCTGTGGCTCCAAGACAGTAATCAAAAGGAACAATATGGCCCGTTGTCACAAAGCAAGAGATAATGCTCAAGGAGCCAACTCTATGCTATAAATACAAAGGTCATGCACGGTTACTCTTTAAATAGTTCACAACTATTATAAAGGTGGAAAAACCGATGCTAATGTGGTTAAAGTTAATTGAAAGGAAACTCTTGAGACCCCCGATTTTGTGGCTCAAATGAGTTTGATACCTTTCTTTATTGATTTTGATAAATCATTGAGCCATTTTTTCGCTCATCTGGATTATGTTTTTCCATTTGGATTATGATTTTTCCATTTGGACATACTTTTGGATTATGGTTTGCCTGTTTACGAAATTTCTCGAAATAATTTAAAGTGTTTTGAGCAAATTCCTTTGACAAATGTGACCAAACTTTAAATTATGAAATTTTAGGCAATACTTGTGGTGTAGTTGGTTTTCTGGAAATAGTGGGTAACAGTGTACCACATAATTTCACCAACTACTTGCCTAAAAGAGTACTCGGTGACAATGATTTTGGACATGTCGTTCCAAAATCGAAATCTTTGGTAAAACCAAATTGATTTGTCAAATATGAAGTCTTATACTCATGTAGGTCCTGCCGTACCTTGTTGAGTTATAAAATATTCGAGAAAACCAGTGTTATCTGGTAATAGCTCATGAAAGAATTAAAATTTCTTTACATAACCTCCATTCAATACGACCAAAAGCGTATTTTAGAGGAGTTGAAATGTCTTTCAAGTGGTTGCTACCACATTCTTTAAAACATTTAAAGTTAACTTATCATTTCGCCTGTCGTCGAATGAAAAATGATTTAGATGCTAAGACATGATTGTCTGTACTATCATTCGCCTGTCGTCGATTGATAAGAGCATTTTGATATTGTGGCATTGACCGGATGAGATATTTCCGGGTCAAAAGACGATGTTTGATTTATAATCGCATCGTATTTGGATTCTCTTTGAGGATATATTTTGTGATTAATCCGAAATTCATGCCACTAATGCTCACTTTGAAAGATTAGTATGTGTAAAGATCACGAAATGAACTCGTAGAATTCTTGTAGAGAATTGAAGGAGTTATTGTGGACTAATCCAACCATAAGATGGACCATAAATATAAATGATTATGGTTGATGCATCGACAATAAGGTCACATGATTATTCCCTAAACTTTAAGCCCTATCATTAAGTTGATGGCTCATGATCCGGATTATCCTGAAAAGTCTAGTCGACTTGATAATTCCGAAGAGTAAAAATCGAAATTTCGATTTGAATTACTTGAGTTTGGAAATTGAAATTGAACATCCTGTCGATTATGTTCAGACCCAAATAGACTCACGGAAAGTTTGATGATGCGACTGCAAATGATTGCACGCACTTCTTGGTCTTGCGCACCAAGATTTATATTTCCGTGTGGGGTTATGCTATTTTGCTGCATTGGTTCGTTATGAGGCCCATAGACACTCAGACACCATATGCGTACCAGCTGGTTATGAGCCAGAAGTCTCATATTAACGCGTGTTTGGAGTAACATTGGCGTTCAAAATATGGACCTCTGAAGGGGACATAAGTCGATTATGAATCTTCTGCCTATCATTTGATAGAGTAACATTGGCAAGCGATCTCTTTACCGCATGATATGCGAAAGTGACATCGCTAAGACTGTTCTCCCCGTCGTTAGGGGGAGATTTGCATGTTACCGTTGATAAGGAACGACGTGAAATAACGTGGCATAACCCACTCAGTCTTAGTTTGATCCCCAAAACTGCACTTAGTAATAAGTAAGTCCATAGACTCCCTCAAGTCTAACTAAATGCCAGACGCATTTAATGACTTTATGAGATGTCACGAGATCATTTATACCTGCTGCAAAATGCTTGCAAGGATAGACGTCCATGTCGGACGCCGTGTTCCTGTCGTAACACTTTGCTTTGGCCGAACCCACCAAGCAAAGGACGCTACCGTCGGCCGTCAGTCTGTCGTCCTTCCTAAGATATGAGGAAGTTGACCGGTTCTTAATTCGTTCAGCCCCAGAGGTGGTGAACTGAAACTCGTTTGTCGCACGAGATTATAAGGATCAAGGAGATGTGTGATTTCCTCCTCATCCTAAGAATCTCGAAATATCTGTCGATCATGATATCTTAGACGATATTGAAGCGAAACGAGACTGTCATTGATTACTTGTTCATATATTCGGTGATGACTGATAATATAAACAAATTATGATAGGGAACCATATACCGTTGCCTGAAGTCAACGGAGAATAGACTGAACTAATGGAAACTTGCAATCCAAGTAGACTCCTTAGCGAAAGTGTGTTCGGACCTGTAGCTCCAACACCACCAATGTTAAACGAGTTCGTTTATTTGGTTATTCCATAGATTGTAGAATGCTCATCTAGTAGCGCAAGGCTTCTCTCACACCTTGAAATTGATTACGAGATGGTTGATTTCCTCGTAATGGACATTATACAGTCCCCTACTTTACCAGTTTAGTAGTTTCCAAAAATCTGAGTATGCAGCCAAGAATGTGGTCACGGTTTTATCTCTATGGGGATTAAGACAAAGAGATATAAATAAAGGTCCCTGTGTGACTTCATGTGCTTGAATCAAGTAGTTCCTGACCACGGAACACGATCTCAATTAAATGAGACGTTCACTATATGGATTAATATAATCCGAGCGGATGTGGTATACCCGCCTAAGTGAGTACTTGATCAGCTTGGGATACTTGAACAAGTATTTTGCCCTTGCGTGTTTTATTATGCGATCCACTTTTGGATTTGCCTTTGAGATGAAGGATCTTGGGAAGACACGGTAGTGACTCGGCCTGATGATCGAGTCCCGTAAAGATTGAATCTAAGTTCATGATTCAGACTACACCGAGAAGGTGTTATGACGTTTTAGTCATCATGACGCTAAGTCGTCAGATTCTCCCATGATCGTTCGATCACTAGATATTGATATAGACCCAATCCGTCCCTGATGAGACGATGAAGAGATATTGAACCATCATGTTCATATCTAAGTACAATAAGTGCATCATTGTACTTGGTCTAATGTGCTAGGACGAACATCTCGTCTGCTGTGAATGGTATAGCTCGACTCAGCATCGCGCTAACACGCTGCCATCGAAATGGCACTAAAGACACATTCCCTTAACTTATGGTAATTTTGGAAGTGGTCTAGTATCCCATTTGCGTCATCGAGTGTACCTACCCCATTCGGTACTCGAATTAACGCAACCCTTTTTTCGGTTATACCGATGCCGGTTACTTATCAGACCCGCATAAGGGATATTCCTAACATGGTCTGTCTTTACCATTAGGAATAAGGCGATATCTTGGAGGTCTTGAAATGACTCCAAACGAATCACTCTGATCTACTCATGCTCTATGAGACGACTAGAGAGTGTATATGGCTTCGAGCTCATATTAGCCATATTTGAATTACACATGCTCTGTCTCACGATCCAGATAAAACACTTGTCATAGAAGACAACTTGTTGTTATCGATCAAGAGAGACATGACTACATTATGCTATTTAGCATTTATCGTCGAAATAAATCTTCACATATGAAGTTTAAGAGCATCCAGTTGAATGCTCGTTCTATTCCACGTTAGATTTTCTTGCATCCAGTCGTGTATAAGTAAATGAAGCATCTAGTCGAATGTTTGTACTCTTTATTGAAATATGAAATCCTTGTACCCTGTCGTGTGCAAGTGAGGGGGAGCATCCAGGTGAATGCTTATTGCACTAATTACTACTTAGTCGAAATCCTCGCACCCTGTCGTGTGCAAGTGAGGGGGAGCATCCATTCGCATGCTCGTGTACTCTTTTTGTCCTTAGACCAAGGTTTTTTCCCACTGGGTTTTCCTTGGCAAGGTTTTTAGCGAGACACGTTCCCATCATACCTCACTTAAGATTGCCGAAATTAGGGGGAGTATCTTGTTGTATAATTCTTACCACTGTGTACTCTTTTGTCCTTCGACTAGAGGTTTTTCCCACTGGGTTTACTCTAGCAAGGTTTTGATGAGGTACCTGTTTTGTGGTTGATCCCCTACTACTACCACTGTTGCACTCTTTTTCCTTTGATCAGAGATTTTCCCATTGGGTTTGCTCTGGCAAGGTTTTGATGAGGCACACTGTTTTGTGGTTAGTTACTTACATAATATTTCGGGCTATATCATTCGGCTACACAGTTTTTCCTAGGTACCGGTTTTGTCCCACACTGGGTTTTCCGTCCTTAAGGTTTTTTATGTGTTTAGCACTGCGAATGAACTCGACTCAGATCGACTGCATGAAGACGAAGAATTCAAGACGTACAAAGGGAGAGTGTTGTAAGATTATTGGACTCTTGGGCTTATTCTTTATGGGCCCAAGTGGGCTTGTAACCCTACCCCTCTATCTATATAAAGAGGGCTAGGGGTCTTGTATTTATTCATTCATTCAGATACTCATTCATAATAAAAGACGATACTGTTCTCCCCTCTCTCTACTTCTGTCTCCCTATATACATAGCCAATAGTGTATTACAACACAACTAAAATTTATCCGTATAATCAAAATTTGGTCGTCATTATAACTTTTCAAAAAATAAATAATAGTAAACCCGTTATAAATGTTAATGAGTTTGATTTAAGTCGGTGTAGATTTTGTCACATAACATTGATTCACTAAGTATATGAGTGGGAGTGTAACAAACATATATCATCGCTCACAGACTCCGAGTCTCGCATATAGCTTGCAATCACTACAATAATTCATTTACCAACAATTTATTTTTCGAAAACTGTAGCTAAAGTGAATGTTGCTAAAATTTAGTCATACCCAGTTTATTAACCGTTTTTAAAAATCAAACAGAATGGTATATGAAATTTTTGCTTATAGTGAATCCATCACTAATTTTCTAACGCACTAAATACGATGTTAAGATGTCTAATTATAATCTAATTAGATCGAGTAGCAGTTATCCCGAAAAATTACTAATCATATCATCAGATCACATCATCGTGTATAGACTCATTAGAGCATTTGCATCAAATTTCATAATTTTATCAAAATGAGAAGTGAAAATTGTACTTTTTGACATTTGGAGAATCATTTTCAAGCTACATGTGTTTCCATTCTTTCTAAAACATAATATCTATTAATATTTAGTTATTTTTTGGAGTTAAAATGAACCCATAGTTAAATGGAGTCCACACATTCTTGATTTTTAGTTTTTGAAAAGAACTATTTCATTATCTAATTATAAATATTCATGGTGGTCATTATTTTAAATATGGAGATTTGATTTTGAGTGACATGTGACGGAATTTTTATGGTTAACTCATCAAATTTTGAAAACAGTGGATTTTTAGGAGATAAATATAAATGCTTTTGTATCTATATATACTGTACCAACTCCCACTTTGACATCTTTCTTTTGGTTTTTGTTCTTCGTCATTTGGTCCATCATTTGACAAGCTAAAATTACATGACTGAAACATAATCGGTCCACTTGACCAATTGTGACATGTGTGTTTAATGTTTTGTCACTTATCAAATTACATACCCAATCCACTTTACTACCAAATAAAAAATAGATCCCATATTTCGTATAATACTTATATAATCATTTTTTTTTGCATTTACACGGTTCAACTCCAAATCTTTTAAAAAAGAACAAATTATATGACTCATATCATGAAAAATAATAAATTACTGAATATCTAAATGATTTTGTCACTTTATCTGGAGCAGCTTTATTCAATTTGCAACTTTAGTCATTTGTTCCATCGCTTTGACAAGCTAAAATCACATGGCTGTGACATAGTCAGTGCACTTGACCAATTGTGACATGTGTGCTCAATGTTTTGCCACTTATCAAATTGCATACTCAATCCACTTGACCATCAAATAAAAAATATACCCCATATTTCGTATAATACTTATATAATTCTTTTTTTACATTACCACGATTTAACTTCCAAGTCTTTTAAAAAAGAACAAATTAAATGACTCATACCATGAAAAGTAATAAATTACTGAATATCTAAATGATTTTGTCACTTTATCCGGAGTATTTTTATTCAATTTGCAACTGTTTTAGTTCAATATTGCACAAGTTTAGAATTTAATATTCACGTAATAATTAAGAGAGTAGGTATGCTCATTTCAAATTGGTGTATCAAATGATTTATTATTTATATGTAACAAAAACCTATTTCAATCCTGACAACTCAAAAATAATTTTTAATTTTGATTATATTTAGATATGAATTCAGTAGATGAACCAAGATCGACCGGTTGTAATAAAATAAAATATTTAAGTGTCGGGTCTTTCTAGGCACACACATTAAAAAAATAGTAAATTAAATCATTTACTTAGTTAGACATCAATTTTTTATATTTAAATTTGTGACGACCAATAAAAGATTTTTTTTAATTATAATAAAAAGAATAGTGAAATTTTTTATCATAATAAATATTAACTTAGAAGGAAAATATTTACCATACCATATATGAATAAGAGAGAAAACAATTTTTGTCGTTTACAGTGTCATAACTTATAAGTTTTCATCAACCATGACAACTTAGATAATAATTGTAAAATATTCGGTTATGTCATTTGCACAACCAAAATTGATTAGAATAAGATAACTATATATTAAATGCGTGCCTTACTCATTAGACACATTAACGCAGAATAGCTCCTTCCAAAGGACTGGACTTTCTTGCTAGTAGACAAATAAGTCTCATTGGATAAAGACCGACTTAATGACAATTGACACTCGGTCCTTTTCAACTTCGTGAGCAACCCTACAACGTTATAGCCAAGTAAAATTACATTTTTCTCTTACTTTATTCAATAGATTTAAGTACCTGACTGAATAAATAATTGCCTCAAAGAGATTAAATGATCAAAGATCATAATAATTGTACAACTTACCTTAGTTAAAATATTCTTTGAAAATTGAAACTCTGCTATTTAGTATATCTGTCATAATTGTACAACTTACCTTAGGTAAAATATTCTTTGAAAATTGAAACTCTGCTATTTAGTATATCTGTCCCAAACTATTGGTGTTATACAAATCTACATGCATTTTGACCGGTAAAAATCACGTATTTAAATAGTTGAATTGTAAATTTTAATCATATAGTTTAATATTTAAACTATATGATTTTGTTTGAAAGATTAGATTTCGATAAGTTAGAAATGAGTTATTTGTCGGTTAAAGTTTCACATAGTTTCGTATTGCTCAACAATTTGGAACAAAGGGACCATCTTTATAAACTTGTAATGAAACTTGAGTGTTAACTCTTTACTGTGGTGAAGAAATACAAAATTGCGGGCATATGTTTTTATTTATATAGTAAAATGTGATGACAAAAAGAAGAAATTTGTAATGAGAGGAGTTCTATATCTAATGATCACTTAACATAAAGAAGTTAAATAAGATTTGGCAAAGGGTAAGAAATACTACTAAACAAAGACACAATTATGTCCATGTACCACGATAAAACAACCGTTTTTATTTTAGACAAACGGATTGACCAATTTTAGCGTTCCATGATGAATAATGATGGGACAACAAATAACGATAAAAAAGATAGTTATATGAAATAGTTATAACTGAAATTAACTACCAAATTTTGCATTACAAAACATATATAGTAACTAAACTATCAACTTTTTGCCTTACACAAACTTAATCAAGCCTCCAAAATACCAAAAGTATATATTGAAACCAAATTAATTACCTAGAAAATTAAAAACTCATCTGAATTAGCTGATAAACTTTCTTCAAACAACTTATCGTTTTGAGTACCAAAATTATCAAAATTGTTGCAGATAGGCCAGTCCATTAAATTGCTGCTAGAAAGATCTCTAAGTTGGGTGTAACATGGGTCATTCTGGGTTGACAAAGAACCAAAAGAGTTTCCGATTTCTGGTTCAGTGAAAGAAACCGGCGAAGAAAAGTACAACCCATTTTGAGTTGCCATTGTGTTCTGGAAATATTCGCCAAATCTTAATGGTTCCGAATTCTGAAAACTACTGATATTTCTCATAGATTCCATTCTATTTTTCAAAAATTGAAGTTTTTGCCCAAGTAGTCCCCCAAATTCTCCGAGTTGCTCTCTGGACAAGATATTATATCCATTGTCCCATGTAGGGTACATATTGTTATTGTCTTTCTTCTTCAACTCCATAATTTCTGTAAGGGTAAGAAATACTACTACACCAAGACACAATAATGTGAAATTTGTTTTGGGTCGCAAATGCATTTACCTACATCAAACTTTAAATTATGTTCCTATTGTTTATGCTTCTTTAGATGAAAATAAATACTACATTCCCTTATCTTTTAGGAAATATTTTAAATCCATATATATATATATATTCATCTGTATATATTAGCTAGCAATATCCGACATAAATAGTGCAAATACACAGATGAATTAAAAATGTTGCGATACATGAAGTTGAATGCCGATCATTTTTGATCTTTCCTATGTAAATACAAGATATAATGGAGATGCCTCGTATAATTTTTTTAGTGCAAATTCTTTTTAAACATTAAGTTTCGATGGTAACAATAATGATCCCAAATTGTAAAAAAAATAAAAAAATAGATAGTTTTTAATTAGTTTATGGAGCGATCATACCTATATATGTGTGTGTGTGTGTGTTTTTTTTTTCTTTTTTCATATACTAGATCTAGTTATTGCATAAGTTGAGGTTTTCCATAATCTTTTTAATTTTGGTAGATTTCTTCCGGGGATGGAAAATCACTTCTTACTTAAGATTTTGAATTTAAAATGAAAATTTTAAATTACACACAGTACCGAGCGGGATATTCGATGGGTTCTTTTGCGGTACAAATAGACTTTTTGCAAACCGTATATTCGTTTAATTATCTGAGAAAATTTGTGGGGCAATCGAATACAGGTGAACTCTTTGTATCAATTACCTTAGATTCTTGGATCCAACCCATGCCGGGAATGTTTAAGCTAAACGTGGATGGGTGCTCAAAGAGAAAAGCAGGGCTTTCTGCGGCAGGAGGTATTCTACGAGACCATGAGGGCATTATTTTGGAGGCCTTCAGTGAGTTCTTAGGCCAGAGATCAATCATCTACGCAGATCTTCAGGCAGTCCTACTAGGCATTCAACTGGAAATCTCTTTAGGCTTTCATCATATAGAGGTTGAGACAGATTTGGCGACAGCATCATCTTGGATTTCTTCGATAACTCTTGGTACTTGTGAGCATAGCTACACTATCTTGCGTATTCGTCAGCTTTTCTCATCACACAATATCTTGGTTAGACACGTCTTTAGAGAGGCGAATTAGCCAGCTTGCTTTATGGCCAATTAGGCATGCACTCAACGGGCTTCGCAAACTTTCTCTCACAGACGATGTTTACCATATGACATTGGCAGTATATTGATATTAGATCGGTCAGTGACTTCACATATTAGGACTTGATGTATAGCTTTGTCTCATTTACTGGTTATTTCTCTTGCCATGTATTTTTCTCTGTCGTACACTTGATGTTTTCCTTATTTGTTTGGAGGGCTTGGTTCATTACCCCCCATCCAGTACTGTACTTGCGTGTTCATTTATATACAGGTAGGGATATTTGCCTCCACCCCTTATTGGAGGTTTGTTCGTAAAAATAAATAAATAACCTTATTTATCAATGTTAACCAAATATATGGAAACTTTATGAAAAATACCTCCACTTCAATTTCCTCAAGGGTCCTTATAAATGAGGCCAACTATAATCTCCCTTACTTTTAAGGAGAATACACCTCTCTTTATACCATAAAATAATAATTTATTTATGCATCATTTCTTCACACATTCTCACATCTTCACCCATAAAATTGACTTTTTAACTCTTCTCTCTTCTCGAAATTATTATTTTATTGTTTGAGGAGAAAATTAGGTGAATTGATAAATTATGTAATGTATAATTGTATTGATAAAACTATTAAATAATGCATTTCATCCTAAATTAAAGAAAAATGTAGGGCAATTGATGTTGTTGCTCACGCTCTAAATATATATAGATTTTGGTCTTTTATTTTATTAAGTAATTGAAAAATATAAACTCTAAAAACTTAACACTTCTAAGAAGTAACAAAAAAAAGATTTCAAAAATTAAAATATACTAAAAAATTTAAAGATTTATATTTATAAAGGAGAATGGACATTCAAAAAAATTTAGTTGGTAATAGAAAGTATACATCGACACAATAGATTGAAATAAGTAAACATAGTTGTAAAAATAGGACAACTTGATGATATGTGACATCCCTTCCGTTTTTTGTATTCATAATTATTTTATTAAATCAACATTCTATCTATTTTTAAAATGTTTTTCCATTACATAAATTTTTGCATCTTAATATTCTTTTTGTTTAATTGTTTATTCGGAAATTTAAAGAGTAATATCTATAAATACCAAAAAATATATAAAAGAAATTATTTTACCAAATTTTTTGAAGAAACACTTTAAAAATAAAATAGAAGTTGATTTTAAAAAATAATTCAGAAAAACCGGGGGTGGGGGTTGTTGTCGTCACGATGACTTGTGGTACGTTGCTGGTAAAAATATATAGTAGTAATGTTACTATTAAAATATATAGTAGTAATGTTACTATTACATCAGGTTCCCTAACATATCTTTAATATTGCTATTACAAACACATGTTGTATACAAGAGAGAATAAAACAAGAGAGATCATGAGGATGCCATTGGTATGTTGATAGTTGAGAGGTAGGAGTAGTGAGAGATAGGCATATACGCTTGAATATTGTAAGTCTTGAGTCGAACACTGTAAAATTTTTCAATATCAATAAATACAGAGTGAGTGCTCCGGAGATGTAGACTTGATGAAGTCGAACTCCGATATAAAACATCTCGTGTTCAGTGTTTTATTTATTAATTTTGCCATAAGCTTTTAGTTACAACTGAAACTGCATAACAGCACTCGAAACTACGGATTAAACATTTTTTCACTCTTTATAATAATTTTGTTGGAATTAACCAATCTTATAGCTATTATAATAGCATTTATGTTATTAAAATAATAATCAATTTGTCATTTTCTTCATGACATATATTAAAAGAATAGAAAAAACAATATTTAATTGTGATAGAAAAAAATGATAAGTAAGCTGATACTTTGTGTATAATGTAAATTGCTAAGTTAATCTATAAAATTAATACTTTCATCTTAAATGTATGAAAAAACTTAAGGAACATGATGCATATGCTCCCCTTATCAATATAGAGAAATGTAAGGGGTATGATGACACTTGTTGTTTATTTATTGGGCTACCTATAACATGATAAAAACCTAATCATTTCACAAATCAATTTTAAAATCTAATTTTTGAATACTTATGTTGTATAAATAAGTTTCCAGTAGCAAAAAAGTTTAAAACCCCTATGTATAAAAATTTAAAATCGGTTTAACAATGTAAAAATCAGACTCAAATTTCGGGTTGAGTTTCAGTTTGCCTTTTTAGTTTTGAAAACTAAACCGATTGGTCGGATTTGGTTTTCCAGGATAAAGTCTCATCCATATGTGCAGCTAAAAACAGGAAACGCATTACTCATTCCTCATAGAATGACTGTAATGCCCCTGATTTGTAGGGAAATGATTTCTTGAAAACCAGGGTTAGTAATTGGTGAAACTTTCATAAACTGATATCACATATATAAAATTTGGGTTCATGTTAACATGGAATAGTTTCCCTCCATATTTATTAAATTTATTTTGTCAACAAAGTAACACTTAATTTCAGGTAGCAAATTTTCGAGGTCATAAAACCACATTTATTTCATAGACGTAGGGACTAAATAAATTTTTTGAAAACGTTGAACACTAATCGGCAATCTTATAAATTTGATGAACATTCCAGTCTTATGTTCAGACGAACTTGCTTATATGTAAAAAATTATAAAATATATGCTCTTCGGTAGAATATAACTCGTACCGAATTATAAGAATATAACTCGTACCGAATTATAAGAAAACCAACAATCAGTTGTTACTCTCAATTATGAAAATTTGTGGGTTTTGGATTCGATAACACATTGTGATTGATTTCTTGTGTTTTTTTTATATACATATATGAATAAAATCTGCTATAAAATGACGAGCTTATAAGTTATAACATGCATCAATATCACCTTGAAAGTTTAATTTTATTTTCCTAAAGCATTTTGATTTGATTCCATCTAATGCAAGTTACATTGTAGTTAAAGTTTAATATTTTGATGGAAAGTCAAAAAAATTATTAAAATGAACAAAAATGTATATTTAGTCCATGGACCGATGTACTCAATGACTTTGAGAATTGTTGGCGACTTTTGCATCTTCGGTAGGCCTCATCAAGGTAAGAGTGTGACTTATCTAGTAGGCCCAAATGTACATGGCTTGCATTATATACCCTAAAATTATTTCAGAACGCGCCGACGCTTTTACACCTTTATATATATTACCATATTATTCTATAAAATCTTATCTTACAAACACTATTTTAATTCACATCCGCCGTGACTCCTCAATTTTTCTTCTCATATTCTATTATATTTTATCAAGTATAACACCAGTCTATCGTTTTAATGTTCAATTTTTATTAGAACCAAATATTCTGTAACGACTTTGTAACCTTAAATTAAACCTCAATAAATTGTAGCTATTTCGATCCCTTTGATGTTTGCTGTCTCTGGAAGTGCTACTTCCATATTCAAATGCGAGGATTCCCAAGGTAAGAAGACAATATCGATCAGATTTATGAATGGATTATGTTATTCTTATATCTATCGTTTACATATATGTCTTTCATTTTCTTTTATTAGATCTTAATCATATGAAATAAACTCTAACTTGTTTCCACTTTTAGATAACAATTACTTTTACACAAGACAAAGTTGAATTACTGACATTTATTCATATGTCACAAACTCACAATACACCAAAACGAATATAACTTACTTTGTTTTGTATGAATGTCTATGTAATTAAACTAGTTAAGAAAAAAATGGTAAAAATCTCATACAAGATTTGTTTTATCAATGTTTAAAATCTCATTAATTTTCTCATAATTTATAGAATATTTGGTGTAACATTTTAAAAATCAGTGTTTTCTACATTTTGATCAGAAACATATATATAGAAATCTTAGCTTACTGGTTTTATGCCAAAGTAAGGCAACATAGCAGTCAATGAGATCAAACCAAAGGAGCATATAATAGTCTTAATTTCTTCTTCATGTATCTTTCATTAAATAATTAGTTATTGTAAAAAAATTATCACTAAAAAAATGTGTAACATTTACTACTTAACTACCGAAAATAGTATCTTATGTTGGTATTTAATTATCTTTCTTGCAAAACAATTTTATTTCATTTTATTTTTTATTTCTAAATAATAGATAGGGTCAAAACATATTGAGGTAAAAAAACTAGATTATATTTCTATAATATTTTGTCACTTAATCTATTATATTCAGAAAAAAATTTCCAACGATCTTTAAGCAATTGGTATTCATGTCATTTGTTTTAATTTTTTGTACTGATGTCATGAAAACTTCGTACCCAAGTTATAACCCTAACCTGTTATCATACTAAAACCATAGTTTCCAACAAACTCGATTTTTTCCCTTTCGAAAATTGTATCTCACATTTCACGCCTCACGCTTCCCATTTGCAGCTTTCTAATATTTCACGTGTAAAAGTTGAATTTAAATTTATTTTTTTGTCTCTATATCCGTTTTGTTCTCACTCCTCACAGTTATGCTTAAATCTATGTCATTGGCTCAATAGCAATAAAATTATAAACCGAATAAGATTTACTTTTTGTACTTTCTTAAACCTATGTCACTGGCTCAATAGCAATCTTGTATGAGTTTTTACAACTTTTATTTATTTATATGTTGGTCAGATGTAAAACGTCATAAAAAACTAAATGTGACTTGATGGAAATTTTAGTAATTATATGCTAGCTAAAATACAAGTTGGTTTATCTTTACTAATTTTGTTTAATGCTTTATGATGTGATGATCTATATGAATGCAATAGTAAATTAATTAAATTGTGTTTTTTTTAAAATTTCCATTAAATATTTATCATATTTCTTATTTCAGGACCGAGGTTGCTATGAGAAACACTTGCATCCAATATGTACAAAATTTTGATGGTCGTTGTTCATTTCATTTCAAAAATTCCAAGGTATGTTATTGCAAACTTATTCATTTTTTCATTTTTAACCTTTCTCTTTGTTCTCGGTATAAACCAACCGGTAAAATTTTACAAACATCACCATATATATTCCATTATAAAGAAAAAAACACTCAATTATGGTTCATGTCATAACATTAATTACTTATAATTAATTATTATACCATGAACAATGTTACATATGATAGATACATAATAAAAGCAATGTATTACTTGTAGTTTCAATTTAACAATCATCTTGTCTTGTATAGGAGTAAAAAGCAAATGCACTTATATCATATCCATTTTTAATTAACCTCCAGGTTATGCTCTTGGACGAAAATAATAAGTAGTAATACTAATACATTACTTTATCTTTCAGGAAATAATTTAAAGCATTTAAATGTTGTTGACTGACGATCAAATTTTGAACTTTCCTTATATATTAAATACAAGAAAGAGTGTGTATTCATCTGATGTCCAAGTTTTAATTATCTTCATATTGCTTATGCTCCTTAGATTAAAAGAAACAACATGTCCTTATGGACCTTATATATATTTTAGGAAATAATTTAAAGCTTTATCACTACAGCAAAATTTAGAGTTAGCGATAATTTCTTTTATAACAATCAAATGTTTTCTCTGAAGAGTAACTTTTAGGGACAAAATTGATTTTATAGACATCAAAATAATCTTTGTCCACAAATCCAACTTTTAGGGACAAAAAATGATTTTTTTTTGTCTTCAAAGAGAATCTCATACGGACATAAGTAAGCAATTTAATTTCATCTCGAAAAATATTTGGAGACAAATTAGAACCGTCTTTTTACGTTCGTACAAGATTGTAGACAATTTTTTTTTCAATTTTTGTCCCCACAGTGTGAATAGCAAAATTTAATTAGTATTCATCAAATTCTACTCCATTTGGATGGGTGCAATAACAAATATGCCCTTTTATATAGCAAAAATTAATCAGCATTTATCAAATTCTACTCCATTTGGACGGGTGCAACGACAAATATGCATTTTGATATTAGCCAAAATGAATTAGCAGTCATCAAATTGTACCCTATTTAGGAAGTAATATTCACAAGAATTATAGTTCGACCAAAATTAATTACATATAATCCAAAGATAGATCGATATAATTAAATGGATTAAAGAATTTGTTACGGTTACTCATA
This sequence comes from Primula veris, assembly GCA_963682055.1. Taxonomy (NCBI): domain Eukaryota; kingdom Viridiplantae; phylum Streptophyta; class Magnoliopsida; order Ericales; family Primulaceae; genus Primula; species Primula veris. The sequence continues at coordinate 10,996,741 of OY821741.1, read as the reverse complement.
GATTGAACCTCTTCCCGTTAATTGCATAAATTTCGCTTCATTTGAACATAATTACAGATTTACAACTAGGTTTTGTGAAATCTCAACTTAATTTCTTGCATTTTATTATTTGTGTATCTCAGTTGTACATGAAAAGGTCTAATCTAAATTGGGTTATAAAGCATGTATCCTTCTAGACTAGGTATGATTTGTCAAAAGCTTATCTGTTTAACAGCTATAAAGTATGAAAACCCTCTGGTATCGTAAAATGTCTAAACTAAGTAAGTCTATCTAGTGTGTATCTTTCTATACAAGTTTGATTTTATGTGAGAAACTTATATTTTAATTAATGAGAGAACTCGGGTGTTGCTAACCAACATATTTTTTATTGTGGTTTCGTTAATTGTCAGTGGCATCACCATGACCATGTAACCTTAAAAATGAAAATAAAAGAGCTCGGGATTTCATAGAGTCGTGGTCCTTTAGGGCGTAATAATCTTTTAAGAGTATTTTATATTTTGTGTGACAATTGGTATTATTTTATTTGAGAACCGTGAAATTGGTATGCTTGTAAATGAATGAGATCGAAGATTGGTTGGTGTAAAGGGATGAATTTTGCACAGAAAGATGTTTGGTTGGATGCCTTCACTCATGAAATTTCGAATAATTTAGACTTAGTTATGACTAATTTCTGAGAAAGTTCCACTTTACTTTTGCTTGTCATGAGTTATTTGTCTATTTAGGATACAAATGAATAAGTTAAGCTAGATATATTATTTTTGTAGGTCTTTGCATTTTTTTTGTGTGTTGAAATTTTGGTGTTTGCATTGTATTACACATGAGTATCTTTTCAAACTAGGTTTGTTATGTGAGTCAGCAACTTATCTGCTAATATTTTTTTAGAATTTGCTTTCCTTAAAACGATAAAGTCATTTTGGTGGTTTCATTAATTTTGCTGATTACAATGGTAGACGTATACATATTGTCCAAAACTCGAATAAGTGGTGAGTGTGACTGGTATAGGGTACTGGATGTGAGCCCTACAGCAGATGAGGACGTGATAAGAAAACAGTATCGGAAACTAGCTCTGGTTCTACATCCGGACAAAAACAAATCAATAGGTGCTGATGGAACTTTTAAGCTCATCTCAGAAACATGGAGCTTCTTGTCAGACAAGGTCAAAAGAGCAGCTTTTGACCAATTGATGAACTCAAAACCTGTTAAGCCGCAAGTTCCTTCAGCTGCGTCGAATGGGGTGAGTAGTTCGAGTAAAAGCACGGAAATCCCGAAAAACGCACCCCTAAAAAGAAAACCGGCAACTAAAAAGAGTCGAACTTCTAACGGTGCTACCCCTGCTGCTCAGCAAAACTGCCCCATCAGCCCTACCTTTTGGTCTGTATGCCACACATGCAGATTACAACACGAGTACTTTCGTGTTTTTCTACAAAAGAACCTACAGTGTCCCAGTTGCAACTATTCGCCTTTGAGTATCCACGCCCTTCAGGAATTCCTCAAATGCCCTCTCAGCCTTATTATTTTCAGCAAAATCAAGCTGGATTTACAGCCGGGGGTCCGTTCTCACTTCCTACATCAAGTAGTGGTCCACCTCAACCTGGGTTACGTTTTGTCGAGGTTGCTAAAGAAGCGTTCGAGAAGTTTAAGAGAGAACGCGCTGAATGCTGAGGGGAAAGAGAAGGAGGCTGATTTGAAAAGAAAGATTTTGGCTAGTCAAAGAGAATCGGGTCCTCGGCGGGTGCTGCTGCGAAAAAACGAAAATTTGTCCAAGATCCAACGTTTGAAAATGCCCAAGGAGCCAAGTTAAGCAGTGTTAAACCGAGGAAGAGGGTAAGGTTAACAATGCGGTAATTCGAGTGATTTGCCGAGTTTAGACCCGAAAGTTTTGGCGAATATAGCAAAAGAGGAAATTAATACTCCATCCGTCTATTTTTAAGTGTACTCCTTTGATTTCTCTAAATATTAAGAAGTACCATTAATTACATTTAAAAGTTACAAATATATCCTTAATTTAAATTAAATAATTATAATTGTCAATTTTTGAAATGTTTTCATTGCAATATTTGATTATATTATAATACTTTTATTATTTTTTCATTGATAAATTAGAAAAGTGGACACTTATTTTAGGACAACTAAATATGTAATAATGGACACTTATTTAGTGACGGAGGGAGAACTTGTTTTAGTGTGTTAATACTAAAAAGTTTAACGTAAATGACAAGTGATAACACATTTTGTAACTGACATTGCCAAACATAAAGAATATAATTAAGTCAGTGATTATTTGTCATCATCTATTGAGCCAAAACAAAAGCCTTAAAATAAGTTTTTATAAGCATAAAACTAGATTTTCCTCTACATAAGTCTAAATTTTATATCTTCAACCGTTTAATTTCTACAATATGGTTCCTTCTTTTAATGAATTTGTTCAACTAATACATCACTAAATCCAATTCAAAAAGTCTCAAATTTGTCGTGTCCAAAAAAGAAAAAAAGGTCCGTTACCAAATAATGAACCTAATTGACATATAATAATACTGACTAGACTCTTTGTTTTGAACATCTCTTATTTAGCAGTTTTAATTTGGTTATTTGCATCCATAAATAATTTCCAGTTTTTGTAATGATATTTGCGATATGTGTATTGAATAAATGGATCACGATAGTGTATAGTGACATATCAATAACGTGGACGGTCAATTTATTTCCACTCTATGAATTTAAAGACTATTTAATGGAGAAATATTCATAATACTAATGTATATTGACCAAATATGACGGATATTCAAGAAGTATATTAAACAAGACAAGTATAATTGCCAGCATGTTTTAAGACTACTTATAGTAGTGTTGTAAATTATTACCAGAATTTAAAACAATTAAAGAAGTATACAATAAATATATATGAATGCAGGATACTCTAGGAAACACATACGAATATTATTAAGTTTGATTGAGATGGGACATGTTCTATAAGATGTTTGTGCATACCCGAATGAGTACATGATAATGAAAAATCAATCTTAAAAAAATATTTGATCGATAACTCTGGTCTAATTAACAATGAGAAAGTTTAATCGTCGAGTAATACTATTGTCCTACAACCCCATAAGTTAAGTAATTTATGAGGATATTGTTACTTCAAACTTATTGCTTCATATTAAAATCGATGCTTACATAATACACAGATAAAGAAACGTGCTTTAATCATGTTCTCAAGAATAACTTTCCATCATGCAAGCGTATACTTAACGTTAAACGTACATATTTATTTACAATCAAGATTTAAAATTTAACTGTCCGGATTCATCGTAAGCGTACAAATTCAATTCCAATCAATCTTTTACCTAAACGGATTTAGAACATTATAAATATATTCATTAAGCATGATGGGCCCGACACCGTCGTCATAGTTACTCAACAATTAAAAATTTAACTGTACAAATTAATGCTAGACGTACAGATTAAATTACAATCAATCTTTGACCTAAACGAATGTAGAACATTGTAAATATCCTCATTAAGCATGACGGGCCCGACCCCGTCATCACAATTACTCAACAGTTAAGAATTTAAGTGTACGTATTAATATTGCTAGATGTATAAATTCAATTAAAATCGATCTTTTACTTAAACAAATTTAGAATATTTTACATATCTTCATTAAGCACGATGGGCAGGGCCCGACCCTGTTACTATAGTAACTTAACATTAAAAAAAAAACAACTTTACGGATTAATGCTAAACGTACGGATTCAATTAGAGACGATCTTTTATAACAATACAAATATTTTCATTCACCACAACGAGCCCGCCCTATCGCCAGAGTAACTCAAAAATACAAAATTTAACTGTACGGATTAATACTAAACGTACAGATTCAATTATAGACGATCTTTTACCTAAACGAATCTAGAACATTGCAAATATTTTCATTAAACACAACGTTTGCGACCCCGTCACCATAGTTACTCAAGAGTAAAGAATTCAACTACAACAATCTTTTACCTATACGAATGTAGAATATTTCAAATATTTTCATTAAACACAACGTGTCACGCCCCAAAATCCTAAAAACGGACATCAAGGCGTGACCTTTTTAAACAAAAGGAAAAAGGAACCTATTGGTACAAAATTAAATTTTAAAAGTAAAAGACTTGCGAGCTAAAGGAACAATTAATCAATTAAATATAAAAGTGTTTGCCAAACGCGGCTACAAGACGAGATAGTTTTGACAATTTTATAAAAGAAAATAAACGAATGTAAATTGCCCGTAGGCTACAACCTCAAAAATATAATCTAAGTGCAAAGAAAGTGAAAGCCCCGAGCCCATGTGACGCATTGCAATAGCTCCAAACTCTAAACGCCTCAACCTAATTTATACCTGAAAGACAAAACTGTAACGGTGAGTCCCACGCACATACATAGACGGGACGACACCATAAAATACCGTCACTCTATCCCATAAATGCAAGGCTCACAACAACAACTATGATAGCGACATATAAAAAGAAATAAAATAACGTCGTACAACAAGATAAATTAAATAAATTCAACACACATCTATAGCATACATGGACCTCTTATGCCACCTACCCCAGTCCGTAAGATAGGTCATTCCCTATCCCCTCGGCCGTCTTCTGTCCCCGGAATTAGGAAGAGACAGAGACCATTGCTAACATAAAAGTAGATTAAAGTGCGCAATTGGACCTCTCATGCCACTCGTCCCAGTCCGTAAGACGAGTCATTCCCTATCCCCACGCCCGTCTTCTGTCCCCGGAATTAGGAAGAGACAGAGACCATTGCTAACAGAAAAATAAATAGAGTGCACACTAGGACCTCTCATGCCACTCGCCCCAGTCCATAATACGAGTCATTCCCTATCCCCTCGGCCGTCTTCTGTCCCCGGAATTAGGAAGAGACAGAGACCATTGCCACTATTCTAAATCACAAGGCCTCGGCCAATATTATAAATCCACGCAAATATCACATTCTCATACGGCCTCGACCAATAATATAAATCCACGCAATTAACACATTCTCATACGTCACTTTGACGCAATTCAACAAAACACATAAGCATAGGCACCAGATTCACAACTAGCCAACCAACTCTAACAACATAAAATTCAGTTCAGCCATTTTAACAAACACCTTGTATGCGCAATATATAACTCATCTTTATTCAACAATTATTTACCCAATTCTATCAACAACCATAATAACACATAATCAATGCATAAAACACGCAACCCATCAATATTCTCATTAGTCCGAAATTAAAAGACTAAATCCTCAACTACTCCAAAATCAAATAAGTGAATTAAACGTACAACAAATAAACCCAATTAACAATTTAAGAACAAATTAAGATAAAAGGCAAAAAGCTCCAATTTATAATAAACGCAAAACCTAATCCTAACATACACCCTCGTCTAATCGCAATGGATAACCCCCGTTACCTTAGTGCGTAGAGGAGATGCTTCCGGTAATAACCCGCTAACGTGGTTTCTTCTTCTTCTTCCTAAGCTTTGGAATCTCCATTTTTCTCTCTTTTCTCTCTTGTATTTGGCTGGTTTATGGTTTAATGAATTAAAAGTGGGCTGATTTGAGGTTTAGAAAAACTGTTTTTAGATAGTTTGTGGAAGCGAACTATTTGGTCCCCAAAGTTTTAAAAGCTAACTCTTAATCCAAAAATATTGTTTTACTACTCAAAAATAACAAATCTTTAGAAACAAATCTATTGGTTCCTTTTTATTAGTAAAATTAGTAACAGGTTTTTTTTTTTAAATAAAGTTTTTCGGAAGAGTTTTGGTTTTTTTGGCTAAAAATTAGTCGAGTGACCGGTTTTTGGTAAAATTTTGTATAAAACGTTTTTGGATAAATTAAATCATAAATAAAACCATTTATAAAAATACGGGATGTTACAGCTAACCCTCCTTAAAAGAATTTCGTCCCGAAATTTCCTATCTAAACAACTATACTCAGAAATGATAAACTTACAATAAGACCATAAAAATTTAAACGCCCAATTCGTGTCATAATAAAAATAAAATAAAATACGCAGGGTTCACAACCCGTCATAACTCCATAACATAAATACATGAACAACATGTAAGAATCTCAAATAAGGTAAACACCTATATGCCATATCAAACATAATATTCACAACCCGTAACCACTCCAATACATAAATACATGAACAACATGTAAAAATCTTAAATAAGGTAAACACCTATATGTAATATCAAACATAATATTCACAACCCGTAACCACTCCAATACATAAATACATGAACAACATGTAAGAATCTCAAATAAGTTAAACACCTATATGCAATATCAAACATAATAAAAGACAACTCAACAACTCCGTAAACTCTAGGCGTTACAACCCTTTCCCGATAAAGAAATTTCGTCCCGAAATTAGAAAACATCTAAACAAAAGTACCTAAAGAAAGCACGAGATTAGGATACTTCCTCTTCATCTCATCCTCGTGTTCCCAAGTTGCCTCCTCGGCCCCGTGGTGTTTCCAAACCACCTTTACCAATCTAATTGTTTTTCCTCGAAGTTCCTTCTCTTGCACGTCGATAATCCTCGTAGGTCCCACCTCGTAGGTCACATCCGCACTAACCTCAATGTCCTCAAAGTCCACCACGTGTGAAGGGTCGTGATGATACTTTTTCAACATCGACACATGGAACACCGGGTGAACCCCTGCTAGCTTTGGTGGCAAGTCCAACCGGTATGCAACTTGTCCTACTCGGTCCACGATCTCAAATGGTCCGATAAATCTCGGACTCAACTTCCCTTTAGAGCCAAACCTCATAATCCCCTTCCTGGGCGAAACTAGCAAAAATACTTGATCCCCCTTTTCGAATTCCAAAGGTCTCCTCCTCTAATCCGCATAACTCTTTTGCCTACTTCGAGCGGTCTCAAGCCTTTGTCGAATTAACTTAATCTTTTCTATCATTTCTTGAACCAATTGCGGTCCTAGCATTTCCGCTTCTCCCACCTCGGTCCAACACACCGAGGACCTACACGGCCGCCCGTATAAAGCCTCGAAGGTGCCATGCCAATACTAGCTTGGAAGCTATTAATATATGCAAACTCAACTAAGGGCAAATGGCTCTCCCAGCCTCCCTTGAAGTCATTCACACATGCGCACAACATATCCTCTAGCACTTGGATAGTCCGCTCCGATGGTCCATCCGTTTGGGGATGGAACGCCGTACTCATTGTGAACTTGGTCCCTAAGGCATTTTGCAGTGTGCCCTAGAACCTCGACACAAACCTCGCGTCTCGATCCGATACTATCGAAATCGGCACCCCATGAAGTATAACAATTTCCTTAATATACTTTCGTCCCAAGATTTCCACCGAGTTCGTCATCTTAATTGCAAGGAAGTGTGCGGATTTGGTCAAACGGTCGACCACAACCCACACAGCGTCATTCCCACTTACCGATTTAGGTAAGTTGGTCACAAAATCCATTGCTATCCTTTCTCACTTCCATTCCGCCACCGGTAAGGGTTGGAGCATACCCGCCGGCCTTTGGTGTTCCGCTTTCACTTGCTGGCAAGTTAGACACCTGCTAACATATGAAGCTACATCTCGCTTCATTCTGGGCCACCAAAATTGTCTCTTCGCATCGTGGAACATTTTTGTCCCGCCGGGATGAACAGCTAATCGGGAGTGGTGAAACTCCTTTAATACCTCGTTCCTCATGTTTTCTGTCACATAAGTCCTTCCATTAAATTGTAGTCCTCCATTGGTTCCTTTCATCCAACCATCTAATCCTTCGCTCGAACTCATCTGTTTCTCGTAGTTCTCCACTTTATTGTCCCCTTCTTGCGCTTCCAAAACCCTACTCACAAGTTCCGGTTGTACCACTATTGTGTACAAGGTCCCCACATTAACATTCCCCAACTCTAAATCGAACTCGTTCACTTTTCCCATCATCCTCCATTCCTCGATCGCCACATGCGCTAAGGTCGCATGGGACTTTCGACTCAAAGCATCCGCCACTACATTGGCCTTTTCCGGGTGATAGTGCAAGTCGTAGTCGTATTGTTCCAAATATTCCATCCATCGCCGTTGTCGCATATTTAGATCACGTTGGGTAAAAATATGCCCTAAGCTCTTGTGATCCGAGAACACTTCAAACTTTTCCCCGAACAGATAATGTCTCCATATCTTCAACGCCTGAACTATTGCCGCTAGCTCTAGGTCATGAGTCGGATAGTTCTTTTCGTGAATCTTTAGTTGTCGTGAAGCATAAGCAATAACCTTTCCGTCTTGTATCAAGACGCAACCCAAACCTTCTTTCGAAACATCGCAATACACTTGATAACCCTTCCCTTGCTCGGAAATAACTAGTATAGGGGAACTAGTTAACCGCTTCTTGAGCTCTAGGAAAGCTTTCTCGCATGCCTCACTCCACACGAACTTCACCCATTTCTTGGTAAGGTAAGTCATAGGAGTCGCTAACTTCGAGAAATCCTTGACGAACCGTCGGTAGTATCCCGCTAAACCCAAGAAACTTCGAATCTCGAACACATTCTTCGGTTGTGCCCATTTCGAAACCGCCTCAATTTTCGTTGCGTCCACCTTTACCCCTTCTTCCGAGATTACATGTCCAAGAAATTTCACCTCATTTAGCCAAAACTCACATTTGCTAAACTTTCCGTAAAGTTGGTGCTCTCTCAACGTGAGCAACGCTAAACGGAGATGCTCCTCGTGTTCCTCTCTTGAGCTCGAGTAAATCAAGATATCGTCGACGAAGACCACCACGATCTTGTTGAGATACTCCTTAAAGATCCGGTTCATTAATTCCATAAATGCTGCGGGCGCATTAGTTAACCCAAATGGCATGACCACAAACTCATAGTGACCATACCGGGTCCTAAAAGTCGTTTTCGAAATATCCTCATCTTTCACCCTCTATTGGTGATAGCCTGATCGCAAGTCGATTTTTGAAAAGAACGTCGCTCCCTTCAATTGGTCAAACAAATCGTCAATTCGGGGTAGTGGGTACTTATTCTTAACAGTCACCCTATTTAGCTTTCGATAGTCGATGCACATCCTCATCGATCCATCTTTATTTTGCACGAATAAGGCCGGTGCAGTCCACGGTGATGTACTCTGCCTAATAAACCCCTTCTCTAGCAGTTCTTCTAACTGCTTACTTAACTCTTTCAACTCTGCTGGTGCCAAACGGTACGGGAAAATGGCTATGGGGGCCGTTCCCGGTACCAAGTCGATAGAAAAATCTAACCCTCTCTTCGGTGGTAACCCAGGTAGATCATTCGGAAACACATCTCTAAAATCGTCCACTACGTGTGGCCACATTTTCACTTCCTCGTCGTTATCCACTATCGAGGGGCTAGCCAAAAGATAAGACAGGTTGCCCACAACCTGCTTGGAATAATAAGTAATGGAAGAAAGGGTAGCGTCCCTTTCCCCACGAAAGAACAACTCTTCTCCGGATGAAGTTGTAAGAAAAATTTTTCGTCGAACACAATCGATGAAAGAGTTGAAATGAACCAACCAGTCCATTCCAAGTATCACGTCGAATCCCGACATCTCTATGACAACTAAATCAAATATAAACACGTGGTCCACGACCACCATCTCACAAGACCGACACACTCGGTCCAACACAACTCGACCCCCAATAGGAGTCTCTACAACGATCGAGTTCTCTAGAACCCCAATTTCTAACGACAAAGACTGAACTAGACTTTCTAGATATAAAAAAATGCGAAGCCCCCGTATCGAAAAGAACATGTGCCCAAGATGAGCACACAAGAACCATACCTTGTACATTTGTCGGATCTCCTTGGTTTGGCAGATGTGGCAAGGCAAATAGACGACCTTGAGTTGGTGGATTTCCTTGCGGTCCTCAATTTCCCCCGTGATTTCCTCGGTTTCTCAGGCCTTGATAGCCTCCTCGGTAGTTCCCACGGTTTTCCCCTCCTTGGTGGTTACCTCGAAACCCTCCCCCTTGGTTCCCAGGTAATTGGTGTTGTGGCACAAATTCTGGTCCTCTTGGTGGTGGTGGTGGCAACCTAGGTTGGTTAAAAGGCCGGTTGGTGTCGATTCTCCCTTGTCCCATGGTACAAACTCTTGCCGTATGTCCAAATCGATTGCATGTCCTACATTGGACTCTAGGGCACTCGAATTGTCGATGGTTCACATCCCCATAAGTGAAACACGCTCTCCTCATTACGGTGTTTGTCGGTAGTGGATTAAAACCCCTATCTCCTCTTCTCTGTTGTTGAAACCGCGAGTTATTCGCCATATCCCAAGTCCGCTTCTTCTCTTCCCTCGGAGCATTTCCGGTTTTCAACTTCTCCAAGATTCTCTTGTTATGGAGTAGAGCTCCTTCCACAGCTTGAGCCGATTTTACCAACTCGTTATAGTTGACATGGCGGGCCGATGCCAATTGCAATGAGATAGTTGGGTTCAGCCCCTTTATGAATCTCCAACATTTTTCTGCACCCCCTAGAACCGAGTCTGGTGCATACCTCAAGAGTGAGGTAAACTTTAGCTGGTATGCTTGAACGGTCATACCTCATTGATATAGTTCATCGAACCGCCTCCTCATTTCATCCTTATAAGAGTCGGGAAGAAACTGTCGATTGAACAATTCGATGAATTCATTCCAGTCGATGTTGGTTAAGTCGTAAGTATCCACGATCCCTAACCACCACTTCCTTGCTTCACCCTTTAGGTGAAACTGGGCCATATTCACCCGTTGTTCCCCATTAACTATCCCCGCTGCCGATAGGTATTTATCCATTTCGTCCACCCATCCCTCAGCTATGGATGGTTCACCTATCCCATCGAAAGTCGGAGCCCCCAATCGGGTGAAGTTAAGTAATCCATTGTTACTTGAACTTCCAGCTTGTGCATTCTGCACCATCATTTGCACCACCTTCTGAAGGTCGGCCATCACTTGGTTAGCGTTTACCGATTCCGGTTCAGGTGCGAAAGTCTCCTCTTCTTCCTCATTCACTTCCTCATATACATTCTCAACCTCTACCTCCTCCTCGGGTTGCTCAGGTGGTGGGGCACTAGTATTAACTCTACCCAGCCCTCCTTCCTCGAGTTGCTCCCCGTCCCCTTGGAGTTCTTCTTCCTCTTACATTTGCCCCACCTCGGCTAGCCGCACCGCTTGATGGTGGTGCGCCCCCGCGTATAGCTGGTCCCCTTCCACTAGTCCTTGTGGTAATAGCCATGACTACAAGCATTTAAAATCGACACTTTAGTTGTCTCACTCAACACTACTACTCATACATGAATACTCATACATGATAAAAGCTCGTTTTACATGCTAATCACTTTATCAAGCTTTCTGTTGAACCATGGGTTCAATAATTGATTTTACGATTTCTATATTTCGATGATATAACGCTTTGTCTTTTCCAAGAAAAATAGAAACTAAAATTCTGAAAGCGTAAACAAATTAGATGGCGACCAAAAGGTGTTTCATCATAAACGCAATTATGAAAAGAGCAAAAGAAATGCAATATGGTATGAATGCGTTAATTAGAAATTGGCAAAAAAAAATTATGTAATTTTTTAAGTTTGATCAAGACGTTGAGAAATCTTAAATAATACTTTATGAAAATCTAAAAGTAGAAAAGAACAACTCTAATTGTATTTTTAGAAAACTTCTTAGTGATTATTTTGTAATAAGTGAAAGAATTTGATTAAATATGATGGAAAATAACTTTATAAATATAAGCATTTAAAATAAACAATTAAAATTTATCCGTGTAATAAAAATTTGGCCGTCATTATAACTTTAAAAAAAAAAATAATAGTAAACCCATTATAAGTGTTAATGAGTTTGATTTAAGTCGGTTTAGATTTTGTGGCATAACATTGATTCACTAAGTGTATGAGTGGAAGTGTAACAAACATATATCATCGCTCACAGACTCCGAGTCTCGCATATAGCTTGCAATCATTACAATAATTCATTTACCAACAATTTGTTTTTTGAAAACTGTAGCTAAAGTGAATGTTGCTAAAATTTAGCGATGCCCAGTTTATTAACAGTTTTCAAAAATCAAACAGAATGATATATGAATTTTTTGCTTGTAGTGATTCCATCACTAATTTTCTAACGCACTAAATACGATGTTAAGATGTGTAATTAGAATCTAATTAGACCGAGTAGCAGTTATCCCGCAAATGAGCAATCTCTAAAAATTACTAATCATATCATCAGATCACATCATCCTGGATCGACTCATTAGAGCATTTGCATCAAATTTCATAATTTTATCAAAATGAGGAGTGAAAATTGTACTTTTTGACATTTGGAGAATCATTTTCAAGTTACATGTTTTTTCAATCTTTCTAAAACATAATATCTATTAATATTTAGTTATTTTTTTGGAGTTAAAATGAACACATAAGTTAAATGGGAGTCCACACATTATTGATTTTTAGTTTTTGAAAAGAACTATTTCATTATCTAGTTATAAATATTTATGGTGATCATTATTTTAAACATGGAGATTTGATTTTGAGTGGCATGTGAGGGAGTTTTTATGGTTAACTCATCAAATCTTGAAAACAGTGGATTTTTAGGAGATAAATATAAATGCTCTTGTATTTATATATACTAACTCCCACTTTGACATCTTTCTTTGGTTTTTGTTCTTTGGTCATTTGGTCCGTGATTTGACAAGCTAAAAATTACATGACTGTAACATAGTCGGTCCACCTGACCAATTGTGACATGTGTGCTTAATGTTTTTCCACTTATCAAATTACATACTCAATCCACTTTACTACCAAATAAAAAATAAACCCCATATTTCGAATAATACTTATATAATCATTTTTTTTTTTTGCATTTATACGGATCAACTCCAAGTCTTTTAAAAAAGAACAAATTAGATGACTCATATCATGAAAAGTAATAAATTACTGAATATCTAAATGATTTTGTCACTTTATCCGGAGTAATTTTATTCAATTTGCAACTTTGGTCATTTAGTCCATCGCTCTGACATGCTAAATTCACATGGCTGTGACATAGTCAGTTCACTTGACCAATTGTGACATGCGTGCTCAATGGTTTGCCACTTATCAAATTGCATATTCAATCCACTTGGTCACCAAATAAAAAATTTACCCCATATTTCGTATAATATTTATATAATCCATTTTTTTTCATTACCACGGTTCAAGGGTCTTTTAAAAAAGAACAAATTAGATGACTCATATCATGAAAGGTAATAAATTACTGAATATTTAAATGATTTTGTCATTTTATCCGGAGTACTTTTATTAAATTTGCAACCGTTTTAGTTCAATATTGCACAAGTTTAGAATTCAATATTCACGTAATAATTAAGAGAGTGGGTATGCTCATTTCAAATTGGTGTATCAAATGTCAATTTGTTATTTATATGTAACAAAAACCTATTTCAACACATGGCAACTCAAAAATAATTTTTAATTTTGATTATATTTAGATATGAATTCAGTAGATGAACCAAGATCGACCGGTTGGAATAAAATAAAATATTTAAGTGTCGGATCTTACTAGGTACACACATTAAAAAATAGTAAATTAAATCATTTACTTAGTTAGACATCAATTTTTTATTTTTAAATTTGTGACGACCAATAAAAGATTTTTTTTTTAATTATAATAAAAAGAATAGTGAGGATTTTTATCATAATAAATATTAACTTAGAAGGATGATGGTATGTGTAAATTGAAACTCTGCTATTTAGTATATCCGTCCCAAACTATTGATGTTATACAAATCTACATGCATTTTGACCTGTAAAAATCGCGTATTTAAATAGTTGAATTGTAAATTTTAAAATTTTAATCATATAGTTTAATATTTAAACTATATGAATTTTTTTGAAAGATTAGATTTCGATAAGTTAGAAATGAGTTATTTGTCGGTTAAAGTTTCATATAGTTTCGTATTGCTCAACAATTTGGAACAAATGGACTATATATCTCTATAAACTTGTAATGAAACTTGAGTCTTGACTCTTGAATGTGGTGAAGAAATACAAAATTGCGGGCATATTTACAATTATTTTAGTTTCCACAAAACAGCACTGAAAATTGATAATGTTGATTGTTGACAATTGAAATGTACTATAGATCCCTACCCAAAAAAGAAATAGAGTTACCAAATAGTGTTTGAACTTGGAATCCTTAAAACAGAGTTGAACTTGGAGTATAGATAAATGGCCCTCACGGATATAAAACATATCGTGTGTAAACTAAACTTAGAAGAATGATGGTATGTGTAAATTAAACTTAAAAATGGTATCATCGATCTAATCTAAGTTTGAGCGATTACAAGTTTGTTTTTTGAGGCCATTTTAGTACTTCTCATGTGATTTAGCTACTTCTCATACTAACCTATTGGGAGTAGGAGTAGGCCGAGAAACACATTTTGGGAGAAAGTAATGGGAGGAAAATTTGGATATTTCGTCGTGACATTTATTTTTGTTGAAATTTTGAAGCGATCAAGAAATACCTGCAATTTTACAACATTGAAGATAAACGAGAATTATGTGTTCCTGTCAGTGTCTACTTCTAATACCTTTTTGAGCAAGTCTTGTTAAATGTTTTTATTTATATAGTAAAATGTGATGACAAAAAGAAGAAATTTGTAATGAGAGGAGTTCTATATCTAATGATCACTTAACATAAAGAAGTTAAATAAGATTTGGTAAAGGGTAAGAAATACTATTAAACAAAGACACAATTATGTCCATGTACCACGATAAAACAACAGTTTCTATCTTAGACAAACGGATTGACCAATTTTAGCGTTCCATGATGAATAATGATGGGACAACAAATAACGATAAAAAAGATAGTTATATGAAATAGTTATAACTGAAATTAACTACCAAATTTTGCATTACAAAACATATATAGTAACTAAACTATCAACTTTTTTGCCTTACACAAACTTAATCAAGCCTCCAAAATACCAAAAGTATATATTGAAACCAAATTAATTACCTAGAAAATTAAAAACTCATCTGAATTAGCTGATAAACTTTCTTCAAACAACTTATCGTTTTGAGTACCAAAATTATCAAAATTGTTGCAGATAGGCCAGTCCATTAAATTGCTGCTAGAAAGATCTCTAAGTTGGGTGTAACATGGGTCATTCTGGGTTGACAAAGAACCAAAAGAGTTTCCGATTTCTGGTTCAGTGAAAGAAACCGGCGAAGAAAAGTACAACCCATTTTGAGTTGCCATTGTGTTCTGGAAATATTCGCCAAATCTTAATGGTTCCGAATTCTGAAAACTACTGATATAGCTACTATTTCTCATAGATTCCATCCTATTTTTCAAAAATTGAAGTTTTTGCCCAAGTAGTCCCCCAAATTCTCCGAGTTGCTCTCTCGACAACATATTATATCCATTGTCCCACGTAGGGTACATATTGTTATTGTCTTTCTTCTTCAACTCCATAATCTCTGTTTCAAGCTTCTGGTTTCGAGCCTCGAAAAAAGTAGACAGATTCGATTTTGTCGAAATATCATGTGTAGGTTGGTTTTTGTAACATGTGATTAATTTATTAATTTGATCGCGATCTGGTGGCCAGATTTGCAACTCCCCCTTTGTAAGGTTATCGACGATTAAACATACTTCGATATCGCATAATGTTTTTAGTTCGTGAACCTGCTTTTTCAAGCCTTTCGACCTCCTTTCGAAAGTTCGAAGACGCTCTTTCCCGTTGCTCAATAGTTCTAGTTTTCGCTTCGCGCGACCCATCTGCAAATTATACAAATTAAACTTTAGTATTATAATCAGTGTGTTCCTTTTTCATCAAAGGCTCAAAGCACAATAACCTGAAATTCAAGTTTCTGTACAGTACCAACAACAAAAAATTGGAATCACGAGATTTTTTTTTATAGGCTAACCAAGTAACCAAACTTAAATTTCACAATGACAGAAGCAAAGTTATTAAAGCTGGGTAAAGTAAAAAAGTAAGCTAGGATATAAAAAAATAAAGCTGGTCATTAAACAAGATTAATGGGAAAAAAATAAAATTACATACAACCCACCGAACAAAGTTAGTTGGGTGTTAAAAAAAAATTACATCTTTTTAGACTAACAAAATTTAAATTTCACAATGGCAGAAGCAAAAAAAAAAAAGAAGACATAAGTCTTTAATATAAAGAGGTTAATGTTTAAAATTAGTTGGGTTATTATAAAATTAAATCCCAAACCAAAAACAACAAGTACATATATATGTTTACATGTAGAAACATAGAGACAAATCTATCTATTTCAAGAAAATAAAAAATAAAATACAGGCAAAACTAGCCTCACGTATATTACATAAATAATGGCATATACAGCATAATTATTTATTATATCTATACATACAAATAAATACTACCTGAAGAGGAAGTAAAAGATCTGAGATAAAGAGCGTTATTAGCAGGAATTATATATCTGTATAAAAAAATTAAAAATAGATAGTATTATATAGAGGGAGGAAATTACTTGTGCGCGTTATTTGGGACGACTGTATCTTTGACTGGTTTTATTAAACAGGTAGTTTTTGTTTCTTGTTTAATAATTCCTAAAAATTTGTACTTCCGATTAATTTTATCAAAAAATCTATATCCATAGTTGGTGGTGGTAGTTCGTTTTGGGCTAAATCAAACTCAAAAACGAAATCGTTTCATTATATAAAACTAGTTTTGTTGTAAGATATTATTGGATTATTGGGCTTGTACTTTATAGGCCCAAGTGTTAAATAACTAATTCATTCCTATGCTAGGTTATGTTGTTAAATAACTATGGTCCTGACTAAATTACGAATATACACATACATGATATACTTGTATCACACGTCCCAAACTGGATTGTAATTGCACAATATGTCAGATTTGTTACGTTACTGCATATAAACGTCTTGTTAATCGCATATAAATTGAATTGCTTACCCGTGTTAAGTACATAATTTATGTATTGACCCAATGTATTTTTCTGTTGGCTTAAATATGTAATAAACTGAAACGTATAGTACTGATTTGTAATTCGTTGAAAGTTGTAAACTGTTATGTTAATTACTCAAGGACTAAACTGAAACTCATCTGAAATTCTGGACTGAAACTGTAATAACTCTGTAAATAGATATGTAGTTTACTGAATTTACACCTGTAAGTCCTGGAGTTTACCCTTGTATATAAAAAAGTACATTTGTTTGAATTCACGTAGAATCTGGTCAATACATGCAAACTTGGAACTTGATTATGTAATTAGACAAATTACCATGAGTTAATATTTGATTCCTTTCATGATATAATGAATCTTATGAATTACCATGTATGTAACTTGCGTGTATATTGTAAATTGGTAAATAAAATATATTACGTACATGAATGATTTAATTACCATGTATAGAAATTACACATATAGCAATAGAATAAATAAATATTTAGTAATATATTACTTAGTGTAAATTGATAAATTTAGATTGTGCTAATATGTACTACCATGCTACTGCTATATTATTTAATCATGCAAGCAGGTACGATTTATATATTTATCTACTGCCATGTACATACACTTGTGTAAAATATGGTAATTTGCGAAATCATATATTTTCACATTTAAGTTGGAAAAATTATGAACCTTCCCTAAATAGGCTCACCTATTTGGATACGATGTCTAGGAAAGATATAGGCGGAAGTCGATATCTTAATGAGGTCGGGTTTTAAGTGGCATTCGTGCCCTCCACCCTCACCGTCTTTCCTGATCGTTTTTCAAGTAGAGCTACCGAAAGGGGTTGACTAAATAATAATTTCCCCGAGTGTGTTTATATAGTGATGTATGTTTCGCCGAATTGGTGTCTCTGTATCGACCCGTCGTTCGATTAATGAGAACCGATTCAAATGAGAAGCAAAACTAATATTTTCGAACCTGTCGTTTTGAAAAAACGTTTATACTTATGCAAACCATAAACATATAAACCAGTCGTTTTATATGATAAATAATCCAGAACTCCCAACACATGTTGGATGCCATCTATGATGAGAAAAATCGTAAAACATACTTGCGAAATGACTGTTTAAACGTTGATTTTAATTCCGTCACCACATGTTAGTCACCTTGATGTGTGAAAATGTGATGCCCAAAATTTTTTTTGGATGCCGTCCTTGATGAGTAAAACACGAGTTTGTTGTTACCATCAGTATGAATGCTAATGCGTTGATTTTATTCCGTCGCCACATTTGAGACGTGATGACGTCTATGGTGAACAAATGTCTGAAATTGACATATTGGAGCTATCCTTCACCAAAATATTAGCTTGGAAATTGTATTCCATAAGCAGTATCGTGAATTTATATTCACCATGTTTCTTTATCGCCCATCTGTTATTGGATAACAAAATTGCCCCAGTGAGTAATTTTAATCCTATTGGGTCAATGGCGAATTGTTTGCCAGATATTAATACTCTTCGTGTATATTTTTTTTCACGAATCGAGAACCGAGACAAGTGTTATTTGTCTCGAACTGTCGCGATCCTGATGAATCGCCTAGCCAAGCGAGATTTTAGACAATTGTCAAAATCGAAAACCTGTGGCTCCAAGACAGTAATTAAAAGGAACAATATGGCCCGTTGTCACAAATCAAGAGATAATGCTCAATGAGGCAACTCTATGCTATAAAGACAAAGGTCATGCACGGTTACTCCTTAAATAGTTCACAACTATTATAAAGGTGTAAAAAACCCGATGCTAATGTGGTTAAAGCTAACTGAAATGAAACTCTTGAGACCCCCGATTTTGTGGCTCAAATGAGTTTGATATCTTTCTTTATTGATTTTGATAAATCATTGAGCCATTTTTTCGCTCATCTGGATTATGTTTTTCCATTTGGATTATGATTTTTCCATTTGGACATACTTTTGGATTATGGTTTGCCTGTTTACGAAATTTCTCGAAATAATTTAAAGTGTTTTGAGCAAATTTTTTTTGACAAATGTGACCAAACTTTAAATTATGAAATTTTAGGCAATACTTGTGGGGTAGTTGATTTTTTTTAGAAATAGTGGGTAACAGTGTACCACATAATTTCACCAACTATTTGCCTAAAAGAGTACTCAGTGACAACGATTCTGGACCTGTCGTTCCAAATCGAAATCTTTGGTAAAACCAAATTGATTTGTCAAATATGAGGTCTTATACTCATGTAGGTCCTGCCGTACCTTGTTGAGTTATAAAATATTCGAGAAAACCAGTGTTATCTGGTAATAGCTCATAAAAGAATTGAAATTTCTTTAAATATCCTCCATTCAATACGATCAAAAGCGTATTTTAGAGGAGTTGAAATGTCTTTCAAGTGGTTGCTACCATATTCTTTAAAGCATTTAAAGTTACCTTATCATTTCGCCTGTCGTCGAATGATAAATGATTTAGATGCTAAGACATGATTGTCTATACTATCATTCGCCAGTCGTCGATTGATCAAAGCATTTTGATATTGTGGCATTGACTGGATCAGATATTCCCGGGTCAAAAGACGATGCTTGATTTATAATCGCATCGTATTTGGATTCTCTCTGAGAATATATTTCATGATTAATCCGAAATTCATGCCACTAATGCTCACTTTGAAAGACTAGTATGTGTAAAAATCACGAAATGAACTCGTAGAATTCTTGTAAAGAATTGAAGGAGTTATTGTGGACTTATCCAACCATAAGACGGACCATAAATATAAATGGTTATGGTTGATGCATCGACAATAAGGTCACATGATTATTGTTGTCCACAGAAATGCAGTATTTCCCAAACTTTTAGCCCTATCATTAAGTTGATGGCTCATGATCCGGATTATCCTGAAAAGTCTAGTCGACTTGATAATACTGAAGAGTAAGAATCGAAATTTTAATTTGAATTACTTGAGTTTGGAAATTGAACATCCTGTCGATTATGTTCAGACCCAAATGGATTCACGGAAAGTTTGATAATGCGACTGCAAATGATTGCACGCACTTCTTGGTCTTGCGTACCAAGATTTATATTTCCGTGTGGGGTTATGCTATTTTTGCTGCATTGGTCCGTTATGAGGCCCATAGACACTCAGACACCATATGCGTACCAGCTGGTTACTGGTTATGAGCCAGAAGTCTCATATTAACGCGTGTTTGGAGTGCTTAATTAATATTTTGATTGAGCCGCTATAGCGTTCAAAATATGGACCTCTGAATGGGACATAAGTCGATTATGAATCCCATGCATATCATTAGATAGAGTAACCTTGGCAAGCGATCTCTTTACCGCATGATATGTGAAAGTGACATCGCTAAGGCTGTTCTCCCCGTCGCTAGGGGGAGATTTGCACGTTACCGTTGATAAGGAACGACGTGAAGTAACGTGGCATAACCCACTCAGTCTTAGTTTGATCCCCAAAACTGCACTTAGTGATAAGTAAGTGCATAGACTCACTCAAGTCTAACTAAATGCCAAACGCATTTAATGACTTTATGAGATGTCACGAGATCATTTATACCTGCTGCAAAATGCTTGCAAGGATAGACGTCCCTGTCGGATGCCGTGTTCCTATCGTAACACGTTGCTTTGGCCGAACTCGCCAAGCAAAGGACGCTGTCGTCGGCCGTCAGTCTGTCGTCCTTCCCAAGATACGAGGAAGTTGACCGGTTCCAAATTCGTTCAGCCCCAGAGGTGGTGAACTGAAACTCATTTGTCGCACGAGATTATAAAGGATCAAGGAGATATGTGATTTCCTCCTCATCCTAAGAATCTCAAAATATATGTCGATCATGATATCTTAGACGATATTGAAGCGAAACAAGACTGTCATTGATTACTTGTTCATATATTCGGTGACGACTGATAATATGAACAAATTATGACAGGGAACCATGTACCGTTGCCTGAAGTCAACGGAGAATAGACTGTACTAATGGAAACTTGCAATCCAAGTAGACTCCTTAGCGAAAGTGTGTTCGGACCTGTAGCTCCAACACCACCAATGTTAAACGAGTTTGTTTATTTGGTTATTCGTAAGGAAAAGTGATGAGAATAATGAGATTGTAGAATGCTCGCCTAGTAGCGCAAGGCTTCTCTCACACCTTGGAATTGATTACGAGATGGTTGATTTCCTCGTAATGGACGTTATAACGGTCCCCTACTTTATCAGTTTAGTAGTTTCCGAAAACTGATTATGCAGCATGTGATTGTGGTCACTATTTTATCTCTATGAGAATTTAGACAAAAAGATACAGATGAAGGTCCCTGTGTGACTTCATATGCTTTAATCAAGTAGTTCCTGACCACGGAACACGATCTCATTTAAATGAGACGTTCACTATATGGATTAATATAATCCGAGCGGATGTGGTATACCGCCTAAGTGAATACTTGATTAGCTTGGGATACTTGAACAGGTATTATGCCCTTGCGTGTTTTATTACGCGATCCATTTTTGGATTTGCCTTTGAGATGAAGGATCTTGGGAAGAAACGGTAGTGACTCGGCCTGATGATCGAGTCCCGTAAATATTGAATGTAAGTCCATGATTCAGACTACACCCAGAAGGTGTTATGACGTTTTAGTCATCATGACGCTAAGTCGTCAGATTCTCCCATGATCGTTCGATCACTAGACATTGATATTGACCCAGTCCGTCCCTGATGAGACGATGAAGAGATATTGAACCATGATGTTCATATCTAAGTACAATAAGCGCATTATTGTACTTGGTCTAATGTGCTAGGACGAACATCTCGTTTGCTGTGAATGGTATAGCTCGACACAGCATCGCGCTAACACGCTGCCATCGAAATGGCATAAAAGACATTTTTCCATTACCTTAAGGTAACTGTGGATGAGGGCTTGTCTTATCCCATTTGCGTCATCGAGTATACCTACCCCCCTTCGGTACTCGAATTAATGCAACCCTTTTTCGGTTATACCGATGCTGGTTACTTATCAGACCCGCATAAGGGATATTCCTAACATGGTATGTCTTTACCATTAGGAATAAGGTGATATCTTGGAGGTCTTCGAATGACTCCAAGTGAATCACTCTGATCTATTCATGCTCTATGAGACGACTAGATAGTGTATATGGCTTCGAGCTAGTATTAGTCATATTTGAATTACATATGCTCTGTCTCACGATCCAGATAAAACACTTGTCATAGAAGACAACTTGTTGTTATTGATCAAGAGAAACATGACTACATTATGCTATTTAGCATTTCTCGCCGAAATTACTCTTCACAAATGAAGTTTAAGAGCATCCAGTTGAATGCTCGTTCTATTCCACGTTAGATTTTCTTGCATCCAGTCGTATGTAAGTAAATGAAGCATCCAGTCGAATACTCGTACTCTTTCTTGAAATATGAAATCATTGCACCCCGTCGTGTGCAAGTGAGGGGGAGCATCCAGGTGAATGCTTATTGCACTAATTACTACTTAGTCGAAATCCTCGCACCATGCCATGTGCAAGTGAGGGGGAGCATCCAGTCGCATGCTCGTGTACCTTTTTTGTCCTTAGACCAAGGTTTTTTTCCCACTGGGTTTTCCTTGGCAAGGTTTTTTAGCGAGACACGTTCCCATTATATCTCACTTCAGATTGCCGAAATTAGGGGGAGTATCCTGTTGTATACTTCTTACCACTGTGTACTCTTTTGTCCTTCGACTAGAGATTTTTTCCCACTGGGTTTACTCTAGCAAGGTTTTGATGAGGCACCTGCTTTGTGGTTGATCCCTGCTACTACCACTGTTGCACTTTTTTTCCTTCGATCAGAGATTTTCCCATTGGGTTTGCTCTGACAAGGTTTTGATGAGGCACACTGTTTTGTGGTTAGTTACTTACATGATATTTCGGCTACACAGTTTCTCCTAGGTACCGGTTTTGTCCCACACTGGGTTTTCCGTCCCTAAGGTTTTTATGTGTTTAGCACTGCGAATGAACTCGACTCAGATCGACTACATGAAGACGAAGAATTCAAGACGTCCAAAGGGGGAGTGTTGTAAGATATTATTGGACTATTGGGCTTGTACTTTATGGGCCCAAGTGGGCTTGTAACCCTACCTCTCTATCTATATAAAGAGGCTTAAGGGTCTTATATTTGATGTTCATTCATACATTCTGATTAATAAAGTCTCCCTTATTGTTGTCTCTCATACCTCTCTCTATATCTATACATATCTCTATATATATCTATAACGAGCTAATATGTCACACAACAAGTTTTTTGATAAGTATATGTAGCCAAATAATTTAAAAACATTATATATGAAGAGTAGTTTTTTCTTGTTTTTCGGTTTAGCTTTGGTTACTTTTCGGTTTTAAAATTGTAAACCGAAACCAAACCGAAAAAATATTTAAGTTTCACTTTACATTTTTATTTTTAAACCGAATTACACCGAAAATCTCACCTCTTATTACAAAAGTCTCACCCCTAATTTGAAAAAAATTAGACTAAAAAAAAATAATAAAAAACCGACAAAAGCTAAAAAAAATGAGAACTCAAAAAAAAAATTGGTTAAAAAAATAGCAAAAAATCCTAAATTTTTTAGCAAAACACTTTTTTTAATTCAAGAAAATACAAAAAATATCATAGCAAGCCGAAAAAAGCGAAAAAATAATAATAATCTTGAACCCAATTTCCAAAAAATCCAAAATCACTAAAATGGCAAAAACCGAGAAAAGACCAAAACTCTAGGGAACCTTTAAAACATGGAAAATACTTTATATAAATTTTTTTTTCCAAAAATGCAAAAAATAATAATTTAGATCCTTTTTAAAACAGTCGGAATAACAAAAAAACACCAGATAAACAACCCTAGAGTAAAACCGTGTGAAAAATTTAGAACTTTTCTAAAACAGTTTAATTAAGATCCTTTGGAAGGAGTCTATGGTCGTTTGAAAACAACCTAGGTCCCTTTGAAACTAATCTATGATCGTTGGAAAATAGTCTAAGTTTATTTAAAAACAGTGTGAATTAATTTAAAACAATCCGTAAAAATGAGTGCGTTTCATTTTGAAAACACTATGATTTATTTTAAAACAATATGATTCATTGTATAAACAATATGAGATATTTTATAAATGGGTAATTCTCAATAAGTCACACTTTTCAAATTTAATCCCTAAAAAGTCACACATAAAATTACTCTCCGTGTTATTTAATCCGTGTCACACATAAAGTCACACATAAAAAGTCAAACTTAATCCGTGTCATTTAGTTACACTTTAGTTACAACTTTATCTCCCAAACTAGATTTCTCTCTCTAAGAAACAATAAAAAATAAAAATAAACTTAATTTTTCAAAAAAATAGCTTATTTCATAAAAAAAAAGAGTTTTTCATAAATAAAAAAGAAGCCTTTTCACAATAAAAACAAACTTTTTACACAAAAAAAAGTCTTTTCACAAAAAAATATAACTTTTTCACAAAAAACAGTTTTTTCATAAAAAAAAAACAATTTTTTCATAAATGTGCCTAACAAGTGCATAAAGATACATAAAAAGTTCATAAATGTGCATAATAATTGCATAAATGTGCATTAAGATGCATAACAAGTGCATAAATATATATAACAAGTGCATAAATGTGCATAAGATAAATAGAAATTGCATAAAAAATACATAAAAGTGCATAAAAATGCATAAAATGTGCATAAAAAATGCATAAAAGTGCATAAAAAGTGCGTAAAAGGTACGTAAAAGTGGATACGGGTCTAAAAAATGTATAAAAGTGGGTATAATTTAATAAAAAGTACATAAAAGTGCATACGAGTGTATAAAAAGGTGCATATGGTGCATAAATAGTGCATAAAAAGTGTATACGAGTGCATACAAAATGCATACGGATGCATAGCATAAAAAGTACTTATGAGTGCATAAATGGTGTATAAAAAGTGCATATGGGTACATAAATTGTACATAAATAGTGCATATAAAATGCATACGGGTGCATAAAGTGTGCATAAAAAGTGCATAAAAATAAATACAGATGCCTAAAGTGCATAGAGGGTGCATAAAAAGTGTATACAAATGCATAAAATATGCATAAAAGTGCATACGGGTGCATAAATGATGCATAAAATATGCACACGGGTGCATAAAAAGTGCATACGAGTGCATCAATATAAAAATTATATATGGGTGCATAAATGGTGCATAAATAGTGCATAAAATGTGCATATGTGTGCATAAAAATGTATACGAGTGAATAAAAAGTGCATATATGGGTGAATAAAAATTGCATAAAATGTGCATAAATGTGGATAATGGTCAATAAAGAATGCATAAAAGTGTATACGGATCAATAAAAAATGCATAAAAGGGGATACGTGTCAATAAAAATAATACTTAAAATGTGCATAAATGTGGATACAAGTCAATAAAAGGTACATAAAAATGGATACATGTCATTGAAAAGTGTATAAAATTGGATACATGTCAATAAAAAATGCATAAAAGTTGATGGGTCAATAAAGAATGCATAAAAGTAAGTATGTTCACCCAAGTGCAAAAAATTTTAAGATCCGAGTGGATTCGAACCACCAACATTTCGAACCGTCGGGTTCAAACGCTCTTACCATTTTGAGCTTACGAGTCTATATAGTCACTAAGCAAAATATAAACACATTAAATTCAACCCGTCGTCTAAAGGAGCTCGTCGGGGATGGAGGTTGTTCGTCGCTGGTGGTGGTGGTGGTGGGGTTTCGTGGTGGCGGTGATGGTATCATCCTAGAGAGAGATGGAGGTTGTTCGTCGCTGGTGGTGTGGTTTCGTGGTGACGGTGGTGGTATAATCCTAGAGAGAGATGGAGGTTGTTCGTCGCTGGTGGCGATGGTGGTGGGGTTTCGTGGTGGCGGTGGTGGTGTCCTCCTAGTGAGAGATGGAAGTTGTTCGTCGTTGGTGGTGGTGGTGGTGGTGGTATCATCCTAGAGAGAGATGGAGGTTGTTCGTCGCTGGTGGTGGTGGGGTTTCGTGGTGGCACTGGTGGTATCATGCTGGAGAGAGATGGAGGTAGAAAGATGACAGATCGTCATCTCTCATCTGGGGGAGAGAAAGAGAGAGATTAGATCTAGAATTAAAAATTAGAATTTTCTAGGGTATTTATATTATTTAGAAAGTGTGACTAATTGTGAAGAGTGATTTTATATATGACTTTTTAGTGATTAAGTTTAAAAAGTGTGACTTATCGAGCATTTTTCCTTTTATAAACAGCATGAGCCATTTTAAAACATTCTGAGTTATTTTAAAAATACGATTAGTCATTTTAAAACAAGTTTGAGTCTTTTCAAAAACATTTGAAGTCATTTTAAAAACACACGTAATTTACAAACAGTCTATGGTTATTTGAAAACAGTGTGTGGTAATTTTTTTAAGTAAAATATATTTGTTTCTAACATTTTACATCCTTATTATAAATCATTTGAGCATTATGGGACATATGTAACAAATTAAAATTTCAATTTTATCTAATTCACAAAAGTGGTCTCGACATCTAATAGAAGTTTTTTTTTATATAGTATACGAGTTGGTGCAATTTGAGTTGCATCTGTTCGAGTTTTGAGCAAAAAGACATGCCTATAAACCTAAAACTGGAGTTGTCCAAGACTCACGTTTATCGTGCGTGAGAACCTCGAAGTCTTAGCCCCAATCAGACGTTCATTTGGAATGATATAAAAAAGATTGAAATTATGGAGTACTCTTTTTTCATCGACATGGGATGAGTTCCCTCTCTATGACATGGGATTGAGTTTCCCCTCAGAGCTTAATATCTTTCACACCGGTTATCGGTGTTGGACATTTTTTTTAAGATTCGAAACCCTTGTGAAGTACTTCGACACGGCACTATATATCCACAAACCATTTCGTGGAATTTAACTCGTCCAAACCGGTCCCTTAAGTCAGACAAAACTGGTTTTGGTGTATTATAAATATACACTAAATTCCAACTCTTTATGCTTGCAAAAGTTTTGATTCAAACAGACAATGGACTTATATTTGTTATATGTGAAGCATTTGGTCCGGTGACCAGGAAATATTTAGTCCTCAAACCAATTGATGAATCAAACCTCTTACATCGAGTTTTACCGTACCAGTACGTGGCATTTTCTGTGTGGTAATAGTCTCATATATCAAGACACTCGAACCATATGCTAGTAAAATTTGTTTTTCCTTATGAAAAAAGAAATATAAAAAACATAGCATGTTTTTTTTTCGAAATTATTTTCTCTTGAGATAATATCCAGTCCATTTGAACTTTCTTATCTCCCTTGGGCTGGCTCCGCTAGTCACTGAACTATGAAATTTTCAATTACAAGGTGTTTTTATTAGTTATTTGTTTGGCTATAGCAAACTCTTTTTTTTTTTTTATATATATATATAAATGGTGGGGAAAAATTCATATTTTTATTTTATTGATAAAAATAATAAAAAAATGGATAAAAAAACCCCACAAAAGTAAAATAAGGCGACTTATGTCGCACTAATTTTTTTTTATATTGTACAGTTTCAGGCCAATTAATAAAACCATTGCTTTTGCACCGGCCAAACAATATGAAAGAATAACAAATATAGACCCATTTGTAGAGAGAGAAAATCAAGAAAATGAAATGAATATTTATTATTCAATCAATTCACAAATGAGCTTGCAGTACAGGTTATATACAAGGTTAACTGTAGTAACCGTTTATTACACATTAGTCTCTATAGTTTGCCGAATATTACAATCTAGTACATGTAGTAGTAAAAGTGACAAATAACTATTACGAACTACCATATATTCAATACAATAAACCAAATGCTCAAAGGAAGAAAGCAATTACATAACATGAGCTTGAAATGCGATTGTTTTCATCGAAAAAGAAAGAAACACATGTCCATGTTATCTTTTACGGTATAAAGATTTGTCATGTATTTCAAAATATTGGCTAGCAAATTAACTAATGCCATGACATTATACACGATAAGTAAGTTTTGTAAAGGTAAGTTAGGCTTAACCGTTTAGCTGATTCTTTGTCCCTTGGGTGACATCCGATAAAATAAAAAACGATACAGAAAAGATTAGCATGATTCATGCACAAGGATGACATGCACAAATCAAGAAATGAATCTATTACTAACTGATTCTTCCCAAACCACGCATACATCGATTACATAAAAATCATTCTCAACAATATACATACCAAGACATTTCCAAAGTAATTTAAAAAGGCTTCTTAAGAGGGTTTTAAGGGTGATCGTGTTTAGACACGAGCAAAAAGCTCGAGTGCATCGTCAACCAAATTTAATTTGCAAAAATCGAGAAAATCGGAGTAAGTAAATGAGCGATAACAGAGAGGGTGATTTTCATTTACAAGTGTGTGAAGCACCTCAACCTTAGCTTCTTCTTTTGGAGGGAGAAACAAGCCGCAAGAGTATCTCTCTTTCTCCCCTCTCATCATCACCCTGTGCTTTGCTGCATGCGAAGTCTCCCATTGCTCCAAGCCTAAAACATATCCATACAATATTTTAAATTAGGCAGTAATTTTAGAATACGTGAAAAAGAAAATACGTGTAACATGTGTGTCAGTGTATGAGTTTTCCAAAAAGAGGTCATTGGGTTTTGGGCTTCAAGGTTATTGGAACTTTAGCGGGTTACCGTCATTGATTTTTTTCTTTATTTGAAGAAAATTTCCATTTCGCTAAAGTCTTCGAATTCTTAGATCGAGTAAGAGGGAATATTTTTTTTTTTTTTGCTTATAAGAAAAAGAGATATTAGTTAATCTTCTTTTTTTAACTGGGAGAATTACCGAATACTACGTAAAAATATACTTAATTTACAAAAAACCTGTTCTTAAGCCTTATTTAAGAATTTGTACATATAAACTTTCTCAACGGTCTCTACAATTTTTCTCTCCAGATGTTGCTATATATAGATTTCTAAACTCTATATATGCTTTGTTTTTAAATAGTGCACAACAATACTATATAAAATTTGACATATATATATAAAAAACTTTTGTTTTAGTCCTTTTACTTATGAAGTTTTTATTTAATACCAAAACATCCAAATAACATGTTAGACTCATTATTATAACCTTTATTTTTGATAAAAACCCGAAAAAAAATAATATTTTAGTTTTAAGATCACCACTAAAATATAGTACGAAAATACATGGAATAAATAGAAAACAATGGTTGTTGAAGATTCTGAACCTTAGCGATTTTATGTTCCCTTGGTTAATTTTACCCAAGTAAATTTTAACCAAATTTACCGAATCACACAATAAATTTATGTTTCCCAAATCCATCATTAAAGAAATACTATGCTTCATCAGTATATTCACCCAAAAAATGCTTTATCGTTATGTAGGTAGTTATAATAAAAAAAACTTGAGCACTTTCTTTGATTGTATTACTTACTACTGTAATTGAGAAATAATCAATCCAATTAAATGGTAGTTGTAGTACTTTGAATAAATTGCAGATCTGGGGTTCACATCAATTAAAACGACGTTATAAATCAAAGATAGGGTTCGGAAACGTAGTGTAGGCACAAGGGCTGAGGCGGAGATGGATATTGTCACGCCCCAAATTCCGAAAGCACGACCTTTTTAAATAAAAAGAAAAGGAACCTGCTGGTACAAAATTTAAGTTTTAAAAGAAAAAAACTTGCGAGCTAAAAGAACAATTAAACAATTAAATAAAAATGTTTGCCAAACGCGGCTAAAAGATAAGAAGGTTTGATAAGATTTATAAAAGGATAGCAAACGAATATAATTTGTCCGTAGGCTACAACATCAAAAATATAATCTAAGTAAAAAGAAAGCAACTGAAAGGAGCCCCGAGCCCATACGATACATTGCTAATGCTCCTATCCGAATGTGCCAAACTAAGTCGTACCTGAAAGACAAAACTGTAACGGTTTGTCTCACGCACATAACTGTAACGGTGAGCCCACAATATACCGTCACTCCATTCCATAAATGTAAGAACTCACAAACAACAACGTATAAAAAGAAATATAATAACTTCGTACAACGAAATAAATCAAATAACTTCAACACACATCTACAACAAACATGGATCTCTCACGCCACCTATCCCAGTCCGTAAGATAAGTCATTCCCTATACCCCTCGGCCGTCTTATGTCCCCGGTATAGGAAGAGACACAGACCATTGCTAACAAATAAATAGATTTAAAGTGCGCACTTGAACCTCTTCACGCCACTCGCCGCAGTCCGTACGACGAGTCATTCCCTATACCACTCGGCCGTCTTATGTCCCCGGTATAAGAAGAGACATAGAGCATTACTAACAAATAAATAATAAAAGTGCACACTAGGATCTCTTCACGCCACTCGTCCCAGTCCGTACGACGAGTCATTCACTATACCCCTCGGTCGTCTTATGTCCCAGGTATAGGAAGAAACATAGACCATTGGTAACAAATAAATAAATCACAAGGCCTCGGCCAATAATATTAAACCATTCAATTATCACATTCTCATACGTCACTTTAACATAATTCAACAAAACACATAAGCATATGTGCTAGATTCATAACTAGCAAAACAAGTCCAACAACATAAAATCTCATTCAGACATTTTAACGAACATCTTGTATGCATAAATTACAATTCATCTTTATTCAACATAAATTTACCCAATTTCATCAACAACTATAATAACACATAATCAACTCATAAAACACGCAAACCCATCCATATTCTCATTAATTTGAAATTAATATGTCTAAAATTCTCAACTTCTACACTTCAAATAAGTGAATTAAAAGTGCAACAAATAAAACCCAATTAACAATTTAAGAACATAATTGAAACAAAAGGCAAAACCCCCAATTTAAAATAAACGCAAGACCTAACCCTAACATACACCCTCATCTTGGTGCAATGGATAACCCATGTTAGCTTAGTGCGTAGAAGAGATTCTTCCGGTAAAAACTCGCTAATGGTGGTTTCTTCTTCTTCTTCCTAAAATTTGGAATCTCTCTTCTCTCTCTTTTCTCTCTTTGTTTTTGTGGTTTTAGGTTTACTATTTTTTAAAAAAAGTGGGCTGAAAAGAGGTTTAGCAAACTATTTTGAGAGAGTTTGGGGAAGCGAACTATTTGGTCTCCCAAGTTCTAAAAGTTAACTAAAAATCAAAACTATTATTTTACTGTTCAAAAATAACAAATGTTTAGAAACAAAACTATTAGGTCCTTTTTATTTATAAAATTAGTAACACGTTTTAAAATAAAGTTTTTCGGAAGAGTTTCGGTTCTTGGTTAAAAATTAGTATAAAACGTTTTTGGATAGATTAAATCATAAATAAAACCATTTATAAAAATCCGGGATGTTACAGATATACGGCCAAAGGAGAGTTGTACGACGTCCAACGGAGAGGTCTCTTTCTAGAGAGAGAAAATGAAAAGAGAGAATGAAGTTGAAAAGAACAATTATTTGCTTTTGATCTCCCAATTGCACGTGAAAAAAAAATGTAGGGAGCACTACATTTGCTACTCATTTTTTTTTCCTCATGTTATCATCGTTTATCCAATATAACACCGGCGGCGGTAACTATTAATATGCTATACTAAAATATATGATATATTGTCGATTTTACTATTTATTTGAGAATAATTTTGAGCAATAATGTACATATTATTTATATATACATGTGTCTTTATTTTGTATAGTAAGTGATTTAGTGTTTATAGTACAAGTTACACACGGAAGATCAAATAACTGGTTTTTACAGAATATATTTTATCATTCACAAATTTAGATGAACTGGACAACCATCGGTATAGTTGTAACACATAGTTTTAATAGATTTGTCTTGACTACAAAGAACATTTGAGTTTCGATCTGACATGAGTAACGAGAAATCCTGTGAAAAACAATATATACTGATTTGATTTGCAATTGGTGAGATTTGGTGTGGTCAACAAACCTGTACGTTGTGCTGTAACATAATTTATATGGTGTGTCTATAATCGACGAAATTCACATCACTTAACAAGGATTGATAATATTCGCTAGAGAATCTTATAAGTTTTGTTTGTGTCAAATATTACAAGTGAATATTATATCCGGCACAACAAATACGTTAAGTGGTAAGGTCGAGGAAATAATATGTCAAGTAAAATAATTGTCAGTATTTTATTTACGCGGTTGATATCTGTAGTATTAACGTGAGAAAATATTTAAATATTTAATAATTTACTCTCAAATATTATTTTGAGAAGTAATTAGAGTGCAACTATATTCTCCCGTGAAAATAAATATAATTTACTGATAGAAAATCCTAATATTAGTAAAGTATTAATTAGATAATATTATATTAATTTGATTAATAAGATTATATAATATTTATTAATTAAGTACTAATCCAAGTAGCATTAGAGTTCTAGTTTA
This sequence comes from Primula veris, assembly GCA_963682055.1. Classification (NCBI taxonomy): domain Eukaryota; kingdom Viridiplantae; phylum Streptophyta; class Magnoliopsida; order Ericales; family Primulaceae; genus Primula; species Primula veris. The sequence continues at coordinate 10,964,310 of OY821741.1, read as the reverse complement.
AGTAAAAATTTATTACTTATAGTGCACTAGATACCTGTTGTAGTCTATATATATTTCTCTTATACTAAGGAAAAATACACATCTCATAACTCAGATTAAATTAGGATTTCCTAGCAATATGAGAGTTCACTTCTCTAAGAAGCAAGACTTATAATAGAAATATGCCAGAGATCAAGTGTGATCATGCTCTGCTATTGAGGTATTTTTGTATCGTTTTTATAAAATTCATATACAATATTATCAGGATCTAATGCCAGCTTTCCACTGCAAAATCAAACATGTTTCCAACAGTTATAATGTCCATTCTTTCTAGAATGAGATATTCTTTAGCGGGGTTGTAGCCTCGATTTGAACCTTAATGTTTTGTAGTTCTTTCGATCCATGTAATGTTTGTTGTCCGTGGAAGTGCTACATTAGTTTAAAAAAACTAGTAGAGATCTCATACAATATTCGTCAAATCGATGTTATAAAGTTTATTAGTTTTTTTCATAACTTATTGTTCTATGATACTTGGTTGATCATGTAACATCCCGTATTTTTATAAATGGTTTTATTCATGATTTAATTTATCCAAAAACGTTTTATATAAATTTTACCAAAAACCGGTCACTCGACTAATTTTTAGCCAAAAACCGAAACTCTTCCGAAAAACTTTATTTTAAAAACCTGTTACTAATTTTACTAATAAAAAGAACCCAATAGATTTGTTTCTAAAGATTTGTTATTTTTGAGTAGTAAAACAATATTTTTGGATTAAGAGTTAACTTTTAAAACTTTGGAGACCAAATAGTTCGCTTCCACAAACTTTCTCAAAACAGTTTTTCTAAACCTCAAATCAGTCCACTTTTAATTCATTAAACCAAAAACAAACCTAAAACAAGAGAAAAGAGAGAAAAGAGAGAAAAAGAAGAAGAAGAAGAAGAAGAAGAGGAAACCACCTTTAGCGGGTTATTACCGGAAGCATCTCCTCTACGCTCTAAGATAACGGGGGTTATCTATTGCGACTAGACGAGGGTGTATATTAGGATTAGGTCTTGCGTTTATTTTAAATTGGGGGTTTTTGCCTTTTATCTTAATTATATTCTTAATTTGTTAATTGGGTTTATTTGTTGTATGTTTATTTCACTTATTTGAATTGGAGAAGTTGAGGAGTTAGTTATATTAATTTCGGATTAATGAGATTATGGTTTGTATGTTTTATGCGTTGATTATGTGATTATATTGTTGATGAAATTGGGTAAATTTATGTTGAATAAAGATGAATTGTTGTTTATGCATACAAGGTGTTTGTTAAAATGCCTGAATGAGATTTATGTTGTTGGACTTGTTTGGCTAGTTATGAATCTAGCACCTATGTTTATGGGTTTTGTTGAATTACATTAAAGTGACGTATGAGAATGTGATAATTGAATGGTTTTATATTATTGGCCGAGGCCTTGTGATTTAGCTGTAGTGGCAATGGTCTATGTCTCTCCCTAATTCCGGGGACATAAGACGGCCGAGGGGATAGGGAATGACTCGCCTTATGGACTGGAGCGAGTGGCGTGAGAGGTCCCAATGTGCACTATATTTATTTTATTGTTAGCAATGGTCTATGTCTCTCCCTAATTCCGGGGACATAAGACGGCCGAAGGGATAGGGAATGACTCGTCTTACGGACTGGGACGAGTGGCGTGAGAGGTCCAAGTGCGCACTATAAATCTACTTTTATGTTAGCAATGGTCTATGTCTCTCCCTAATTCCGGGGACATAAGACGGCCGAAGGGATATGGAATGACCTATCTTACGGACTGGGATAGGTGGCGTGAGAGGTCCATGTATGCTATAGATGTGCGTTGGAGCTATTTAATTTATCTTGTTGTACGACGTTATTTTATTTCTTTTTATATGTTGCTATCATAGTTGTTGTTGTGAGTTTGCATTTATGGGATGGAGTGACGGTATTTTGTGGTGCCGTCCCGTCTATGTATGTGCGTGGGACTCACCGTTACAGTTTTGTCTTTCGGGTACGAAATAGGTTGAGTCGTTTGGATAGGAGCTATTGCAATGCATCATATTGGTTCGGGGCTTTCGCTTTCTTTATATTTAGTTTATTTTTGAGGTTGTAGCCTACGGGCAAATTACATTCGTTTGGTAATTTTTATAAGTTGTTAAAAGCATTTTGTCTTGTAGCCGCATTTAGCAAATATCTATATTTATTCATTTAATTGTTCCATTAGCTCTCAAATTCTTTTTCTTTAAAATTTAAATTTTGTACCAACAGGTTCATTTTTCTTTTGTTTTAAAAAGGTCATGCCTCGATATCCGTTTTATGGAATTTGGGGCGTGACATATCAGTTTGAAAAGCAATATTTTCTACATTTTTTTATTAGAAATATGTAGGATTTTATGCTTATTTGGTTTTCAGCCAATGTAAGACATAACATAGGTGTTTTTCTTTTTTTGGAGTGCAAGACAATAAAGATGTTAATAAGATTGAACCAAGGAAGCTAATAGTCTTAATTTCTTCTTCATGAATCTTTCAATTTAAAAATTAGTTGTTGTTTTTTCAAATAATGACCAATATGTACCATTTTTGAACTTATATTCTCACTAGCTATCTATCATAATTTGCATTCCTTATAGATAGCACTTCTTGTAAATATAAATACCTCTATTTTTCTATTTTTTTTCTTTTTTCCCACTCTCCCGTATAATTCTCTCTCCCTCTCTCTCTAATTATGTGATCTCCATCTTCTCGTCTGATCTCATCTCTCCCCACCTCTTGATCTACAACGATGTTATCTTGTCGCCACGGATGCAGACTCGATGTGGTCTCAATCATGATAAGTTTTGAGGTTCGATATTCTCTCTCTCTTATATATATATATATATATGTATATATATATGTATGTATGTATATATATATATATATATATATATATATATATATATATATATATATACATACGTATGTAATCGGGGTATGTCTTAGGGATGATTTGAGTTCTGGTTTAGGGATGAATTGTGGCCTGTTTTAGAGCTGAATTGGTGTCCATTTTGGTGCTGAATTGGTGTCCGTTTTGGTGCTGAATCGGGGTTTGTTTTGGTGATGAAACGGACCCCGGTTCGAGGCTGAAATGGATTCATGTTCGAGGCTAAAATATACTCTTAGTTTGGGAGTTGTTTGGCCCGATTTATATAACCTTGTGTCTAGTTATGGTTGCAGCAAATTGTACCTTTAAAGTGTTCGATAAAATGTCTGATAAATTTTATTTTAAATTCGCTTGAATTTGACATGTTTTTGTGTAGGTTATGTACAATAGAAACGTTTATGAGATTTTGGTTCGAATCAAAGCTCGTTTGAGCTGAAACAAATCCTATTTAATTGGAAGGTTTTTTTGTAGAGTTTTTTTGGGACCCGTTTCGGAGACTGTTTTAGTTTGGTATACTTTTACTTAGTGCCTACATAAATCCGTATGCTCAAAATGGTAGGAGAACTTGAACCAACACCAAAGTACAAGAGATTGGTGGTTCAAATCCATCCGGATTTGTTTTCTTTTAAAATTTAAAGTAAAATATGCAATTTGTAGCGAAATATACTGAGTTACATTATGAAATTTCTACTGAACTAGATGTACTTTTAGTTAAACGAGATGCACTTTCAGCTGACTGAGATGCACTTTCAGCTGAATTATATGCACTTTCAGCTGAATTATATGCACTTTCAGCTGAACTATATGCATTTTCAGCTGAACGAGATGCACTTTCAACTGAACCAGTTGCACTTTCAACTGAACTATATGCACTTTCAACTGAACTATATGCACTTTCAACTGAACTATATGCATTTTTATTGAACTATATTCATTTTTATTGAATTATATTCACTTTCGACTGAATTTTAAACTGTATTCCCTTTCGATTAAACTCGATGCACTTTCGACTGAAACATATGTTTTTTTTTACTGAATTGTATGCACTTTTGACTGAAATATATGCACTTTCGACTGCACTATATGCACTTTTATTGAACTATATGCACTTTTGACTGAAATATATGTACTTTCGACAGAATTAGATGCGTTTTTCGCTGAAATTGATGCAATTTGAGCAGAGTTAGATGAAAATACCACTTTTTGATGAAAAAATGGTAAAAATACCACTTTTTGGTGAAAAAACAGCTTTTCCGTTGTCAAAAGTGGGGTCTTTTGATAAAAAATATTTTCATATATTTTTTGTGAGTTTTTTTTATTAATAAAAACACATTTTTTTTTATGATTTTATCTTTTTTTAATGATTTTTTGTTATGTTTTTTTTTAGAAAAATACATTTTTTTAATAATATTTTGATTTTGATTTTTTTATTTTTTTGTCTGTGAATTTTTTAAAAAAAAAATACAATTTTTGTGATTTTTTTGAAAAAATACATTTTTTATGAGTTTTTTCATAATTTTTTTTTCAAAAAAATACCTTTTTTGTGTTTTTTTTTTCATTTTTATAAATTTTATGATTTTTTGTGATTTTTTCGGTTTTAAACATATTTTTTTTGGGATTTACATATAGATAAAGTATATGTATTATGTTTTGCTTCGGATAATATCGTTTTGGTAAATAAAGTAAATAATTAAAAAGTCATAACTAAAGAAAATATGAACTTATGAAGGTATATATGGGAAATACAAGTTTTAAGGAGATAACTATGGGAATTCCCTTTTTTTTTTCCTATACAGAATTGGGGATGTGTTTGGGGGCAATGGTGTGAGCGTCAACAAATTTATATAGCATTATTATTTAACTACAGAGGGTTGTATAGTATGCTATTATTTACTTGACTTTTTTGGAAAGTAATTTTTTTTTACTTCTGATTAAATATTAGATAAGGACAAAACATTTAATATCTTGTACTTCAAACTATCACCCGAAGAGAAATTTTGAATCATCTCTTAACGATTGGTATTTAAGATGGTATTATTTTTTTGTACTGATTGGCTTGAAACGTTTATAATCTTGTTATAACTCGTTAATTATCATACTCGAAAGTATGGGTCGGTTCAATAACATATTTTCTAGCATTATTTTTAGATTTTTGATTCTAAAACCATTGGGTTTCTGGACATTTAGATCATTTAATTAGCTTTTAAAACGAAGATTTTTGGTTAAAAAGGCTAAAAATAAAAAAATAAAAATCTGGAACATCGTTGTACTTGAGCCTATATATGTCACTAGCTTAATAGCAATAACTCATATATTGAATAAGTCTGTTTTTTTATACTTTATTCTTTATTTATCATGCAAGTCTTAGATTGATTAAGTAAATACCATTAATTTCCTTAAAACGGGTATGCTCATGTAAATTTGAGATACGAGGTTGTGGTGCAATAAGAAGGCCTTTGCCTCTGTTGCATATTTTTTAATCTAAATTCTGGGTAAACCTACTATTTCTTTAATAATGAATGATGTTAAGGAACTTATTACAATCGAAAGTCAATTTAAAACAATGAAAATAGCAATGAAAAACTTAGAAATATATAATTTTCAGACTTTCATTTGTCACGTCTTAGTGGCAGCAATTGGCCATGTTAATTGTGGATTTAAGTTGAAGTTTTGATCATACTTAAATCGTAGTCAACCGAGATAGGCGTTTTTAAAAATTTTCTAACCATATTTTCTCCATTTGTAATTCGAGCACATTCATACAGTGATGGAGTCAGAACTTTAAATCAGTTGGGTCAAAATATTGACAAAATAATCAGTTGGGTCAGAACTTTATTTTTTTGTCTCTATATCCGTTTTGTTTTCACTCGTCACAGCTATGCTTAAACCTGTGTCACTGGCTCAATAGCAATAAAATTATAAACCGAATAAGATTTACTTTTTGTACTTTATTAAACTTATGCCACTGGCTCAATATCAATCTTGTATGAGTTTTTACAACTTTTATTTATTTATATCTTGGTCAGTTGTAAAACGTCATAACAAACTAAATGTGACTTGATGGAAATTTTAGCAATTATATGCTAGCTAAAATACAATTTGGTTTATCTTTACTAATTTTGTTTAATGCTTTATGATGTGATCTACATGAATGCAATAGTAAATTAATTAAATTTTGTTTTTTTTAAATTTCATTAAATATTTATCATATTTCTTATTTCAGGGCTGAGGGTGCTCTGAAAAACACTTGCATCCAATATGTACAAAATTTTGATGGTCGTTGTTCATTTCATTTCAAAAATTCCAAGGTATGTTATTGCAAACTTATTCATTTTTTCATTTTAAACCTTTCTCTTTGTTCTCGGTATAAACCAACCCGTAAAGTTTTACAAACATCACCATATATATTTTATTATAAATAAAAAAACAATCAATTATGGTTCATGCCATATCACTATTATTTAATGCAACTTAACAAACATTAATTACTTATAATTAATTATTATACCATGAACAATGTTACATATGATAGATACATACTACAAGAAAGAGTGTGCATTCATCTCATGTCCAAGTTTTAATTTTCTTCATATTGCTTATGCTCCTTAGATTAAAAGAAACAATACATGTACTGATGTACATGTCCTTATGGACGTTATATTTTAGGAAATAATTTAAAGCTTTATCACTACAGCAAAATTTAGAGTTAGGGATAATTTCTTTTATAACAATCAAATGTTTTCTCTGAAGAGTAACTTTTAGGGACAAAATTGATTTTTTAGACACCAAAATAATTTTTTGTCCACAAATCCAACTTTTAGGGACAAAAAATGAATAAGTTAAGCTAGATATATTATTTTTGTAGGTCTTTGCATTTTTTTTTGTGTGTTGAAATTTTGGTGTTTGCATTGTATTACACATGAGTATCTTTTCAAACTAGGTTTGTTATGTGAGTCAGTAACTTGTCTGCTAATACTTTTTAGAATTTGGTTTCCTTAAAAACGATAAAGTCATTTTGGTGGTTTCATTAATTTTGCTGATTACAATGCTAGACGTATACATATTGTCCGAAACTCGAATAAGTGGTGAGTGTGACTGGTATAGGGTACTGGATGTGAGCCCTACAGCAGATGAGGACGTGATAAGAAAACAGTATCGGAAACTAGCTCTGGTTCTACATCCGGACCGAAACAAATCAGTAGGCGCTGGTGGAACTTTTAAGCTCATTTCAGAAACATGGAGCATCTTGTCAGACAAGGTCAAAAGAGCAGCTTTTGACCAATTGATGAACGCAAAACTTGTTAAGCCGCAAGTTCCTTCCGCTGCGTCGAATGGGGTGAGTAGTTCGAGTAAAAGCACGACAATCCCGAAAAACGCACCCCCAAAAAGAAAAATGGCAACTAAAAAGAGTCGAACTTCTAACGGTGCTACCCCTGCTGCTCAGAAAAACTACCCCATCAGCTCACCTTTTGGTCTGTATGCCACACATGTAGATTACAACACGAGTACTTTCGTGTTTATCTACAAAAGAACTTACAGTGTCCCAGTTGCAACTATTCGCCTTTGAGTATCCACCCCCTTCAGGAATTCCTCAAATGCCCTCTATGCCTTATTATTTTCAGCACAATCAAGCTGGATTTACAGCCGGGGGTTCGTTCTCACTTCCTACATCGAGTAGTGGTCCACCTCAACCTGGGTTACATTTTGCCGGGGTTGCTAAAGAAGCGTTTGAGAAGTTTAAGAGAGAAAGCGCTGAATGCTGAGGGGAAAGAGAAGGAGGCTGATTTGAAAAGAAAGATTTCGGCTAGTGAAAGAGAATCGGGTTCTCGGCAGGTGCTGCTGCGAAAAAATGAAAAGGCCCAAGGAGCTAAGTCAAGCAGTGTTAAACCGAGGAAGAGGCTAAGGTTAACAAGGCGGTAATTCGAGTGATTTTCTGAGTTTAGACATGAAAGTTTTGGCGGATATAGCAAAAGGGGAAATTAACACTCCATCCATCCATTTTTAAGTGTACTCCTTCGATTTTGTTAAATATTAAGAGGTACCATTAATTACATTTAAAAGTTACAAATATACCCTTAATTTGAATTAAATTATTATAATTGTCAATTTTTGAAATGTATTCATTACAATATTTGAGTATATTATAATATTTTTATCATTTTTTTCATTGATAAATTAGTGTGTTAATACTAGAAAGTTTAACGTAAATGACAAGTGATAACACATTTTGTAACTGACATTGCCAAACATAAAGAACATAATTAAGTCGGTGATTATTTGTCATCATCTATTGAGCCAAAATAAAAGCCTTAAATAAGTTTTTATAAGCATAAAACTAGACTTTCCTCTACATAAGTCTAAATTTTATATCTTCAACCGTTTAATTTCTACAATATGGTCCCTATTTTAATGAATTTGTTCAACTAATACATCACTAAATCCAATTCAAAAAGTCTCAAATTTGTCGTCTCCAAAAAAAGAAAAAAAGGTCCGTTACCAAACAATGAACCTAATTGACATATAATAATACTGACTAGACTCTTTGTTTTGAACATCTCTTATTTAGCAGTTTTACTTTGGTTATTTGCATCCATTTGCAGTTTTGGTAATGATATTTGCGATATGTGTATTTAATAAATGGATGACGATAGTATATAGTGACATACCAATAACGTGGACAGTTCAATTTATTTCCACTCTATGAATTTAAAGACTATTTAATGGAGAAATATTCATAATACTCTTGTACATTGACCATATATGACGGATATTCAAGAAGTATATTAAACAAGACAAGTATATTTGCCACCATGTTTTAAAACTACTTATAGTAATATTGTAAATTATTACCAGAATTTTAAAACAATTAAAGAAGTATACAATAAATATATATGTATGCAGGATACGCTAGGAAACATATACGAATATTAATAAGTTCGATTGAGATGGGACATGTTCTCTAAGATGTTTCTGCATACTCTAATGAATATGTGATAATGACAAATCAATCTTAAAATAATATTGATCGATAAATCTGGTCTAATTAACAATGAGAATGTCACGCCCCAAAATCCAGAAACACGAACAAAAGTCCTGACCTTTTTAAATAAAAAGAAAAAGAACCTGCTAGTAGAAAATTTAAGTTTTAAAAGAAAAAGACTTGCGAGCTAAAGGAATAATTAAAAAATTAAATAAAAATGTTTGTCAAACGCGGCTACAAGACAAGAAGGTTTGAAAAGATTTATAAAAAGATAATAAACAAATGTAATTTGCCCGTAGGTTACAACCTCAAAAATATAATCTAAGTAAAAAGAAAGCAACTCAAAGAAGCCCCGAGCCCATGCGATACATTGCTAAATCTCCTATCTGAATGTGCATCAACCTAAGTTGTACCTGAAAGACAAAACTATAACGTTGAGTCCCACGCACATACATAGACGGGACGACACCACAAGATACCATCGTTCCATCCCATAAATGCAAGAACTCACAACAACAACTACAATAACAACGTATAAAAAGAAATAAAATAACATCGTACAACGAAATAAACTAAATAACTTCCACACACATCTATACCAATCATGAACCTCTCACGCCACCTACCCCAGTCCGTAAGGTAGGTCATTCCCTATACCCCTCGGCCGTCTTATGTCCCCGGTATAGGAAGAGACATAGACCATTGCTAACAAATAAATAGATTTAAAGTGCGCACTTGGACCTCTTCACGCCACTTGCCCCAGTCCGTACGACGAGTCATTCCCTATACCCCTCGGCAGTCTTATGTCCCCGGTATAGGAAGAGACACAGACCATTGCTAACAAATAAATAAAAGTGCACACTAGGACCTCTTTACGCCACTCACCCTAGTCCGTAAGACGACTCATTCCCTATACCCCTCGGCCGTCTTATGTCGCCGGTATAGGAAGAGACACAGACCATTGCTAACAATAAATAAATCACAAGGCCTTGGCCAATAATATTAAACCATTCGATTATCACATTCTCATACATCACTTTAATGTAATTTAACAAAACCCATAAGCATAGGTACTAGATTCACAACTGGCCACACAAGTTCAACAACATAAATCTCATTCAGCCATTTTAACAAACACCTTGTATGCATAAACTACAATTCATCTTTTCTTTTCAACATAATTTTACCCAATTTCATCAACAACTATAATATCACATAATCAACTCATAAAACACGCAAATCCATCCATAAACTCATTAATTCGAAATTAATATGTCTAAATTCTCAACTTCTACAATTCAAATAAGTAAATTAAAAGGGCAACAAATAAAACCCAATCAATAATTTAAGAACATAATTTAGATAAAAGGTAAAACCCCCAATTTGAAATAAACGCAAGACCTAACCCTAACATACACCCTCGTCTAGTCGCAATGGATAACCCCCGTTAACTTAGTGCGTAGAGGAGATGCTTCCGGTAAGAACCCGCTAATGGTGGTTTCTTCTTCTTTTTCTTCTTCTTCTTCTTCTTCCTAGGGTTTGAAATCTCTCTTTTCTCTCTTTTCTCTCTTGTTTTGGTTTTTCTGTTTTGAAAGTGGGCTGAAAAGAAGTTTAGCAAACTGCTTTGAGAGAGTTTGGGGAAGCGAACTATTTGGTCACCAAAATTTTAAAAGTTAACTCATGATCCAAAAATATTATTTTACTACTCAAAAATAACAAGTTTTTAGAAGCAAATCTATTGGGTCCTTTTTATTTATAAAATTAGTAATAGGTTTTTAAAATAAAGTTTTTCGGAAAAATTTTGATTTTTGGCTAAAAATTAGTCGAGTGACCGGTTTTTGGTAAAATTTGTATAAAACATTTTTGGATAAATTAAATCATTTATAAAAATACGCGATGTTACAGAGAAAGTTGAATTGTCGAGTAATACTAATGTCCTATAAGCCGTAAATTAAGATAAAAAAAACTTGTCGTTTTACCTTTATAAGTTATGAGCAAATCAAAGCAATGAGACAGTTCGTTAGTTTCCATCATGACACCTATTTTTTTCGTTTTAAGATAATCATAGTGGTCCAAGTAGTCAATAAAGAAAAAATGTAATTAAAACTAAATCACGGACAAGTTTACATGCTTCGTTGATAGTAGTTTCATATGAGATTCCGAATATCACTTCAAAATATGTGGCATGTTTTATTCGAGGCGCAAAAATTAATTCATGTTCGAACAGAAGTAAATAACTACGATGTCTCGTAATTTTAGTGATTAAAGGCAATTATTGCATTCGGAACTTGTACAACCTGATAAGTAATTTATGAAGATATTGTTACTTCAAACTTATTGTTTCATATTAAAATCGATGCTTACATAATAAACAGATAAAGAAACGTGCTTTAATCATGTTCTCGACAATAACTTTCCATCATGCAAGCGTATACTTAACGTTAAACGTACAAATTTATTTACAATCAAGATTTAAAATTTAACTGTACAGATTCATCGTAAGCGTACAAATTCAATTACAATCAATCTTTTACCTAAACGGATTTAGAACATTGTAAATATCTTTATTAAGCACGATGAACCCGACAGCGTCATCATAGTTACTCAACAGTTAAAAAATTAACTGTACAAATTAATGATAGACGTACAGATTCAATTACAATCAATCTTTTACCTAAACAAATGTAGAACATTGTAAATATCGTCATTAAGCATGACGGGCCCGACTCCGTCATCACAATTACTCAACATTTAAGAATTTAAGTATACGGATTAATATTGCTAGACGTACAAATTCAATTAAAATCGATATTTTACCTAAACAAATTTAGATCATTTTGCATATCTTCATTAAGCACGACGGGCAGGGCCCGACCCTGTCACCATAGTTACTTAACAGTAAAAAAAATAACTCTACGAATTAATTCTAAACGTACGAATTCAATTAGAGACGATCTTTCACAACAATACAAATATTTTCATTCACCATGACGGGCCCGCCCTATCGCCAGAGTAACTCAAAAATACAAAATTTAACTATACGGATTAATACTAAACGTACGGATTCAATTATAGATGATCTTTTACCTATCCGAATCTAGAACATTGTAAATATTTTCATTAAACACAATGTTTGCGACCCCATCACCATAGTTACTCAAGAGTAAAGAATTAAACTGTACAGATTCAATTACCACAATCTTTTACCTAAACGAATGTAGAATATTTCAAATATTTTCATTAAACACAACGGGCCCGCTCCGTCATCATACATACTCAAGAGTCAAATGGTTAACCGTATTGATTAATGTTAAACGTATATATTCAATTACTGGCGATCTCTTACCTAAACGAATATAGAGAATGACAAATATCTTAACTAAGCAAGACGGGTCCGTCGTTGGAGTTACTCAAAGAGTTAAAATTTTAACCTCGGTTAAATAATCCAACCAATGAGAAGTGAGAAGGTGTATCTGTTGGGTTAAAAAAACACCTTTTAAATACAGAGCTTTGTGTCCCAAATATTTTAAGACTAAATAAATACTCAGAAGTTAGAAGAGAAGAAAGAGAGCACCGCATTCGGTATATATAAAATAAAATAAAATTCATCAGTGGCTTCTCTCACTAGACCAATCATTTTCTAGCATTGGTAATTTCTATAAACTTTGTCATTTTTTTCATTTTCTTTTTAATCTTGTGTTAAACCCATTTGAGGTTTATTACTCCTTTTTATCTAGGGTATCATTTGTTGGTTAAAGATACAATCTTTTATCTGGGTTTTAAGTTCACTAATAAAATTTTCATATTAGATCCGCTTTTTTAATCTTTTGTAGTAGTGGGTTTATATTTTACAGTTAGTTCAGTTGTGTGTATGCTGAATTTACTATGATATGTATCTATATACTAGTATTTGTGTTGATGCAGAATAGATAAAGGATAAACACATGATTAGATTAGATATATGTTTTAAATGCCATTTGGTCAAGTAAAGGATTATATATTTTCATTCACATTCTCCGTGGCTCCTCAATTTTCCTTCTCATATTCTATTCTATTTAATCCAGTATAACACTAGTCTATCGTTTTAATGTCCAATTTTTATTAGAATCAAATATTCTGTAACGACGTTATAGTCATCAATTAAACCTCAATAAATTGTAGCTATTTCGATCCCTTTGATGTTTGTTGTCTTTAGAAGTGCTACTTCCACATTCAAATGCGAGTATTCCCAAGTTAAGAAGACAATATCGATCAGATTTATGAATGGATTATGTTATTCTTATATCTTGCATTTACATATCTGTCTTTCATTTTCTTTTATTAGATCTTAATCATGGAAATAAACTCTAACTTGTTTCCACTTTTAGATAAAAAAAAAATTCGACTTTTACACAAGACAAAGTTGAATTACTGACATTTATTCATATGTCACAAACTCACAATACGCCAAAATGAATATAACTTACTTTGTTTTGTATGAATGTCTATGTAATTAAACTAGTTAAGAAAAAAATGGTAAAAATCTCATACAAGATTTGTCGTATTGATGCTTAAAGTCTCATTATTCATGCTTAAAGTCTCATTATTTTTCTCATAACTTATAGTGCTATAATATTTGGTGTAACCTTTTAAAAATCAGTGTTTTCTATATTTTGATCAGAAACATAGTTTTCAGCCAAAGTAAGGCAACATAGTGGTTAATGAGATCAAACCAAAGGAGCATATAATAGTCTTAATTTCTTCTTCATGTATCTTTCATTAAATAATTAGTTATGGTAAAAAAATTATCACTAAAAAAATATGTAACATTTACTACTTAATTACCGAAGATGGTATTTAATTATCTTTCTTGCAAAACAATTTTATTTTATTTCATTTTATTTTTTATTTCTAAATAATAGATAGGGTAAGTACATATTGAGGTAAAAAAACAATATTATATTTTTATAATATTTTGTCCCTTAATCTATATATTACATTTAGATAAATATTTCCAACGATCTTTAACCAATTGGTGTTCATGTCATTTCTTTTAATTTTTTGTACTGATGTCTTGAAAACTTCGTAACCAAGTTATAACCCTACCATGTTATCATACTAAAACCATTGTTTCCAAAAACTCGATTTTTTTCCTTTTGAAAACTGTATCTCAAATTTCCCAACTCACGCTTCTCATTTGCTGCTTTGTAATATTTCATGGGTAAAAGTTGAATTTAAATTTATTTTTTTGTCTCCATATCCGTTTTGTTTTCACTCCTCACAGCTATGCTTAAACCTATGTCACTGGCTTAATAGCAATAAAATCATAAACCGGATAAGATTTACTTCTTATACTTTCTTAAACCTATGTCACTGGCTCAATAGCAATCTTGTATGAGATTTTTATAATTTTTATTTATTTATATCTTGGTCATATGTAAAACGTCATAATAAACGAAATGTGACTTGATAGAAATTTTTGCAATTATGTGCTAGCTAAAATACAAGCTTGTTTATCTTTACTAATTTTGTTTAATGCTTAATGATGTGATCTACATGAATGCAATGGTAAATTAATTAATTTTTGGTTCGCTTAAAATTTCCATTATATATTTATCATATTTCTTATTTCAGGGAAGAGGTTTCTCTGAAAAACACTTGGATCCAATAAGTACAAAATTTTGATAGTCGTTGTTGTTCATTTCATTTCAAAAATTCCATGGTATGTTATTGCAAACTTATTCATTTTTTCATTTTTAACCTTTTTCTTTGTTCTTTAATAAACCAACCGGTAAATATAATTTAATGATACCCGGGATTTCACAAAATTTTAGCAGACAATCAATCACACCAAGTTAAAAAGAAACACATGCATGAGCCAGTATATTCAAACACCGTCTTGATAACTACTTTAAAAGCTGTTAGAAACTTAGAATATCCCTAACTCACTCATAGATCGGGATGTTTGTTTCCATTTTCAGATTTCCATAGGAAATTTGCACATCTTGTTGATATTTTTGATGAATGTAAAGATGTGACCATTACTAGTTCCCCCATTAACATAGCAAATTTGTATATACGGATAATACCCAAACAATTTTGATTTGTGGAATAAAACCTAAATGGAATTGGGAAGGCAATGCTCATTCATGACGGCCTTTTATATACTTCCTTATATAGCAACTGGTTGAGTAACCAAAAACATGTATATATTGTTGAAGAGAAGAAAAAATAATAGTTATGCCAAGAGAATAGAGTTACCCCTATATCACCAAGAAATTAGACATTGATTGGAACACCTATGCCATACTGACATAACCGGTGCCCACTTATTCTTTTCTCAGAAAATACTTTGTTTTCAATTATTTTTTCCTAATTTTATTTTTTATAACCATATTGATTTTGAACAAGCTTGCATTTGTTTCAGTCTAGTAATGTTGAAGTATTTGAATGATTTTTGTACTGAATTGTCATGAACCTTATGCTTGCAATGTGTTTCTGTAATTACTTAGTTCTATAATTGTTTCAATTAGAACCACATGTGCTGAATTGTAATACGGAGAGAAATATTGGACAATACTGTAAGACAGTTGTAAATAACTCATGTGATCGGTGACAACCGTCAATTCCGGCTTTGGTTAAGTTTTTCCTTTTGTAAATATCTCATTGGAATTGATAAAACAATCAGACCGGTTTATACTTTATACAAATTCAGAGTAAATTTCCCTCTCTTTAATGGCGATTTTATTTCGTTTCCATATGCTGATCTCAACAATTACAAAGAACAACGTTAAAACAAAGAGCTGAGAGAGAACACATACATTGAAAAAACAAATTTCCAAGCAATGTTACATGTTTTCTCTTACTTTTTTATGGGGAAATAGATACTATATAAGGACACTTAATAAATAATTGCCTCGAAGAGATTAAATGGTCGAAGATCATAATAATTGTACAACTTACCTTTGTTAAGATATTATTTAAAAGTTGAAAGTTGAAACTCGGGTACATATCTCTCGAAACTTGTAATGGAACTTGAGTCTGGACTCTGGTGAGGAAATACAAAATTGCGGACATATTCATTATTATCTTCCACAAAACAGTTGTACTATAAATTGATAATATTGACAATTGACTTGTACCAAAAGATCTCTACCCAAAAAGAGAGAAAGCTACCCAAGTAGTACCAAATAGTGTACGAACATCTAATTTGTTAAAACATAGTGGATTTATCGAGCAATCCTTAAAATCTAAGAAAACGTCGCCGGACTACAGATAAAATGTCCACATTGATATAGACATAATGTAAGCTAAAGTTAGATGCATGATGGTATGTACTTAGTCAGATTGAATCTAGAAAAGCTGATATTTCTGTTCTTTAGATTTAATGTTCTTAGTGATTTCATTTGGAGGTTTGGCTTATGTCCCCTCGCATGTACCCGTTGCTATTATGTTTTATATGCAGGTTGGGGTCCGCCTAACCCCCCTCCAATCCGGAATGTTTTGAGAAAAAATAAACAAAAAATGAGCGATCAAATCTAACTATGAGCGATCAAGAGTTGGTTTTTGACGTCATTTTAGTGCTCCTCAGTTAATTAAGCTCCTATTTGTCCTGATTTCTAACACAAAGGCTCATACTAACCCAATTCGGAGTAGGAGTAAGCTGAGAAACATGTTTTGAGATAAGGTAATGGGAGGAAAACTCTCACAATTTGTCGTGGGGTTATTTTTTCTCTTGAAACATTTTGAAGTGATCAAAAAATGGCGTAATTTTACAATCTTGAAGATAAACGAGATGTGTTATTGCCAGTTGCCAGTACTTCTAGTGTCATTTTGAGCAAGTACTGTTATATGTTTTATTTTATTTTATATGAATATGTGACGATTAAAATAAGAAATTTGTAACGAGATGAATTTTTTATTTAAAGATCTACTTAGCATAAAGAATTGAATAAGACTCACTAAAGATTAAGAAATACAACTAAACAAAGACATAGTTATGGCCACGTCACACTTCCATAGTGATAAAACAAATGTTTCCATCTCAAATTAATTGATCGTCCTTCCAATATGAATAATAATGGGACACCAAATAAACTACATAAAAGAGAGTTGTATAAAATAGTTAGAACTAAAACTTTACATTACAAACCGGACATAAATAATTATACCATTAACATCTGTTACTCAAAAGTTGCATCACTAAGCTTTTCTTTGCCTTGTGTACGAGTTAATTAATCCAATCTTCAAAATACTCATCCGAATTAACTGGCAAGCTTTCTCCAAAACACTCATAGTCAAACTTCGCGTTATGAGAACATTGGGATATTACTTGTGCATTGAAATCGTCTTGAATGCCAAACTTTTCAAAATTGTCAAAGTTCATGAAATCGGTACTATAAATATCTTCAAGTTGGGTGTAACATGGGTCACTCTCACTATAGACATATTTGTCATAGAATTTTGTAAATAAACCTGAGCTTGTGAAGAATCACGAGAGTTTTAATGAAAGAAATTGGCGAAGAATAGTACAACCCGTTCGGAGCTGCTATTCCGTTCTGAAAGCTACTCATATGACTATTATTTCTCATAGCTTCCATCCTAGTTGTCAAATATTGAAGCTTTTGCCCAAGTAGTCCCCCAAATTCTTCGAGTTGCTCTCTCGACAACATATTATATCGATTATCCAACATAGGGTACTTATTGTTTTCATCTATCTTCTTCAACTCAATAAACTCCTTTTCAAGCTTCTGGTTTTGAGCCTCGAAAAAAGTGGAAAGATTCGATTCTGTCGGTAAATCATGAGCAGATTGATTTTTGTAACAATTCATTAATTTATTATTTTGATCGTGATCTGGTGGCCAAATTTGCAACTCCCCCTTTGGAGCGTTATCGACGATTAAACACACGTCGATATCACATAATGTCTTTAGTTCGTGAAGCTGCTTTTTCAAGCCTTTCGACCTCCTCTCGAAAGTTTGAAGACGCTCTTTCTCGTTGCTCAATAGTTCCAAGTCTTCTCTTCGCGCGACCCATCTGTAAATTATACAAATTAAACTTTAGTATTATAATCACGGTGTTCATTTTTCATCAAAGTACAATAACGTGAAATTCAAGTTTCTGTACAGTAACAACAATAAAAAATTAGAATCCCTAGAAAAAAAATTATAGGCTAACCAAACTTAAATTTCACAATGACAGAAGCAAAGTCATTAACCTGGGTAAAGTAAAAAAGTAAGCCAGGATATAAAAAAATCAAGCTGCAGCTTATTAAAAAGGATTAATGGGCAAAAAATCGAATTACAGACAACTCGCCGAACAAAATTAGTTGGGTACTTAATAAAAAATTAAATCCGACTAACATAATTTAAATTTCACAATGGCAGAACATTACAAAAAATGGCATCAATTAGATACGGCCAAATCTGTTACAAATCTGTCACCAAATGACTTAATCTGTCAGTAAAACAGAATTCCATCACCATGCCGTCTCCTATTAGAACGTTGGAAAACAAAATCTGCCACTATTTCCGTATGCGAATTGAACTTTTTTTTGTAATAGCAAAACAAAAGAGTAATCTTTAATGTATATAAAGGTCAAAACTGATTGGGTTACCTCTACTGTAAAATTAAACAAGTACTAGCTATAGTCAGTGACTCGATGTGTTTCTTTTTGCATCGAAGCACAACAACGTGAGAATCAAGTTTCTTACAGTAACAACCAAAAAAATTCGGAATCACCAGAAAAATTTATAGCCTAACGAAATGTAGATATCACAATGGCAGAATCAATACAAAAGGCGTAATATTCAATATACTGTAAAGAGGTTAAAGGATAAAATTAGTTCAGTTACTAGTACAATAACCTGAGAATCAAGTTTCTTTACAGTAGCAACCAAAAAAATCAGAATCACGAGTGTTAGGACCAGTAATCTGAACCTTATATTGTTTATTGTCTATTGGTTTAAACTATAATAACTCTAGTTATATGTTAAGAATTGAAACAGCCTTTGGTTCCAAGTAAGGTTGCAACTTCAGTTACAACCACAGTTCCAACCTACTGTTCTGCAGGGTTTTGTTCCTTTGGTTCCAAATAAGGTTGCAACCTCAGTTGCAACCACAGTTCTAACCTGCTGTTCTGCAGGATTCTGTTTAGTTCTTTTATTCTGCATTAATATTCTTTAATAATGATTATTTGTTCTAACAGTATACAGGATATAATTCTCATATGTTCATTATGCTTAAGTTGATATCTATTGAGAATATTAAAGTGATAAGAAAGATGTTTCCTAAAAGTTATAAGAACATTAGTTTTTAAAGATATTGTTTACTTTAAACTAGGCAATCTATATCTCTATTTTTATGCAAATCTTTATTACTTGTTTCAATCTTTGTTCTTTTTCTAAATCAGAATGATACGTTTAAGATTGAATGAAATATGAAGTTAATGTTTAATATATATATATATAGAAAGATTTTATCTCTAAAAGATACTATCTTATATGTTCCTTGTTTAAGGAATAGATTAACTCTTATTTCCAACCTAGTTATTAACAAGTACTTTCTTATGAAGATTGAGGTCAATCCTAAACTGAAGTATATCATGATATATGGGAAGATTGAAGCCAATCAATAGAGTCAAAAGCAATCACAAAAGATCTTGAAGAAAGAAGATTGTTTTTACTTGTTTATATAGTTGATAACTATGCTTGTAAAAAAGTGTGTGTTCTAAATTATAAAGAACTCATTCTTGAGAGAATACACAGTGAGCTTTAAAAGAAAAACAATGGTGGGATGTCATTGATTTTTAAGTGATAGTTATAATGTAGAAGCAATATAGAGATAGGCAGAAAAACCTAGAGAGAGTCTGAGAGTTTTTCATTAATACTTGAATTCTATATTGTAAGCTTTTATAATATCATAATCTGGGTAAGTGCCCCGGAGACGTAGCCCAGTTGGGTGAACTCCGTTGTTAAATGTGAATATGATTTATTTCAAATACATTTAACTACTGTTCTGTCCATTAATACACTTGGTTCCAACTGTGGTTTTTTTTTTTTTTTTTTTAACCAAACAAGGAATTTATTAAAAACAAAACAAAAAGTTTACCATGGGACAAACCCCCATAGTAGTCTACTGATGACAAAACATATTGAATTACATAGAAACTTACAAGGTCCTAAATAGCATCATTTTTTGGGGGTACAAGGCCGTAAAACAAAAGAACCAAATCCTAAAGCCTAAGCAAAGGGAGTTGATTACAATCTCAGCTTTTCTCCTTATATCCCCTAACCTTATCTCGCCCCTTATAACTACGATCGAAATGATCAAAAGCATAAGATATATAATCAATTGCCTCAGCCCTAGGACAATAAAATCTGGCTATTTGAAACAGCAAAAAAACCCAAAAAGAGCTATAGTAAATCAAAAAACTGGAACTGTTTTTGGTAGACAGCTTGCTATATTAGCATAACATCTATTCTAAGAATAAAAGGCTAGATATCATAATGCAACATTTTCAGACCAAAGAAATAAACATGATAGTCCAGAAAAACTCAGAATCCAAATAGCATACATTCTTGCTCAGCAGTTCACCCAGCATACCATTTTTTATCTAATACCTGAATCTAAAATAAGGCTAATTAGCAGAAAAACAAAGCACAACATTTTCTCAGACCAAGTCCTCCTTGAAAAGTTGCCTTTTTAGAGCACAAAATCTCAGAAAAATATCCTCATGGGTTATAAAGATTGGGGTAGACCAAGTCATACCCTTCTATATTTTAAAATAATTACCCCTCAGACAAGGGATGCTTTTTTGATCCAAGTAATAAGCAGCATAGACACTCTTGGGTAATTCCATAGCCCTGAACATCATCAAATCCTTACCATTTGAACCCAGCTTTGCCAGCCCATCAGCAACTTGGTTCTGTTCTCTAAAAACATGCTTAATGGTTAAACAAACATAGTCCATTAACATGGTAATATCTTCCCATAAATTTGAAAATTTAATGCCAGGAGAGGATTTACTAGTCCACCATTTTACAATCATCTCAGAATCTGTTTCCACAAGTATGTTAGTCATCCCAAAAATGTAGCAAATAAGCAGACCATTTTTAAGGGCCATAAGTTCAGCATAAGTATTAGTATTTTTTCCAGTACAACAAGAAAAAGCTAGAATAAGCCTACCATTATTATCTCTTAAAATACCACCGCATCCACTGGATTTATCACTAAGTGATGAACCATCTAGATTAAGTTTCAGTCTACCAGAAGGTGGACAACTCCACCATACCAAAATGGCTTTTTTCCTTTTACAAAAAATAGGCTGAACATTTAAGTTACTAAGTGTTAAGAAATGAAAATTATTAGCAGGTGTTTTAGGTTCGAGTAAAAAATTTAGGTCTCTAAGCCACTTAATCACTTTATTAATGATATTATCAACATTCATTTTCTCATTATCAAACCTGTTTTTATTTTTACTTAACCAAATTTCCCATGCAATAAGGAAAGGAACTAAAGAAGCCAACATACCTGTTTGAGATTGGTCACTTAAGTTACACCATTTCACCATATTCTGTTTCCAGCAACTTGTTAAGCAAATATTATAACCAAAAACCTTGATGAAATAGTTCCAAACCTGGTTGCTAATATCACTATGTCCAAACAGATGGTTAGCAGAGTCAAGAGCATGATTATCACAGCAAGAACACATAGGAACTAAACAAATGCCAACCTTTTTAAGATCTTCATCCAGTTTAATAGCATCATGCCAAAGTTTTCAAGAGAAAATACTAATTTTAGTAGGCAAAATAGAGTTCCAAATATATTTGGCCATATTAAAAATAGGTTTCTTATCTCTAATGAAGTTATAAGAGTTTTTAGAGGTAAAAATGCCATTAAAAGAGAAAGGCCAGTATCTAACATCTTCCCCCTCTCTAAGGTAAAGTGTTTTCCTGGTAACTTTGAGCAGAAGTTCATTCCCCCCCATGTGATACAGTATATTAGAGTCCTAACCCCCAGAAGAAATGACCTGATTTAAAAGCACATTAGGGAAAACAACATTAAAAGTTACAGAGAGGACCATCACCTAACCAGTTTTCATACCAGAAGCTGATTGATCCTTCATTGATGTTCCATAAGCTGTTATTCACCAAAATCTTGAAAAAAGGGTTAATCATTTTCCATACACAAGAAGATTTAGCATTAATAATAGGATTACTCCAATTGAGATTATTTCTGAAATACTTTTGAAACATGAAGATAGTCCAGGGAGAATCAATCTCAAGCAATCTCCAACTCATTTTAGCATGTAAAGCATTCATAAATTCCTGTAAACTTCTTATACCTATGCCCCCCTCATTCACAGGACAAGCTAATCTACCCCACCTAAGCCAGTGATGTTTAACCTGTCCATCAGTCTCTCCCCAAAAGAAATTAGCAAATTTTTTTTCAATTTTATCAATGACTAATTTAGGGGGATTTAAAACAGCAATAGTATGCAGTGGAACAGAAGATAAAATATGTTTAATAAGAGTGAGCTTAGCTCCAGGTGATAAAAAATTAGCTTTTCAGCTAGCCACTTTCTTACCAATTTTGTCAACCAAAGTATCATACATAGTAGAAGTGAGTCTAGTGTAATGTAAAGGAATACCTAGATATTTGGTGGGCAGAGGACCCTCACTGAAACCTGTGATTCTAGCAATAATATTCTTTCTTCCATGTTTAGCATTGTAGGTCAAACAAACACTCTTAGTTTTATTCAACAATTGACCAGAGGCCATTTCATATTTATTAATAAAAAACATTAAGGTTTCTAGATTAGACTTGCTACCATTAGCAAAAATTAAAACATCATCTGCAAATAAGATATGGGAAATAGGATTCACATGTGCACAAGTTTTATAAGGCAAAAGACTGCCCCTAGCTATTAGATCACTCAAACCCCTGCTTAAAACTTCTTCAGCAATAATGAAAAGGAGTGGAGAGAGAGGATCACCTTGTTTTAATCCTTTTCTAGAAGTGAAGTAACCAGAAGAAACCCCATTTAAACAAATAGAGTATCTAGCATTGGCCACACATTTCATTATTAAATCAATCCATACACTGCTAAAACCAAAAGATACCAGCACTTTAATAAGAAAAGACCAGCTTAATCTATTCCAACTGTGGTTGCAACATCACTTGGAACCTAACTGCAAAACTGAAACTAGAACAGCGGATAGGAATTTCAATTGGTATCAGAGCTTCACACTAGATCTTACTTAGTGTGGATCATGTGTTCTGGTAAATATGGACTTAATGAGGGAAGGAAACGCATTCAACAAACCACCATTGCTTGAAAGAGGAGTTAACTATGGAGTGTGGAAAATCAGGATGAGATCTTTCATCAAACAGAAAAATGAACAAGCATGGAAAACTGTGTTGTATGGTTGGGAGATTCCAACTGCCATTGATGGTGAAGGTGAACTGGTGTATGTACCTGAAGACAGATGGTCTGTTGATGAGGACATAAAATCAAGTGCAAACTCAACAGCAATAAACTTGATCTTTGCTGGTGTAACTCTCAGTGTATTCAGGTATATCTCTCATTGTGAAACTGCCAAAGAGGCATGGGACATTTTACAAGTAACCTTTGAAGGAACTGTTAAAGTAAAAGCTTTTAAAATTCAACAGTTAACCACTCAATTTGAAAACTCAAGAATGGAAGAAGATGAAACCATTGAACAGTTTAATGGTAGAATTTGTCATATTGCTCATCAAGCTGGAACCCTAGGTGAAAAATACAGTGATGCCAAACTTGTTAAGAAAACTCTAAGGTCACTTCCAGAAATGTTTGAGATTAAGGTTACTGTTATTGAAGAATCAACAGACTTAGATAATTTAAAACTTGAAGAACTTATAGGAAATCTAAGCACTCATGAGCTAAAATTCTTCAAACAAAAGAGAACAGAAAAAGGAATAGCCTTTCAGGCTAAAAAATCTGAATCTAAGGTCTGTGAGAAAGTGAGTGATGAAGAACAGCTAGCCTTCTTTGCTAAGAAGGTTTACAAAAAGTTTTATAAGAAAAAACAGGATGATACTGGAACATCCAAAAACTTTCAGAAAAGGGATAATCAATTTAAGTCAGAATCTAGGTTTAATAATGATTCTAAAGGAAAGTGGAATCATAAAGAGAAGGATAACAAAGATTACCAGCCTAGAGAAATTCAATACAGAGAATGTAGAGGTTTTGGTCACATTCAGTCTGAGTGTGCAAATACTTTAAAAAGGAACAAAAATGCTTATATAACCACTCACAGTGATAGTGATTCTGAGAGAAACAGTGATGAAGAGAATGAATCTAACTTTGTTAATTTTATGGGAATAATCACTGAAAAAGAACCTACGTATGAAAGTGACTGTGAGTCTGTTTCAACCATAGTTACAACTGCTCTTAAAACCTATAACAGTGATGAGGAAGAACCTTCTGATGAAAACATTACTCAGTAGTATCTTGTTCTTTATGAAAAGTATCAATGCCTGAGTAAGCAATCCTTGATCATAAACAAACTTAATGTTAATCTAAAGGATGAGATTAAAAGTCTCACTGAGCAACTCAACACACAACTGGCTGAACTTACTAAAACTAAAAAGAAAATAAAACTGTTGAATGTATCTGCTTCAGAAAAATTAGATGACATGCTATCCTATTCTAGAGGCTCTAAAGATAACAGTGGTTTAGGTTATTATGGCTATGAAAACACTGGAAAAACTACCTTTGTTAAAGCTCTTGTTAAAGCTGAAACTCATGTTGTTGACAATAAGGTTAGAAGTACAGTTGCAACCAAGAAAAAACTGAATAGCTTTGAGGATAAATCTACTTTTAGGATAAAACTGTGTAACTTTTGTAAAAGACCTGGTCATTCAGAAATCCAGTGTTATTTGAAAAGGAACAGGAAATATATTTCTCAGAAAAACTGGTTGGCTTCTTGCTATTAAAAGATGAACTGGGTCTGGAAAGTTAAGAGAAAATCTACCTTAATTACCAATAACAAAGATGTTATTACTTCTTTAAATGCTGTTACTTCTAATGATTGGTATTTTGATAGTGGATGTTCTAAGCACATGACAGGTACTGCAAACTGTCTTAAAAATGTCATTAATCTTACAGGAAACACTGTTGTGTTTGGAGGTGGAGATACATGTAAAATTATAGGAAAATGTACTTAACACAAACCTGGAATGCCTAATATTAATGATGTATTTCTTGTAGAAGGTCTAAAAGCCAATCTTATCAGCATTAGTCAACTGTGTGACAACAAGATGATTGTTAAGTTTTAACAAAGAAAAGTGTTTAATTACTGATCTTAATAATGATTTGGTCATGACAGGAGTTAGATCAGCGAATAGCTGCTATGTTTTTGAAAAAGATGAAAAAGAATTGCCTCAGAATAGGTGCTATCAAGCTATTACTAACAATGTTGATATTTGGCATAAAATGCTTGGTCATGTGAACTATAAAACTTTGGATAAGCTTGTTAAAGAAGAATTGATAAGAGGTATTCCCAAACTTAGTTCTAAAATCCAAGGTGTTTGTGGTGATTGTGCAATAGGGAAACAAACAAAGAGTATTCACAATAGTACAAGTCAAATCTACACTAAGAGAGTCCTAGAACTTCTTCATATTGATTTAATGGGTCCTATGCAAACGGCAAGTATAGGTGGTAAGAAGTACATTTTGGTAGTTATAGATGATTTCTCTAGATACTCTTGGGTAGTGTTTTTAAAGGATAAATCTGAAACTTTTGAACTCTTTAAAACTCTGTCCTTAAAACTTCAACTTGAAAAAGGTTTCACCGGTGGTAAAATTGCTAGGGTCAGAAGTGATCATGGAACTGAATTTGAAAACAGCAAGTTTAGAGAGTTTTGCACCTCCTTAGGTATAAGTCATGAGTTTTCTGCACCAAAGACTCCACAGCAAAATGGCATAGTTGAAAGAAAGAATAGAACTATTCAGAAAATGGCTAGAGTCATTCTTAATTCTAAGAAACTTGCCACAAGATTTTGGGCTAAAACTGTTAACACTGCATGTCATATTGTTAATACGGTCTATATTACAAAAGACACTACCATGACTGCTTATGAGATATGGAAAGGCAGAAAACCCAATGTCAAGTATTTTCAAGTTTTTGGGTGTGTTTGTTACATTCTTAGAGATAGAGAACATCTTGGGAAATTTGATTCTAAGAGTGATAAAGGAGTTTTTCTTGGGTATACTCAGAACAGTAGAGCCTTTAGAGTCTTTAATCTAAGAACAAACTGTGTCATGGAATCATATAATGTGATATTTGATGACTTAAAAGATGTGGATGAGACTACAGGTGATGATGAAGATTCAGAAACTACAGGAAAAGAAACTGGAGAAAGTCAGCAAACAAGCAGTCCAACAGTGGTTGGAAGTCCAGTTGTAACTGAGGTTGAAACCGAGGTTGAAACTCAGAATACAACAGAGTCTGAAGAAGAAGAAGAAAGATCTTCTATTCATACTACTAGCAAGCCTTGCTATGCAAGGACTCAGAAAAATCATTCTCTGGACAATGTCATAGGAGAAGTCACTTCAGGTATGAAAACTAGAGGTAAAAGAAATAATGTTGTCCACTTTGCTTGTTACATTTCTCAGTTAGAACCTAAAAATATAAAGAAAGCTTTGGAAGATAGTGAATGGATTTTAACTATGCAAGATGAATTGTTTCAATTTGAGAGGAATGATGCATGAAATTTAGTACCCAGACCTTCTAATAAAAATGTATACCTTTTTGCATGAAAGCACAACTTGAAAATTGAGTTTCTATACCCAAAAATTTCGAAATCAAGAGAAAATATTTATAAGCTAACCAAACTTAATATTCACAAGTAATACAACAAAAGATCAAGTGTGATATAACTCTGCCCGTGAGTTATTTCTGTATCGTTTTTATATAATCTATTTACAATATAATCAGTATACAAAGCCAGTTTTCCGCTATAAAATTTCTAAGAAAATAAGATGGGTAAAGTAAACAAGTAAGCTAAGCTATTATAAAAATAAGTTGGGTCATTAAAAAAGATTAATGGGGAAAAATTATACTTACAGATGTCCAACTAAACAAATTAATTGGGTTACTAAAAAAACTGAATCGTTAGCCTAACCAAACTTAAATTTCACAATGGCAGAAGAAAAACAAATTAAAAAACGTAATATTTAATATAAATAAGGTTAAAGATTAAAATTAGTTGGGTTATTATAAATTAATAGAGAGGAGGATACAATTGACAAGATGTTATACACTCGATCCGAGATTCTAGTTACATATTATTTGTCATCATATTGGAAAATATCATTTTATATATTCATAATAAACTCTCAATATACAGATATGTATTGTGTAACGATTAATTTCAAGTTGTGCATTCAGTTGGAACCTCAGTTGCAACCGCAGTTGGAACTGACTATGCTGGACAAATTCTGTAATATTCAGTTAAATATATTCTAGAAGAATCAAAACGTGTTGAATAAGTTTAAATGATTTGAACTATCTCTGAATGATAGAAAGAATATATTGAAGATTTTTTCTTATTGGAATAGAAGAATTAAAAGAAGACTACATATCAAGTAAGAAAAACATCAAAAAAAGAAAAGATTATTTGGAGATATCTTGAAGACAATTAAATTAAAGATCTGTATAATTTCGAATTAAAAAAGATATGATTTGTTAGAAAACAAATACTAATTAACTAGAAGATATATAAGTAAACAACTATAGTACCGGAGACTTTTTAATTTAACATTGGTAAGTAACAATTGGTGAAAAAAAACGATTAAAAAGGAACAGATCTTTTTATTAGAGATCTCCTTCTGATCCATCTCTAGCTTTAGGTTTTATTACGAAAGATGCAAGTAACAATTGACTAAAATATAATTAGATAGTCACAATGGCACATTTGAAAATATAATTAAGGAACAAGGTTATTTTCGTGGTTTATGAATGAAATTTCTGTCATTCCCCGATTTCGGTAAAGGTTTACTGGGGGCGAGTTTTTGAAAATTAAACATCATACGAATAAATAAATAAGAGTTTAATGTAAAAACGGAATTGAGCAAGTCTTTAATTGAAAGGAAAAACACGATTCCGAAACAAATAACATAAATCTTGCCCGTAGGCTACAACATGATTCCTATTGTTTATGCTTCTTTAGATGAAAATAAATAATACATTCCGCTATCTTTTAGGAAATATTTTAAATCCATATATATATATATATATGGAAAGAATCCGTACACACATAAAAAAACACATTATCTTTATAAATCAATCACAATTCTCCCCCATATATATATATATGCTTATATGTAAAAAAATTATAAAATATATGCTCTTTGGTAGAATATAACTCGTACCGATTTATAAGAATATAGCTCGTACCGAATTATAAGAAAACCAACAATCAATTGTTACTCTCAACTATGAAAGTTTGTGGGTTTTGGATTCGATAACACATTGTGATTGATTTCTTGTGTTTTTTTATACACATATATGCATAAAATCTGCTATAAAATGACGAGCTTATAAGTTATAACACGCATCAATATCACCTTGAAAGTTTAATTTTATTTTCCTAAAGCATTTTGATTTGATTCCATCTAATGCAAGTTACATTGTAGTTAAAGTTTAATATTTTGATGGAAAGTCAAAAAAATTATTAAAATGAACAAAAATGTATATTTAGTCCATGGACCGATGTACTCAGTGGCTTTGAGTATTGTTGGTGACTTTTGCATCTTCGGTAGGCCTCATCAAGGTAAGAGTGTGACTTATCTAGTAAGCCCAAATGTACCTGGCTTGCATTATATACCCTAAAATCATTTCACAAGGCGCCGACGCTTTTACACCTTTATATGTATTACCATATTATTGTATAAAATCTTATCTTACAAACACTATTTTCATTCACATCCGCCGTGGCTCTTCAATTTTCCTTCTCATATTCTATTCTATTTTATCCAGTATAACACTAGTCTATCGTTTTAATGTTCAATTTTTATTAGAATCAAATATTCTGTAACGACTTTGTAACCTTAAATTAAACCTCAATAAATTGTAGTTATTTCGATCCTTTTGATGTTTGTTGTCTCTGGAAGTGCTACTTCCACATTCAAATGCGAGGATTTCCAAGGTAAGAAGACAATATCGATCAGATTTATGAATGGATTATGTTATTCTTATATCTAGTGTTTACATATCTGTCTTTCATTTTCTTTTATTAGATCTTAATCATGTGAAATAAACTATAACTTGTTTCCACTTTTAGATAACAATTTTTGTCGACTTTTACACAAGACAAAGTTGAATTACTGACATTTATTCATATGTTACAAACTCACAATACGCCAAAACGAATATAACTTACTTTGTTTTGTATGAATGTCTATGTAATTAAACTAGTTAAGAAAAAAATGGTAAAAATCTCATACAAGATTTGTCTGCTTAAAATCTCATTAATGTTCTCATAATTTGTAGTGCTATAATATTAGATGTAACATTTTAAAAATCACAGTTTTCTACATTTTGATCAGAAACATATATATAGAAATCTTAACTTATTGGTTTTCTGCCAAAGTAAGGCAACATAGCAGTCAATGAGATCAAACCAAAGGAGCATATAATAGTCCTAATTTCTTCTTCATGTATCTTTCATTAAATAATTAGTTATTGTAAAAAAAATATCACTAAAAAAATATTTAACGTTTACTACTTAACTACCGAAGATAGTATCTTATGTTGGTATTTAGTTATCTTTCTTGCAAAACAATTTTATTTCATTTTATTTTTTATTTCTAAATAATAGATAGGGTCAAAACATATTGAAGTAAAAAAACTAGATTATATTTCTATAATATTTTGTCACTTAATCTATTACATTCAGATAAAAATTTCCAACGATCTTTAAGCAATTGGTATTCATGTCATTTGTTTTAATTTTTGTTACTGATGTCTTGAAAACTTCATACCCGAGTTATAACCCTAACCCGTTATCATACTAAAACCATATTTTCCAACAAACTCGATTTTTTCCCTTTCGAAAATTGTGTCTTTCATTTCACGCCTCACGCTTCTCATTTGCTGCTTTCTAATATTTCACGTGTAAAAGCTGAATTTAAATTTATTTTTTTGTCTCTATATCCGTTTTGTTTTCACTCGTCACAGCTATGCTTAAACCTGTGTCACTGGCTCAATAGCAATAAAATTATAAACCGAATAAGATTTACTTTTTGTACTTTATTAAACTTATGCCACTGGCTCAATATCAATCTTGTATGAGTTTTTACAACTTTTATTTATTTATATCTTGGTCAGTTGTAAAACGTCATAACAAACTAAATGTGACTTGATGGAAATTTTAGCAATTATATGCTAGCTAAAATACAATTTGGTTTATCTTTACTAATTTTGTTTAATGCTTTATGATGTGATCTACATGAATGCAATAGTAAATTAATTAAATTTTGTTTTTTTTAAATTTCATTAAATATTTATCATATTTCTTATTTCAGGGCTGAGAGTGCTCTGAAAAACACTTGCATCCAATATGTACAAAATTTTGATGGTCGTTGTTCATTTCATTTCAAAAATTCCAAGGTATGTTATTGCAAACTTATTCATTTTTTCATTTTAAACCTTTCTCTTTGTTCTCGGTATAAACCAACCCGTAAAGTTTTACAAACATCACCATATATATTTTATTATAAATAAAAAAACAATCAATTATGGTTCATGCCATATCACTATTATTTAATGCAACTTAACAAACATTAATTACTTATAATTAATTATTATACCATGAACAATGTTACATATGATAGATACATACTACAAGAAAGAGTGTGCATTCATCTCATGTCCAAGTTTTAATTTTCTTCATATTGCTTATGCTCCTTAGATTAAAAGAAACAATACATGTACTGATGTACATGTCCTTATGGACGTTATATTTTAGGAAATAATTTAAAGCTTTATCACTACAGCAAAATTTAGAGTTAGGGATAATTTCTTTTATAACAATCAAATGTTTTCTCTGAAGAGTAACTTTTAGGGACAAAATTGATTTTTTAGACACCAAAATAATTTTTTGTCCACAAATCCAACTTTTAGGGACAAAAAATGAATAAGTTAAGCTAGATATATTATTTTTGTAGGTCTTTGCATTTTTTTTTGTGTGTTGAAATTTTGGTGTTTGCATTGTATTACACATGAGTATCTTTTCAAACTAGGTTTGTTATGTGAGTCAGTAACTTGTCTGCTAATACTTTTTAGAATTTGGTTTCCTTAAAAACGATAAAGTCATTTTGGTGGTTTCATTAATTTTGCTGATTACAATGCTAGACGTATACATATTGTCCGAAACTCGAATAAGTGGTGAGTGTGACTGGTATAGGGTACTGGATGTGAGCCCTACAGCAGATGAGGACGTGATAAGAAAACAGTATCGGAAACTAGCTCTGGTTCTACATCCGGACCGAAACAAATCAGTAGGTGCTGGTGGAACTTTTAAGCTCATTTCAGAAACATGGAGCATCTTGTCAGACAAGGTCAAAAGAGCAGCTTTTGACCAATTGATGAACGCAAAACTTGTTAAGCCGCAAGTTCCTTCCGCTGCGTCGAATGGGGTGAGTAGTTCGAGTAAAAGCACGACAATCCCGAAAAACGCACCCCCAAAAAGAAAAATGGCAACTAAAAAGAGTCGAACTTCTAACGGTGCTACCCCTGCTGCTCAGAAAAACTACCCCATCAGCTCACCTTTTGGTCTGTATGCCACACATGTAGATTACAACACGAGTACTTTCGTGTTTATCTACAAAAGAACTTACAGTGTCCCAGTTGCAACTATTCGCCTTTGAGTATCCACCCCCTTCAGGAATTCCTCAAATGCCCTCTATGCCTTATTATTTTCAGCACAATCAAGCTGGATTTACAGCCGGGGGTTCGTTCTCACTTCCTACATCGAGTAGTGGTCCACCTCAACCTGGGTTACATTTTGCCGGGGTTGCTAAAGAAGCGTTTGAGAAGTTTAAGAGAGAAAGCGCTGAATGCTGAGGGGAAAGAGAAGGAGGCTGATTTGAAAAGAAAGATTTCGGCTAGTGAAAGAGAATCGGGTTCTCGGCAGGTGCTGCTGCGAAAAAATGAAAAGGCCCAAGGAGCTAAGTCAAGCAGTGTTAAACCGAGGAAGAGGCTAAGGTTAACAAGGCGGTAATTCGAGTGATTTTCTGAGTTTAGACATGAAAGTTTTGGCGGATATAGCAAAAGGGGAAATTAACACTCCATCCATCCATTTTTAAGTGTACTCCTTCGATTTTGTTAAATATTAAGAGGTACCATTAATTACATTTAAAAGTTACAAATATACCCTTAATTTGAATTAAATTATTATAATTGTCAATTTTTGAAATGTATTCATTACAATATTTGAGTATATTATAATATTTTTATCATTTTTTTCATTGATAAATTAGTGTGTTAATACTAGAAAGTTTAACGTAAATGACAAGTGATAACACATTTTGTAACTGACATTGCCAAACATAAAGAACATAATTAAGTCGGTGATTATTTGTCATCATCTATTGAGCCAAAATAAAAGCCTTAAATAAGTTTTTATAAGCATAAAACTAGACTTTCCTCTACATAAGTCTAAATTTTATATCTTCAACCGTTTAATTTCTACAATATGGTCCCTATTTTAATGAATTTGTTCAACTAATACATCACTAAATCCAATTCAAAAAGTCTCAAATTTGTCGTCTCCAAAAAAAGAAAAAAAGGTCCGTTACCAAACAATGAACCTAATTGACATATAATAATACTGACTAGACTCTTTGTTTTGAACATCTCTTATTTAGCAGTTTTACTTTGGTTATTTGCATCCATTTGCAGTTTTGGTAATGATATTTGCGATATGTGTATTTAATAAATGGATGACGATAGTATATAGTGACATACCAATAACGTGGACAGTTCAATTTATTTCCACTCTATGAATTTAAAGACTA
Source organism: Primula veris (assembly GCA_963682055.1). Taxonomy (NCBI): domain Eukaryota; kingdom Viridiplantae; phylum Streptophyta; class Magnoliopsida; order Ericales; family Primulaceae; genus Primula; species Primula veris. The sequence goes on along the minus strand of OY821741.1, from coordinate 10,931,372 downwards.
TTTAATGGAGAAATATTCATAATACTCTTGTACATTGACCATATATGACGGATATTCAAGAAGTATATTAAACAAGACAAGTATATTTGCCACCATGTTTTAAAACTACTTATAGTAATATTGTAAATTATTACCAGAATTTTAAAACAATTAAAGAAGTATACAATAAATATATATGTATGCAGGATACCCTAGGAAACATATACGAATATTAATAAGTTCGATTGAGATGGGACATGTTCTCTAAGATGTTTCTGCATACTCTAATGAATATGTGATAATGACAAATCAATCTTAAAATAATATTGATCGATAAATCTGGTCTAATTAACAATGAGAATGTCACGCCCCAAAATCCAGAAACACGAACAAAAGTCCTGACCTTTTTAAATAAAAAGAAAAAGAACCTGCTAGTAGAAAATTTAAGTTTTAAAAGAAAAAGACTTGCGAGCTAAAGGAATAATTAAAAAATTAAATAAAAATGTTTGTCAAACGCGGCTACAAGACAAGAAGGTTTGAAAAGATTTATAAAAAGATAATAAACAAATGTAATTTGCCCGTAGGTTACAACCTCAAAAATATAATCTAAGTAAAAAGAAAGCAACTCAAAGAAGCCCCGAGCCCATGCGATACATTGCTAAATCTCCTATCTGAATGTGCATCAACCTAAGTTGTACCTGAAAGACAAAACTATAACGTTGAGTCCCACGCACATACATAGACGGGACGACACCACAAGATACCATCGTTCCATCCCATAAATGCAAGAACTCACAACAACAACTACAATAACAACGTATAAAAAGAAATAAAATAACATCGTACAACGAAATAAACTAAATAACTTCCACACACATCTATACCAATCATGAACCTCTCACGCCACCTACCCCAGTCCGTAAGGTAGGTCATTCCCTATACCCCTCGGCCGTCTTATGTCCCCGGTATAGGAAGAGACATAGACCATTGCTAACAAATAAATAGATTTAAAGTGCGCACTTGGACCTCTTCACGCCACTTGCCCCAGTCCGTACGACGAGTCATTCCCTATACCCCTCGGCAGTCTTATGTCCCCGGTATAGGAAGAGACACAGACCATTGCTAACAAATAAATAAAAGTGCACACTAGGACCTCTTTACGCCACTCACCCTAGTCCGTAAGACGACTCATTCCCTATACCCCTCGGCCGTCTTATGTCGCCGGTATAGGAAGAGACACAGACCATTGCTAACAATAAATAAATCACAAGGCCTTGGCCAATAATATTAAACCATTCGATTATCACATTCTCATACATCACTTTAATGTAATTTAACAAAACCCATAAGCATAGGTACTAGATTCACAACTGGCCACACAAGTTCAACAACATAAATCTCATTCAGCCATTTTAACAAACACCTTGTATGCATAAACTACAATTCATCTTTTCTTTTCAACATAATTTTACCCAATTTCATCAACAACTATAATATCACATAATCAACTCATAAAACACGCAAATCCATCCATAAACTCATTAATTCGAAATTAATATGTCTAAATTCTCAACTTCTACAATTCAAATAAGTAAATTAAAAGGGCAACAAATAAAACCCAATCAATAATTTAAGAACATAATTTAGATAAAAGGTAAAACCCCCAATTTGAAATAAACGCAAGACCTAACCCTAACATACACCCTCGTCTAGTCGCAATGGATAACCCCCGTTAACTTAGTGCGTAGAGGAGATGCTTCCGGTAAGAACCCGCTAATGGTGGTTTCTTCTTCTTTTTCTTCTTCTTCTTCTTCTTCCTAGGGTTTGAAATCTCTCTTTTCTCTCTTTTCTCTCTTGTTTTGGTTTTTCTGTTTTGAAAGTGGGCTGAAAAGAAGTTTAGCAAACTGCTTTGAGAGAGTTTGGGGAAGCGAACTATTTGGTCACCAAAATTTTAAAAGTTAACTCATGATCCAAAAATATTATTTTACTACTCAAAAATAACAAGTTTTTAGAAGCAAATCTATTGGGTCCTTTTTATTTATAAAATTAGTAATAGGTTTTTAAAATAAAGTTTTTCGGAAAAATTTTGATTTTTGGCTAAAAATTAGTCGAGTGACCGGTTTTTGGTAAAATTTGTATAAAACATTTTTGGATAAATTAAATCATTTATAAAAATACGCGATGTTACAGAGAAAGTTGAATTGTCGAGTAATACTAATGTCCTATAAGCCGTAAATTAAGATAAAAAAAACTTGTCGTTTTACCTTTATAAGTTATGAGCAAATCAAAGCAATGAGACAGTTCGTTAGTTTCCATCATGACACCTATTTTTTTCGTTTTAAGATAATCATAGTGGTCCAAGTAGTCAATAAAGAAAAAATGTAATTAAAACTAAATCACGGACAAGTTTACATGCTTCGTTGATAGTAGTTTCATATGAGATTCCGAATATCACTTCAAAATATGTGGCATGTTTTATTCGAGGCGCAAAAATTAATTCATGTTCGAACAGAAGTAAATAACTACGATGTCTCGTAATTTTAGTGATTAAAGGCAATTATTGCATTCGGAACTTGTACAACCTGATAAGTAATTTATGAAGATATTGTTACTTCAAACTTATTGTTTCATATTAAAATCGATGCTTACATAATAAACAGATAAAGAAACGTGCTTTAATCATGTTCTCGACAATAACTTTCCATCATGCAAGCGTATACTTAACGTTAAACGTACAAATTTATTTACAATCAAGATTTAAAATTTAACTGTACAGATTCATCGTAAGCGTACAAATTCAATTACAATCAATCTTTTACCTAAACGGATTTAGAACATTGTAAATATCTTTATTAAGCACGATGAACCCGACAGCGTCATCATAGTTACTCAACAGTTAAAAAATTAACTGTACAAATTAATGATAGACGTACAGATTCAATTACAATCAATCTTTTACCTAAACAAATGTAGAACATTGTAAATATCGTCATTAAGCATGACGGGCCCGACTCCGTCATCACAATTACTCAACATTTAAGAATTTAAGTATACGGATTAATATTGCTAGACGTACAAATTCAATTAAAATCGATATTTTACCTAAACAAATTTAGATCATTTTGCATATCTTCATTAAGCACGACGGGCAGGGCCCGACCCTGTCACCATAGTTACTTAACAGTAAAAAAAATAACTCTACGAATTAATTCTAAACGTACGAATTCAATTAGAGACGATCTTTCACAACAATACAAATATTTTCATTCACCATGACGGGCCCGCCCTATCGCCAGAGTAACTCAAAAATACAAAATTTAACTATACGGATTAATACTAAACGTACGGATTCAATTATAGATGATCTTTTACCTATCCGAATCTAGAACATTGTAAATATTTTCATTAAACACAATGTTTGCGACCCCATCACCATAGTTACTCAAGAGTAAAGAATTAAACTGTACAGATTCAATTACCACAATCTTTTACCTAAACGAATGTAGAATATTTCAAATATTTTCATTAAACACAACGGGCCCGCTCCGTCATCATACATACTCAAGAGTCAAATGGTTAACCATATTGATTAATGTTAAACGTATATATTCAATTACTGGCGATCTCTTACCTAAACGAATATAGAGAATGACAAATATCTTAACTAAGCAAGACGGGTCCGTCGTTGGAGTTACTCAAAGAGTTAAAATTTTAACCTCGGTTAAATAATCCAACCAATGAGAAGTGAGAAGGTGTATCTGTTGGGTTAAAAAAACACCTTTTAAATACAGAGCTTTGTGTCCCAAATATTTTAAGACTAAATAAATACTCAGAAGTTAGAAGAGAAGAAAGAGAGCACCGCATTCGGTATATATAAAATAAAATAAAATTCATCAGTGGCTTCTCTCACTAGACCAATCATTTTCTAGCATTGGTAATTTCTATAAACTTTGTCATTTTTTTCATTTTCTTTTTAATCTTGTGTTAAACCCATTTGAGGTTTATTACTCCTTTTTATCTAGGGTATCATTTGTTGGTTAAAGATACAATCTTTTATCTGGGTTTTAAGTTCACTAATAAAATTTTCATATTAGATCCGCTTTTTTAATCTTTTGTAGTAGTGGGTTTATATTTTACAGTTAGTTCAGTTGTGTGTATGCTGAATTTACTATGATATGTATCTATATACTAGTATTTGTGTTGATGCAGAATAGATAAAGGATAAACACATGATTAGATTAGATATATGTTTTAAATGCCATTTGGTCAAGTAAAGGATTATATATTTTCATTCACATTCTCCGTGGCTCCTCAATTTTCCTTCTCATATTCTATTCTATTTAATCCAGTATAACACTAGTCTATCGTTTTAATGTCCAATTTTTATTAGAATCAAATATTCTGTAACGACGTTATAGTCATCAATTAAACCTCAATAAATTGTAGCTATTTCGATCCCTTTGATGTTTGTTGTCTTTAGAAGTGCTACTTCCACATTCAAATGCGAGTATTCCCAAGTTAAGAAGACAATATCGATCAGATTTATGAATGGATTATGTTATTCTTATATCTTGCATTTACATATCTGTCTTTCATTTTCTTTTATTAGATCTTAATCATGGAAATAAACTCTAACTTGTTTCCACTTTTAGATAAAAAAAAAATTCGACTTTTACACAAGACAAAGTTGAATTACTGACATTTATTCATATGTCACAAACTCACAATACGCCAAAATGAATATAACTTACTTTGTTTTGTATGAATGTCTATGTAATTAAACTAGTTAAGAAAAAAATGGTAAAAATCTCATACAAGATTTGTCGTATTGATGCTTAAAGTCTCATTATTCATGCTTAAAGTCTCATTATTTTTCTCATAACTTATAGTGCTATAATATTTGGTGTAACCTTTTAAAAATCAGTGTTTTCTATATTTTGATCAGAAACATAGTTTTCAGCCAAAGTAAGGCAACATAGTGGTTAATGAGATCAAACCAAAGGAGCATATAATAGTCTTAATTTCTTCTTCATGTATCTTTCATTAAATAATTAGTTATGGTAAAAAAATTATCACTAAAAAAATATGTAACATTTACTACTTAATTACCGAAGATGGTATTTAATTATCTTTCTTGCAAAACAATTTTATTTTATTTCATTTTATTTTTTATTTCTAAATAATAGATAGGGTAAGTACATATTGAGGTAAAAAAACAATATTATATTTTTATAATATTTTGTCCCTTAATCTATATATTACATTTAGATAAATATTTCCAACGATCTTTAACCAATTGGTGTTCATGTCATTTCTTTTAATTTTTTGTACTGATGTCTTGAAAACTTCGTAACCAAGTTATAACCCTACCATGTTATCATACTAAAACCATTGTTTCCAAAAACTCGATTTTTTTCCTTTTGAAAACTGTATCTCAAATTTCCCAACTCACGCTTCTCATTTGCTGCTTTGTAATATTTCATGGGTAAAAGTTGAATTTAAATTTATTTTTTTGTCTCCATATCCGTTTTGTTTTCACTCCTCACAGCTATGCTTAAACCTATGTCACTGGCTTAATAGCAATAAAATCATAAACCGGATAAGATTTACTTCTTGTACTTTCTTAAACCTATGTCACTGGCTCAATAGCAATCTTGTATGAGATTTTTATAATTTTTATTTATTTATATCTTGGTCATATGTAAAACGTCATAATAAACGAAATGTGACTTGATAGAAATTTTTGCAATTATGTGCTAGCTAAAATACAAGCTTGTTTATCTTTACTAATTTTGTTTAATGCTTAATGATGTGATCTACATGAATGCAATGGTAAATTAATTAATTTTTGGTTCGCTTAAAATTTCCATTATATATTTATCATATTTCTTATTTCAGGGCAGAGGTTTCTCTGAAAAACACTTGGATCCAATAAGTACAAAATTTTGATAGTCGTTGTTGTTCATTTCATTTCAAAAATTCCATGGTATGTTATTGCAAACTTATTCATTTTTTCATTTTTAACCTTTTTCTTTGTTCTTTAATAAACCAACCGGTAAATATAATTTAATGATACCCGGGATTTCACAAAATTTTAGCAGACAATCAATCACACCAAGTTAAAAAGAAACACATGCATGAGCCAGTATATTCAAACACCGTCTTGATAACTACTTTAAAAGCTGTTAGAAACTTAGAATATCCCTAACTCACTCATAGATCGGGATGTTTGTTTCCATTTTCAGATTTCCATAGGAAATTTGCACATCTTGTTGATATTTTTGATGAATGTAAAGATGTGACCATTACTAGTTCCCCCATTAACATAGCAAATTTGTATATACGGATAATACCCAAACAATTTTGATTTGTGGAATAAAACCTAAATGGAATTGGGAAGGCAATGCTCATTCATGACGGCCTTTTATATACTTCCTTATATAGCAACTGGTTGAGTAACCAAAAACATGTATATATTGTTGAAGAGAAGAAAAAATAATAGTTATGCCAAGAGAATAGAGTTACCCCTATATCACCAAGAAATTAGACATTGATTGGAACACCTATGCCATACTGACATAACCGGTGCCCACTTATTCTTTTCTCAGAAAATACTTTGTTTTCAATTATTTTTTCCTAATTTTATTTTTTATAACCATATTGATTTTGAACAAGCTTGCATTTGTTTCAGTCTAGTAATGTTGAAGTATTTGAATGATTTTTGTACTGAATTGTCATGAACCTTATGCTTGCAATGTGTTTCTGTAATTACTTAGTTCTATAATTGTTTCAATTAGAACCACATGTGCTGAATTGTAATACGGAGAGAAATATTGGACAATACTGTAAGACAGTTGTAAATAACTCATGTGATCGGTGACAACCGTCAATTCCGGCTTTGGTTAAGTTTTTCCTTTTGTAAATATCTCATTGGAATTGATAAAACAATCAGACCGGTTTATACTTTATACAAATTCAGAGTAAATTTCCCTCTCTTTAATGGCGATTTTATTTCGTTTCCATATGCTGATCTCAACAATTACAAAGAACAACGTTAAAACAAAGAGCTGAGAGAGAACACATACATTGAAAAAACAAATTTCCAAGCAATGTTACATGTTTTCTCTTACTTTTTTATGGGGAAATAGATACTATATAAGGACACTTAATAAATAATTGCCTCGAAGAGATTAAATGGTCGAAGATCATAATAATTGTACAACTTACCTTTGTTAAGATATTATTTAAAAGTTGAAAGTTGAAACTCGGGTACATATCTCTCGAAACTTGTAATGGAACTTGAGTCTGGACTCTGGTGAGGAAATACAAAATTGCGGACATATTCATTATTATCTTCCACAAAACAGTTGTACTATAAATTGATAATATTGACAATTGACTTGTACCAAAAGATCTCTACCCAAAAAGAGAGAAAGCTACCCAAGTAGTACCAAATAGTGTACGAACATCTAATTTGTTAAAACATAGTGGATTTATCGAGCAATCCTTAAAATCTAAGAAAACGTCGCCGGACTACAGATAAAATGTCCACATTGATATAGACATAATGTAAGCTAAAGTTAGATGCATGATGGTATGTACTTAGTCAGATTGAATCTAGAAAAGCTGATATTTCTGTTCTTTAGATTTAATGTTCTTAGTGATTTCATTTGGAGGTTTGGCTTATGTCCCCTCGCATGTACCCGTTGCTATTATGTTTTATATGCAGGTTGGGGTCCGCCTAACCCCCCTCCAATCCGGAATGTTTTGAGAAAAAATAAACAAAAAATGAGCGATCAAATCTAACTATGAGCGATCAAGAGTTGGTTTTTGACGTCATTTTAGTGCTCCTCAGTTAATTAAGCTCCTATTTGTCCTGATTTCTAACACAAAGGCTCATACTAACCCAATTCGGAGTAGGAGTAAGCTGAGAAACATGTTTTGAGATAAGGTAATGGGAGGAAAACTCTCACAATTTGTCGTGGGGTTATTTTTTCTCTTGAAACATTTTGAAGTGATCAAAAAATGGCGTAATTTTACAATCTTGAAGATAAACGAGATGTGTTATTGCCAGTTGCCAGTACTTCTAGTGTCATTTTGAGCAAGTACTGTTATATGTTTTATTTTATTTTATATGAATATGTGACGATTAAAATAAGAAATTTGTAACGAGATGAATTTTTTATTTAAAGATCTACTTAGCATAAAGAATTGAATAAGACTCACTAAAGATTAAGAAATACAACTAAACAAAGACATAGTTATGGCCACGTCACACTTCCATAGTGATAAAACAAATGTTTCCATCTCAAATTAATTGATCGTCCTTCCAATATGAATAATAATGGGACACCAAATAAACTACATAAAAGAGAGTTGTATAAAATAGTTAGAACTAAAACTTTACATTACAAACCGGACATAAATAATTATACCATTAACATCTGTTACTCAAAAGTTGCATCACTAAGCTTTTCTTTGCCTTGTGTACGAGTTAATTAATCCAATCTTCAAAATACTCATCCGAATTAACTGGCAAGCTTTCTCCAAAACACTCATAGTTAAACTTCGCGTTATGAGAACATTGGGATATTACTTGTGCATTGAAATCGTCTTGAATGCCAAACTTTTCAAAATTGTCAAAGTTCATGAAATCGGTACTATAAATATCTTCAAGTTGGGTGTAACATGGGTCACTCTCACTATAGACATATTTGTCATAGAATTTTGTAAATAAACCTGAGCTTGTGAAGAATCACGAGAGTTTTAATGAAAGAAATTGGCGAAGAATAGTACAACCCGTTCGGAGCTGCTATTCCGTTCTGAAAGCTACTCATATGACTATTATTTCTCATAGCTTCCATCCTAGTTGTCAAATATTGAAGCTTTTGCCCAAGTAGTCCCCCAAATTCTTCGAGTTGCTCTCTCGACAACATATTATATCGATTATCCAACATAGGGTACTTATTGTTTTCATCTATCTTCTTCAACTCAATAAACTCCTTTTCAAGCTTCTGGTTTTGAGCCTCGAAAAAAGTGGAAAGATTCGATTCTGTCGGTAAATCATGAGCAGATTGATTTTTGTAACAATTCATTAATTTATTATTTTGATCGTGATCTGGTGGCCAAATTTGCAACTCCCCCTTTGGAGCGTTATCGACGATTAAACACACGTCGATATCACATAATGTCTTTAGTTCGTGAAGCTGCTTTTTCAAGCATTTCGACCTCCTCTCGAAAGTTTGAAGACGCTCTTTCTCGTTGCTCAATAGTTCAAGTCTTCTCTTCGCGCGACCCATCTGCAAATTATACAAATTAAACTTTAGTATTATAATTACGGTGTTCATTTTTCATCAAAGCACAATAACGTGAAATTCAAGTTTCTGTACGGTAACAACAACAAAAAATTAGAATCCCTAGAAAAAAAAATTATAGGCTACCCAAACTTAAATTTCACAATGACAGAAGCCAAGTCATTAACCTGGGTAAAGTAAAAAAGTAAGCCAGGATATAAAAAAATCAAGCTGCAGCTTATTAATAATGATTAATCGGCAAAAAATCGAATTACAGACAACTCGCTGAACAAAATTAGTTGGGTACTTAATAAAAAATTAAATCCTCAGTCTAACAAAATTTAAATTTCACAATGGCAGAACATTACAAAAAAAAGGTATCAATTAGATACGGCCAAATCTGTTACAAATCTGTCACCAAATGACTTAATCTGTCCGTAAAACAGAATTCCATCACCATGCCGTCTCCTATTAGGACGTTGGAAAACAAAATCTGCCATTATTTCTGTCTGCGAATTGAACTTTTTTTGTAGTAGCAAAACAAAAGAGTAATCTTTAATGTATGTAAAGGTCAAAACTGATTGGGTTACCTCTACAGTAAAATTAAACAAGTACTAGCTCTAGTCCGTGACTCGATGTGTTTCTTTTTGCATCGAAGCACAACAACGTGAGAATCAAGTTTCTTACAGTAACAACCAAAAGAATTCGGAATCACTAGAAAAATTTATAGCCTAACGAAATGTAGATATCACGATGTTATTAGTGATTGGGTTTTCGAGAGGGATTTGGGGGTTTCTAGTGAAGACTTGTTTTTCGACAAGGTGTTGTTGCGGACAAAGTGGATTGAAAATGGGATGATAATTGCTTCGATGATGTATTATCTTTATTTGTTAATTGTTTGTTGATTTGTTTAGTCTTGGTTGCATATTGGGATATCGAGCCGATGGAGCTTGATATTGTAACAACTTATTTGCATGGTTTTGTTTTGGGATTTTACTTGGCTCAATCCGAGGGGTTTGTTTCTGTTGACGATTGGTTAAGGATTTGTGTACTGATGAAGTCCGACGGGATGTTTGTGCAGTTTTTGGTGGAGCATTGGTTCAACAAGGGCATGTTTGATCATTTGGTGTATTGTCTCTCTTATCAAGTAGGTGGTTTGTCTAGTTTGTTTAGGTACGCTTCTGTCATTATACCGTATAATAGTGAGATGGAGTTGCACGTGTTTGTTAACTCCAAGAAAAACACCTTATGGGAAGTCTTGGGAAATATTTTGGAAAAAGACTTGTACGAATCGGGTAGTAGTCATTCATTTGGCTCAAATTAATCTTAGTGTTGTTTTGTCTCTCAGCACTGATAAGGGGATGTGGTTAATGACTCGAGTTCCGTTTGCATATGTGGTTTCTTGATTGATTCAAAAGAGTGTGTTCTTTTGTGGAGTCATGTATCATTGTATTATCAGTTTGTATTTGGGAGAAAAGATTACGTGAAGCGACATATTGTTTGGCGTCATTCTAATACGGGAATGAGTATTGAGGAGATTACAAGATTGTAGTTGGGCATCGAAGGCAATCTCGGTATTATGTTGAGTTCGTTTTGGGTCAAGTTCAGACAACGTGTGAGCTTGACAAATGTCTCTTGTCATTGAAGTGCCTAAGGGCACATGTTGCATAGGTTGAAGAATTTGCATTGGTTACTATTTGTAGTTCATGGGATTTTGTATTGTTGCAAAAAACGAGCTTACATGGAGATTTGTTAAATAAGTTGTTTTTTTTTTTGTATAAGAAGTCTGCCTTGCGCATGGGCACTATTGCACTATTCTGCTATGCTGTTAGGACCATATTTCTGGCCTAGTAACTCTTTGCTGTCTATTGGTTTGAGCAAAATAATCTAAGTTGAATATTAAGAATTGAGATAGTTTATGTTTACAGGTGAAGTTGCAACCTTAGTTCTAACCTGCTAATACGCAGGATTATGTTTTATTCTGTCTTACTACATTACTTGATCTTTTAGTTAATTATTTGAATTAACGTATGCAGGATATATTCTCATATGTTTACAGAGACTTGTTTTATATATGTTGAGAATATTTAGGTGATAAAGAATAGAAGTTCTTTAATAGATATATGGAGATTAGTTTATAAGATATAGTATCCAAAAGATATTTGTTTTGCACTTAATGATAAATGAACTAGATGTCCTCATTTAATTGTCTCTGTCGTTAAAGTAAGACCGAGTACAATAGGTAACATATTTGTATTGATTTCCCTATTAAAACTTATAGTACTTAGACAAGTAAACAAAAATGAAGCTAGCGAGTCATTATTTTTCTTGAAGAAGCGTAAAAGTTAACATGATATATACTTACATAAAGTGTGATGGAGTGTATAACTTTATCACATAAAATGGAAGAGTTTAGCACGATGTCATACATGTGTCGGAGACCATAGGGTCGGCCTTGTCTATCTATACACACACGAAATAGATCAAAAAAGGCAAAGAAGATTTGAATAATTATCTAGTTTTTTTTCCATTAAAAGGTTGGAGACCTGATTTTCATTGCAAAAATTTGGATCCTAACATAGTTACATAACAAACAGAAAATTGGCTTTAAACCCATATTACGGATGTATTTACCATCCAAACAGAGCCCAAAACTATACAAAACTAGGCACAATGCCAATACTAATTAGGAGTTGTAATCCGGTTTACAAAAAGTACCTAATTACAGACAGTTATACTAATAACAACAACCTTCAAACATGTAGATCTAATCTAGGCAAAAAAAATCTAATTTAGTTATTGATATGTATATATATATATATGTAAATCAATCAGAGTGGTAAAGGAAAAAGATATATTCTTGAAGTTACAGAGGATTGAGAGTGACTCTGGATGAATTGAACCCTATATGTATAATACTAAGAGAGAGAGATGTGTGTAATCTGTTTGTGAGGGATAGAGACCTATTAGACTGGGATAGGAATTGAGATTTTGGAAAAAAATTGTATTATGCGTGGGAAATATTTTTGGTAATTCCGTGTAGAGTATATACTCAGATGTAAGTTAAAATTACTTTCCCTGTTTTTTCTAGCTCAATTAAGAGGTTTTTTAGAAACCGTGTCAAAATCTTATTTTTTAAGACTGTAATCATCAAACCGGGTCTAAATTGAAGGTTTTTAAAACGGTAATATTAAACCGGGTCAAAATCATATTTTTTTTAGACGGTAGTAAAAATAACCGTCTCAAAAGCCATTGTTTCTAGTAGAATAGTACTCACAAAGATGTGAGCTCTTGTTGAAGATTCATGTGACTGTATTGCAACTCTCATGCTATTTTACACCTCCATGGATTGCGGGAGCATTTTGTAATTAAATGGTGAGACAATTTACTTGTTGCCTTAGCATCTTTAGTCTTTGTAGTCCATTTAAGTGTGGTGGAATAGTACTTTATTCACCTTTTCTCTTGATTGTATCTTGGCCGGTAGGTTCCAATCAGTTGTCCCGAGCCAAAATCAAGTTGAAGTAGCGAGATAAGCTGGAAAAAGAAAACGACTCTAGACAGAGAGAGATTCTTTAATAAAGCTCCTCAATGGCGAATAAAAGACAGTAACAGCATATTCTTTATCATGAAAGATAAAATAGAAAAGGAAGCAAATATTCAATCTTTCGACCCTCAATACCTGGGTTTGGAAGATCCAAGATTTGGTGTTGATCATCATACCTTGATTGATTGAATTTTTTTGAGATATGTCTCCTTTATTCATGAAGAAATCGAAGGTAGTTGTATAAAGTTACAAAGAGTGGGGAGTAGAGCATAAGCAAAGGTCGCAATTACCTTGAGGGAACTCGTTCAATCTACATCAAATATGGTCTTAGTCACTCCCTCTCTAAGAACTCTCTGAATATGGTGGATTATAAGAAGACGAAGAGCAGAGCTTTACTCAAAATCAATTGTTTCTATTTTACTTTAATGGAGTTGATATTTTGTTTAAAAAAAGACGAAGTAGCGAAGAGTTAAACTATTGAAGATTGTTCGACTTTTCAAGCGTTTGAATGTTTGTGTTTCTAAGTATAGGAATCACAATTGTCTCTGAAATGTTAACTTGGGTCATATGACAATTATGACCAACGTATGTATAAATTACATAGTACTTTAATCGTTATGCATCTATGGACTGTTACAAGGACATGGCATGGTGTAGTATGTTTTACCAATATCTTCTTAATTCAATGATTTGATTTTTTTTTTTTCGGATTTGGAAATGTAAATGCTAAATTGTGGAGTTCTAACAGTGTGTTAGATACAATATGTGCAATATCATATTTAAGATTCTTGGTTTTTATCCATTCAAACCAGTGAAATTTCTCATACGACCCAACTTCTAGCCGACAGAAATTTTTGTTTGGAAGAAATTGAGCCGACAAAAGATTCTCCTCTGGTGAAAATTGAGTTTACAAAAGATTTTCGTCCGGTGGAAATTGAGCTGGAAAAAGATTTTCATCCCGTGGAAATTGAGCTGACAAAATACTTTCGTCGCGAGTCTGAAAAATTAAATTCGTTGCTCAATAGCCTTGACTGTCAGGCGAATTCAAATTTTTGTCGGCTGGTGCCTTCCCCGACACTACATATTCGATATACAATGCCGACAAAATTTTTGCCGTCTGTTATTTAGGCGACAAATAGTTTTTTCTGCTGATAATTTTTTTTTGTTGACTAAACCTTTTATTCTTGTGTAGTGTTTGATTTGATATCATCTAATATAAATCACATTAGTTGGGTTTTATCATGTTTTGTATCATGTGTTGTGCCATTTTTTCAGTTTTATACCGTTAATCCTTAATTTTTCGGTTTTGTACCATGGATTCAGTCTTATTTTCGATTTAGTTGTTTGCCATCCAATTTCGACGGAAAAGTTGCAAGTTCAAGTCACGTGTTATTTTTCTGTTAGATTTAAAGACATTTTAGTGTGGTAAGCATTGGTTTAAAGACATTTTTCTGTTGGTTCAATATCATGGGTCACTCTCGCTTGACATAATTTCTTTTAGCTTCCAAATAAACAAAAATTAAGCTAGCTACTTGATCCATAATTTTGCTAATTTGTCTTGTGATCACAACTTAGATTCAAAATTTTGTTGTTCGTACATACTTACAAAGTTGTGAGCTCTTGTTGAAGATTCATGTGACTGTATTGCAACTCTCATGCTATTTTACACCTCCATGAATTGTGGGAGCGTTTTTGTAATTAAATGGTAAGACAATTTACTTTGTTGCCTTAGTTTTTTTAGTCTTTGTAGTCCATTTCAGTGTGGTTGAATAGTACTTTATCCTCCTTTTCTTTTGATTGTATCTTGGCAAGTAGGTCCCAATCAGTTGTCCCGAGCAAAAATCATGTTGAAGTAGCGATAAGTTGGAAAAAGAAAACGACTCTAGAGAGAGAGAGAGATTCTCTAATAAAGCTCCTCAATGGCGAATAAAAGACAGTAACATAAGATTCTTTATCATGAAAGATAAAATAGAAAAGGAAGCAAAGATTCAATCTTTCGACCCTCAATACCTGGGTTTGGTGTTGATCATCATACCTTGATTGATTGAATTTTTTAGAGATCTGTCTCCTTTATTGATGAAGAAATCGAAGGTAGTTGTATAAAGTTACAAAGAGTGGGGAGTAGATCATAAGGAAAGGTAGCAATTACCTTGAGGGGAATTTTGCTCGTTCAATCTACATCGAATATGGTTTTAGTCACTTCCTCTCTGATAACTCTCTGAATATGGTGGATTATAAGAAGATGAAGAGCAGAGCTTTACTCAAAGTCAATTGTTTCTATTTTACTTTAATGGAGTTGATGTTTTGCTTAAAAAAATTGAAGTAGCAAATAGTTAAACTATTGAAGATTGTTCGAGTTATCAAACGTTTGAATGTTTGTGTTTCTAAGTATAGGAATCGCAATTGTCTCTGAAATGATAATTTGGGTGAGTTTTTTTCCTAAATGGTCCAGTGGACCACACAATTGCCCAGAATGGGCTACCTTTCTGAAATATTCCCAAAATGGTCTACTTTCGAAAAACGACCGATCGAAATGATTAAAACGACCGGTCGTTTTATTATTGAACTCTGTGGAACAATTTGGACAAAAAACGACCGGTCGAATTGTACATAACGACCGGTCGTTTTTCAGACAAAAACGATCGGTCGTTATGTACATTTCGATCGGTCGTTTTTATGGTGAACTCTCTGGAAGAAATCATACCTAAAACGATCGGTCGTGTCTGAAAAACGATCGATCGTTTTTCTTGTGAACTCTCTGGAAGAAATTTGGATTTATTAGATCGATCGTTTTTTAATAACGATCGGTCGTCTGTGAATAAACGATCGGTCGTTTTTCACAGTCGACCGATCGACTGTAAACAATTTACAGAACAAAGAATTTTTGTCACTTTTCGACACTGATTTGGCAAAAAATATATAAAAACATGATCCCCTTTTTGAACATGATCACTTAAAAAATGATGTAAATTAATATGTTTAGTACATCGGATTGTCCGGAAGATTTATAGCACAAGTATTATCACATGAAATGATGTCGTAAATTAATATGTTTAGTATAAGATGTGTAGGTGACGTTTTACTAAACATCCGATTTAAAACATCCGATTTAAAACGAAGTTAAACAAAGCTAAACGATTAAGGAAAACGATTAAGGAAAACGAACGATCAAATGCAAGCGATAAATTGGCCATAGTTTTGCCTAAAAACGGTCAATCGCCACAAATGAAAACAACACAAATAACCCAATCAACTATAGATATATATACGCACAAGTTATAATAACAACAAAATCGCATTTGTAGAATTATAAATACGCAATCTCACAACGTCATACAATTTAACACGTAATGATAAATAGCAACATAAAAAAGATAAAAACGCATACTATAAGTGCACAAACTCACAACGCATAAGCAACAGAATAATGATTCATAAAATAAAGCGTTTGCTACTTATTACATCAAAAACCAACGTTGTTCGAAATCGAAAGAAATGAGAAATACAACGCAAAAACAAATGAGAAATACATCATCAAAAATAACAAAAAAATATCCGCCTAGTCGCGGTGGGAGGTTGCATCATCCTCGTCGTCGTCGTCGTCGTCGTCGTCGTCGTTGTTTGGCCCGGCAAGGTTGGGAAAGAAGCGATTGAACTCGGCCCTTTGCTCGGTGCTCATTCGATCAAGTTCTTCGAGTTCTTCTTGACCCGGGTTCATGAATCGAAACATACGACGGGTCATTTGAGCATTGCGATATTGGTTTATATAGAGAGCGTTGTAGAAGTCGTCCGTGCGCGGGGGAGGGTTGGAGGATCCGACTTGGGCTTTTCCTTTGCCCCGAACTCGAGAGGGACGAGAGGAGGTACCGATATCGGTGGGGGGAATGGAATCGGAGGACATAGCTACGTCCTCATGAGAAGCTCGCGGTGTTGGCTTAGGGCCGACATACTCTTCCTCTTCGGGGGTAAGAGAGGTATAGCCGGGGCCGGACACCCGCTTACCGGACCAAGTAATGGTCTTGTCGGTATTGTGGAATTTAATCGACATTTGGGAGAGATAGGAAGTGTCCCAAATGTGTTTGTCTTTGTTCTTGAAAAGCGTTCCACCGGGAACCAGGTTTTGGTCTTTTAAGATGGCAGAAATCAAGGCACCGTAAGGTAGCCCATTCTTGGATTTTGTTTTAAGCGAATCCATCTTAAAGAGAATGAGTGTCGCGAAGTCAAGTTTGACTCGGCGATGGATACACCCAAGAAGGAAGATGTACTCGTTAGTAACATCCGTAAAGTTGGACGTATGAGGGAGGACGATGTGAGAGAGGATGTGGTAGGCTAGTTTGTTGCGGAATAGAAGGCCATGGGCTTTGTTGGAGCGATTCATATGGTTAGGATGAAAAATTTCGTCTTTCAGATCATTGAAGTTATCGATCTGAAGAGTTTCACAAAGTTCCTTGCTAGACTCATAGACACCGCCGCTATCTAGGCGTAAGAGAGTTCGTAAACGGTCGATACCGTAAACGAATTGTTGTCCGTTAAAGGATGAACGCAAACGGAGTGCGTCATCGGAGTCCCTATCTAGAACTAGGTGATAATAGAATTCATAGACATTTTCTTTGTAAAAGGGCTCTTTGAGAGTAAGAAGGGTATCAAGTTTGTAAAAGCTTAAATCTATCATAAGAGCGGAAAACCGTTCACGGAAAAGAGGCAAGTCTAGAGTGAAGTTGGTCAATATACCTCTTTTACCCATCTCGGGTGGATAGAGAGGAGGAAGAGGGCCGGAAGAGGAACCGGGAGCGGAGGAGGAGCCGGTGCGCCGAGCGCGAGGAATAGCCGGACGACGAGTGGGCGGAGGCACGATCTCGTCCTCATGTTCATCGGCGAGGTTGAATGAGGCGCTTTTTGTACGAACCATAGTTGAATTAGGGTTTTGAAGAATTGGGATTTTTAAAAAAACGGAATGAATCGAGAGTGATTATATGGATAATAAGAGGAATTGGGTAATATATTTATAGAAAATTGGGATTTTTGGGTGATTTGATGAAGAGGGGCGAATTTAGGGTATATAAGAGAGAGAGATATTTTTGATATAATGAAAAATTTAGGGTTTGAAACAATTAGAAGGCTGAAATACAGAAAAACGATCGGTCGTTTTATGAATCGATCGGTCGTTTTTGGACAGAATTCTTCCAGTGAGCACACCGAAATAACGATCGGTCGTTTTTTCATAACGATCGGTCGTCTGTGTAAAAACGATCGGTCGTTTTTCACATCGATCGGTCGTTTTTGGACAGAATTCTTCCAGTGAGCACACCGAAATAACGATCGGTCGTTTTTTCATAACGATCGGTCGTCTGTAACATTTAGACATAACAAATAATTTTTTGCACTTTTCGACACTGATTTGGCAAGAAAAATATATATAAATACTAAAATATATATAAAACCAATCAAATATATATATTTATGTTAATTGCACTTATTTATTTATGTTGTTCATTCTACTTTTTATGTTAATTGCATTTATTTATTTACTCTCATACTTATACTTAACAAACCAGTTTATCTTCTCAAAACACAGTATGAAAAAACACTGAGAATAAATATATATATTTCATCTTAAAAAAGACAATTACAAGCGGAAAATTAAAATAGTACAAGATACATATTGTCTCGTTGATAAGCGTACAATTACAAGCGGACAATTACAGCTAAAATCATAAGCGTCGAGGACGTATTGGATACGGACACTTACGACAATCATGTCCTCGCCCTTGACAACTAGAACATCTCATACGTGCTCGTCTCTCCGACTGATCCATACCATTATGAATACGAGTAGATCTTGGACGACCCCTTTCTCTTACAAGAGTAACATCCGGAAGAAATAATCTATCACATTCATCCCAATAGTCTTGATGCCGAAGAGGACAAAATTGCGCCGAGTACGTACCTTCATATGATTCAAGACTGTAATATTTTACTATGTAAGCTTCCCAATCAAGACGGTTTGCAGCGCATACGGAAAACACATGTGAACAAGGGATTCCATCACTCTGCCACTTACCGCAATCGCATTGCCAAAGTGAAAAGTCGACAACTTGAGTATTGCCTCCCCTGGAATTTCTTGAACTTGTACACACGGAATAAACCCCTCTTTCATAATCGAAAGTAACATTGGTATGACCAATGTCCGACCTACGTTTATCTAAAATTTTAAGGATATTGGGACCATATCTTGTGCCGCTGTTTCTCATCCCGATTACTATCTTTTTCCGCTCGCAAAAATAGTGTACCAACTTATAGAAAATAAGCTGCACAGCAGCAGTGATTGGTAAATTACGAGCAGCTTTTAAAACATTATTGAAAATTTCAGCCATGTTTGTGGTCATGTTACCATGTCGCCTCCCTTTATCATGAAAATATGACCACTTTTCCGCAGGCTCTTTCATCAACCATTGATATGCTTGAGGATTCATGACTTTTATTGCTTCCATGATTCTTTTCAATTTTCTTTCTTGTAATTCCCAAATGGCGTTCTCCGCTAACTTGTGTAAGTCAGGATCTCCTTTGAAAGCTTTCTTAAAATTATCCAAAAAATGATTTGAACAATATCGATGAACAAAACCTTGACCACGCCAAACTCCTCTCACTGCACTTAGAATACCAGCATGTCTATCCGAAATTAGACAAATATTCACGCGCTCTTTAATCACATGTCGCATAATGTTAGAAAGAAAATAGCTCCACGAAATTGTACTCTCCTCAGCAACAAATGCACAACCAATGGGAAAAACATGATTATCTGCATCCGATGCCATGGCCAACAAAATCTTACCTTTATACTTCCCATATAAGTGAGTAGCATCAATAGCGATAACTGGCCTACAATACTGAAATGCATCAATAACGGCCTTAAATGTGAAGAAAAATCTGTTCAATACCTCACCCACTGAATTTGTTACCACATCGTAAACTGGCGTTGTCTCATAAGAAGCTACGGTACCGGGATTATACTTTTGAAGCGCTTTCATAAATTTAGGTAAAACCTTATACGAGTCTTCCCAATTACCAAATATCTCTGCGATTGCTTTTTGTTTACCCAAATAAGCTTTTTTGTATGAAACTGACATTTCAAAGCGGGCATTCACAATCTCTTTAACTAATGAAATCTTCATCATAGGATTAGTTGTGATGGCATTTCGAATGGTTTGGGCAACAAGATTGGAATCTAACTGTGGATGATCAGTTGTAAGCTCGGCATGAATGCATGTATGAGGACCGTTGTACACCGACACTTCAAAAAATCCATGTTTCTTTCTTAGTGAAGCTCGTAGTTTCCATTTGCATTGCTGAGTTTCGGCCAGTTTACAACGAATTTCCCAAAATTTTGCCTTCGAACTTTTAGTGGAAAAATGGATGTTACGTTTGATTGACCAAAGTTTTATTCCCTTTTTCAACATTTCTTTATCCCTAAATAAAAGACCAATAAAAGGATCATTAACGTGAGGATCCCAAAATCCAGGATACATCATATAATTGCTTCTCTGGTTACTATAATTTTCTTGAGTGTCGAACGGTTCATTAAACAAACTTGACATTGGTTGATGCATAGGAATTTCATCGGGAATAGTATTATTCGCCAATTGTGACCCATTTGATTGGTCGTTTTCATCCTCATCCATATACAAGCCCATTTCAGATGATAATTCTTCGTACTCAACTTCTTGTACATTTTCTTCGCTAATATTAAAGTCCGGATCTTCATCCTCTGGTTCATCCCCAAGTTCTATCGACCAACCAATATTATCTGCCAATCGACACACTGCATCCAAATGTGTCAAATCTGGTTCGTTGTTCTCAGAATATACCTCTAGCATTGGCTCTTGTCGAATGGGTGTTCTACTTGATGTACCGATTTCATGCATTGGCTCTTGTCGAATGGGTGTTCCACTTGATGTACCGATTTCATTAGTGGAAAGAATATTATAATACAACCCGTAATCTTGATGAGAGGAGTAAACTTGCTCAATTTCAACATATAACTCTATAAACGTTCTTCCATTTTCTTCTATTAACTCAAGCATGGTTTCCAACGAATCATTATCATCAACAGCCAATCGCATATATTTAAACTCAGTAAGTGTAGTCAGATATGGATAACGACATGTTAAACTCAAACGATTTGAAGTCGATGATACATCAAGTACCTTAAACAATTTTTCCAAAAATTGGTCGTATGTCGTGTTTCTAGATACCTTAAAAATTTTTTTATAAGAAATATCATAAGATAACCCCTCGCTAATAGTTTCCATTATCGTACCTCCCCAATAACACATAATTGTAGGATTTTTCATTTCGATAACCACACGGTACAATTAACAAATTTACTCAAATAATACTCCAACAACACAAAATATTGAGTTGAGCTTTTACCTGTTTTGGAAGAGATCTGAGATTTGCCCTAAAATGATCTAAGAGCTCTGTTTTTTTTTTTTTTACAGTGGTAATGAGATGAGTACAGTGGTCTGTGGAAATGAGATGAGTTTTTTAAGTACAAGTATTTCACAAAAACGACCGATCGAAATGTACATAACGACCGATCGTTTTTGTCTGAAAAACGACCGGTCGTTATGTACAATTCGACCGGTCGTTTTTTGTCCAAATTGTTCCACAGAGTTCAATAATAAAACGACCGGTCGTTTTAATCATTTCGATCGGTCGTTTTTCGAAAGTAGACCATTTTGGGAATATTTCAGAAAGGTAGCCCATTCTGGGCAATTGTGTGGTCCACTGGACCATTTAGGAAAAAAACTCAATTTGGGTCATATGACAATGACCAACGCGTATGTATAAATTATATAGTATTTACTAGTTACGCATCTATGGACTGTTACAAGGACATGACATGGTGTTGTATGTTTTACAAATTTCTTCTTAATTCAATGATTTGATTTTTTTTTTTTGGATTTGGAATTCTAAATGCTAAATTGTGGAGTTCTAACAGTGTGTTAGATACAATATGGGCATCATATATAAGATTGTTGGTTTTTATCCATTCAAATCAATGAAATTTCTCATATGACACAACTTCTAGCCGACGGATATTTTCGTCGAGAAGAAATTGAGCCGAAAAAAGATTTTCCTCTGGTGGAAATTGAGCCGGAAAAAGATTTTCGTCCGGTGGAAATTGAGCTGACAAAATACTATCGTTGCGAGTCTGACAAATTAAATTCGTCGGTCGATAGCCTTCACTGTCCGGCGAATTCAAATTTTCATCAGCTGTTGTCTTCCTCGATACTACATATCCGACATACAATGCCGAAAAAAAATTCTCCGTCGGTTATTTAGGCGACAAATTGTTTTCTCTGCTGACAATTTTTTTTTGTGTGGACTAAACGTTTTTTTCCTTGTAGTGTTTTATTTGATATCATCTAATACAAATCACATTATAGTTGGCTTTTATCATGTTTTGTATCATGTGTTATGCCATTTTTTTAGTTTTATACTCTTAATTCTTAATTTTTCTGTTTTGTACCCTGGATTCCGTCTTATTTTCGATATATTTGTTTTCCATCCAATTTGGACGAAAAAGTTGCAAGTTCAAGTCACGTGTTATTTTTCTGTTAGATTTAAGGACTGTTTAGTGTGGTAAGCATTGGTTTAATCGTTGGTTAATGCCAAAGTGATCCAACCTCTTGTACTAACTCCAATCATCCAACAGTTTGATTAATAAAAAGAGAACACACATACAAAATGAAAACAATGTTATTTTGATATTTTATTTTTTAAAATTATCTCTATAATTAAGTTTCTTATTTTAATACTACATATTTTTTATAAAGTTTTTTTTTGGAAGCTTTGAGGGATATGGTATTTGAGTAGATAGATTTTTAAGGTGGGGTTATTTTTGTAAACTCACCTCAAACAAGGCATGTGCGCATCACGTGACACATTTCCATCCAAATTTGGATGAAAACGTCCAGATCGAAAATAAGACGGACTTCAGGGTACAAAACTATAATAATAAGAATTAAGGGTGGAAAACTGAAAAAATGACATAACATAGGGTACAAAATGTAATAAAAGCCCATTACAGTTCAAGTTTAATATTGTAACATCCCATATTTTTATAAATGGTTTAATTTATTATTTAATTTATCCAAAAACGTTTTATACAAATTTTACAAAAAATCGGTCACTCAACTAATTTTTAGCCAAAAACCGAAACTATTCCGAAAAATTTTATTCTAAAAACCTGTTACTAATTCTATAAACAAAAAGAACCCAATAGATTTGTTTCTATAGTTTTGTTTTTTTTGAGTAGTAAAACAATAGTTTTGGATTAAGAGTTAACTTTTAAAACTTTGGGGACCAAATAGTTCGTTACCACAAACTATCTCAAAACAGTTTTTTCTAAACACTTTTCAGCCACTTTCAAAACCTAAAAACAGTAAAAACAAGTAAGAAGAGAGAAGAAGAAGAAGAAGAAGAAGAAGAAGAAGAAGAGGAAGCCACCATTAGCGGGCTCTTACCGGAAACATCTCCTCAACGCTCTAAGTTAACGGGGGTTATCCATTGCGACTAAACGAGTGTGTATGTTAGGATTAAGTTTTACGTTTATTATAAATTGGGGGTTTTTGCCTTTTATATTAATTATGTTATTAAATTGTTAATTGGGGTTTAGTTGTTATATTTTTAATTCGATTATTTGAATTGTAGAAGTTGAGGCATTTGACATATTAATTTCGGATTAATGAGAATATTGATGGGTTGCGTGTTTTATGCGATAATTATATGTTATTATGCTTGTTGATAGAATTGGGTAAATTATTGTTGAATAGAGATGAGTTTTAGATTGTGCATATAAGGTGCTTGTTAAAATGACCGAATGAAATTTTACGTTATTGGAGTTGTTTGGCTATTTGTGAATTTAGTACATATGTTTATGTGTTAAAGTGACGTTTGAGAATGTTGGTATTTTGAGATGTGATAATTGAATGGTTTTATATTATTGGCCGAGTCCTTGTGATTTAGTTGTAGTGGCAATGGTCTCTGTCTCTCCCTAATTCCGGGGACAGAAGACGGCCGAGTGGATAGGAAATGACTCGTCTTACGGACTGGGACGAGTGGCGTGAGAGGTCGCAGTGTGCACTATATTTACTTTATTGTTAGCAATGGTCTATGTCTCTCCCTAATTCCGCCGACATAAGACGGCCGAAGGGATAGAGAATAACTCATCTTACGGACTGGGATGAGTGGCGTGAGAGGTCCAAGTGCGCACTATAAATCTATTTTTATGTTAGCAATAATCTATGTCTCTCCCTAATTCCGGGGACATAAGACGGCCGAAGGGATATGGAATGACCTACCTTACGGACTGGGGTAGGTGGTGTGAGAGGTCCATGTATGCTATTAATGTGTGTTGAAGTTATTTAATTTATCTCGTTATAGGATGTTATTATATTTCTTTTTATATGTTGATTATCGTAGTAATTGTTTGTGGGTTATTGCATTTAAGGGATGGAGTGACGGTATTTGTGGTGCCGTCCTGTCTAGTTATGTGCGTGAGACTCACCGTTACAATTTTATCTTTTAGGTACAATTTAGATTGAGACGTTCGGATAAGAGTATTAGCGCAGTATCGCATGGGCTCGGGGCATCTTTCAGTTGTTTTATTCTCGCTTAGACTAGTTTTTATTTGAGGTTGTAGCCTACGGGTAAATTACATTTGTTCATTTTTTTTTATATAATTTTGTTAAAACCATTTGTCTTGTAGCCGCGTTTGACAAACTTTATATTTATTCATTTAATTGTTCCTTTAGCTCGTAATCTATTTCTTTTAAAAATTCAAAATTTGTACCAACATGCCTATTTCCTTTTCTTTTCAAAAGGTCATGCCTCAATGTCCGTCTTACGGATTTTGGGACGTGATAAATATTTTAACAGGTAGTCAAAAAATTGTTAAAATGAGAAAAAGAGTAATATTTAGAGCATTGAATAATAATGTATATACTCAATGACTTCACGTATGGTTCACGACTTAATTTTTGTATTTTGTGTGACTAATCTTAATAGGTCCAAAATTGAAAGTGTGACTAATCTTAATAGGTCCTAACGTAGCTTGCATTATTCAAATGCACATTTATGGGTTATCATGTGCCCCGGTGGCATATGTTAGGAAGACCCTTTACATTTAATGGCTTGTAATAACTCTTTTAATCTATTCCCCCGGTATATGTTAACATTTGCTTTAATAAAACAATCAGATCAGTTTACCACTTTATACAAATTCAGAGTAATTTTTTGTCTCTTTAATGGCGATTTTATTTAGTTTCTATATGCTTATCTCAACAGCTACAAAAAACGTCCAAACAAAGAGCTGAGAGAGAACACAGACATTGAAAAAATAAATTTCCAAGCAATGTTACTGTTTTCTCTGACTTTATTTACAGGGAAATAGAAATAAGCACACTTAATAAATAATTGCCTCGAAGAGATTAAATGATCGAAGATCATAATAATTGTACAACTTATCTTTTGTTAAGATATTATTTAAAAGTTGAAAGTTGAAACTCAGGTACATATCTCTGGAAACTTGTAATGTAACTTGAGTCTGGACTCTGGTGAAGAAATACAAAATTGTGGACATATTCATTATTATTTTCCACAATGAAATTTGCACCGAAAAACTTGACGAATGGGCTTTCAGTGCAAATTTCTTTGCGCCGAGATAATCTTTCCCTTCAAACTTTTTGTGGGAAATTTCTTTTGCCCTCACAGCTCATCTTTATTGCACTCCATATTTTTACAGCAGGTAGGCCACCGATTAACAAACCAACAATAGGAAATATAATTTAATGATACCCGGGATTTCACAAAATTTTAGCAGGCAATCAATTACACCTAGTTAAAAAGAAACACATGCATGAGCCAGTATATTCAAACACCGTCTTGATAACTACTTTTGAAGCTGTTAGAAATTTAGAATATCCCTAACTCACTCATAGATCGGGATGTTTGTTTCCATTTTCAGATTTCCAAAAAATAGGAAATTAACTGGCAAGCTTTCTCCAAAGCACTCATAGTCAAACTTCGCGTTATGAGAACATTGGGATATAACTTGTGCATTGAAATCGTCTTGAATGCCAAACTTTTCAAAATTGTCAAAGTTCATGAAATCGGTACTATAAAGATCTTCAAGTTGGGTGTAACATGGGCCACTCTCACTATAGACATAATTGACATAGAATTTTGTAAATAAACCTGAGTTTGTGAAGAATCACAAGAGTTTCTGAATTTGGGTTTCATGAAAGAAATTGGCGAAGAATAGTACAACCCGTTTTGAGCTGCTATTCCGTTCTGAAAGCTACTCATATGACTATTATATCTCATAGCTTCCATCCTAGTTGTCAAATATTGAAGCTTTTGCCCAAGTAGTGCCCCAAATTCTTCGAGTTGCTCTCTCGACAACATATTATATCGATTATTCAACATAGGGTACTTATTGTTTTCATCTATCTTCTTCAACTCAATAATCTCGTTTTCAAGCTACTGGTTTTGAGCCTCGAAAAAAGTGGAAAGATTCAATTCTGTCGGTAAATCATGAGCAGATTGATTTTTGTAACAATTCATTAATTTATTATTTTGATCGCGATCTGGTGGCCAAATTTGCAACTCCCCCTTTGGAGCGTTATCGACGATTAAACACACGTCGATATCACATAATGTCTTTAGTTCGTGAAACTGCTTTTTCAAGCCTTTCGACCTCCTCTTGAAAGTTTGAAGACGCTCTTTCTCGTTGCTCAATAGTTCAAGTCTTCTCTTCGCGCGACCTGTAGCATCCCGTATTTTTATAAATGGTTTTATTCATGATTTAAATTATCCAAAAACATTTTATACAAAATTTTACCAAAACCGGTCACTCGACTAATTTTTAGCCAAAAACCGAAACTCTTCCGAAAAACTTTATTTTAAAAACCTGTTACTATTTTTATTAATAAAAAGGAGCCAATAGCTTTGTTTCTAAAAATTTGTTCTTTTTGAGTAGTAAAACAATATTTTTGGATTAAGAGTTAACTTTAGAACTTTGGGGACCAAATAGCTCGTTACCACAAACTATCTCAAAACAGTTTTTCTAAACACTTTTCAGCCACTTTCTAAACCGAAAAACAGTAAAAACAAGTAAGAAGAGAGAAAAGAGAGAAAAAGAAAGAAGAAGAAGAAGAAGAGGAAGCCACCACTAGTGGGTTCTTACCAAAAGTATCTCCTCTACGCTCAAAGGTAACGGGGGTTATCCATTGCGACTAGACGAGGGTGTATGTTAGGATTATGTTTTGCGTTAATTATAAATTGGGGGTTTTTATCTTTTATATTAATTATGTTCTTAAATTGTTAATTGGGGTTTAGTTGTTATACTTTTAATTCCATTATTTGAATTGTAGTAATTGAGACTTTATACTTATTTAATGTCGAATTAATAAGAATATGGATGGGTTTGCGTGTTGTTATGTATTGATTATGTGTTATTATAATTGTTGATAAATTGGGTAATTTATGTTGAATAATGGTGAATTGTAGTTTATGCATACAAGGTGTTTGTTAAAATGCCTGAAAGTAATTTTATGTTGTTATAACGTTTGGCTAGTTGTGAATTTAGTACATGTGGTTATGTGTTATGTTGTATTACGTTAAGTGACGTATGAGATGGTGTTATTTGAATAGTATAACATTATTGGCCGAGGGCTTAATATTTATACGTATGAGATTGTGTTAATTGGATGATTTTATATTATTGGCTGAGGCCTTGTGATTTAGCTGTAGTGGCAATGGTCTCGGTCTCTCCCTAATTCCGGGGACAGAAGACGGCCGAGGGGATAGGGAATGACTCGTCTTACGGACTGGGGCGAGTGGCGTGAGAGCTTCCAGTGTGCACTATATTTACTTTTATGTTAGCAATGGTCTATGTCTCTCCCTAATTCCGGGGACATAAGACGACCGAAGGGATAGGGAATGACTCGTCTTACGGACTGGGACAAGTGGCGTGAGAGGTCCAAGTGCGCACTATAAATCTACTTTTATGTTGCAATGGTTTATGTCTCTCCCTAATTCCGGGGACATATGGCGGCCGAAGGGATAGGGAATGACCTACCTTACGGACTGAGGTAGGTGGCGTGAGAGGTCCATGTATGCTATAGATGTGTGTTGATGTTATTTGATTTATTTAATTTATCCCATGGTAGAATCTCATTATATTTCTTTTTATATGTCGATTATCGTAGTTGTAGAATCTCATTATATTTCTTTTTATACGTCGATTATCGTAGTTGTAGAATTTGTGAGCTCTTGCATCTATGGGATGGAGTGACGGTATTTAGTGGTGCCGTCCCGTCTAGTTATGTGCGTGAGACTCACCGTTACATTTTTGTATTTCAGGTACATTATTGTAACATCCCGTATTTTTATAAGTGTTTTTAATTAGGAATTAATTGATCCAAAAACGTTTTATTCAAATTTTACCAAAAACCAGTCGCTCGACTAATTTTTAGCCAAAAACCGAAACTCTTCCAAAAAGCTTTATTTTAAAAACCTGTTACTAATTTTATCAATAAAAAAGGACCCAATAGTTTTGTTTCTAAAAATTGGTTATTTTTGAGCAGTATAGTAATATATTTGATTAAGAGTTAACTTTTAGAACTTTAGGGATCAAATAGGTCGTTACCACAAACTATCTCAAAACAGTTTTTCTAAACACTTTTCAGCCACTTTGTAAAACCTTAAACCTAAAATCAGCCCAAAAGCAAGAGAGAAAAAGAGAGAAAAGAGAGAAAAGAAAGAAGAAGAAGAAGAAGAAGAAGAAGAAGAAGAAGAAGAAGAAGAAGAAGAAGAAGAAGAAGAAGAAGAAGAAGAAGAAGAGGAAGAGGAAACCACCGTTAGCGGGTTCATACCGGAAGCATCTCCTCTACGCTCTAAGATAACGGGGGTTATCCATTGCGACTAGACGAGGGTGTATGTTAGGATTAGGTCTTATGGTTATTTTAAATTGGGGGTTTTTGACTTTTATCTTAATTATGTTATTAATTTGTTAGTTGGGTTTATTTGTTGTATGAATTATTCACATATTTGAATGGGAGAAATTGATGAGTTAGTTATATTAATTTCGAATTAATGAGATTATGGATGGGTTTGCATGTTTTATGCGTTGATTATGTGATTATGTAATTATTGATGAAATTGGATAAATTTATGTTGAATAATGGTGAATTGTAGTTTATGCATACAAGGTGTTTGTTAAAATGCCTGAAAGTGATTTTATGTTGTTATAGCGTTTGGCTAGTTGTGAATTTAGTACATGTGGTTATGTGTTATGTTGTATTACGTTAAGTGACATATGAGATGGTGTTATTTGAATAGTATAATATTATTGGCCGAGGGCTTAACATTTATACGTATGAGATTGTGTTATTTGGATGATTTTATATTATTGACCGAGGCCTTGTGATTTAGTTGTAGTGGCAATGGTCTCTGTCTCTCCCTAATTCCAGGGACAAAAGACGGCCGAGGGGATAGGGAATGACTCGTCTTACGGACTGGGGCGAGTGGCGTGAGAGGTCCCAGTGTGCACTATATTTACTTTTATGTTAGCAATGGTCTATGTCTCTCCCTAATTCCGGGGACATAAGACGGCCGAAGGGATAGGGAATGACTCGTCTTACGGACTGGGACGAGTGGCGTGAGAGGTCCAAGTGCGCACTATAAATCTACTTTTATGTTGCAATCGTCTATGTCTCTCCCTAATTCCGGGGACATAAGACGGCCGATGGGATAGGGAATGACCTACCTTACGGACTGGGGTAGGTGGCGTGAGAGGTCCATGTATGTTATAGATGTGTGTTGATGTTATTTAATTTAATTTAATTTATCCCGTTGTAGAATGTCATTATATTTATTTTTATACGTCGATTATCGTAGTTGTAGAATCTTATTATATTTCTTTTTATACGTCGATTATCGTAGTTGTAGAATTTGTGAGCTCTTGCATCTATGGGATGGAGTGACGGTATTTAGTGGTGCCGTCCCGTCTAGTTACGTGCGTGGGACTCACCGTTACAGTTTTGTATTTCAGGTACATTATAGGTTGAGGCGTTTGGATAGGAGTCATTGGAATGCATCACATGTGTTCGGGGCTTTCGCTTTCTTTTTATTTTAGAACAGTTTTGAGATTGTAGCCTACGGGTAAATTGCATTTGTTTAGTTCTTCTTATATAATTTTGTTAAAACCTTTTGGTCGTGTAGCCGCGTTTGGGAAGTATTTTATTTATTGTTTAATTATTCCTTTAGCTCGCAAGTCTTTTTCTTTTAAAATTTTTAAATTTTGTACCAACAGGTTTCAATTTTCTTTTATTTAAAAAAGGTCATGCCTCGATATCCGTGCTTATGGAATTTGGGGGGTGACAAGTTGGTATCAGAGCTAACTAGGTTCTTGTCTACTTTGGGACGACGGGAAGATGGGTAACTATTGGACCAAGATCCATCGTATGATTTTTACAAAACTTTTTCCAAAAACTCAATTTTTTTCTAAAACGGCGGGTTGCATTTAGCTTAAGACATGTAGCTAGAATTTAGTAGTTTTTGTTTAAAGAAAAGTCCACATGTGAGGCAAGTTGGGGACAATGAGAACGCTCGTTGATCCTGGCTCACCAAACTAGTGGGTAGACCTCTCGTCGGTATGTGTGAAGGAATACCTTAGCGATGTGGAATTCTAGAGTATGCGAGGACGCTCGGGTGCTTTAGGATAACGTATCGTGATGGGTCATCCCTCGCATTTTTGTGTTGATTGTATGCGTGTGTAGATTTATATGATGTGTATGAGGTATAAGTTTGCGTGTCTGGTAGTAGCGAACTATTAGAGTGCGAGAATTGTGAAGTTGATGATTTTACGTAGTGCGTTTTCATATTATTAACTTGTGTGTTGAAGTACGTTTTATGCAAATGGATGTTGATCGTAATATGTTTGTGAACTTAAATGGGTTATTTGTGTGATATATGTCATGTAGGATATTATGAGTGTTGAGAAATTTTGCGTTTTTGAATCTTTATTTTCTGCTGTTTAACGATCGGTCGTCTGTAGAAACGATCGGTCGAATTTTTTCTGACCTCACTGGAAGAATTTTTACCAAAAACGATCGGTCGTTTTCCCAAAACGATCGGTTGAATTTTTTTTGACCTCACTGGAAGAATTTGTACCAAAAACGATCGGTCGAATTTTTTCTGACCTCACTGGGAGGATTTTTACTAAAACGATCGGTCGTGTTCTGGCAATTTTGCTATTTTTCTCGTTATACTTCAAACACTCGTAACTTCTTCGTTTTAACTCCGATTCTAGATCCGCTTGAACCGTTGGCTTTGTTTTTCAGTACTCTATCTTTCTGACATTTCGGAATTTACAATTTCTATTTTTGGAAAAGACAAAGCATTATATCATCGAAATAGGAAAATCGTAAAATCATTATTTCATAAACTATTATTGAACCCTTGGTTCAACAACATGAAAAACGAGCGTTTATCATGATTTACATGTTTTGTGATTATCACATAATGTGCGGAATATTGTATTGTATGATTAGAGAAATTTGATGCGTTTGCAAATTATTATAATATGTTATAAATATATATATATATATAAATACATGTATTAGAATGAGAAAAAAAAAAAAGAAAACATGAATGTTTAATTACGTTTTGCGAGGTCGTGTCCTAAATTCACTAGTTTTATAAGTCGTTTGTGCACTTATTTCTTCCTTACAACATGATTCTACTCTTTTAGACATTGAATATAAATTTTTCTTGGTTAGATTGTAAGCTAGTGTTTTATATATATGTTTCACATTTAGCAACTATTTTCCTTCACTCGATAGAAGGATAACCGGGGACTTAGATATTTTAGGTTCTAAGTTAATTGTCCATACATGAAGAATCTCGTTTGATACTGTATAATGTAAGACTATACTATAATGTAAGACTTAATTTAGTTGAGTTGGTTTGGTGTCCATATTTAAGAGGAATTACACACAGTTAATTTCATATGTACTAAATTTCAAGGTCG
The DNA here is from genome assembly GCA_963682055.1 of Primula veris. NCBI lineage: Eukaryota > Viridiplantae > Streptophyta > Magnoliopsida > Ericales > Primulaceae > Primula > Primula veris. Next base: position 10,899,457 of record OY821741.1, on the reverse strand, counting down.
ATATAAGGGAATTTTAATAGATCTTATTTTTATAAGATTAACTATTGAAAACTTAAGAAATATATCTGGTGTAGCATGCCCCTGTACAAGTTAAAATGTTTGAGTTTGTAAACTATTATAGGTGAGACAAAAGTTTTTAAAACATTTTCTTATTATGTCTATTAATGGTTTGTACGTTAATGAAGTCACTGGTTTGGTATTTATAAATAAAAATGTAGTTAACTATTGCGGCGGATTGTAACTAACAAACAAAAGGGCATGATAGGATATATTTATTTATTTTATGGATTTTTTTGTGTGGAAGTTTTCGACAGCTATAAGAGAACCTCGATTATGGTAGTTTCCTTCTAATTTTTGTAATTTAATGTTGTCCATGGATTACCTTTCGGTGCCGACTTTTGCTTAGAGTTTTAATGAAATGATACGTTAGGTTATTTTCAATTCGTTTGACCACTGTAAAAGATGTTTAAGCTATAATTAGGATCCAAACTTGAGATTTAATTTGTGTTTAAAGTGTTCAAATAATAAGTGAACTAGCATTATAGTTGTCCTAGTTATTTCAAGTAAATCTCTTTGGTCGGATTAGTTACAAAGTTTCAACAGGTCTTCCACTTTTATTGAGAGCATGTATTACATGTGAATTTGGAGTGGTATTTTGGGACTAAATATAAATTAGTAGGTTTTGCGCTTCTTATTAATTAAAGATTGTTTTGTTTAAGAGAACATGGTATAAAGGGAGATTGGTATTATTTTTGGGTGGTGGTCTAGATTCTAAAACTGGATTGTTTGATAAATTAGAAACAAAATGCAATGTTAGGACGGTTAGCACCATTATTATTATTATTTTATCAGAGCGTGCAGCGGAAGCACGAAATAGATATAGATGTATAAGTAATAAATGTTTCGTAAAACGATATGGAAGCAAGTTTTGGAATAGGTTTGGTTATCTTACGGTATCAATATCAATAATAGTTGTTTGAATTTGAACCATCCCAGAGGTTAATTATCAGTTCAAGGAAAAACATGGTAGGAACAATTTTTTTTTTTTTTTTTTTTACCAATTAAAAGATTAGCTTACCTCATGTGTTTTGCTTTCATGGTGTACATTTTGTTAATAGCATTGATGATGACTAAAATCAGAATTTGGACTAAGAATTATGTAGATAGGAGTTATAGAGTTTTGAAATTATGATTGAGGGGAGTTATAGAATTTGGTAATTAATGAGATAATAAACGATCGGAAGTGGTAAAAGTTTGACCTTAGTAATTTACGTTAGTATTTTTCCATCATAAGTTTTCAAGTTTCACAAGGATAATGATGATATTATTATTAGTAATTTTAATCTCAAATGAGTTTCCAAGATACCTTTTATTATACTTCTTTTATATAGTTTATGCTACATGCACACACAAGTAACTGTTTTGGAGACCGGTTGGTTACATAAATTATGTGAGCGGATTTAATCACGTCTAAGAAAGCATATATAATATTATTCGGAAACATTATTTTTTTTTATTTTTTTCAAGTTATTAAAGAAATAAAGTTTCGGGACGAAACTTCTTTAAGTGGTGGAGAGTGTAAAATCACGTATTTTAATTTAAATTTTTTATTTTGAATATTTATTCTTCTAAATAATTACTCATGTGACTATTTTGTTTTCATAAGTAAGAATACTAATGTTTAGTTGTTTAAGTGATTTAAGGACCTTACGGTTACACGTTATCAAAGCTATAGAGTTTTAAAGGATTTAAAGGTATGTAATTGGTAAAATAATTTACCATGGATTGATACGTGGTAGTACTTTTAGGGATTAGCTGGTAAGAATTGGGCCTAGTAATTATGTAATTTACTTCGGTTAGAAATATTGAATTGTATAAACGTATGATTAGGAATAATGGTGTAAGTTATAGGTCTTTTAATGCCTCACTAAGATGATTAATGATATGGTTTGATTGTATTCATATATAAAACCGATGCCTTGTCTGAAGAGTAAATGTCAATTAAGAATAGTAAATATTGTCTTGAGGTTTCTATAACGAGATGTTTGTATTTATTCCTATAACTACTATGCATGGAATATTTAAGGAGAAATAATGTTACATGTATTCAAAGAGTTTCTGTTGCTAGAGGTAACCTTGCATGAGAAATTGAAACGGAAGTAATAAATTGGTATAGAATTGTAGTATAAATGCTAAGCCAATTGTCATGCCATATACACGCCCCTATAATGAATTCTTCCTTGTTAATATAGATATATACAGTAGTGCAAATAAATAAAGAAAGCTAGGTAGCATTTTCCTGATTAGATTCTATACTCATTTACTGTATTAAAATTATATGAATATAATGAAAGTATACAAAGATGAAAGAATTAAAGTCCTATGTTGTGTAAGGGAAAATGTTTAGTGGAAAGCTAAGCACTAGATTATTCGTTGTAGAAATATTTCTGTTCTTTCAGATTAATATTAGGTGAGTGGGTTTTGTCTTACTATTATAAATATTCCGTTGCAACTTTTGATAATATTTTACAGGCTCATGGGTATTATTTTTCAAGTACTAATTATATATGGAAACTTTGTTTTTATATTGTTACGAAAACAAAGTAAATAAAAGAAAGAAAAGAATGAAAAAGAAGTGATTTATATACAATGGATCTATATAAAGAGAACTAGTTTATATCTTATAAAGATAAAAATTATATACAGTGTATCTGTATAAGGTTTCTAAATTTATTATTTTATGATTTGCTTATGATTTGTATTTGGGACCATGAGAATAAGTCCAACGGAGAATCCCGAATAAGGGAAAGAGTAAAGTGGGGTGACGTTGGCAACTAAACGAAAGAGTTTAGTTCTCAACGGTTAACTTAGCGATTGTACATAGTTTTGTTAACCGGAACATTTTAAGGAATAGACTCAACCGTCATGATGTGGTGACCTTAATTACGTAGTGCACATATGGTTTATACACCTGAGAAAAAGATCGACGGTAAAGAGATTGAGGAAGTCAATCGGGCTTGGTACTCTAAGATATACATGTTATCATTTTGCTTTTATCATAAAAAGAAAGAAAAAGATTTTATTATTACTATTGCGATTACATTTTTATTTTAGTTGTAAGAGATTAACTTCTTGTAATGAACGTAATTTTCGAGATTCTATTTAATGAAGCTTTTGCTAGAAATTTGAGCTTATTTAATGAGTTATTTAGCAAGTGTTTAGTAATTATTTCATTTAGGCTTTGTTTAGCACGTGCCGCCACATGTGTTATTCAGCCGTGTAACACCCCCGGGTCTGGGTTGAGAGTTTATTTTATTTGAGTTTAGTTTACTAGAAAGACCGTATTTTGAGTGTTGTAGACGTTGTGGAGTTGTTGAGGTAGAAACATGTCATCTTTGCTTACTTTATTGTCTTTTATTCAATTAGATATTGTATACAGACGGTTACTTGATTTGATGTTCTTACATGTTGGTCATTTTCTGGAGTTATGGATTGTGGAGTTCTTATGGGTTGTGAACCCTGTGTATTTTATTTCTTAAATTATGACACGAATTGTACATTTAAATTCTTACGGTTTTGTTTATATAAGTTTATCATTTCTATGTATAGTTGTTTAGAGAGGAAATTTCGGGACGAAATTCTTTTATGGAGAGTTAGTTGTAACATCCCGTATTTTTATAAGTGTTTTTAATTAGGAATTAATTGATCCAAAAACGTTTTATTCAAATTTTACCAAAAACCAGTCACTCGACTAAGTTTTAGCCAAAAACCTAAACTCTTCCAAAAAGCTTTATTTTAAAAACATGTTACTAATTTTATCAATAAAAAGGACCCAATAGTTTTGTTTCTAAAAATTGGTTATTTTTGAGCAGTATAGTAATATATTTGATTAAGAGTTAACTTTTAGAACTTTAGGGACCAAATAGTTCGTTACCACAAACTATCTCAAAACAGTTTTTCTAAACACTTTTCAGCCACTTTTTAAAACCTTAAACCTAAAATCAGCCCAAAAGCAAGAGAGAAAAAGAGAGAAAAGAGAGAAAAGAAAGAAGAAGAAGAAGAAGAGGAAACCACCGTTAGCGGGTTCATACCGGAAGCATCTCCTCTACGCTCTAAGGTAACGGGGATTATCCATTACGACTAGACGAGGGTGTATGTTAGGATTAGGTCTTACGGTTATTTTAAATTGGGGGTTTTTGCCTTTTATCTTAATTATGTTATTAATTTGTTAGTTGGGTTTATTTGTTGTATGAATTATTCACTTATTTGAATGGGAGAAATTGATGAGTTAGTTATATTAATTTCAAATTAATGAGATTATGGATGGTTTTGCATGTTTTATGCGTTGATTATGTGATTATGTAATTATTGATGAAATTGGATAAATTTATGTTGAATAATGGTGAATTGTAGTTTATGCATACAAGGTGTTTGTTAAAATGCCTGAAAGTGATTTTATGTTGTTATAGCGTTTGGCTAGTTGTGAATTTAGTACATGTGGTTTATGTTGTATTACGTTAAGTGACATATGAGATGGTGTTATTTGAATAGTATAATATTATTGGCCGAGGCCTTAATATTTATACGTTTGAGATTGTGTTATTTGGATGATTTTATATTATTGGCCGAGACCTTGTGATTTAGCTGTAGTGGCAATGGTCTCTGTCTCTCCCTAATTCCAGGGACAGAAGACGGCCGAGGGGATAGGGAATGACTCGTCTTACGGACTGGGACGAGTGGCGTGAGAGGTCCAAGTGCGCACTATAAATCTACTTTTATGTTGCAATGGTCTATGTCTCTCCCTAATTCCGGGGACATAAGACGGCCGAAGGGATAGGGAATGATCTATCTTACGGACTGGGGTAGGTGGCGTGAGAGGTCCATGTATGTTATAGATGTGTGTTGATGTTATTTAATTTTATTTAATTTATCCCATTGTAGAATGTCATTATATTTCTTTTTATATGTCGATTATCATAGTTGTCGAATCTCATTATATTTCTTTTTATACGTCGATTATCGTAGTTGTAGAATTTGTGAGCTCTTGCATCTATGGGATGGAGTGACGGTATTTAGTGGTGCCGTCCCGTCTAGTTATGTGTGTGGGACTCACCGTTATAGTTTTGTATTTCAGGTACATTATAGGTTGAGGCGTTTGGATAGGAGTCATTGGAATGCATCACATGGGTTCGGGGCTTTCGCTTTCTTTTTATTTTAGAACAGTTTTGAGGTTGTAGCCTACGGACAAATAGCATTTGTTTAGTTCTTCTTATATAATTTTGTTAAAACCTTTTGGTAGTGTAGCCGCGTTTGGCAAGCATTTTATTTATTGTTTAATTGTTCCTTTAGCTCGCAAGTTTTTTTCTTTTAAAATTTTTTAATTTTGTACCAACAGGTTTCACTTTTCTTTTATTTAAAAAAGGTCATGCCTCGATATCCGTGCTTATGGAATTTGGGGTGTGTCAATTATAGGTTGAGGCGTTTGGATAGGAGCCATTGGAATGCATCACATGGGTTCGGGGCTTTCACTTTCTTTTTATTTTAGAACAGTTTTGAGGTTGTAGCCTACGGGCAAATAGCATTCGTTTAGTTCTTTTTATATAATTTTGTTAAAACCTTTTGGTCGTGTAGCCGCGTTTGGCAAGCATTTTATTTATTGTTTAATAGTTCCTTTAGCTCGCAAGTATTTTTCTTTTTAAAATTTTAAATTTTGTACCAACAGGTTCTATTTCCTTTTGTTTAAAAAGGTCATGCCTCAATATCCGTGTTTATGGGTTTTGGGGCTTGACAAGTTGGTATCAGAGCTAACTAGGTTCTTGTATACTTTGGGATGAAGGGAAGATGGGTAACCATTGGACCAAGATCCATCGTATCAATTTTACAAAACTTTTTCCAAAACCTCAAACTTTTTCTAAAACGGGGGGTTGCATTTAGCTTAAGACATGTAGATAGAATTTAGTATTAGTTGATGGAAGGAAAGTCCACATGTGAGGCAAGTTGGGGACAATGAGGACGCTTGTTGATCCCGACTCGCCAAACTAGTGGGTGGACCTTTCGTCGGTATGTGTGAAGGAATACCTTAGCGATGTGGAGTTCTAGAGTATGCGAGGATGCTCGGGTGCTTTAGGACAACGTATCGTAATGGGTTATCCCTCGCACTTTTGTGCTGTTTGTATGCGTGCGTAGATTTATATGATGTGTATGAGGTATAAGTTGGCATGTCTAGTAGTAGTGAACTATTAGAGTGCGAGAATTGTGTAGTGGATGGTTTTATGTAGTGCGTTTTCATATTATTAACTTGTTAGTTAAAGTACATTTTATGCGAATGGATGTTGATCGTAATAAGTTTGTGGACTTAAATTGGTTATTTGTGTGATATATGCCATGTAGGATATTACGAGTGTTGAGAAATTGTGCGTTTTTGAATCTTTATTTTCTGCTGTAAAACGATCGGTCGTTTGCCCAAAACGATCGGTCGAATTTTTGGTGACCTCACTGGAAGGATTTTGACCAAAAACGATCGGTCATTTTCCCAAAACGATCGGTCGAATTTTTGGTGACCTCACTGGAAGGATTTTGACCAAAAACGATCGGTCGTTTTCCCAAAATGATCGGTCGAATTTTTGGTGACCTCACTGGAAGGATTTTGACCTAAAACGATCGGTCGTGTTCTGGCAATTTTACTATTTTTCTCGTTATACTTCGAAAGCTCGTAACTTCTCCGTTTTAACTCTGATTCTTGTTGTATTACGTTAAGTGACGTATGAGATGGTGTTATTTGAATAGTATAACATTATTGGCTGAGGCCTTAATATTTATACGTATGAGATTGTGTTAATTGGATGATTTTATATTATTGGCCGAGGCTTGTGATTTAGCTGTAGTGGCAATGGTCTATGTCTCTCCCTAATTCCGGGGACATAAGACGGCCGAAGGGATAGAGAATGACTCGTCTTACGGACTGGGATGAGTGGCGTGAGAGGTCCAAGTGCGCACTATAAATCTACTTTTATGTTGCAATGGTCTATGTCTCTCCCTAATTCCGGGGACATATGACGGCCGAAGGGATAGGGAATGACCTATCTTACGGACTGGGATAGGTGGCGTGAGAGGTCCATGTATGCTATAGATGTGTGTTGATGTTATTTGATTTATTTAATATATCCCGTGGTAGAATCTCATTATATTTCTTTTTATACGTTGATTATCGTAGTTGTAGAATCTCATTATATTTCTTTTTATACGTCGATTATTGTAGTTGTAGAATTTGTGAGCTCTTGCATCTATGAGATGAAGTGACGGTATTTAGTGGTGCCGTCCCGTCTACTTATGTGCGTGGGACTCACAGTTTCAGTTTTGTATTTCAGGTACATTATAGGTTGAGGCGTTTGGATAGGAGCCATTGGAATGCATCACATGGGTTCGGGGCTTTCACTTTCTTTTTATTTTAGAACAGTTTTGAGGTTGTAGCCTAGGAGCAAATTGCATTCGTTTAGTTTCTCTTATATAATTTTGTTAAAACCTTTTGGTCGTGTAGGCACGTTTGGTAAGCATTTTATTTATTGTTTAATTATTCCTTTAGCTCGCAAGTCTTTTTCTTTTAAAAATTTTAAATTTTGTACCAACAGGTTCTATTTCCTTTTGTTTAAAAAGGTCATGCCTCGATATCCGTGTTTATGGGTTTTGGGACGTGACACGAACCATTTGCAAATTATACAAATTAAACTTTAGTATTATAATCACGGTGTTCATTTTTCATCAAAGCACAATAACGTGAAATTCAAGTTTCTGTACAGTAACAACAACAAAAAATTAGAATCCCTAGAAAAAAAATTATAGGCTAACCAAACTTAAATTTCACAATGACAGAAGCAAAGTCATTAACTTGGGTAAAGTAAAAAAGTAAGCCAGGATATAAAAAAATCAAGCTGCAGCTTATTAAAAAGGATTAATGGGCAAAAAATCGAATTACAGACAACTCGCCGAACAAAATTAGTTGGGTACTTAATAAAAAATTAAATCCTCAGACTAACATAATTTAAATTTCACAATGGCAGAACATTACAAAAAAAGGTATCAATTAGATACGGCCAAATCTGTTACAAATCTGTCACCAAATGACTTAATCTGTCAGTAAAACAGAATTCCATCACCATGCCGTCTCCTATTAGAACGTTGGAAAACAAAATCTGCCACTATTTCCGTATGCGAATTGAAATTTTTTTTGTAGTAGCATAACAAAAGAGTAATCTTTAATGTATATAAAGGTCAAAACTGATTGGGTTACCTCTACTGTAAAATTAAACAAGTACTAGCTATAGTCCGTGACTCGATGTGTTTCTTTTTGCATCGAAGCACAACAACGTGAGAATCAAGTTTCTTACAGTAACAACCAAAAAAATTCGGAATCACCAGAAAAATTTATAGCCTAACAAAATGTAGATATCACAATGGCAGAATCAATACAAAAGGCGTAATATTCAATATACTGTAAAGAGGTTAAAGGATAAAATTAGTTGAGTTACTAGTACAATAACCTGAAAATCAAGTTTCTTTACAGTAGCAACCAAAAAAATCAGAATCACGAGAAAAAAGTTAATAAGCTGCGTAAGTAAAAAAAAAAAAAAAGCAAGCTAGGTTATTAAAAAGATACCCACTGAACAAAAATGAGTTGAGTTAACTAATGGTGTCTTGTGCGCGTAATTTGGGACAACTGTATCTTTAACTGGTCATTCTAAATAGGAAGTTTTTGTTTTTGTTAAATAATTCCGAAGTAGTTGTTAATTTTCTCAAATCAGTAAACTAAGCGTACTTTTTGCTAAACTTAAGTACTATAATCAGTGTGTTCCTTTTTCATCGAATCATAATAACGCGAAATCAAGTATATGATACAGTAACAAAAAAATAATCAGAATCATGAGAAGAACGTTAAATAAGCTGCATAAGTAAATAAAAATATGCTAGGTTATTAAAAAAATACCCACTGAACGAGAATGAGTTGAGTTAACCAACTTAATTTCACAATGGCAAAAGCTAAACAAAAGACAGTTTTTAATAAACTTTAAAACTATTACCAGTGTATACCTTTTTGCATGAAAGCACAACAACTTGAAAATTGAGTTTCTATACCCAAAAATTTCGAAAATCTAGAGAAAATATTTATAAGCTAACCAAACTTAATATTCACAAGGAATACAACAGAAGATCAAGTGTGATATAACTCTGTCCGTGAGGTATTTCTGTATCGTTTTTATATAATACATTTACAATATAATCAGTATACAAAGCCAGTTTCCGGCTATAAAATCAAACGTGTTTCTATGAAAATAAGATGGGTAAAGTAAACAAGTAAGCTAAGCTATAATAAAAATAAGTTGGGTCATTAAAAAAGATTCATGGGGAAAAATTATACTTACAGATGTCCAGCTAAACAAATTAATTGGGTTACTAAAAAAACTGAATCGTTAGCCTAACCAAACTTAAATTTCACAATGGCAGAAGAAAAACAAATTAAAAAACGTAATATTTAATATAAATAAGTTTAAAGATTAAAATTAGTTGGGTTATTATAAATTAATAGAGAGGAGGATACAATTGATAAGATGTTAGGTCCTCGATCCGAGATTCTAATTACATATTGTTTGTCATCATATTGGAAAATATCTTTTTATATATTCATAATAAACTCTCAATATACAGATATGTATTGTGTAACGATTAATTTCAAGTTGTGCATTCAGTTGGAACCTCAGTTGCAACCGTAGTTGGAACTGACTATGCTGGACAAATTCTGTAATATTCGGTCAAATATATTCTAGAAGAATCAAAACGTGTTGAACAAGTTTAAATGATTTGAACTATCTCTGAATGATAGAAAAAATATATTGAAGATCTTTTCTTATTGGAATAAAAGACTTAAAAGAAGACTACTTTTCAAGTAAGAAAAACATCAAAAAAGAAAAGATTATTTGGAGATATATTGAAGATCTGTATAATTTCGAATTAAAAAAGATATGATTTGTTAGAAAACAAATGCTAATTAACTAGAAGATATATACTTGAAAATCTCCAAGCTGGGTAAGAAATATAAATATAATATATAACTGTAGATGATTTATATAGAGTCAGAGAGGGGGATTTAAATGTGCACGTAATTTGGGTCAAATGTTGTATCTGATAACACATTGTGATTGATTTCTTGTGTTTTTTTATACACATATATGAATAAAATCTGCTATAAAATGACGCGCTTATAAGTTATAGCACGCATCAATATCACCTTGAAAGTTTAATTTTATTTTCCTAAAGCATTTTGATTTGATTCCATCAAATGCAAGTTACATTGTACTTAAAGTTTAATATTTTGATGGAAAGTCAAAAAAATTATTAAAATGAATAAAAATGTATATTTAGTCCATGGACCGATGTACTCAGTGGCTTTGAGTATTGTTGGTGACTTTTGCATCTTCGGTTGGCCTCATCAAGGTAAGAGTGTAACTTATCTAGTAAGCCCAAATGTACCTTGCTTGCATTATATACCCTAAAATAATTTCAAAAGGCGCCGAGGCTTTTACACCTTTATATGTATTACCATATTATTCTATAAAATCTTATCTTACAAACACTATTTTCATTCACATCCGCCGTGGCTCCTCAATTTTCCTTCTCATATTCTATTCTATTTTATCCAGTATAACACTAGTCTATCGTTGTAATGTTCAATTTTTATTAGAATCAAATATTCTGTAACGACTTTGTAACCTTAAATTAAACCTCAATAAATTGTAGCTATTTCCATCCTTTTGATGTTTGTTGTCTCTGGAAGTGCTACTTCCACATTCAAATGCGAGGATTTCCAAGGTAAGAAGACAATATCGATCAGATTTATGAATGGATTATGTTATTCTTATATCTAGCGTTTACATATGTGTCTTTCATTTTCTTTTATTAGATCTTAATCATGTGAAATAAACTCTAACTTGTTTCCACTTTTAGATAACATTTTTTGTCGACTTTTACACAAGACAAAGTTGAATTACTGACATTTATTCATATGTCACAAACTCACAATACGCCAAAACGAATATAACTTACTTTGTTTTGTATGAATGTCTATGTAATTAAACTAGTTAAGAAAAAAATGGTAAAAATCTCATACAAGATTTGTCTTATTCATGCTTAAAATCTCATTAATTTTCTCATAATTTGTAGTGCTATAATATTTGATGTAACATTTTAAAAATCACTGTTTTCTACATTTTGATCAGAAACATATATATAGAAATCTTAACGTACTGGTTTTCTGCCAAAGTGTCACACCCCAAAATCCATAAACACGGATATCGAGGCATGACCTTTTTAAATAAAAGAAAAGTGAAACCTGTTGGTACAAAATTTGAATTTTTAAAGAAATAAATTGCGAGCTAAAGGAACTGATAATTAAATAAAAATGTTGCCAAACACGGCTACAAGGCAAGTTTTATAAAAGCTAAGAAAATAACAAACGAATGAATTTGCCCGTAGGCTACAACCTCTCTAACAAAAGAAATGCAATAGAAAGAATCCCCGAGCCCATGCGATACTGCGCTAATGCTCTTATCCGAACGACTCAATCTAAACTGTACCTGAAAGACAAAAATCGTAACGGTGAGTCCCACGCACATAACTAGACGGGACGGCACCACAAACACCGTCACTCCATCCCATAAATGCAAGAGCTCACAAATTCTACATGGACCTCTCACGCCACCTACCCCAGTCCGTAAGCTAAGAAAATAACAAACGATAATCGACGTAGAAAAAGAAATATAATTACATTCTACAACTACGATAATCGACGTATAAAAAGAAATATAATGACATTGTACAACGGGATAAATTAAATAAAATTAAATAACATCTACACACATCTATAACATACATGGACCTCTCACGCCACCTACCCCAGTCCGTAAGGTAGGTCATTCCCTATCCCTTCGGCCGTCTTATGTCCCCGGAATTAGGAAGAGACATAGACCATTGCAACATAAAAGTAGATTTATAGTGCTAACTTGGACCTCTCACGCCACTCGTCCCAGTCCGTAAGACGAGTCATTCCCTATCCCTTCGGCCGTCTTATGTCCCCGGAATTAGGGAGAGACATAGACCATTGCTAACATAAAAGTAAATATAGTGCACACTGGGACCTCTCACGCCACTCGCCTCAGTCCGTAAGACGAGTCATTCTCTATCCCCTCGGCCGTCTTCTGTCCCCGGAATTAGGGAGAGACAGAGACCATTGTTACTACAGCTAAATCACAAGGCCTCGGCCAATAATATAAAATCATCCAAATAACACAATCTTATACGTATAAATATTAAGGCCTCGACCAATAATATTATACTATTCAAATAACACAATCTCATACGTCACTTGACGTAATACAACATAACACATAACCATATGTACTAAATTCATAACTAGCCAAACGCTATAACAATATAAAATCACATTCAGGCATTTTAACAAACACCTTGTATGCATAAACTATAATTCACCATTATTCAACATAAATTTACCCAATTTCATCAATAATTATATAATCACATAATCAACGCATAAAACATGCAAACCCATCCATAATCTCATTAATCCAAAATTAATATAACTAACTCATCAATTTCTCCCATTCAAATAAGTGAATGATTCATACAACAAATAAACCCAATTAACAAATTAAGAACATAAATAGTATAAAGGACAAAAACCCCCAATTTTGTAATAAACATAAAACATAATCCTAACATACACCCTCGTCTAGTCGCAATGGATAACCCCCGTTACTTTAGAGCGTAGTGGAGATTCTTCCGGTAATAATTTGCTAACGTGGTTCTTCTTCTCCTTCCTAAGCTTTGGTTTCTCTCTTTTTCTCTCTTTTCTCTCTTGGTAACGAACTATTTGGTCCCCAAAGTTCTAAAAGTTAACTCAAAATCCAAAAATATTGTTTAACTACTCAAAAATAACAAAAGTTTAGAAACAAATCTAATGGGTTCTTTTTATTAGTAAAATTAGTAACAGGTTTTTAAAATAAAGTTTTTCGGAAGAGTTTCGGTTTTTGGCTAAAATTTAGTCGAGTGACCGGTTTTTGATAAAATTTGAATAAAACGTTTTTGGATAAATTAATTCCTAATTAAAAACACTTATAAAAAATACGGGATGTTACAACTAACCCTCTTTAAAAGAATTTCGTCCTGAAATTTCCTCTCTAAGCAACTATACCCAGAAATGATAAACTTTTATAAATAAGGCCATAAAATTTTATACGTCAACTTCGTGTCATAATCTAAGAAATATAATATACGCAGGGTTCACAACCCGTAACAACTCCATAACTCAAATAAAATAAACTCCAGATAATGCACCATGTAAGAATAACCGCCTGTATACAATATCTAACAGAATAAAAAAGACAACAATGTAAAACAAGCGGCTGTAACATAAAAGAAAATAATGTAAACTAAGCTGAGATGCTTCTAACTCAACAACTCACATGCTTCTAACTCAACAACTCCATAACATCTACAAAACTCAAATAAGGTAAACAACTATATGCAATATAAAACATAATAAAAGACAACGCAACAACTCCGCAAACTTTAGGCGTAACACAAAGTAAGGCAACATAGCAGTCAATGAGATCAAACCAAAGGAGCATATAATAGTCCTAATTTCTTCTTCATGTATCTTTCATTAAATAATTAGTTATTGTAAAAAAAATATCACTAAAAAAATATTTAACGTTTACTACTTACCTACCGAAGATAGTATCTTATGTTGGTATTTAGTTATCTTTCTTGCAAAACAATTTTATTTCATTTTATTTTTTATTTCCAAATAATAGATAGGGTCAAAACATATTGAGGTAAAAAAACTAGATTGTATTTCTATAATATTTTGTCACTTAATCTATTACATTCAGATAAAAATTTCCAACGATCTTTAAGCAATTGGTATTCATGTCATTTGTTTTAATTTTTGTTACTGATGTCTTGAAAACTTCATACCCGAGTTATAACCCTAACCTGTTATCATACTAAAACCATATTTTCCAACAAACTCGATTTTTTTCCTTTCAAAAATTGTGTCTCGCAATTCACGCCTCTCGCTTCTCATTTGTTGCTTTCTAATATTTCACGTGTAAAAGTTGAATTTAAATTTATTTTTTTTGTCTCTATATCCGTTTTGTTTTCACTCATCACAGCTATGCTTAAACCTATGTCACTGGCTCAATAGCAATAAAATTATAAACCGAATAAGATTTACTTTTTGTACTTTATTAAACTTATGCCACTGGCTCAATAGCAATCTTGTATGAGTTTTTACAACTTTTATTTATTTATATCTTGGTCAGCTGTAAAACGTCATAAGAAACTAAATGTGACTTGATGGAAATTTTAGCAATTATATGCTAGCTAAAATACCATTTGGTTTATCTTTACTAATTTTGTTTAATGCTTTATGATGTGATCTACATGAATGCAATAGTAAATTAATTAAATTTTGGTTTTTTTAAAATTTCATTAAATATTTATCATATTTCTTATTTCAGGGCCGAGGTTGCTCTGAAAAACACTTGCATTCAATATGTACAAAACTTTGATGGTCGTTGTTCATTTCATTTCAAAAATTCCAAGGTATGTTATTGCTAACTTATTCATTTTAAACCTTTCTCTTTGTTCTCGGTATAAACCAACCGGTAAAGTTTTACAAACATCACCATATATATTTTATTATAAATAAAAAAACAATCAATTATGGTTCATGCCATATCACTATTATTTAATGCAACTTAACAAACATTAATTACTTATAATTAATTATTATACCATGAACAATGTTACATATGATAGATACATACTACAAGAAAGAGTGTGCATTCATCTCATGTCCAAGTTTTAATTTTCTTCATATTGCTTATGCTCCTTAGATTAAAAGAAAAAATACATGTACTGATGTACATGTCCTTATGGACGTTATATTTTAGGAAATAATTTAAAGCTTTATCACTACAGCAAAATTTAGAGTTAGGGATAATTTCTTTTATAACAATCAAATGTTTTCTCTGAATAGTAACTTTTAGGGACAAAATTGATTTTTTAGACACCAAAATAATCTTTTTGTCCACAAATCCAACTTTTAGGGACGAAAAATGAATAAGTTAAGCTAGATATATTATTTTTGTAGGTCTTTGCATTTTTTTTGTGTGTTGAAATTTTAGTGTTTGCGTTGTATTACACATGAGTATCTTTTCAAACTAGGTTTGTTATGTGAGTCAGTAACTTGTCTGCTAATATTTTTTAGAATTTGGTTTCCTTAAAAACGTTAAAGTCATTTTGGTGGTTTCATTAATTTTGCTGATTACAATGCTAGACGTATACATATTGTCCAAAACTCAAATAAGTGGTGAGTGTGACTGATATAGGGTACTGGATGTGAGCCCTACAGCAGATGAGGACGTGATAAGAAAACAGTATCGGAAACTAGCTCTGGTTCTACATCCAGACCGAAACAAATCAGTAGGTGCTGACAGAACTTTTAAGCTCATCTCAGAAATATGGAGTTTCTTGTCAGACAAGGACAAAAGAGTAGCTTTTGACCAATTGATGAATGCAAAACTTGTTAAGCCGCAAGTTCCTTCAGCTGCGTCGAATGGGGTGAGTAGTTCGAGTAAAAGCACGACAATCCCGAAAAACGCACCCCCAAAAGGAAAACCGGCAACTAAAAAGAGTCGAACTTCTAACGGTGCTACCCCTGCTGCTCAGAAAAACTACCCCATCAGCCCTACCTTTTGGTCTGTATGCCACATGTTAGGACCAGTTTTCTGGACCTTATACGGTTTATTGTCTATTGGTTTATACTACATAACTCTAGTTGTATGTTAAGAATTGAAACAGCCTTTGGTTCCAAGCAAGGTTGCAACTTCAGTTGCAACCACAGTTCCAACCTGCTGTTCTGCAGGTTTCTGTTCTTTTGGTTCCAAGTAAGGTTGCAACCTAAGTTGCAACCACAGTTCAAATCTGCTCTTCTGCAGGATTCTGTTTAGTTCTTTTATTCTGCATTACTATTCTTTAATGATGATTATTTGTTTTAAAGTATGCAGGATATATTCTCATATGTTCTTAAAGATTTAGTTTATGTATATTGAGAATATTATAGTGATAAGAAAGATGTTTACTAAATAGTAATAAGGAGATTAGTTTTTAAAGATATGTTTACTTTAAACTAGGCAATCTAAATCTCTATTCTTATGCAAATCTTTATCACTTATTTTAATCTTTGTTCTTTATCAAAAATCAGTATAATACGTTTAAAAAATTGAATGCAATATGGAGTTAAAGTTTCATATATATATTTTGAAAGATTTTATCTCTAAAAGATACTATCATATATGTTCCTTATTTAAGGAATAGATTAACTCCTATTTCCAAGCTAGTTATTAATAGGCACTATCTTATGAAGATTGAGGCCAATCCTACGCTAAAGGATCTTGTGCTATAATGGAAAGATTGAAGCCAATCAATAGAGTCAAAAGCAATCACAAAAGATCTTGAAGAAAGAAGATTGTTTTTACTTGTTTATATAGTTGATAACTATGCTTGTAAAAAGTGTGTGTTCTAAATTATAAAGAACTTATTCTTGGGAGAATACATAGTGAGCTTTAAAAGAAAAACAATGGTGGGATGCCATTGATTTTTAAGTGATAGTTATAAAGTAGGAGCAATATAGAGATAGGCAGAAAAACCTAGAGAGAGTCTGAGAGTTTTTCATTAAGACTTGAATCCTATATTGTAAGCTTTTATAATATCATAATCTGGGTAAGTTCCCCGGAGACGTAGCCCAGTTGGGTGAACTCCGTTGTTAAATGTGCATGTGATTTATTTCAAGTACATTTAACTATTCTGTTCTGTCCATTAATACACTTGGTTCCAACTGTGGTTGCAACATCACTTGGAACCTAATTGCAAAACTGCAACTAGAACAGCGGATAGAAATTTCAATTGGTATCAGAGCCTCACACTAGATCTTACTTAGTGTGGATCCTGTGTTCTGGTAAAGATGGACTTAATGAGGGAAGGAAACATGTTCAACAAACCACCATTGCTTGAAGGAGGAGTTAACTATGGAGTGTGGAAAATCAGAATGAGATCTTTCATCAAACAGCAAAATGAACAAGCATGGAAAACTGTGTTGTATGGTTGGGAGATTCCAACTTCCATTGACGGTGAAGGTGAACTGGTGTATGTACCTGAAGACAGATGGTCTGCTGATGAGGACAGAAAATCAAGTACAAACTCAACAGCAATAAACTTGACCTTTACTGGTGTAACTCTCAGTGTATTCAGGTATATCTCTCATTGTGAAACTGCCACAGAGGCATGGGACATTTTACAAGTAACCTTTGAAGGAACTGTTACAGTAAAAGCTTTTAAACTCCAACAGTTAACCACTCAATTTGAAAACTTAAGAATGGAGGAAGATGAAACCATTGAACAGTTTAATGGTAGAACTTGTCATATTGCCCATCAAGCTGGAACCTTAGGTGAAAAATACAGTGATGCCAAACTTGTTAAGAAAACTCTAAGGTCACTTCCAGAAAGGTTTGAGATTAAGGTTACTGCTATTGAAGAATCAACAGACTTAGATAATCTAAAACTTGAAGAACTTATAGGAAATCTAAGCACTCATGAGCTAAAATTCTTCAAACAAAAGAGACCAGAAAAATGAATAGCCTTTCAGGCTAAAAAATCTGAATCTAAGGTCTGTGAGAAAGTGAGTGATGAAGAACAGCTAGCCTTCTTTTCTAAGAAGGTTTACAAAAAATTTTATAAGAAAAAACAGGATGATACTGGAACATCCAAAAACTTTCAGAAAAGGGATAATCAATTTAAGTCAGAATCTAGGTTTAATAATAATTCTACAGGAAAGTGGAATTCTAAAGAGAAGGATAACAAAGATTACCATCCTAGAGAAATTCAATGCAGAGAATGTAGTGGTTTTGGTCATATTCAGTCTGAGTATGCAAATACTTTAAAAAGAAACAAAAATGCCTATATAACCACTCATAGTGATAGTGATTCTGAGAGCAACCGTGATGAAGAGAATGAATCTAACTTTGTTAATTTTATGGGAATAATCACTGAAAAAGAACCTACTTATGAAAGTGACTGTGAGTCTGTTTCAACCATAGTTACAACTGCTCTTAAAACCTATAGCAGTGATGAGGAAGAACTTTCTGATGAAAACATTACTCAGCAGTATCTTGTCCTTTATGAAAAGTATCAATGCCTGAGTAAGCAATCCTTGATCATGAACAAACTTAATGTTAATCTAAAGGATGTGGTTAAAAGTCTCACTGAGCAACTCAACACACAACTGGTTGAACTTACTGAAACCAAAAAGAAAATAAAACTGATGAATGTATCTGCTTCAGAAAAATTAGATGACATGCTGTCCTATTCTAGAGGCTCTAAAAATAACAGTGGTTTAGGTTATTATGGCTATGAAAACACTGGAAAAACTACCTTTGTTAAAGCTCTTGTTAAAACTGAAACTCATGTTGTTGACAATAAGGTTAGAAGTACAGTTGCAACCAAGAAAAAACTGAATAGCTTTGAGGATAAATCTACTTTTAGGATAAATCTGTGTAACTTTCGTAAAAGACCTGGTCATTCAGAAATCCAGTGTTATTTGAAAAGGAACATGACGTATGTTTCTCAGAAAAACTGGTTGGCTTCTTGCTATCAAAAGGTGAACTGGGTCTGGAAAGTTAAGAGAAAATCTACCTTAATTACCAATAACAAAGCTGTTATTACTTCTTTAAATGCTGTTACTTCTAATGACTGGTATTTTGACAGTGGATGTTCTAAGCACATGACAGGTACTGCAAGCTGTCTAAAAAATGTCATTAATCTTATAGGAAACACTGTTGTGTTTAGAGGTGGAGATATAGGTAAAATTATTGGAAAAGGTACCTTAAACAAACCTGGAATGCCTGATATTAGTGATGTATTTCTTGTAGATGGTCTAAAAGCCAATCTTATCAGCATTAGTCAACTATGTGACAACAAGATGATTGTTAAGTTTAAAAAAGAAAAGTGTTTAATTACTGATCTTAATAATGATTTGGTCATGACAGAAGTTAGATCAGCAAATAGCTGCTATGTTTTTGAAGAATCTGAAAAAGCATTGCCTCAGAATAGGTGCAATCAAGCTATTACTAACAATGTTGATATTTGGCATAAAAGGCTTGGTCATGTGAACTATAAAACCTTGGATAAGCTTGTTAAAGAAGAATTGATAAGAGGTATTCCCAAACTTAGTTCTAAAACCCAAGGTGTTTGTGGTGATTGTGCAATAGGGAAACAAACAAAGAGTATTCATAAGAGTACAAGTCAAATCTACACTAAGAGAGTCCTAGAACTTCTTCATATTCACTTAATGGGTCCTATGCAAACTGCAAGTATAGGTGGTAAGAAGTACATTTTGGTAGTTGTAGATGATTTCTCTAGATACTCTTGGGTAGTGTTTTTAAAGGATAAATCTGAAACTTTTGATCTCTTTAAAACTTTGTGCTTAAAACTTCAACTTGAAAAAGGTTCCACTAGTGGTAAAATTGCTAAGGTCAGAAGTGATCATGGAACTGAATTTGAAAACAGCAAGTTTATAGAGTTTTGCAACTCCTTAGGTATAAGTCATGTGTTTTCTGCACCAAAGACTCCACAGAAAAATGGCATAGTTGAAATAAAGAATAGAACTATTCAGGAAATGGCTAGAGTCATGCTTAATTCTAAGAAACTTGCCAAAAGATTTTGGGCTGAAGCTGTTAACACTGCATGTCATATTGTTAATAGGGTCTATATTACAAAAGGCACTACCATGACTACTTATGAGATATGAAAAGGCAGAAAACCCAATGTCAAGTATTTTCAAGTTTTTGGGTGTGTTTGTTACATTCTTAGAGATAGAGAACATCTTGGGAAATTTGATTCTAAGAGTGATAAAGGAGTCTTTCTTGGGTATGCTCAGAACAGTAGAGCCTTTAGAGTTTTTAATCTAAGAACAAACTTTGTCATGGAATCTTATAATGTGATATTTGATGACTCAAAAGATGTGGATGAGACTACAGATGATGATGAAGATTCAGAAATTATAGGAAAAGAAACTGGAAAAATTCAGCAAACAAGCATTCTAATAGTGGTTGGAAGTCCAATTGCAACTAAGGTTGAAACCAAGGTTGAAACCCAGATTACAACAGAGTCTGAAGAAGAAGAAGAAAGATCTCCTATTCAAACTACTAGCAAGCCTCGCTATGTAAGGACTCAGAAAAATCATTCTCTGGACAATGTCATAGGAGAAGTCACTTCAGGTATGAAAAACAGAGGTAAAAGAAATAATGTTGTCCACTTTGCTTGTTACATTTCTCAGTTAGAAACTAAGAATATAAAGGAAGCTTTGGAAGATAGTGAATGGATTTTAGCTATGCAAAATGAATTTTCTCAATTTGAGAGAAATGATGTATGGACTTTAGTACCCAGACCTTCTAATAAAAATGTTATAGGGACTAAATAGATCTTTAGGAATAAAAGTAATGAAGATGGAGTAATTATTAGGAATAAAGCCAGGTTGGTAGCTCAGGGTTATACACAAATTGAGGGAATTGACTTTGATGAAACCTTTGCTCCTGTAGCTAGAATTGAATCTATTAGAATGCTAATGTCTCTTGCATGTCTGTATGATTTTAAATTGTTTCAACTTGACATTAAGAGTGCCTTTCTGAATGGTGTGATTAATGAAGAAGTTTATGTCTGTCAACCTAAGGGATTTCAAGATCCAAAATTCCCTGAACATGTTTATTTATTAAAAAAGGCCTTGTATGGTTTAAAGCAAGCTCCTAGAGCTTGGTATGATAGATTAACCAAGTTCTTAATTAAAAAAGGTTTCAACAGAGGGGGAGTTGATAAAACTCTGTTCACTAAGAAAACTACAAAGGATATAATCATTGTTCAAATCTATGTTGATGACATTGTGTTTGGTTCCACATCTGATAATAGGATAGCTGAATTTATTTCTGATATGAAGAATGAATTTGAAATGAGTGGTGGAGGAGAATTAACTTACTTCCTAGGATTGCAAGTTAAACAAAATGATAAGGGCATTTTTCTATGCCAAAGTAAGTATGCTGACAACCTTGTCAAGAAATTTGGCTTAATTGATAGTAAAGAGAAAAGAACTCCTATGAGTACTACTCTAAAATTGTCCAAAACTGATAAAGGTAAGAGTGTCTGTCCTAATCTTTATAGATCCATGATTGGAAGTCTTATTTATTTAACTGCTAGTAGACCAGATCTTTGCTTAAGTGTAGGAGTATGTGCCAGGTATCAGGCAAACCCTTTAGAATCTCACCTTCTAGCTGTCAAGAGAATTTTAAGATATGTTAAAAGCACCATTCACATAGGTCTATGGTATTCTAAAGACACAAACCATTTTTTTGTGGGTTACTGTGATGCAGACTGGGCTGGTAATATAGATGATAGAAAAAGCACTTCTGGTGGCTGTTTTTATTTTGGGAACAACCTTGTTTCATGGTTTAGTAAAAAGCAAAACTGCATTTCTTTATCTACTATTGAGGCAGAATATATTGCAGCTCGAAGTGGATGCACTCAACTTATTTGGATGAAACAAATGTTAAATGATTATAATGTTAAACAAGAAATATTAACTTTGTTTTGTGATAAAAAAAAGTGCTATAGATTTGGCAAAGAATCCAGTTCAACATTCCAGAACTAAACATATTGATCTAAGGCACCATTTTATTAGAGAACTGGTTGAAGAAAAGAGCTTAATTTTAGAACATGGTTCAACTGAAAGACAATTAGCAGATATTTTCACGAATCCCCTTGATACAAACAAGTTTGAATCATTAAGAAGTGATATAGGGGTATGTCACTATAGATCTAATTGAATACTCTTGCTATTTATGTCTGTTTTGAGTACCTTCAATACATTTTATCTCTAAGGTAAGTCTTAATTGAGTTTTGAAGTTTTTTTTTCTTGAAAAAGCTGCTATTTGGTGTCTCAAAAACAGATGTGACGTAACTTGTTTTAAAACTTCTCTGGTAATAGAGTTGCAAGCACAAAGTGCATTTTTTTTAAGCTGGTTGCAAGCTCAGTTGCAACCCTAGTTGAAACCACGTTCTTTCATTTCAGAACAGATCAGTGTTTGCTTAATAATTGTCATAATGTCTATGATACTAATCATGGTGATAAAATCTAATGAAAAAGCCAAGACAAAGTCTTGTTATTTTTGACATCACTTATACTCTTTCCTTGCTGAGGTCATTAATCTAGTTTTTGTGTAGAGAAAAAAAATGGATTTGCTCAATATAAGCTCCTAAGATTTAATTTTTATTCAAGTTATTCAATGATAAATATATCTTCTTGAGTAAATGGCTAGATTCTTGTATTTTCAAAGTTCTATATCTTATACAACTGCTATATTTTTTTTGAAACAAGTCAAATTTCCTTCAAAACTTCAACTCTTAAATATTCAAAATTTTGGATAAATCTGTTTACAAGGAATGTTTATCTAAATTATTTGTTAGATTTATCTTACTAAAAACAGTATCCTTCGTGATTTCATTGTGGTTTAAATTTTAAAATTTCTGTTGGAAAGAAACTTCCTTAATTTTAGCAAAATCTGTTTCAAAATTGATTTGAGTGTATCTTTTTCTAATTGTAAAAAGATTTGGGGTTAATTGCTTTTTATACTAATTTCTTTTACTATCCCAAATCAGTAACAATATCAGAATTACTCTCTCTCTCTCACTATTAAACAAAAACCCTAAATTCTCTGTAAAACCCACTGCGTAGTTCCAAGTCCAGTTGCAACCAAGGTTGAAACCATGTCTTGCAATTCTCCTAATAACCCCAATCTCAACTATGAAGATGACTGTACTCTTAGAGATTTCATGTCCCAATCTACAACCAGTACAGGCTCTAAAGCCAAGGTAAGTGAGTCTTCTTCTCCTAAGAAAGATAGGTCTAAGAAACATGCTAGAAGAAACCTACAGAATGATCCTATCAATGTTAAATTTGCCTATGATTCTCAATTTAATGAGGTTGATCCTAGATTCTGGAATAAAAAAATGTCTGACAGGTTCAAGTATCTTGCTCATAGGGAAATTCACTCTGAAAGGAAATTAAATTTGGCCAGTTATCAACACATACAGGTGCATGTTGAGAAATTGCTATTTGATGTTGGCTTAGATAGAACAATTTGCTATCCTGACTCTTATTATCCTAGGATAGTTAAGGAATTCTATGCCAATCTAAATCCTAGTGTCTTTACTGAGGGTGATCCTGCATATGGTAGATATTTGTTAAGGGTCTTACTTTGGACTTTACCCCTGGGTTAATCAATGAGTTTCTAAGTTCTCCCAGTCCTTCTGAGAGCAGTAGTGATTATGACATGGAAGTTGTAGCTCTTGTCCTTATAGGAAAGAACAACAGGTTTGATGGAACTTCCATTAAAACTTCCTCACTCACCCTGTGTGCTGTTGTGCTTCATAAAATTGCAAGGTTTAATTGGACTCCCACTAAACAACCCTCTAGAGTGAACAAAGATATGGCTGTGTTTCCCTATAAGATCATGTCCTCCTTACCAATTAACTTTGGTAACCATGTGTTTAATCTCATCAGATATTTCAGTGATGTTAAATCACAATCCACTCTTCTCCCATTTCCTTGCCTAATCACTGGGATAATTCTGTCTCAAGTTTGCCTCATATCTTCCACACATCCTATCAGACTCTCCTCTGAACAGACCACCAGTTGTCCTTCTGTCTTGTACATTTCTGCCAAACTTCTGAAGGAAGGACATGTGAATGACATCACAGGTGAAAAAGGGAAATAAAAGGAGACAAATGGTGCTCCTTCTAGGAAGAAAGGTGTGAGGTGGTATCTGCTACAAAAACTGGCTTCAAATCAAGAAAGAAGGGTTGAGCTAGATACAGATGACTATGAGATCAAGAAGCTACTGGAGAATCTCCCAGAAAGTGAAGGTGATGGTGACAGTGATAGTGGCTACTCAATCAGTAGTGAAGAAGAAGAAGACAAAGAAGAAGAAGACAAAGAAGAAGAAGAATAAGAAGAAGAAGTTGTCAGAGATGCACCTTTAAGGGAAAGAGCTCCTCACTCCAAAAGACCTCTTAACTAGCTTTGTCTGGTTTCTGGCAAATAGGGGGAGGAACGAAGTTTATGGTGTCCATTTTTATTTTTTTTTCTTATGTTTCAATTTCAAAATTCTGTATCTGCAAATTATGTGTTTAGACAGTTTTGTGCCAGTATTTTTGGCCTTATGTTTTCTACAGTTTATGTCTAAATTCTGTGTGTTTTTGAATTTGAATATGTTCTGAAACTTTGGTGAATGGATATCTATTTATGCTTAAATGATGCCTGGTATTCTAACTTGTAGGGGGAGCTCTAATAAGTGACACAAAAGCATTGAAAATTACACAGTTTAAAAGCTGTGTTTGCTAACAAAATTGCAGGTGAAGTGTCTATTTATAAACTTCGGTTATTTGTCAAAACCAATGAAAAAGGGGGAGATTGTTAGGACCAGTTTTTTGGACCTTATACTGTTTATTGTCTATTGGTTTATACTACATAACTCTAGTTGTATGTTAAGAACTGAAACAGCCTTTGGTTCCAAGCAAGGTTGCAACTTCAGTTGCAACCACAGTTCCAACCTGCTGTTCTGTAGGTTTCTGTTCTTTTGGTTTCAAGTAAGATTGCAACCTAAGTTGCAACCACAGTTCAAACCTGCTGTTCTGCAGGATTCTGTTTAGTTCTTTTATTCTGCATTACTATTCTTTAATGATGATTATTTGTTTTAAAGTATGCAGGATATGTTCTCATATGTTCTTAAAGATTTAGTTTATGTATATTGAGAATATTATAGTGATAAGGAAGATGTTTCCTAAATAGTAATAAGGAGATTAGTTTTTAAAGATATGCTTACTTTAAACTAGGCAATCTAAATCTCTATTCTTATGCAAATTTTTATCACTTATTTCAATCTTTGTTCTTTATCAAAAATCAGTATAATACGTTTAAAAGATTGAATGCAATATGGAGTTAAAGTTCTATATATATATTTAGAAAGATTTTATCTCTAAAAGATACTATCATATATGTTCCTTATTTAAGGAATAGATAAACTCCTATTTCCAACCTAGTTATTAATAGGTACTATCTTATAAAGATTGAGGCCAATCCTACGCTGAAGGATCTTGTGCTATAATGGAAAGATTGAAGCCAATCAATAGAGTCAAAAGCAATCACAAAAGATCTTGAAGAAAGAAGATTGTTTTTACTTGTTTATATAGTTGATAACTATGCTTGTAAAAAGTGTGTGTTCTAAATTATAAATAACTCATTCTTGGGAGAATACACAGTGAGCTTTAAAAGAATAACAATGGTGGGATGCCATTGATTTTTAAGTGATAGTTATAAAGTAGAAGCAATATAAAGATAGGCAGAAAAACCTAGAGGGAGTCTGAGAGTTTTTCATTAAAACTTGAATCCTATATTGTAAGCTTTTATAATATCATAATCTGGGTAAGTTCCCCGGAGACGTAGCCCAGTTGGGTGAACTCCGTTGTTAAATGTGCATGTGATTTATTTCAAGTACATTTAACTATTCTGTTCTGTCTATTAATACACTTGGTTCCAACTGTGGTTGCAACATCACTTGGAACCTAACTGCAAAATTGCAACTAGAACAGCGGATAGAAATTTCACCACACATGTAGATTACAACACGAGTACTTTCGTGTTTATCTACAAAAGAACTTACAGTGTCCCAGTTGCAACTATTCGCCTTTGAGTATCCACCCCCTTCAGGAATTCCTCAAATGCCCTCTCAGCCTTATTATTTTCAGCAAAATCAAGCTGGATTTACAGCCGGGGGTTCGTTCTCACTTCCTATATCGAGTAGTTGTCCACCTCAACCTGGGTTACATTTTGTCGGGGTTGCTAAAGAAGCGTTTGAGAAGTTTAAGAGAGAAAGCGCTGAATGCTGAGGGGAAAGAGAAGGAGGCTGATTTGAAAAGAAAGATTTCGGCTAGTCAAAGAGAATCGGGTCCTCGGCAGGTGCTGCTGCGAAAAAACAAAAATTTGTCCAAGATCCAACGTTTGAAAAGGCCCAAGGAGCCAAGTCAAGCAGTGTTAAACCGAGGAAGAGGGTAAGGTTAACAAGGTGGTAATTCGAGTGATTTTCTGAGTTTAGACCTGAAAGTTTTGGCGGATATAGCAAAAGGGTAAATTAATACCCCATCCATCCATTTTTAAGTGTACTCCTTCGATTTTGTTAAATATTAAGAGGTAACATTAATTACATTTAAAAGTTACAAATATACCCTTAATTTGAATTAAATAATTATAATTGTCAATTTTTGAAATGTATTCATTCCAATATTTGAGTATATTATAATACTTTTATCATTTTTTTCATTGATAAATTATAAAAGTGGACACTTATTTTGGGACAGCCAAATATGTAATAATGGACACTTATTTAGTGACAGGGGGATAACTTGTCTTAGTATGTTAATACTAGAAAGTTTAACGTAAATGACAAGTGATAACACATTTTGTAACTGACATTGCCAAACATAAACAACATAATTAAGAACATAATTAAGTCGGTGATTATTTGTCATCATCTATTGAGCCAAAATAAAAGCCTTAAAATAAGTTTTTATAAGCATAAAACTAGACTTTCCTCTACATAAGTCTAAATTTTATATCTTCAACCGTTTAATTTCTACAATATGGGTCCCTATTTTAATGAATTTGTTCAACTAATACATCACTAAATCCAATTCAAAAAGTCTCAAATTTGTCGTCTCCAAAAAAGAAAAAAAGGTCCATTACCAAATAATGAACCTAATTGACATATAATAATACTGACTAGACTCTTTGTTTTGAACATCTCTTATTTAGCAGTTTTAATTTGGTTATTTGCATCCATAAATAATTTCCAGTTTTTGCAATGATATTTGCGATGTGTATTGAATAAATGGATCAAGATAGTGTATAGTGACATACCAATAACGTGGACAGTTCAATTTATTTCCACTCTATGAATTTAAAGACTATTTAATGGAGAAATATTCATAATACTCTTGTACATTGACCATATATGACGGATATTCAAGAAGTATATTAAACAAGACAAGTATATTTGCCACCATGTTTTAAAACTACTTATAGTAATATTGTAAATTATTACCAGAATTTTAAAACAATTAAAGAAGTATACAATAAATATATATGTATGCAGGATACCCTAGGAAACATATACGAATATTAATAAGTTCGATTGAGATGGGACATGTTCTCTAAGATGTTTCTGCATACTCTAATGAATATGTGATAATGACAAATCAATCTTAAAATAATATTGATCGATAACTCTGGTCTAATTAACAATGAGAAAGTTGAATTGTCGAGTAATACTAATGTCCTATAAGCCGTAAATTAAGATAAAAAAAACTTGTCGCTTTACCTTTATAAGTTATGAGCAAATCAAAGCAATGAGACAGTTCGTTAGTTTCCGTCATGACACCTATTTTTTTCGTTTTAAGATAATCATAGTGGTCCAAGTAGTCAATAAAGAAAAAATGTAATTAAAACTAAATCACGTGTTAGGACCAGATTTCTGGTCTAAATATTGTTAATTGTCTATTGGTTTTTACTAAATAAATCCTAACTGTTATTAAGAACTAAGACAGGATTGACAGGTTCCAAGTACCAGTTGCAACCTCAGTTGCAACCTCTGCTGACAGGTTCCAAGTACCAGTTGCAACCTAAGTTGCAACCTATGCTGACAGGTTTCAAGTACCAGTTGCAACCTCAGTTGCAACCTCAGTTCAAACCTGTTGTTCAAACAGAATTCTGTTTAGTTCCATTTATCTGCATAACCATTCTTTAATATAATTACTTGTTTCAAAGTATGCAGGATATATTCTCATAAGGTCTTAAACGTTTTATATGTGTTTATTGAGAATATCAAAGTGTTAAGGAAAGATGTCTTATTAAAGATATAAAGAGATTAGTTTATAAGGTTGTTTCCTTTTGAATATGATCTCTTCTCTTATGATTATCCTTATCACTTGTTTCAATCTTTGTTCCCTATCAAATCAGTATGATATGTTTAAGATTGAATAAAATTAGGAGTTAATGTCTTACATGAATATCTAAAAGATATCATCTTACCAAGATATGATCTTTTTATATGTTTCCTTGTTATAGGAAAATACTAACTCCTACAATCAAGCTTGTTATTTAACAGGTATCAACCAATCATGATTGAAGTCTATTCACGCTGAAGAATCACGTATTACATGGAAAGACTAAAGCCAATCATTAAAGTCAAAAGCAATCACAAAAGACCTTCAAAGATAGAAGATTGTTTTTGCTTATATATAGTTGATAACTAAGCTTGTAAATGTGTGTGTTCTAAATTATAAAGAACTTATTTTCTAGAGAGAATACACGTGAGCTTTAAAAAGAAAACAATGGTGGGATGCCATTGATTTATAAGTGATAGTTATAGAGTAGGAGCAATATAGTGATAGGCAGAAAAACCTAGAGGGAGTCTAAGTTTTTCATTAAGACTTGAGTCATATATTGTAAGCTTTTTATAATATCATAATCTGGGTAAGTGCCCCGGAGACGTAGCCTAGTTAGGTGAACTCCGTTGTTAAATGTGCGTGTGAATTATTTTCAAGTACATTTAATTTTAAAACAGTTCTGTCCATTAATACACTTGGTTCCAACTGCAGTTCCAACCTCACTTGGAACCTTATACACTTGGTTCCAACTGCAGTTCCAACCCCACTTGGAACCTTACTGCAAAACTGCATCTAGAACAGCGGATAGGAATTTCATCACGGCTTTACATGCTTCGTTGATAATAGTTTAATATGAGATTCCGAATATCACTTCAAAATATGTGGCATGTTTTATTCGAGGCGCAAACATTAATTCATGTTCGAACAGAAATAAATAACTACGATGTCTCGTAATTTTAGTGATTAAAGGCAATTATTGCATTCGGAAGTTGTACAACCTGATAAGTTAAGTAATTTATGAAGATATTGTTACTTCAAACTTATTGTTTCATATTAAAATCGATGCTTACATAATAAATAGATAAAGAAATGTGCTTTAATCATGTTCTCGACAATAACTTTCCATCATGCAAGCGTATACTTAACGTTAAACGTACATATTTATTTACAATCAAGATTTAAAATTTAACTGTACAGATTCATCGTAAGCGTACAAATTCAATTACAATCAATCTTTTACCTAAACGGATTTAGAACATTGTAAATATCTTTATTAAGCACGATGAACGCGACACCGTCATCATAGTTACTCAACAGTTAAAAAATTAACTGTACAAATTAATGCTAGATGTACAGATTCAATTACAATCAATTTTTTACCTAAACAAAAGTAGAACATTGTAAATATCGTCATTAAGCATGACGGGCCCGACTCCGTCATCACAATTACTCAACATTTAAGAATTTAAGTATACGGATTAATATTGCTAGACGTACAAATTCAATTAAAATCGATCTTTTACCTAAACAAATTTAGATCATTTTGCATATCTTCATTAAGCTCGACGGGCAGGGCCCGACCCTGTCACCATATTTACTTAACAGTAAAAAAAATAACTCTACGAATTAATTCTAAACGTACGGATTCAATTAGAGACGATCTTTCACAACAATACAAATATTTTCATTCACCATGACAGGCCCGCCCTATCGCCAGAGTAACTAAAAAATACAAAATTTAACTGTACGGATTAATACTAAACGTACGGATTCAATTATAGATGATCTTTTACCTATCCGAATCTAGAACATTGTAAATATTTTCATTAAACACAACGTTTGCGACCCCATCACCATAGTTACTCAAGAGTAAAGAATTAAACTGTACAGATTCAATTACCATAATCTTTTACCTAAACGAATGTAGAATATTTCAAATATTTTCATTAAACACAACGGGCCCACTCCGTCATCATACATACTCAAGAGTCAAATGGTTAACCGTATTGATTAATGTTAAACGTATATATTCAATTACTGGCGATCTCTTACCTAAACGAATATAGAAAATGACAAATATCTTTACTAAGCAAGACGGGTCCGTCGTTGGAGTTACTCAAAGAGTTCAAATTTTAACCTCGGTTAAATAATCCAATCAATGAGAAGTGAGAAGGTGTATCTGTTGGGTTAAAAAAACACCTTTTAAATACAGAGCTTTGTGTCCCAAATATTTTAAGCCTAAATAAATACTCACAAGTTAGAAGAGAGAAGAAAGAGAGCACCACATTCGGTATATATAAAATAAAATAAAATTCATCAGTGGCTTCTCTCACTAGACCAATCCATTTCTAGCATTGGTAATTTCTATAAACTTTATCATTTTTTTCATTTTCTTTTTAATCTTGTGTTAAACCCACTTGAGGTTTATTGCTCCTTTTTATCTAGGGTTTCATTTGTTGGTTAAAGATACAATCTTTTATCTGGGTTTTAAGTTCACTAATAAAATTTTCATATTAGATCCGTTTTTTTAATCTTTTGGAGTAATGGGTTTATATTTTACAGTTAGTTCAGTTGTTTGTATGCTGAATTTACTATGCTATGTATCTATATACTAGTATTTATGTTGATACAGAATAGATAAAAGATAAACACATGATTAGATTAGATATATGTTTTAAATGCCATTTGGTCCAGTAAAGGATTATATATTTTCATTCACATTCTCCGTGGCTCCTCAATTTTCCTTCTCATATTCTATTCTATTTAATCCAGTATAACACTAGTCTATCGTTTTAATGTCCAATTTTTATTCGAATCAAATATTCTGTAACGATGTTATAGTCTTCAATTAAACCTCAATAAATTGTAGCTATTTCGATCCCTTTGATGTTTGCTGTCTTTAGAAGTGCTACTTCCACATTCAAATGCGAGGATTCCCAAGTTAAGAAGAGAATGATTAATTGAATGTGGAAGTAGCACTTCTTAATCATTGTCTTCTTAACATGGGAATCCTCGCATTTGAATGTGGAAGTAGCACTTCTAAAGACAACAAACATAAAGGGATCGAAATAGCTACAATTTATTGAGGTTTAATTGAAGACTATAACGTCGTTACAGAATATTTGATTCTAATAAAAATTGGACATTAAAACGATAGACTAGTGTTATACTGGATTAAATAGAATAGAATATGAGAAGGAAAATTGAGGAGTCACGGAAAATGTGAATGAAAATATATAATCCTTTACTGGACCAAATGGCATTTAAAACATATATCTAATCTAATCATGTGTTTATCTTTTATCTATTCTGTATCAACATAAATACTAGTATATATAGATACATATCATAGTAAATTCAGCATACACACAACTGAACTAACTGTAAAATATAAACCCATTACTCCAAAAGATTAAAAAAAACGGATCTAATATGCACTACAAAAAAATACTCAAATAGCGACGGGATTAGTGACATTTTTTTTTGTTACGAGCTTATTAGCGACGGTTTTTTTACGGCTTTGTGATAGTTTAGTCAATTTGTGATGGTTTTGTGACAGTTTAGTCAATTTGCGACAGGCTTGTGATAGCTTTTGACTCTCATTAAATCAAACATTATTTTGTAGTGATGAAAATTTTATTAGTGAACTTAAAACCCAGATAAAAGATTGTATCTTTAACCAACAAATGAAACCCTAGATAAAAAGGAACAATAAATCTCAAATGGGTTTAACACAAGATTAAAAAGAAAATGAAAAAAATGACAAAGTTTATAGAAATTACCAATGCTAGAAAATGATTGGTCTAGTGAGAGAAGCCACTGATGAATTTTATTTTATATATACCGAATGTGGCGCTCTCTTTCTTCTCTCTTCTAACTTCTGAGTATTTATTTAGTCTTAAAATATTTGGGACACAAAGCTCTGTATTTAAAAGGTGTTTTTTTAACTGAACAGATACACCTTCTCACTTCTCATTGGTTGGATTATTTAACCGAGGTTAATTCGACAAAGGCTTGAGACGGCCCGAAGTAGGCAAAAGAGTTATCCAGATAAAAGGAGGAGACCTTTGGAGTTCGAAAAGGGGGATCAAGTACTTTTGCGAGTTTCGCCAAGGAAGAGGATTATGAGGTTTGGCTCTAAAGGGAAGTTGAGCCCGAGATTTATCGGACCATTTGAAATCGTGGACCGAGTTGGAGAAGTTGCATACCGGTTGGACTTGCCACCAAAGTTGGTGGGGGTTCACCCGGTGTTCCATGTGTCAATGTTGAAAAAGTATCATCACGACCTTTCACACGTGGTGGACTTTGAGGACATTGAGGTTAGTGCGGATGTGACCTACGAAGTGGGACCTATGAGGATTATCGATGTGCAAGAGAAGGAACTTTGAGGAAATATGATTAGATTGGTAAAGGTGGTTTGGAAACACAACGGGGCCGAGGAGGTAACTTGGGAACGCGAGGATGAGATGAAGAGGAAATAACCTAATCTCGAATTTTCTATAGTTACTTTTCTTTAGATGCATTCTAATTTCGGGATGAAATTTCTTTATCGGGGAAGGGTTGTAACGCCTTGAGTTTAGAGTTTATTTTATTCGCATGTAGTTTACTAGAAAGGCTGTATTTTGAGTCTCGGGGACGTTTTGGAGTTGTTGAGTTATTGTCTTTTATTCTGTTTAATATTGTATACATGTGTTTACCTTATTTGAGATTCTTACATGTTGTTCATGTACTTGAGTTATGAGTTGTTCTGGGTTGTGTACCCTGGGTATTATATTTCTTAGATTATGACACGAATCGGACGTTTAAAATTTTATGGTCTTATTTGTAAAAATTTATCATTTCTGGGTATAGTTGTTTAGAGAGGAAATTTCGGGACGAAATTCTTTTAAGGAGGGTTAGTTGTAACATCCCATATTTTTACAAATGGTTTTATTTATGATTTAATTTATCCAAAAACGTTTTATTCAAATTTGACCAAAAACCGGTCACTCGACTAATTTTTTAGCCAAAAAATGAAACTCTTCCGAAAAACTTTATTTTAAAAACCTGTTACTAATTTTACTAATAAAAAGGACCCAATAGATTTGTTTCTAAAGATTTGTTATTTTTGAGTAGTAAAATAATATTTTTGGATTAAAAGTTAACTTTTAGAACTTTGGGGACCAAATAATTCGCTTCCACAAACTTTCTCAAAACAGTTTTTCTAAACCTCAAATCAGCCCACTTTTAATTCATTAAACCAAAAACAAACCTAAAACAAGAGAAAAGAGAGAAAAGAGAGAAAAATAAGAAGAAGAGGAAACCACCTTTAGCGGGTTCTTACCGGAAGCATCTCCTCTACGGTCTAAGATAACGGGGGTTATCCATTGCGACTAGACGAGGGTGTATGTTAGGATTAGGTCTTGCGTTTATTTTAAATTGGGGGTTTTTGCCTTTTATCTTAATTATGTTCTTAATTTGTTAATTGGGTTTATTTGTTGTATGTTTATTTCACTTATTTGAATTGGAGAAGTTGAGGAGTTAGTTATATTAATTTCGGATTAATGAGATTATGGATGGTTTTGTATGTTTTATGCGTTGATTATGTGATTATATAGTTGTTGATGAAATTGGGTAAATTTATGTTGAATAAAGATGAATTGTTGTTTATGCATACAAGGTGTTGTTAAAATGCCTGAATGAGATTTATGTTGTTGGACTTGTTTGGCTAGTTGTGAATCTAGCACCTATGTTTATGGGTTTTGTTGAATTACTTTAAAGTGACGTATGAGAATGTGATAATTGAATGATTTTATATGATTGGCCGAGGCCTTGTGATTTAGCTGTAGTGGCAATGGTCTATGTCTCTCCCTAATTTCAGGGTCATAAGACGGCCGAGCGGATAGGAAATGACTCGTCTTACGGACTGGTGTGAGTGGCGTGAGAGGTCCAAGTGTGCACTATATTTATTTTATTATTAGCAATGGTCTATGTCTCTCCCTAATTTCGAGGATATAAGACGGCCGAAGGAATAGGGAATGACTCGTCTTACGGACTGGGACGAGTGGTGTGAGAGGTCCAAATGCGCACTATAAATCTACTTTTATGTTAGCAATGGTCTATGTCTCTCCCTAATTCCGGGGACATAAGACGGCCGAAGGGATAGGGAATGACCTACCTTACGAACTGTGTTAGGTGGCGTGAGAGGTCCATGTATGCTATAGATGTGTGTTGGAGCTATTTAATTTATCTTGTTGTACGATGTTATTTTATTTCTTTTTATATGTTGCTATCATAGTTGTTGTTGTGGGTTGCATTTATGGGATGGAGTGACGGTATTTTGTGGTGCCGTCCCGTCTATGTATGTGCGTGGGACTCACCATTATAGTTTTGTCTTTCAGGTACGAATTAGGTTGAGACGTTTGGATAGCAGCTATTGCAATGCATCACATGGGTTCGGGGCTTTCGCTTTCTTTATATTTAGTTCATTTTTGAGGTTGTAGCCTACGGGCAAATTACATTCGTTTGGTAATTTTTATAAGTTGTTAAAACCATTTTGTTGTAGCCGCGTTTGGCAAATATCTATATTTATTCATTTAATTGTTCCATTAGCTCTCAAATTGTTTTTCTTTAAAATTTAAATTTTGTACCAACAGGTTCATTTTCCTTTTGTTTTAAAAAGGTCATGCCTCGATATCGGTTTTATGGAATTTGGGGCGTGACAGCATTACAAGACCCAGAGGAGAAAGAAGAAAATGAAAACCAACCAGAAATTCAAAAACAAAAAGGGAAAGAGCAAATAAGACCAGAACATGTATGTGACTCTACAACACAGCATCATGACAACTTAGCCCTATTTGAAGAAAGAGACAGGTCGACACAAGATGAATTATCAGGCCTAAAGCTCAATAGATTGGTACCAAATTCTGAAGAAATTTACACACAAGTGATTCCCCTTAGTATCAGTATTAGAAACCCAACGACTATAGAATTAATACACTCTAGTCCAATCAGTCTCAACAGTGTCCCCTAATTCTGAAAACTCACAAGATAAATCAACCTTTGATCAAGAGGGGGTAAAAAACAACGAGTTAGGGGAAAGCAACAGTAATATGCCTAACTCTCAAAATCATATTATTATTAATGAAGGTGAATTAACTATGGATATCTATTTCTCTAACTGGGAAACAGAGCTTGATGAAGACCAAGAAAAAAGAGGAAAATTACTAAATGGAAGGTAATTAAAATGCCTAAAGAAGAAAAAAAAATCAAAACACAAATATAATACAATGAGCAGGTATGGATGCGTTAATAATTATTATGATCCATATGATTATGGTGATTATGGTAGCTGCTAGTATGTATGCATTCGATCAAGAGAATAAGCAGGTTCTAGCTTATAAGATTGATATAATTAAGCTATCTAAAGAAATTCTGATATAATTGGCCTAGAAAAAGAGGAGAATACCTGTTGGAGAGACTTGGAATTTATCTCCTTGTGATCTCGTTCCGCTGACCTTTGATCCCACATCGTTCCTAAGCTTTTTATCAGAAGATCGACCCCATGGAATTCACAAGTTTGAGGTTGCATGTTGCCATGATAATGGTGATCTGTTTTAGGAGACACATATAAAATTGGTGGGAAAAGATGATATTACCTAGCAGGGGCGAAGCCATGATGTGTAAATGGGGGGTGCCAAAATATATGTACAAGTAACATATTTTTATGGGGGTGCCAAATCTACACCTAAAAAGAAATTGTACTAAAAAAAAATTGCGTCACTTGGGATTTCTAAAATTATGGGGTGTGCCGTGGCATCCGATCGTCCCCACTTAGCTTCTCCCCTGTTACCTAGGTTGAAGAGATTTAGAGAATTGAACTACCAACGAGATCACCGGAGATCATCTCTCTTCCTTTAGAAGAAGACGAAATACAGAGCTATGTTCACATATTTTCCTCCATCCCTGGATCTTGCATCACTCCAAAAATCATACATCATAAGATCGCATGAATTTGTTGTATTTCATCTGGTCCCCAAGTATTTAAATTTTGTTTTTTTTCAATCTGAACTTTTATCCATTGTTGTAATAAGGTCGGAGAACCAATTTAAACTCAATATTAATGAAAATGGTGGGCAGCTCCCAGTTTTAATTAAAA
The DNA here is from genome assembly GCA_963682055.1 of Primula veris. Taxonomy (NCBI): domain Eukaryota; kingdom Viridiplantae; phylum Streptophyta; class Magnoliopsida; order Ericales; family Primulaceae; genus Primula; species Primula veris. The sequence continues at coordinate 10,863,144 of OY821741.1, read as the reverse complement.
AAATTAATATGAAAGATTCATGAAGAATAAATTAATTCTAATAGTTTTATTGGTTCAATATCATTAATTAAAAATGAACAACGATAATGTTTAGAAATGAAAAGATTAATTAATAAGTTTGTAATCTCATACCTTGGAGTTTTTAAAATGAAATGAACAACGACTGTTTAAATTTTGTACATCCTGATTCCCTGTGTTTTTCAGAGCAACCCCATCCCTGAAATTAGAAATATGCTAAAATGTAGTGGAACTTTCTAAATAAATACATTATTTAATTTAAAAATGTAATCAAGTATAGCACAACATAAAACATTAAAATACAACTGGTATAGATAAACTAGTATATATTTTAGCATACCTTGATAAAATTTCAATTAAGCCACGTTCCATTTTTTATGACGTTTTAGGCATCTATTACTAATTTGTATACCGTAATAATTTTAAAAAACTATACGTTTCGGATAAAAAAATATAAAAAAATACTGGTTCTCAAATGGACCAGCCAAGTATCATTGGACAATATGTTATGGAAAAACTAATGAACTTTATAAAATCAATAAGACGAGTCTTGTATGAGAACACTACCATTTTTTTTCTTAACTACGTTACAAAGACATTCATACAGAGTAAATTATGTTCATTTTGTCTATCATAACATATGAATAAAGGTCAATGCTTCAATTATCTCTTGTATAAAAATGGAAATGAGTTAGAATTTAATTCACATGAGAAATATCTAAGAAAATATAACAAAAGACACACATGAAAATGTTATAGATATAAGAATAACAGAATCATCAATTCAGAAAACTAATAGATATCGTCTTTGTACCTTGGGGATCCTCTTATTTGGATCGTGAAAGTAACACTTTCAGGGACAAACAACATTAGAGGAATAAAGAGAGATACCAAACATTGAGGTTTAAATCGAGGTTAGAATGCCGTTGGAGAATTTCTTATTCTATAAAGAATTGGACATTATAACGGCAACTTGTGTTATATTGGATAAAATAGGATAACAAGTGAAAACAAAAAACGAGGAGTGGCTACGAATGTGAATGAGATTAGAGTTTAGTTGATTAGATTTTGTACAAAATATTGTTCACCACATGTGTAAAAGCGGCGTCTTGCCCGTAAATGATTTTAGGCTAATGGAAGTTACGTTTGGGCCTATTAAGATGAGTCACACTTGCATTGGGTAGGCCTCATCACACTTGCATTGGGTAGACTCATCAAGGCCGCTTTTACACATTTGTTGTACAATATTTTTCTATAAAAGCTCAGCAAATAAACCCTACTCTCATTCACATTCGTAGTAGCTCCTCATTTTTCCTTTTCACTTGCTATCATATTTTATCCAATATAACAAAAGCCGCTGTTAAATGTCCAATTCTTTGTAGAATAAGATATTCTCCAACGGCATTCTAGCCTCGATTTAAACTTCAATGTTTGGTAGCTCTCTTGATTCCTCTAATGTTGTTTGTCCCTGGAAGTGTTACTTCCACGATCCAAATAAGAGGATCTCCAAGGTACAAAGACAATATCTATCAGATTTTTGAATTAATGATTATGTTATTCTTATATCTATAACATTTACATGTGTGTCTTTTGTTTTATTTTCTTAGATATTGCTCATGTGAAATAAATTATAACTTATTTCCATTTTTATACAAGACAACATTGAATCATTGAACTTTATTGATATTCTATAATAAATAAAATGAACATAATTTACTCTGTATGAATGTCTTTGTAACCTAGTTAAGAAAATTGGTTGGTCCGTTTGAGAACCAATGTTTTCTACATTTTTACCCGAAACGTATAGATTTTTTAAAATTATTACAGTCAATAAATTAGCATTAGATGCCTAGAACTTCAAAATTAATAGAATTTGACTCGATGGAAATTTTGCCAATGTATGCTAAAACATATGCTAGTTTGTCTTTACCAAATTTATTTAATGTTCTATCTTGTGCTATACTAAATTGCAATCATAAATTAAATAATATTTGGTTTATTTATATTTAGAAAGTTTAATTATTTTTTGCATAATTCTTATTTTAGGGCTGGGGTTCCTTTAAAAAATGCTTGGATTTAAGATGTACAAAAGTCAAATGGCGGTTGTTCATATCATTTCCAAAACTCCGAGGTATGAGATTACAAAATTATTAATTTTTGCATTTTAAACCCTTTCTTTCTGTTCTTGGAAACACTACAAAAAAATTATAATTTAGAGACTACTTATTTAGATAAAGCAAAAGTTAATTAGTATTCATCAAATTCTACTCCATTTGGATGGGTGCAATAACAAATATGCATTTTGATATAGCAAAAAATAATTAGCATTCATCGAATTCTACTCCATTTAGGAAGTAATATTCACAAGAATTAAAGTCCGACCAAAATAAATAGATAGAATCTAAAGATAGATCGATATAAATGGATTAAATAATTTGTAACGATTACTCATAGATTGAACCTCTTCTCTTTAATTGCATAAATTTCGCTTCATTTGAACATAATTACATGTTTACTGCTAGGTTTTATGAAAAGGTCTATCTAAATTGGCTTATAAAGCATGTATCCTTCTAAACTAGGTATGATTTGTCAAAAACTTGTCTGTTTAACAGCTAAAGTATGAAAACCCTCTGGTATCGTAGAATGTCTAAACTAAGCAAGTCTATCTAGTGTGTATCTTTCTATACAAGTTTGATTTTTTGTGTGTTATATTTTAAAGAATGAGAGAACTCGGGTGTTGCTAACCAACACATTTTCTGTTGTGGTTTCGTTAATTGTCAGTGGCATCACCATGACCTGTAACCTTAAAAATGAAAATAAAAGAGATTGGGGTGTAATAGAGTCATGGTCCTTTAGGGCGTAATACTCTTTTAAGAGTATTTTATTTTTTGTGTGACAATTGGTATAATTTTTTATTTTTTTGAGAATCGTGAAATTGGTATACTTAAGATCGAAGATTGGTTGATGTAAAGGGATGAATTTTGGACACAAAGATGTTAGGTTGGATGCCTTCACTCATGAAATTTCACATGATTTAGACTTAGGTATGACTAATTTCTGAGAAATTTCCACTTTACTTTTGCATGTCATGAGTTATTTGTCTATTTAGTATAAAAATGCATGAAATTAAGTTGAGATTTCAAAAAACCTAGCCGTAAGCCTGTAATTATGTTCAAATGAAGCGAAATTTACGCAATTAAAGGGAAGAGGTTAAACCTATGAGTAACCGTAACAAATATAGCAATAGCATTGATAGAACAATCAAATTTTCATCTGACACGCAACAGGAAAAAAAAACCAACAAATAACTAACATACCTACAAACATACACACGAGCAAAATACGGAATCTAACCGAATAAATCCATTATAACACCAAACTATGTTAAACCTCACTAAAATAAGCAAATTTTAGATGACATAAGAACCCACATAAAAAAAAAAACATGACCTTGAACCAAAACCCTTCATCTGGACCAAATGGCATTTAAAACATATCTGATCTAACCATGTGTTTTATCTTTTATCTAACATTCTATATATAATTCTGTATCAACATAAATACTAGTATATATAGATACATATAATAGTAAATTCAGTATACCCACAACTGAACTAACTATAAAATATAAACCCATTACCCCAAAAGATTAAAAAAACGGATCTTATATGCAAAATTTATCAGTGAACTTAAAAACCCAGATAAAAGATTGTATCTCTAACCAACAAATGAAACCCTAGATAAAAAGGAGAAATAAAACTCAAATGGGTTTAACACAGGATTAAAAAGAGAATGAAAAAAATGACAAAGTTCATAGAAATTACCAATGCTAGAAGATGATTGGTCTAGTGAGAGAAGCCAATGATGAATTTTATTTTATTTTATATGTACAGAATTTGGCCCTCTCTTTCTTCTCTCTTCTGACTTCTGAGTATTTATTTAATCTTAAAATATTTGGGACACAAATCTCTGTATTTAAAAGGTGTTTTTTTAACCCAACATATACACCTTCTCACTTTTCAATGGTCGAATTATTTAACCGAGTTTAAATTTGTAATTCTTTGAGAAACTCCAATGACGGCCCCGTCTTGCTTAATTAAAAGATATTTGTCATTTTCTTATATTCGTTTAGGTAAGAGATCGTCAGTAATTGAATATATATACGTTTAACATTAATCAATACAGTTAACCATTTGACTCTTGAGTATGTATGATGACGGAGTGGGTCCGTCCTGTTTAATGAAAATATTTGAAGTATTCTACATTCGTTTAGGTAAAAGATTGCGGTAATTGAATCCGTACATTTACGATGAATCCGTATAGCTACAAAGATAGTTATTAAATCGTTAGCACCGCATAAAAACATTCCTCCTAGGGTAGTTGTTAAGACGAATAAGAGAAACTCTCTTATAGCCATTTCTGTATGAATTCTTTACTCTTAAGTAACTATGATGACGGGGTCACAAACATCGTGTTTAATGAAAATATTTGCAATGTTCTAGATTCGTTTAGATAAAAGATCGTCTGTAATTGAATCTGTACGTTCAGTATTAATCCGTATAGTTAAATTTTGTATTTTTGAGTTACTCTGACGACAGGACGGGTCCGTCGTGGTGAATAAAAACATTTGCAATGTTGTAAAAGATCATCTCTAATTGAATCTGTATGTTTAGCATTAATTCATAAAGTTGTTTTTTTTACTGTTAAATAACTATGGTGACATGGTCGGACCCTGCCCGCCGTACTTAATGAAGATATGTAAAATGTTCTAAATTCGTTTAGGTAAAAAAATGATTTTAATTGAATTTGTACGTCTAGCATTAATCTGTACACTTAAATTCTTAACAGTTGAGTAATTGTGGTGACGGGGTTGGGCCCGCCGTGCTTAATCAGGATATTTACAATGTTCTATATTCGTTTAGGTAAAAGATCGATTGTAATTGAATCTGTACGTCTAGCATTAATCTGTACAGTTAACTTTTTAACTATTGAGTAACTATGATGATGGTGTCGGGCCCATCGTGCTTAATGAAGATATTTACTTGTAATTGAATTTGTACGCTTATGATGAATCCAGACAGTTAAATTTTTAAATCTTAATTGTAATTAAATCCATACGCTTAAAGTTGAGTAAACGCTTTCAGGATGGAAAGTTATTGTTGAGAACATGATTAAAACACGTTTCTTTATCTGTGTATTATGTAAGCATCGATTTTAATATGAACAATAAGTTCGAAGGAACAATATCCTCATAAATTACTTTTCTTATAGGGTTGTACAAGTTCCGGATGCAACAATTGCCTTTAATTACTAGAATTACGAGACATCGTAGTGTTTTACTTCTGTTCGAACATGAATTAATGTTTGCGCCTCGAATAAAACATGCCATATATTTTGAAGTGATATTCGGAAATTCATTTGAAACTACTATCAACGAAGCACGTAAACTTGGGCATGATTTAGTTATAATTACGTTTTTTCTTTATTGACTACTTGGACCGCTATGATTATCTTAATACGAAAAAAATAGTTGTCGTGACGGAGACCAACGAACTGTCTCACTGCTTTGATTTGCTCATAACTTATAAAAGTAAAACGACAGGTTTTTTTCTTCTTAATTTACGGCTTATAGGAGATTAGTATTACTCGAAGATTCAATTTTCTCATTGTTAATTAGACCAGAGCTATCGATCAATATTATTTTAAGATTGATTTGTCATTATCACGTACTAATTCGAGTACACACAAACATCTTAGAGAACACGTCCCATCTCAATCGAACTTATTAATATTCGTATATGTTTCCTAGTGTATCCAGCATTCATATATATTTATTGTATACTTCTTTAAATATTTTAAAATTCTGGTAATAATTTACAATATTACTATAAGTAGTCTTAAAATATGCTGGCAATTATACTTGTCTTGTTTAATACCCTTCTTGAATATCCGTTATATTTGGTCAATGTACATGAGTATTATGAATTTTTCTCAATTAAATAGTCTTTAAATTCATAGAATGGAAATAAATTGAACTGTCTACGTTATTGGTATGTCACTATACACTATTGTGATCCATTTATTAAATACACATATCGCAAATATCATTACAAAAACTGCAAATTATCTATGGATGCAAATAACCAATTGTAAAACTGCTAAATAAGAGATGTTTAAAACAACGCGTCTAGTCAATTTTATTATATGTCAATTAGGTTCATTATTTCATAGTAATGTATTAGTTGGACATGAAAAATTTGAGACTTTTTGAATTGGATATAGTAATGTATTAGTTGAACAAATTCATTAAAAGAGTGATCCATATTGTAGAAATTAAACGGTTGAAGATGTAAATGTAACATCCCGTATTTTTATAAATGGTTTTATTTATGATTTAATTTATCCAAAAATGTTTTATTCAAAGTTTACCAAAAAACGGTCACTCAACTAATTCAAAGTTTATTTTAAAAACCTGTTACTAATTTTACTAATAAAAATGACTCAATAGATTTATTTCTAAAGATTTGTTATTATTGAGTAATAAAGTAATATTTTTGGATCATGAGTTAACTTTTAAAACTTTGGTGACCAAATAATTCGATTCCACAAACTTTCTCAAAACAGTTTTTACATCTTCAAATCAGCCCAGTTTTTCAAAACAGTAAACCAAAAAGAAGAGATAAAAGAGAGAAAAGAGAGAAGAAGAAAGAAGAAGAAGAAGAAGAAGAAGAGAGGGAAACCACCATTAGCGGGTTCTTACCGGAAGCATCTCCTCTACGCTCTAAGGTAACAGGGGTTATCCATTGCGACTAGACGAGTGTGTATGTTGGGATTAGGTTTTGCGTTTATTATAAATTGGGGGTTTTTGCCTTTTATATTAATTATGTTCTTAAATTGTTAATTGGGTTTATTTGTTGTACTTTTAATTCCATTATTTGAATTGTAGAAGTTGAGACTTGAGACATATTAATTCCGAATTAATGAGATTATGGATGGGTTTGCATGTTTTATAAGTTGATTATGTGATTATATAGTTGTTGATGAAATTGAGTAAATTTATGTTGAATAAAGATGAATTATAGTTCATGAATACAAGGTGTTTGTTAAAATGTCTGAATGAGATTTTATGTTGTTGGAGTTGTTTGCCTAGTGGTGAATCTAGCACCTATGATTATGGGTTATGTTGAATTACGTTAAAGTGACGTATGAGAATGTGATAATTGAATGGTTTTATATTATTGGCCGAGGCCTTGTGATTTAGATTAGTGGCAATGGTCTATGTCTCTTCCTAATTCCGGGGACATAAGACTGCTGAGGGGATATGGAATGACTCGTCTTACGGACTGGAGCGAGTGGCATGAGAGGTCCTATTGTGCACTATATTTACTTTTTTGTTAGCAATGGTCTATGTCTCTTCCTAATTCCGGGGACATAAGACGGCCGAGGGGATAGGGAATGACTCGTCTTACGGACTGGGACGAGTGGCATGAGAGGTCAAAGTGCGCACTTTAAATCTACTTTTATGTTAGCAATGGTCTATGTCTCTTCCTAATTCCGGGGACATAAGACGGCCGAGAGGATAGGGAACAACCTACCTTACGGACTGGGGTAGGTGGCGTGAGAGGTCCATGTTTGCTATAGATGTGTGTTGACGTTATTTAATTTTATTCCGTTGTACGATGTTATTATATTTCTTTTTATACGTTGATTATCGTAGTTGTTGTTTGTGAGTTCTTGCATTTATGGGATGTGCGTGAGTTCTTGCATTTATGTTGACGGTATTTTGTGGTGACGTCCCGTCTATGTACGTGCGTGAGACTCACCATTACAGTTTTGTCTTTCAGGTACAATTTAGGTTGGCATGTTCGGATAGGAGCATTAGGAAGTAGCGCATGGGTTCGGGGATTCTTGAATTGTTTTATTTCCTTAGACTAATTCCCAGGTTGTAGCCAATGGGAAAATTATAATTTTTTATTTCTTTTTATATAATTTTGTTAAAACCATTTTGTCTTGTAGCCGCGTTTGGAAAATTTTATATTTATTCATTTAATTGTTCCTTTAGCTCTCAAGTCTTTTTCTTTTAGAATTTAAATTTTGTACCAACAGGTTCCTTTTTCCTTTTATTCAAAAGGTCACGCCTTGATATCTGTGTCTTACGGATTTTGGGGCGTGACAAGTTGGTATCAGAGGTAACTAGGTTCTTGTATAATTTGGGAAGATGGGAAGATGGGTAACCATTGGAACAAGATCCATCATATCATTTTCACAAAACTTTTCAAAAAATTCAAACTTTTTCTAAAACGGGGGGTTGCATTTAGCTTAACACATGTAGTTAGAATTTAGTAGTAGTTGATGAAAGGAAAGTCCACATGTGAGGCAAGTTGGGGACAATGAGGACACTTGTCGATCCCGGCTCGCAAAACTAGTGGGTGGACCTCTACTCGGTATGTGTGAAGGAATACCTTAGCGATGTGGAGTTCTAGAGTATGCGAGGACACTCAGGTGCTTTAGGATAACGTATCGTAATGGGTTATCCCTCGCATTTTTGTGTTGTTTGTATGCGTGTGTAGATTGATATAGTGTGTATGAAGTATAAATTTGCATGTCTAGTAGTAGCGAACTATTAGAGTGCGAGAATTGTGAATTTGATGGTTTTATGTAGTGTATTTTCAAATTATTGACATATGTGTGAATGAATAATTTTATGCGAATAAATGTTGATATGTTGTGGACTAAAATGATGTAGTTGTGTGATATGTTCCATGTAAGGAATTTACAAGTGTTGGGGAATTTTATGTTTTTGTGTCGAATTTTTTTTCCAGACCCTTCTGGTCAGTTTAACGATCGGTCGTCTATAAAAACGATCGGTCGAATTCTTTCAGACCCTTCTGGTCAGTTTAACGATCGGTCGTCTGTCAAAACGATCGGTCGAATTTTTCAGACCTCTCTGGACCAAAAAATGATCAGTCGTTTGTCAAAACGATCGGTCGTATTTTTCAGACCTCTCGGGTAATATTTGGACCAAAACGATTGGTCGTTTTGTCCAAAACGATCGGTCGTGTTCTGGCAATTTCGCGGTTCTCTCGCTATACTTCAAACGCTTATAACTCCTTCGTTTTTACTCCGAATTTGATTCCGCTTAAACCGTTGGCTTCGTATTTCAGTACTCTATGTTATTGAACCTTAGAAAACTTGATAAAGTGATTAATCTGTAAAACGAGCTTTTATCATGTATGAATATACATGTATGTGTAGTAGTGTCGAGTAAGACAACTAAAGTGTCGGTTTTAAATGTTTGTAGCCATGGCTATTACCACAAGGAATAGTGGAAGGGGACCAGCTATACGCGGGGGTGCACCATCATCAAGCGGTGCGGCTACCCGAGGTAGGGAAAATGGAAGGGGAAGAAGAGCTTCAAGGGGGCGGGGAGCAACTCGAGGAAGAAGGGCTGCAAGAGGTCGTGGGGGGAGAGGTAACGCTAGTGACCCACCACCTGAGCCACCCGAGGAGGAGGTAGAGGTTGAGAATGTGTATGAGGAGGTGAATGAGGAAGAAGAAGAGACTTTCGTACCAGAACCAGAATCGGTAAACGCTAACCAAGTGATGACCGACCTTCAGAAGGTGGTGCAAATAATGGTGCAAAATCCACAAGCTGGAAGTTCAAGTAACAATGGATTGCTTAACTTCACCCGATTGGGGGCTCCGACTTTCGATGGGATAGGTGAACCATCCATAGCTGAAGGATGGGTGGGCGAAATGGAAAAATATCTATCGGCAGCGGGGATAGTAGATGGTGAGCAACGGATGAATATGGCTCAGTTTCACCTAAAGGGTGAATCACAGAAGTGGTGGTTGGGGATCGTGGATACTTACGACATAAACAACTTCGAATGGAACGAGTTCATCGAATTATTTAATCGGTAGTTTGTTCCAGATTCTTATAAGGATGAAATGAGGAGGCGTTGCGAGGAACTATATCAAGGAGGTATGACCGTTCAAGCATACCAGGTAAAGTTTACCTCACTCTCGAGGTATGCCCCAGACTCGGTTCTAGGGGGCGCAGAAAGATGTAGAAGATTCATGAAGGGGCTGAACCCGACCATCTCGTTGCAATTGGCATCGGCCCGCCATGTCAACTATAATGAGTTGGTAAAATCGGCTCAAGCTGTGGAAGGAGCTCTACTCCATAACAAGAGAATCTTAGAGAAGTCGAAAACCGAAAATGCTCCGAGGGAATAGAATAAGCGGACATGGGATATGGCGAATAATTTGCGTTTTCCACAACAGGGCAGAGGAGAAAGGGGTTTTAATCCACTACCAAGAAACACCATAATGAAGAGAGTGTGTTTCACATGTGGAGATGTGAACAATCAACAATTCGAATGCCCTAGAGTCCAATGTAGGACATTCAACCGATTTGGACATACGGCAAGAGTTTGTACCATGGGACAAGGAAGAATCGACACTAACCGGCCTTTTAACCAACCTAGGTTGCCACCACCACCACCAAGAGGACCAAAGTTTGTGCCACAATACCAATTACCTGGGAAGTAAGGGGGAGGGTTTCGAGGTAACCACCAAGGAGGGGGAAACCGTGGGAACTATAGAGGAGGCCATCAAGGACTGGGGAACCGAGGAAATAATGGAGGAAATCGAGGACCGCAAGGGAACCCACCAGCTGAAGTTCATCTTTATGCCTTGCCACAGTTGGCAAACCAGGGAGACCCGGCTAATGTACAAGGTATGGTTCTTGTGTGCTCATCTTGGGCACATGTTCTTTTCGATACGGGAGCTTCACGTTCTTTTATAGCTAGGCATCTAGTTGAGTCTTTGTCTCTAGAAATTGGGGTACTAGAGAACCCGATTGTTGTAAAGACTCCTGTTGGGGGTCGAGTTATGTTGGACTGAGTGTGTCGGTCTTGTGAGATGATGGTCGCGGACCATGTTCTTATATTTGATTTAGTTGTTATAGAGATGTCAGGGTTCGACGTGATAGTTGGAATGGACTGGTTGGTTCATTTCAACTCTTTCATCGATTGTGTTCGACGAAAAATTTTCCTTACAACTTCATCCGGAGATGAGATGTTCTTTCGTGGGGAAAGAGACGCTATCCTTTCTTCTATTCCTTATTAATCCAAGCGGGTTGTGGGCAACCTGTCTTGCCTTTTGGCTAGTCTCTCGATAGTGGATAATGATGAAGAAGTGGAAATGTGGCCAATCGTAGTGGACGATTTTAGAGATGTGTTTCCGAAGGATCTACCGGGGTTACCACCGAAAAGAGGGTTAGATTTTTCTATCGATTTGGTACCGGGAACGGCACCCATAGCCATTTCCCCATAGCGATTGGCACCGGCCGAGTTAAAAGAGTTAAGTAAGCAGTTAGAAGAACTGCTAGAGAAGGGGTTTATTAGGCGGAGTACGTCACCATGGACGGCACCGGCCATATTCGTGCAAAAGAAAGATGGATCGATGAGGATGTGCATCGACTATCGAAAGCTAAATAGGGTGACTATTAAGAATAAGTACCCACTACCTCGAATTGACGATTTGTTTGACCAATTGAAGGGAGCGACGTTCTTTTCAAAAATCGACTTGAGATCAGGCTATCACCAATTGAGGGTGAAAGATGAGGATATTTCTGTAACATCCCGTATTTTTATAAATGGTTTTATTCAGGATTTAATTTATCCAAAAATGTTTTATACAAATTTTACCAAAAACCGGTCACTCGACTAATTTTTAGCCAAAAAACTGAAACTCTTCCGAAAAACTTTATTTTAAAAACCTGTTACTAATTTTACTAATAAAAAGGACCCAATAGATTTGTTATTATTGAGTAGTAAAGTAATATTTTTGGATCATGAGTTAACTTTTAAAACTTCGGGGACCAAATAGTTCGCTTCCATAAACTTTCTCAAAATAGTTTTTACATCTTCAAATCAGCCCACTTTTTCAAACCAGTAAACCAAAAAGAAGAGAGAAAAAGAAAGAAGAAGAAGAAGAAGAAGAAGAAGAGGAAACCACCATTAGCGGGTTCTTACCGGAAGCATCTCCTCTACGCTATAATGTAACGGGGGTTATCCATTGCGACTAGACGAGGGTGTATGTTAGGATTAGGTTTTGCATTTATTATAAATTGGGGGTTTTTTGTCTTTTATATTAATTATGTTCTTAAATTGTTAATTGGGGTTTATTTGTGGGACTTTTAATCCCAGTATTTGAATTGTAAAAGTTGAGACTTGAGACATATTAATTTCAAATTAATGAGATTATGGATGGGTTTGCATGTTTTATAAGTTAATTATGTGATTATATAGTTGTTGATGAAATTAGGTAAATTTATGTTGAATAAAGATGAATTGTAGTTTATGCATACAAGGTGTTTGTTAAAATTCCTGAATGAGATTTTATGTTGTTGGAGTTGTTTGCCTAGTGGTGAATCTAGTACCTATGATTATGGGTTATGTTGAATTACGTTAAAGTGACGTATGAGAATGTGATAATTGAATGGTTTTATATTATTGGCCGAGGCCTTGTGATTTAGATTAGTGGCAATGGTCTATGTCTCTTCCAAATTCCGGGGACAATAGACGGTCGAGGGGATAGGGAATGACTCATCTTACGGACTGTGGCGAGTGGCATAAGAGGTCCTAGTGTGCACTATATTTACTTTTATGTTAGCAATGGTCTATGTCTCTTCCTAATTCCGGGGACATAAGACGGCCGAGGGATAGGGAATGACTCGTCTTACGGACTGGGACGAGTGGCATGAGAGGTCCAATTGCGCACTTTAAATCTACTTTTATGTTAGCAATGGTCTATGTCTCTTCCTAATTCCGGGGACATAAGACGGCCGAGAGGATAGGGAATGCTCGTCTTACAGACTGGGACGAGTGGTATGAGAGGTCCAAGTGCGCACTTTAAATCTACTTTTATGTTAGCAATGGTCTATGTCTCTTCCTAATTCCGGGGACATAAGACGGTCGAGGGTATAGGGAATGACCTACCTTACGGACTGGGGTAGGTGGCGTGAGAGGTCCATGTTTGCTATAGATGTGTCTTGACGTTATTTAATTTTATTCCGTTGTACGATGTTATTATATTTCTTTTTATACGTTGATTATCGTAGTTGTTGTTTGTGAGTTCTTGCATTTATGGGATGGAGTGAGGGTATTTTGTGGTACCGTCCCGTCTATGTATGTGCGTGGGACTCACCGTTACAGTTTTGTCTTTCTGGTACAATTTAGGTTGGCACGTTCGGATAGGAGCATTAGCGAAGTAGCGCATGGGTTCGGGGATTCTTGAATTGTTTTATTTCCTTAGACTAATTTCGAGGTTGTAGTGTACGGGCAAATTACATTTATTTATTTATTTTTATATAATTTTGTTCAAACCATTTTGTCTTGTAGCCGCGTTTGGCAAACTTTATATTTATTCATTTAATTGTTTCTTTAGCTCTCAAGTCTTTTTCTTTTAAAATTTAAATTTTGTACCAACAGGTTCCTTTTTCCTTTTATTCAAAAGGTCACGCCTTGATATCTGTGTCTTACGGATTTTGGGGCGTGACAGTAAAATTTAGACTTATGTATAGGAAAGTCTAGTTTTATGCTTATAAAAACCTATTTTAAGGCTTTTATTTTGGCTCAATAGATGATGACAAATAATCACAGACTCAATTATGTTCTTTAAGTTTGGCAATGTCAATTACAACGTGTGTTATCACTTGCCATTTACGTTAAACTTTCTAGTATTAACAAGTATTATTTTTCCCTTTTGCTATATCCGCCAAAACTTTCGGGTCTAAACTCGGCAAATCACTCGAATTCTTCACCGCCTTGTTAACCTTAGCCTCTTCCTCGGTTCAATACTATTTAACTTGGCTCCTTGGGCCTTTTTAAACGTTGGATCTTCGACAACTTTTCGTTTTTTCACAGCATTAGCATCTGCCGAGGACCCATTTTCTCTTTGACTAACCGAAATCTTTCTTTTCAAATCAGCCTCCTTCTCTTTCCCCTCAGCATTCAGCGCCTTCTCTCTTAAAATTTTCGAACGCTTCTTTAGCAACCCCGGCATAATGTAGCCCAGGTGGACCACTACTCGATGTAGGAAGTGAGAAAGAATCCCCGGCTATTAATCCAAAGGCTGAGATGGCATTTGAGGAATTCCGGAAGGGGGTGGATACTCAAAGTCGAAATAGGCTAAGTTGCAACTAGGACACTGTACGAGCGTAAATAGCTAGGCTAAGTAGGCTAAATAGGCTAAGTTGCAACTGGGGCATTAAATTTTGCTATTCACACTGTGGGGACAAAAAAAATAAAATAATAATTGTGTTCAAAGAAAATCTCGTACGAACATAAGGAAACAATTCTAATTTTTCTACAAATATTTTTCGAGATGAAATTAAATTGTCTACTTATGTCCGTATGTGATTTTTTTTTGAGAAAACAAAATGGATATGATATAAATGCATTTGCTTTTTACTCCTATAGTAAGACAAGATGATTGTCCAAGAGTATTACTACTTATTGTTTGTTTTTTTCTTTATAATAAAATATATATGGTGACGTTTGTAAAACCTTACAGGTTGGTTTATAACGAGAACAAAGAAAAAGGTTAAAAATGAAAAAAATGACCAAGTTTGCAATAACATACCATGGAATTTTTGAAATGAAATGAACAAGGACCATCAAAATTTTAAAAATATTGGATCCAAGTGTTTTTCAGAGCAACCTCGGCCCTGAAATAAGAAATATGATAAATATATAATGGAAATTTTAAACAAACCAACAATTAATTAATTTACCATTGCATTCATGTAGATCACATCATAAAGCATTAAACAAAATTAGTAAAGATAAACCAACTTGTATTTTAGCTAGCATATAATTGCTAAAATTTCCATCAAGTCACATTTTGTTTCTTTTGACGTTTTACATATGACCAAGATATAAATAAATAAAAATTGTAAAAATCTCATACAAGATTGCTATTGAGCCAGTGACATAGGTTTAAGAAAGTACAAGAAGTAAATCTTATCCGGTTTATGATTTTATTGCTATTGAGCCAGTGACATAGGTTTAAGCATAGCTGTGAGGAGTGAAAACAAAACGGATATGGAGACAAAAAATTAAATTTAGATTCAACTTTTACACGTGAAATATTAGAAAGCAGCAAATGAGAAGCGTGAGGTGGAAAATGTGAGATACAATTTTCGAAAGGGAAAAAACTCGGGTATGAAGTTTTCAAGACATCAGTACAAAAAATTAAAAGAAATGACATAAACACCAATTGCTTAAAGATCGTTGGAAATATTTATCTAAATGTAATTGATTAACGGACAAAATATTATTGAAATATAATATTGTTTTTTTACCTCAATATGTTCTGACCCTATCTATTATTTTGAAATAAAAAATAAAATGAAATAAAATTGTTTTGCAAGAAAGATAATTAAAAACCATCTTCGGTAGTTGAGTAGTAAATGTTACATACTTTTTTAGTGATAATTTTTTACAATAACTAATTATTTAATGAAGGATACATGAATAAGAAATTAAGACTGTTATATGCTCCTTTGGTTTGATCTCATTAACCACTATGTTGCCTTACTTTGGCTGAAAAACAGTAACTTAAGATTTCTATATATATGCTTCTGATCAAAATGTAGAAAACACTGATTTTTAACAGGTTACACCAAATATTATAGCACTATAAGTTATGAGAAAAATAATGAGAATTTAAACATCGATACGACAAATCTTGTATGAGATTTTTACCATTTTTTTCTTAACTAGTTTAATTACATAGACATTCCTACAAAACAATGTAAGTTATATTCGTTTTGGCGTATTGTGAGTTTGTAACACATGAATAAATGTCAATAATTCAACTTTGTCTTGTATAAAAGTCGACCAAAAATGTTATCTACAAGTGGAAACAAGTTAGAGTTTATTTCACATGATTAAGATCTAATAAAAGAAAATGAAAAACAGATATTAAATGCTAGATATAAGAATAACATACTCCATTCATAAATCTGATCGATATTGTCTTCTTACCTTGGGAATCCTCGCATTTGAATGTGGAAGTAGCACTTCTAGAGACAACAAACATCAAAGGGATTGAAATAGCTACAATTTATTGAGGTTTAATTGAAGGCCACAACGTCGTTATAGAATATTTAATTCTAATAAAAATTGGACATTAAAATGATAGACTAGTGTTGTACCGGATAAAAAAGAATAGAATATGAGAAGAAAAATGGAGGAGCCACGGAGAATGTGAATGAAAATAATGTTTGTAAGATAAGATTTTATAGAATAATATGGTAATATATATAAAGGTGTAAAAGCATCAGCACGTTCCGAAATGATTTTAGGGTATGTAATGCTAGCCAGGTACATTTGGGCCTACTAGATAAGTCACACTCTTACCTTGATGAGGCCTACCGAAGATGCAAAAGTTGCCAACAATACACAAACCCATTGAGTACATCGGTCCATGGACTACATATACATTTTTGTTCATTTTAATATTTTTTTTGACTTTCAAATTTTAATATTTTTTTTCACTTTCCATCAAAATATTAAACTTTAACTGCAATGTAACTTGCATTAGATGGAATCAAATCAAAATGCTTTGGGAAAAATAAAATTAAACTTTCAAGGTAATATTGATGCGTGTTATAACTTATAAGCACGCCATTTTATAGCGGATTTTATGCATATATGTATATAAAAAAACACAAGAAAGCAATCACAATGTTCGTCTGAAGAGTATTTATCAATCTTCACTATTATATAATATAATTTTTACATATAAGCATTTTCGTCTGAAAATAAGACTGTAATGTTCGTCAAATTTATAAGATTACCAATTAGTGTTCAACGTTTTCAAAAAAATTATTTAGTCCCTACGTCTAAGATATAAAAGTTATTTTGTGACTTTGAAAATTCGCTACCTTAATTAACTGTTACTTTGTCGACAAAATAAATTTAATAAATATGGAGGGAAACTATTCCATGTAACATGAACAGCGGATAGTAATTGCATATATATATATATATATATATATCCGCTGTTCTAGTTGCAGTTATGCAGTTAGGTTCCAAGTACAGTTGCAACTGAGGTTGGAATCTAAGTATAATGATGGACAGAACTTGTAAAGTTAAATGTACTTGAATTAAATCATATGCACATTTAACAACGGAGTTCACCCAACTAGGCTACGTCTCTGGGGCAGTCACCCATATTAGTGATATTATAAAAGCTTACAATATAGGATTTAAGTCTTAATGAAAAACTCTCAGACTCCCTCTAGGTTTTTCTACCTATCTCTATAGTGCTCCTACCTTATAACTATCACTCAAAATATCAATGGCATCCCACCATTGTTTTTCATTTTAAAAGCTCACGGTGTATTCTCTCAAGAATGAATTCTTTATAATTTAGAACACACTTTTTACAAGCAAAGTTATCAACTATATATAAGAGTAAAAACAATCTTCTTTCTTCAAGATCTTGTTGATTGCTTTTGACTCTTTTGATTGACTTCAATCTTTCCATTTTGCATGAGTTACTCCAGCATAGGATTGACCTCAATCTTCATAAGTTAAATACCTGTTAATAACTAGCTTGAAAATAGGAGTTAGTCTTTTTCTAAAACCAGGAAACATATAAGATAGTATCTTTTAGAGATAAAATATTTCTGAATATATTTTGAAATTTTAACTTCATATATTATTCAATCTAAAATAAATCATACTGGTTTTGATAGGAACATAGATTGAATTAAGTGATAGAGACTTGCATGAGAATAGATATCTAGATTGCCTATTTAAAGAAAACATAGATAAACATGTTCAGGAAATTTTGGATTTTCAAATCCTTTGGGTTGACTAACATACACTTCTTCTAGAATATTACCATTTAAGAAGGCACGTTTAATATCAAGTTCAAACAGCTTAAAGTCATACAAGCAAGCAAGTGAGAGGAGCATTCTAATGGATTCTATTCTAGCTACAGGAGCAAAGGTTTCATCAAAGTCTATTCCTTCTATTTGAGTGTATCCTTGAGCTACAAGTCTAGCTTTATTCCTAAAGATCCATTTTGTACCTATAATATTTTTACTCTTAGATCTAGGTACTAATGTCCAAACATCATTCCTCTCAAATTGAGATAGTTCATCTTGCATAGCCAAAATCCATTCACCATCTTCCAATGCTTCTTTTATATTCTTAGGTTCTATCTGTGAAGTATAGTAAGCAAAGTGAACAACATTACTTCTTTTACCTCTGGTTTTCATACCTGAAGTCACTTCTCCTATGACATTATCAAGAGAGTTTTCTGAGTCCTTACATAGCGAGGCTTGCTTGTAGTTTGAATTGGAGATCTTTCTTCTTCTTCTTCTTCTTCTTCTTCAGAATCTGTTGCATTCTGGGTTTCAACCTCGGTTGCAACTGGGCTTCCAACCACTATTGGACTGCCTGTTTGCTGAATTTCTCCTGCTTCTTTTCTTGTAATTCCTGACTCTTCATCATCACCTGTAGTCTCATCAAAATCTTTTAAGTCATCAAATATCACATTATATGATTCCATGACACAATTTGTTCTCAGATTAAAGACTCTAAAAGCTCTACTGTTTTGAGCATAACCAAGGAAAACCCCTTTGTCCCTTTTAGAATCAAATTTTCCAAGATGTTCTCTCTCTTTAAAAATTAACAAACACACCCAAACAGTTGAAAGTACTTGACATTAGGTTTTCTACCTTTCCATATTTCATAAGTAGTCATGGTAGTACGTTTTGTAATATAAACCCTATTAATAATATGGCATGCAGTGTTAACAGTTTCAGCCCAAAATCTCTTGGCAAGTTTCTTAGAATTAAGCATGACTCTAGCCATTTCCTGAATAGTTATATTTTTTCTTTCCACTATACCATTTTGTTGTGGAGTCTTTGGTGCAGAAAACTCATGACTTATACCTAAGGAGTTGTAAAAGTTGCTAAACTTGCTGTTTTCAAATTCAGTTCCATGATCACTTCTGACCCTAACAATTTTACCAATGATGGAACCTTTTTCAAGTTGCAGTTTTAAGCACATGGTTTTAAAGAGTTCAAAAGTTTCAGTTTTATCCCTTAAAAACACTACCCAAGAGTATCTTGAGAAATCATCTACAACTACCAAAATATAATTCTTACCACCAATACTTTCAGTTTTCATAGGACCCATTAAGTCAATATGAAGAAGTTCCAGGACTCTCTTAGTGTAGATTTGACTAGTACTCTTGTGAATACTCTTTGTTTGTTTACCTATTGCACAATCACCACAAACACTTTGAGTTCTAGAACTGAGTTTGGGAATACCTTTTATCAATTCTTCTTTAACAAGCTTATCCAAGGTTTTATAGTTAACATGACCAAGCCTTTTATGCCAAATATCAACATTGTTAGTAATAGCTTGATTGCACCTATTCTGAGGCAATTCTTTTTCCGATTTTTCAAAAATGTAACAGCTATTTGCTGTTCTAACTCCTGTCATGACCAGATCATTATTAAGATTAATTAATAAGACACTTATCTTTGTTAAACTCAATAATCATCTTGTTGCCACACAGTTGACTAATGCTCATAAGATTGGCTTTTAAACCATCTACAAGAAACACATCATTAATCTCAGGCATTCTAGGTTTGTTTAAGATCCATTTTCCAATAATTTTACATGTATCTCCACCTCCAAACACAACAGCGTTTCCTGTAAGATTAATGACATTTTTTAGAGCACTTGCAGTACCTGTCATGTGCTTAGAACAATCACTGTCAAAATACCAATCATCAGTAGTAACAGCATTTAAAAAAGTAATAACAGCTTTATTATTGGCAATTAAGGTAGATTTTCTTTTAACCTTCCAGACCCAGTTCATCTTTTGATAGCTAGAGGCCAACCAGTTTTTCTGAGAAATATACTTCCTGTTTATTTTAACATAGCAACTGATTTCTGGATGTCCAGGTCTTTTGTAAAAGTTACACAGTTTTAAACCAAAAGTAGATTTATCTTTAAAATTGTTCAGTTTTTTCTTGGTTGCAACTGTACTTCTAACCTTATTTTCCAAAACATGAGTTTCAGCTTTAACAAGAGATTTAACAAATGTAGTTTTTTCAGTGCTTTCATAACCATAGTAACCCAAACCACTGTTATCTTTAGAGCCTCTAGAATGGGACAACATGTCATCTAACTTATCTGAAGCAGATACATTCAACAGTTTTATTTTCTTCTTTGTCTCAGTTAACTCAATTAGTTGTGTATTGAGTCGCTCAGTGAGATTTTTTACCTCATCCTTTAGATTAGCATTAAGATTGTTTATGTTCAAGGATTGTTTGTTCAGACATTTATATTTTTCATAAAGGACAAGATACTGCTGAGTAATATTTTCATCAGATGGCTCTTCCTCATCACTGCTATAGGTTTTAAGAGTAGTTGTAACTAGGGTTGAAACAGACTCACAGTCACTTTCATACATAGGTTCTTTTTCAGTGATTCTTCCCATAAAATTAACAAAGTTACATTCATTCTCTTCATCAATGTTGCTTTCAGATTCACTATCACCGTGAGTGGTTATATAAGCATTTTTGTTCCTTTTTAAAGTATTTGCACACTCAGACTGTATGTGATCATAGCCTCTACACTCTCTGCATTGAATTTCTCTGGGTTGATAATTTCTGTCATCCTTCTCTTTAGGATTCCACTTTCCTTTAGGATTATTATTATATCTAGATTCTGGATTAAATTGATTATGATTTTTTTATGTTCCAGTATCATCTTATTTTTTCTTATAGAACTTTTTGTAAACTTTTTTAGCAAAGAAGGCCAGCTGTTCTTCATCACTTATTTTCTCACAGACATTAGATTCATGTTTCTTAGCCTGAAAGGCTATTCCTTTTTCAGGTCTCTTTTGTTTGAAATTTTTTAGCTCATGAGTGCTTAGATTTCCTATAAGTTCTTCAAGTTTCATATTATCTAAGTCTGTTGATTCTTCAATAGCAGTAACCTTAATTTCAAACCTTTCTGGAAGAGACCTTAGAGTTTTCTTAACAAGTTTAGCATCACTGTATTTTTCACCTAAGGTTCCAGCTTGATGGGCAATATGACAAATTCTACCATTAAACTGTTTAATGGTTTCATCTTCCTCCATTCATAAATTTTCAAATTGAGTAGTTAACTGCTGGAGTTCAAAGGCTTTTACTTTAACAGTTCCTTCAAAGGTTACTTGTAAGATATCCCATGTCTCTTTGGCAGTTTCATAGTGAGAGATATACCTGAACACACTGAGAGTTACACCAGCAAAGATCAAGTTTATTGCTGTTGAGTTTACACTTGATTTTTTGTCCTCATCAGCAGACCATCTATCTTCAGGTACATAGACCAGTTCACCTTCACCATCAGTAACAGTTGGAACCTCCCAACCATACAATACAGTTTTCCATGCTTGTTCATTTTGCTGTTTAATGAAGGATCTCATTCTGATTTTCCACACTCCATAGTTGACTCCTCCTTCAAGCAATGGTGGTTTGTTGAACATGTTTCCTTCCCTCATTAAGTCCATCTTTACCAGAACACAGGATCCACACTAAGTAGAATCTAGTGTGAAGCTCTGATACCAATTGAAATTCCTATCCGCTGTTCTAGTTGCAGTTATGCAGTTAGGTTCCAAGTACAGTTGCAACTGAGGTTGGAATCTAAGTATAATGATGGACAGAACTTGTAAAGTTAAATGTACTTGAATTAAATCACATGCACATTTAACAACGGAGTTCACCCAACTAGGCTACGTCTCTGGGGCAGTCACCCAGATTAGTGATATTATAAAAGCTTACAATATAGGATTTAAGTCTTAATGAAAAACTCTCAGACTCCCTCTAGGTTTTTCTGCCTATCTCTATATTGCTCCTACCTTATAACTATCACTCAAAATATCAATGGCATCCCACCATTGTTTTTCATTTTAAAAGCTCACGGTGTATTCTCTCAAGAATGAATTCTTTATAATTTAGAACACACTTTTTACAAGCAAAGTTATCAACTATATATAAGAGTAAAAACAATCTTCTTTCTTCAAGATCTTGTTGATTGCTTTTGACTCTTTTGTTTGACTTCAATCTTTCCATTTTGCACGAGTTACTCAGCATAAGATTGACCTCAATCTTCATAAGTTAAATACCTGTTAATAACTAGCTTGGAAATAGAAGTTAGTCTTTTCCTAAAATAAGGAAACATATAAGATAGTATCTTTTAGAGATAAAATCTTTCTGAAATTTTAACTTCATATATTATTCAATCTAAAATAAATCATACTGGTTTTGATAGGAAACATAGATTGAATTAAGTGATAAAGACTTGCATGAGAATAAAGATCTAGATTGCCTATTTAAAGGAAACATATATTTATAAACTAATCTCCTTATATCTTTTATGAAACATATTTCCTTATCACTTTAATATTCTCAATATATACAAACTAAACCTTTAAGATCATATGAGAATATATCCTGCATACTTTAAAACAAATAAACGTTATTAAAGAATAGTAATGCAGAATTACAGAACTGTACAGAATCCTGCTGAACAGCAGGTTGGAACTGTGGTTGCAACTGAGGTTGAAACCTTACTTAAAACCAAAAAGCTGTCTCAATTCTTATCATTCAACTAGAATTATTTAGTTCAAACCAAATAGACAACAACTAGTATATGGGCCAGAAATCTGGTCCTAACAATATATTTATGGATTTAAAATATTTCCTAAAAGATAAGGGAATGTATTATTTATTTTCATCTAAAGAAGCATAAACAGTAGGAATCGTGTTGTAGCTTACAGGCATGATTTATGTTATTTGTTTCGGAATCGTGTTTTTCCTTTCAATTAAAGACTTGCTCAATACCGTTTTTACATTAAACTCTTATTTATTTATTCGTATCATGTTTTACTTTTCAATAGCTCACCCCGGTAAACCTTTACCGAAATCGGGGCGTGACAGAAATTTCATTCATAGACCACGAAAATAACCTTGTTCCTTAATTATATTTTCAAGTGTGCCACTGTGACTATCTAATTATATTTTAGTCAATTGTTACTTGCATCTTTCGTAATAAAACCTATAGCTAGAGATGGATCAGAAGGTGATCTCTAATTAAGATCTGTTCCTTCTTAATCGTTTTTTTCCACCAATTGTTACTTACCAATGTTAAATTAAGAAGTCTCCGGTACTATATAGTTGTTTACCTATAGCTAGAGATAGGGTCAATAATTGGAAAGTATTGCAAATACAAATCCCAACCGAATAATTTCTCAGTTAAGACCAAAGTCTTTTGAGAAATTTACCCCAATAATTTAAGGAAATTTTAGAAAAAACAAAAACTTCCTGTTTAGAAAGACCATTTGACCCAAATTACGTGCACATTTAAATTCCCCCCTCTCTGACTCTATATATATCATCTACAGTTATATCTTATATTTTATATTTCTTGTCAATTGTATCCTCCTCTCTATTAATTTATATCTATAGATATTAAGAAATAAACACCCTGCGAGCAACAACGCTGTTCATCTCTGATTTATTACTTCTTTCTCAGGTAATATTTATATGTATGCATGCATTTATATACAGAATTATGTCAATATTTTTTATATTTATGCAGTACCTGTACTTATATGCGAGGATAGATTTGTTTGTATGTTATTATGTTATGTGAATACATATGTATGTACTTGTTATTTTAAGTTTGGGATTTGACTGTAATTGGGTTGTACTTACGCAGTACTTGTTTAATTTTATAATAACGCAACTAATTTTAACCTTTAACCTTATTTATATTAAAGATTACGTTTTTTAATTTTTTTTTCTTCTGCCATTGTGAAATTTAAGTTTGGTTAGGCTAACGATTCAGTTTTTTTAGTAACCCAATTAATTTGTTTAGTTGGACATCTGTAAGTATAATTTTTTCCCATGAATCTTTTTTAATGACCCGACTTATTTTTGTAATAGCTTAGCTTACTTGTTTACTTTACCCATTTTATTTAACTTTTCTTTTATCCTAGTGAATATTAAGTTTGGTTAGCTTATAAATATTTGCTCTTGATTCCGATTTTTTTGGGTATAGAAACTCAATTTTCAAGTTGTTGTGCTTTCATGCAAAAAGGTACACTGTGTAACATCCCGTATTTTTATTAGTGATTTTAATTAGTAATTAATCTATCCAAAAACGTTTTATACAAATTTTATCAAAAACCGGTCACTCGACTAATTTTTAGGCAAAAACCGAAACTCTTCCAAAAAGTTTTATTTTAAAAACCTGTTACTAATTTTATTAATAAAAAAGACCCAATAGATTAGTTTCTAAAGATTTGTTATTTTTGAGTACTAAAACAATATTTTTGGATTAAGAGTTAGATTTTAGAACTTTAGAGACCAAATAGTTCGCTTCCACAAACTTACTCAAAACAGTTTTTATCTATTCAATTCAGCCCATTTTTTCAAAAGAGAAACCTAAAACAAGAGAGAAAAGAGCGAAAAAGAGAGAAAACAAAGCTTATGAAGGAGAAGAAGAACCACGTTAGCGGATTTTTACCGGAAGCATCTCCTCTACACGCTAAGGTAACGGGAGTTATCCATTGCGCCTAGACGAGTGTGTATGTTAGGTTTGGTTTTGTGTTTATTATAAATTGGAGGTTTTTACCTTTTATCTTAATTATGTTCTTAAATTGTTAATTAGGTTTATTTGTGATACGTTTAATTCACTTATTTAATTTGGAGTAGTTGAGGATTTAGTATTTTAATTTCGGATTAATGAGAATATTAATGGGTTGCGTGTTTTATGCGTTATTATGTGTTATTATGGTTGTTGATAGAATTGAGTGAATTATTGTTGAATAAATATGAGTTTTATATTGCGTATATAAGGTGTTTGTTAAAATGTCTGAATGGAATTTTATATTGATAGAGTTGGTTGGCTAGTTGTGAATCTAATACCTATGCTTATTTGCTTTGTTGAATCGCGTCCAAGGGACATATGAAAATGTGTTATTTGCGTGGATTTATATTATTGGCCGAGGCCGTATGAGAATGTGATATTTGCGTGGATTTATATCATTGGCCGAGACCTTGTGATTTAGCTGTAGTGGCAATGGTCTCTGTCTCTCCCTAATTCCGGGGACAAAAGACGGCCGAGGGGATAGGAAATGACTCGTCTTACGGACTGGGGCGAGTGGCGTGAGAGGTCCCAGTGTGCACTATATTTACTTTTATTGTTAGCAATGGTCATGTCTCTCCCTAATTTCGGGGACATAAGACGGCCGAAGGGATAGAGAATGACTCGTCTTACGGACTGGGACGAGTGGCATGAGAGGTTCAAGTGCGCACTATAAATCTACTTTTATGTTAGCAATGGTCTATGTCTCTCCCTAATTCCAGGGGCATAAGACGGCCGAAGGGATAGGGAATGACCTAGCTTACGGACTGGGGTAGGTGGCGTGAGAGGTCCATGTATGTTATAGATGTGTATTTAATTTATTTCGTTGTAGGATGTTATTCTATTTCTTTTTATATGTTGATTATCATAGTTGTTGTTTGTGGGTTCTTGCATTTATGGGATGGAGTGACGGTATTTTGTGGTGTCGTCCCGTCTATGTATGTGCGTGGGACTCACCGTTACAATTTTGTATTTCAGGTACAACTTAGGTTGAGGCGTATGGTTAAGAGTTTTAGCAAGCCATTACATGGGTTCGGACTTTTGCTTTCTTTTTATTTAGATTATTTTTGAGGTTGTAGCCTACGCGCAAATTCATTCGTTTGTTGTTTTTAGCTTTTATAAATCCTGTCTTGTAGCCGTGTTTAGCAAACAGTTTATTTTATTCATTTAATTGTTCCATTAGCTCGCAAATGTTTTCTTTTAAAGTTTCAATTTTGTACCAACATGTTGTTTTCCTTTTATTTAAAAAGTTCATACCTCGATATCCGGTTTTCTGGAATTTGGGGCGTGACACACTGACAATAGTTTTAAAGTTTATTAAAGACCGTCTTATGTTTAGCTTCTGTCATTGTGAAATTAAGTTGGGTTAACTCGACTCATTCTTGTTCAGTGGGTATTTTTTTAATAACCTAGCATATTTTTATTTACTTATGCAGCTTATTTAACGTTTTTCTCATTATTCTGATTTTGTTTTTTGTTACTGTACATATACTTGATTTTCACGTTAGTGTGATTTGATCAAAAACGAACACACTGATTATAGTACTTAAGTTTAACAAAAAGTACGCTTAGTTTACTGATTTGATAAAATTAACAAAAACTTCGGAATTATTTAGCAAAAACAAAAACTTCCTATTTAGAATGACCAGTTAAAGTTACAATTGTCCCAAATTACGCGCACAAGACACCATTAGTTAACTCAACTCATTCTTGTTCAGTGGGTATCTTTTTAATAACCCAGCTTTTTTTTTTTTTTTTTTTTTTTTTTTTTACTTACACAGCTTATTAACTTTTTTCTCGTGATTCTGAATTTTTTGGTTGCTACTGTAAAGAAACTTGATTCTCAGGTTATTGTATTAGTTACAAAGTATTTTCAGATAAAAGAATAAGTGGGCACCGGTTTTGTAGGTATGCCATAGGTGTTCCAATCAATGTCTAATGTCTTGGTGATATAGGAGTGACTCTATTCTCATGGTATAGCTATTATTTTTTCTTCTCTTCAACAATATATACATGGTTTTGGTTACTCAACCCGTTGCTATATAAGGAAGTATATACAAGGCCGTCGTGAATGGGCATTGCCTTTACAAGTGAAGTGAAGTATATACTAATTTATAATTCCATTTAGGTTTTATGCCACAAATCAAAATTGTTTGGGTATTATCCGTATATACAAATTTGCTATGTTAACGAGGGAACTAGTAAATGTCACATCTTTACATTCAAAAAAATCAACAAGATGTGCAAATTTCCTATTTTGTGGAAATCTGAAAATGGAAACAAACATCCCGATCTATGAGTGAGTTAAAGATTCTAAGTTTCTAACAGCTTCAAAAGTAGTTATCAAGACGGTGTTTGAATATACTGGCTCATGCATGTGTTTCTTTTTAACTAGGTGTGATTGATTGCCTGCTAAAAGTTTGTGAAATCCCGGATATCATTAAACTATATTTCCTGTTGTGGGTTTATTAATTTCTGGCATATATAACTGCTGTAAAAATATGGAGTGCAATAAAGATGAGATGTCAGGGCAAAAGAAATTTTCCATAAAAAGTTCGAAGCGAAAGATTATCTAGGTGCAAAGAAATTTACACTAAAAACCCATTCGTCAAGCTTTTCAGTGTGAATTTCATTGTGGCGAGTTAATCTTCGCTTCAAACTTTTTGTGGGAAATTTATTTTTTCCTGACAGCCTCATCTTTATTGCACTCCATATTTTTAGAGCGGTTATGCCACCGATTAACAAACCCACATAAGATAATGTAGTTTAACAATACCGGGATTTCGCAAACTTTTAGCAGACAAGTTTTAGCAATTCATACCTAGTTAAAACGAAAAACGCGTATGAGCCAGTATAATTCCGACACCGACACAAATAATTTCTAACTGACAAAAGTAGTGGCCGACAAAAAATTAAATAAGTTTGTCCTAGATGGACAATTCAGTAGTAAATGACAAGAGTAATGTTGAAAACTATCAGAACATAATTGTATATGTAGATTATAATGTTAAACATTATGCAAAGAAAGCGAAGAATTAAACATGTATGTAAACTGGAAGAAAGAAGCTTTTTTAAGCAATAGCCAATATATGGAAGGGTATGTACTGATAATAACCAAATTTCAAAATACATACAGATCAAAACTTCTTATAATATGTATGTAAATGGACTAATTTCACACACACAAAAGATGACATCACCTACATTCAAGTTTTTACTCTAAAAAACTGCATTCGAAAAGTTCATTTATTTTACTAGAGAAAAAGAATTAGACTATACAAAAGGCATAAATGGTCAAATTTATTTTAAGTTGAGTTGATGGGTAAAAAACTGCCAAAATTTCTACAAGACGACAGGTAAATGATAACACACCATATGTTCATTTTGTAGCTAAGTTAGATCATTGAATATTATTGATTACTCAAGTGCAGACACTAAAGGACCCATAAACAATAATGGATCTTAAACCCATCAAGATAGGCTACTTACATATCTTAAAATTGTGATTTCTAAACGTAGATTTACGAACAAAAAAAATCTTTTTCCTTTAAACGGTACTATATGTAGACAAAAAAATCAAATTTCCTTGTAGTGTTACCAAGAAGGAAAGAACAAAGATAATGTTTAGAAATGCAAAGCTTAATTAATAAATTTGTATCTTATACCTCGGAGTTTTTGAAATGAAATGAACGACGACTATTTAAATTTTGTACATCTTGATTCCCCGTGTTTTTCAAAGCAACCCCGGCCCTGAAATAGAAAATATGGTAAAAGCATAATGGAACTTTCTAAACAAACCAAACATTATTTAATTTAAAATTATAATCAAGTATAGCACAAAATAAATTTAAAATAAAATTGGTAAACATATAAGCTAGCATATATTTTAACAAACATTAATAAATTTTCCATTAGGTCACGCTCCATTTCTTATGAAGTTTTAAGCATCAAATGCTATTTTGTTGACTTAATAATTTTAAAAAATCTATACGTTTCGGATAAAAAAAATGTTGAAAGCACCGGTACTCAAACAGACCAGCCAAGTATCATTGGACAATACGTTATAGAAAAACTAATGAACTTTAAAGCATCGACAAGACGAATCTTGTATGAGAACTCTACCATTATTTTTCTTAACTAAGTCTTTGTACCTTGAGGATCTCTTACTTGGATCGTGGAAGTAGCACTTCCAGGGACAAAGAACATAGGAGGGATCAAGAGAGATACAACACATTGATGTTTAAATCGAGGCTAGAATGCCGCTGGAGAATATCTTATTTTAGAAAGAATTGTACATTATAACAGCGGCTAGTGTTATATTGGATAAAAGAGGATAGCATGTGGAAAGGAAAAACGAGGAGCGGCTATGAATGTGAATCAGAATAGGGTTTATTTGATGAGCTTTTATAGAAAAATATTGGACAACAAATGTGTAAAAGAGGCGTCTCGCCCGTAATGGATTTTAGGGCAATGCAAGCTCTATTTGGGCCTGTTAAGATAAATCACACTTGCACCTTTATGAGGCCTACGACCTACCCAATGATAAAAAAAGAGTAATTAACAAAAACATAGATTACCCCTATTATATTAACAAAAACATACCCTCAAATGTTATATTATCAAAAACATACTTTCAATTAATTAATAAAAAAACTTGGATATAAATCTAAAAAAGGGTATGAACTCGAAAAGAAGAGGGTATGAAATCGGAAATTTTTTTTTTATGAAATCGGGAAAAAAGAGGGTATAAAATCAGAAAAAAAAAAAGAGCATGAAATAGGAAAAAATATATGAAATCGAAAAAAATGTGGGCATGAAATCGGGAAAAAAAAGAGGGTGTGAAAAAAAGAAAAAAGAGGGTATGAAATAAAAAATATAAAGAGTATGAAATCAAATTTTTTTAACCAATTTTTTAAAGAAACTTCATAATTCAACCAAACACTAAAAAAAAACTTAAAACATGTTAGAAAATTAATCTCTTTCTAGCACATATTTTAAAATATTTTTTTAAGTTTAGTCTATTTTCCGCAAATATTTTAATCCGTTTTTCTATGTTTAAAAAATAGCTTTTAACCTTGCAATCAAACATGTCTTAAAAGCTAGTAGCCAATCAGGCATTAAAAAGCTTGCAACCAAACAGGGCTTAAAACTTGCAACCAAATGGAGGAGAGAGATGGTCAATGGGGGCTTTTCGTGGTGAGGGAAAGGAGTGAGATGAGGGGGAGAGAGATTTAGGAGAGAGAGTAGGATCGGAGAGAGAGATTTGAGAGAGAGAGTAGAATCGGAGAGAGATACATATAAGAATGAAGGAGAGAGAGAGAGAACTGAACGCATAAATGAGAGAGAATAGCATTGGGTTTTCTTTTATTAATTTAGTTTTAAAATTAGTATATTTTGTTAATTTAACCCCAAAAAAATTGTAGACATGCAAAAAATGTTAATGAAAATGGGGGTTGTAAGATGAGTTTTTATAGAAAAGCATGGTATAATAGAGTTGTACCCTATGCTATGTCGTTTTTTTAGTTTTGCACCTTTAATTCTTATGATTATAGTTTTGTACCCTGAATTCCGTCTTATTTTCGATACGGACGTTTTCATCCAAATTTGGATGAAATGTGTAACATCCCGCATTTTTTATAAGTGTTTTTAATTAGGAATTTATTTATCCAAAAATGTTTTATTCAAAATTTTACCAAAAACCGGTCACTCGACTTATTTTTAGCCAAAAACCGAAACTCTTCCGAAAAACCTTATTTTAAAAACCTGTTACTAATTTTACTAATAAAAAGGACCCAATAGATTTGTTTTTAAAGATTTGTTATTATTGAGTAGTTTATTAATAATTTTGATTAAAAGTTAGCTTTTAGAATTTTGGTGACCAAATAGTTCGCTTCCACAAACTTTGTAAAAACAGTTTTTCTATACCTAAAATCAGCCCACTTTTCAATCCTTTAAACCTAAAAAATCAGCCAAGAGAAAAGAGAGAAAAAGAGAGAAAAGAGAAGAAGAAGAAGAAGAAGAAGAGAAACCACGTTAGCGGATTATTACCGGAATCATCTCCTCTACACGCTAAGATAACGGGGGTTATCCATTGCGACTAGACGAGAGTGTATGTTAGGATTTGGTTTTGCGTTTATTAGAAATTGGGGGTTATGCCTTTTTATCTTAATTAGGTTTTAAATTGTTACAGTCCGCTTTATTGTTTAGTCTTTTATCCACTTGTTATATGCTTTGTTCGTTAGTAGTGGATATCAACATCAGTTTTATATTTACATTATTCTTGCAAGTCTTTGTTTTGGTATAGCTGTATTATCTCTTTCTATATCTCAACATCTTCATTTATGTCCATATAGTTGGTAGTTTAAGATGGGTTTTTGAAGACTTTAAATAGTCCACAATGGTAGATAGTATTAGTATTAATTGGGTCATTGACAATTTAAATTAACAAAATCTCTTTCATAACTAGCATCTGCATTCATCATACACTTAATTCTAAAGTCTATGATTTGTTAAAACTTTTCTTCAGATTCAAAGGAGTGATAGCCAGTACATATCCTGAGATCAAATCATGAGCTTAGAGCGATTATACAAGTGGGGGTTTATGCATTTTTATTTTAATTAAGTTTTAAATTGTTAATTGGGGTTAGTTGTTATATTTTTAATTCACTTATTTGATTTTGGATTTAGTCTTTGGATTTCGGATTAATGATAATATTAATGGGTTGCCTGTTATATGCGTTGATTATGTATTATTATGGTGGTTGATGGAATTGGGTATTATTGTTGAAATAAAGATGAGTTTTATATTGCGCATACAAGGTGTTTGTTAAAATCCCTGAATGAGTTTTTATGTTGATTAGACTTGTTTGGCTAGTGGTGAATCTAGCACCTATGCTTTTGGGATTATGTTGTATTACGTTAAGTGACGTATGAGATTGTGTTATTTGAATAGTATAATATTATCGACCGAGGCCTTAATATTTATACGTATGAGATTGTGTTATATGAATAGTATAATATTATTGGCCGAGCCCTTAATATATATACATTAGCAATGGTCTCTGTCTCTTCCTAATTCCGGGGACAGAAGACGGCAGTGGGGATAGGGAATGACTCGTCTTACGGACTGGGGCGAGTGGCATGAGAGGTCCTAGTGTGCACTCTATTTATTTTTCTGTTAGCAATGGTCTCTGTCTCTTCCTAATTCCGGGGACAGAAGACGGCCGTGGGGATAGGGAATGACTCGTCTTACGGACTGGGACGGGTGGCATGAGAGGTCCAAGTGCGCACTTTAAATCTACTTTTATGTTAGCAATGGTCTCTGTCTCTTCCTAATTCCGGGGACAGAAGACGGCCGAGTGGATAGGGAATGACCTACCTTACGGACTGTGGTAGGTGGCATGAGAGGTCCATGTTTGTTATAGATTTGTGTTGACGTTATTTAATTTATTTAATTTATCGTAGTTGTAGAATGTCATTATATTTATTTTTATACGTCGGTCATCATAGTCGTAGGATTAGTGAGCTCTTGCATTTATGGAATGGAGTGACGGTATTTGTGGTGCCGTCCCGTCTAGTTATGTGCGTGGGACTCACCGTTACAATTTTGTATTTCAGGTACCTATTAGACTGACATGTTTGGATAAGAACTGTTGCATTGCAACGTCATGGGTTCGGGGCTTTCGCTTTCTTTTTATTTTAGAACAGTTTTGAGGTTGTAGCCTACGGGCAAATTGCATTTTTTTAGTTCTTCTTATTTAATTTTGTTAAAACCTTTTGGTCGTGTAGCCGCGTTTGGCAAGCATTTATTTATTGTTTAATTGTTCCTTTAGCTCGCAATTTATTTCTTTTAAAAATTCAAATTTTGTACCAACAGGTTCTATTTTCTTTTGTTTTAAAAAAAAGGTCATAACTCGATATCCGTGTTTATGGATTTTGGGGCGTGACAAAATGGATCACGTGATGCGAACATGCCTGTTTTTGAGGTGAGTTTACAAAAGTAACCCCTCCTTAAAAATCTATCTACTCAAATACCATATCCCTCAAAGCTTAAAAAAAAAACCTTTATAAAAAATACGTAGTAGTAAAATAAGAAACCTAATTATAAAGATAATAATTTTAAAAAATAAAATATTAAAATAACATAGTTTTCAGTTTGTAGATGTGTTATTTTTTTATTAATCAAACTGTTGGATGATTGGAGTTAGTACAAGAGGTTGGATCACTTTGGCATTAACCAACGATTAAACCAATGCTTACCACACTAAACAGTCCTTAAATCTAACAGAAAAATAACACGTGACTTGAACTTGCAACTTTGTCGTCCAAATTGGATGGAAAACAAATATATCGAAAATAAGACGGAATCCAGGGTACAAAACCGAAAAATTAAGAATTAAGGGTATAAAACTAAAAAAATGGCATAACACATGATACAAAACATGATAAAAGCCAACTATAATGTGATTTGTATTAGATGATATCAAATAAAACACTACAAGAAAAAAACGTTTAGTCCACAAAAAAAAAATTGTCAGCAGAGAAAACAATTTGTCGCCTAAATAACCGACGGAGAATTTTTTTTCGGCATTGTATGTCGGATATGTAGTATCGAGGAAGACAACAGCTGATGAAAATTTGAATTCGCCGGACAGTGAAGGCTATCGACCGACGAATTTAATTTGTCAGACTCGCAACGATAGTATTTTGTCAGCTCAATTTCCACCGGACGAAAATCTTTTTCCGGCTCAATTTCCACCAGAGGAAAATCTTTTTTCGGCTCAATTTCTTCTCGACGAAAATATCCGTCCGCTAGAAGTTGTGTCATATGAGAAATTTCATTGATTTGAATGGATAAAAACCAACAATCTTATATATGATGCCCATATTGTATCTAACACACTGTTAGAACTCCACAATTTAGCATTTAGAATTCCAAATCCAAAAAAAATAAATCAAATCATTGAATTAAGAAGAAATTTGTAAAACATACAACACCATGCCATGTCCTTGTAACAGTCCATAGATGCGTAACTAGTAAATACTATGTAATTTATACATACGCGTTGGTCATTGTCATATGACCCAAATTATCATTTCAGAGACAATTGCGATTCCTATACTTAGAAACACAAACATTCAAACGTTTGATAACTTGAACAATCTTCAATAGTTTAACTATTTGCTACTTCAATTTTTTTAAGCAAAACATCAACTCCATTAAAGTAAAATAGAAACAATTGACTTTGAGTAAAGCTCTGCTCTTCATCTTCTTATAATCCACCATATTCAGAGAGTTATCAGAGAGGAAGTGACTAAAACCATATTCGATGTAGATTGAACGAGCAAAATTCCCCTCAAGGTAATTGCTACCTTTCCTTATGATCTACTCCCCACTCTTTGTAACTTTATACAACTACCTTCGATTTCTTCATCAATAAAGGAGACAGATCTCTAAAAAATTCAATCAATCAAGGTATGATGATCAACACCAAACCCAGGTATTGAGGGTCGAAAGATTGAATCTTTGCTTCCTTTTCTATTTTATCTTTCATGATAAAGAATCTTATGTTACTGTCTTTTATTCGCCATTGAGGAGCTTTATTAGAGAATCTCTCTCTCTCTAGAGTCGTTTTCTTTTTCCAACTTATCGCTACTTCAACATGATTTTTGCTCGGGA
The DNA here is from genome assembly GCA_963682055.1 of Primula veris. NCBI lineage: Eukaryota > Viridiplantae > Streptophyta > Magnoliopsida > Ericales > Primulaceae > Primula > Primula veris. The sequence goes on along the minus strand of OY821741.1, from coordinate 10,828,707 downwards.
CAACTGATTGGGACCTACTTGCCAAGATACAATCAAAAGAAAAGGAGGATAAAGTACTATTCAACCACACTGAAATGGACTACAAAGACTAAAAAAAACTAAGGCAACAAAGTAAATTGTCTTACCATTTAATTACAAAAACGCTCCCACAATTCATGGAGGTGTAAAATAGCATGAGAGTTGCAATACAGTCACATGAATCTTCAACAAGAGCTCACAACTTTGTAAGTATGTACGAACAACAAAATTTTGAATCTAAGTTGTGATCACAAGACAAATTAGCAAAATTATGGATCAAGTAGCTAGCTTAATTTTTGTTTATTTGGAAGTTAAAAGAAATTATGTCAAGCGAGAGTGACCCATGCAACTTTTGAGTATCGGATGTTAATTTGGATGAGTATCTTGAAGACTGGATTAATTAATTCGTACACAAGGCAAAAAAGAAGTTTAGTGATATAACTTTTGAGTATCAGATGTTAATGGTATAATTATTTATGTCGGATTCGTAAAAACTTTTAACTATTTTATCTCTCTTTTATATTAGTTGACTTTGTGTCCCATCATTATTCATTTTGGAAATACGAAATTGGTCGATCAATTAGTTTAAGCTTGGAAACGTTTGTTTTATCATTATGCAAGTGTGATGTGGCCATAATTGTGTCTTTGTTTATTAGTATTTCTTAATCTTTAGCAGGTCTTATGAATTAATTCTTTATGTTAACTGGATTAATAAATAAAGAATTGTAAAACCCCAAATTTAATAGATGTCACACGGCTAAAGAACACGTAACTTGACCCGTGTTACACGAAGTCTAAAACTCAAAGTTATAAATTTTCTTCCAATACTCATAAAACTTGTTAATTGAACACAAATTATATATAGTTTAACATCACAAAATTTTTCGTACAACGAAATCATATTCTCATAATAACAACTTTTATAACTATATTGGCAGTATAAAAGAAACTTAAACAACATTGAGATCGTGGTCCCACCCGACTCAACTCCGACTCTAAATAACTTGTATTTATCTGAAAAGATTAAAAGGAGGATAAAACAGATGAGCTTAGTGAATAGTAATCATACCTATAAGAAGAAAGTTTTTACAATCCGTCTTTGAAAAATATAGTATGGATTTTTGTAATGAAAAAAAAGAAAGAAATAAGTTGAATTCTTTCAATTTTAGCCCATGTGTGTTTATATAAATAAAATAAGTTTAAATTATAAAACTAAAACATAGATCAAGAAATATAAACCAATAAACTACTTATTTCTCACCAAAATTAAATAATACTAAAATCAAACTTGCAACCAGACTTAAATTCATTGCCATAAATTATTTTCTCTCTAATTGTTGGATCCAACTATCGTACTTAAAGTCACATTTGTTGGCACTCTAGGGAATCCCTTTAAGACAATCCGGCTAAGGTCACCACCACACTTAAGAGACATGTTTCAAAGCTGTTAAGAGACTAAAGTCACTCATTTAAGTAGTTTATTCTCTAGCCACCAACATCACCCACATTAAATAGGCATGTTCCTTGGATTTACAAATCAGTTAAGGTCACCTCACTTAATAGGCATGTTCCTCAAATATCATTACTGGTCCCGAAAATTATTAATCATTTTAATAATTCAAATCCTTAAATAAAAATCAATTATCTCAAATTTTTACATGAAACTCAAATATTCAAATCAACATTAATTGAAATACTGTACTTGTTAATAAGTTTTGTTATTTATTTCATGATATATATTATGAAGGTATGATTACAATTTATATACTGTTACTATTGACATATTATTTGTCATCATATTGGTAATAATAGTTTGAGATATTCATAAAAACTCTCAGTATACATACCCGTATTGTGTAACGTTTCTGTCAAGAAATGATCAAGTACATGTGTAAGTTGCAACTGAAACTGACCAACAGAAACTTGGAGCTCAAGATTCATTCAAAGATATTCTAGAAGATCCAAGACGTGTGGAAATCAAGTATAGAAGATTTGAAACAATCTCAGAAGATCAGAATGAAGATATTGAAGACGTTTCCTTGTTGGAATTGGAGGAATAGAAGACTTGAAGAATAAGGAAAGAAGACTTCTAAACAAATAAGGAATGAAAAGAAAAAGGAAATACTTATTATTTTATTTTGATTAGGATTATCTTGTAAGACTATAAATAAAGCTATTAGCCTTTACTATTTATGTGTTTTACAATGTAGACATCTGATTAGAGAGATCAAAAGCGGGGATATATGAGAGAGAAACAAACTTAAATATATCGTTGCGGGATGCTATTAGAGATTGATAGTTGTGATTTAAAGATGTTAACATAGGCATATACATGAGTGAGTCATGATATTTTAAGTCTCGAGTCTTATCATTGTTCCTTTTCAATATTGATAAAATTGGATGAGTGCCTCGGAGACGTAGACAAGGTGAGCTTGTCGAACTTCGTTTAAAAATGTCTCTTGTTATTTACTATTCTCTCTTAACTATTTAGTTGTAACTAAAATGCTTAACTGTACTCGGAACATTAGGCAAACGTTTATTTTTCATATACTTTTCCACATAATATGTGTATCAAATCGTTTATGTATAACAAAATCATTCACATAAATCGTCCCATATCATTCAATAAAACTCATATAAATTATATTTATATGTGCATAAGTATAAATAATGTCATTCCTTTATAGATTTTGTTGAACATAAAAATCAATATTGAAAGTATTCTCTAAACATAGATGAAAACCAATCCGACATGCATATATATATATATATAGTACATAATCACTTATTTATTGAAATAGCAATTGGAATCATGTACGTATGAAAGAATATCTGTTTTCTAAAGATGTTTAGAAAACATATATTTCTATTACAAAATAACATGGGTAATAAAATTGATTATACATAGGCCATGTTTGTTTGCATGATAAAATAATCGGTATATAAATTGGTACTATTAGTGGGATAGATAATACCACCATATATTTGTTATTAGTTATACCCCCTTATTAGCTTAAAATGTAGTATAATTAGTATTATATCTGATATAATACCGAATACAATTTGTGTAAACAAACAAATTGTAACTTCGGTGATATAATGCTTTGTCCTTTTCAAAAATAGAAAATGTATATTTCAGGACCTTAAAATGATAGATCATTCGATAACGAAGCCAACGGTACAAACAGAAGTAAATTTAAAGTCCGAACAAGCAAGTTACGAGCATTTCAAAGTCAAAAGTTCAACACAGAAACCACCGGTGGATAATACAGAAACCACCGGTCGATAATACATAACCCACCTGTGGGTCAAGTGGACAGAACAATGAGGATTTTCTCAGGTACTACCCACCAGTGGTTATACATAACCCACCAGTTGGTTAATGTTCCAGAACCAGCAAAGATTTCACCCACCAATGGGTTAGAAGACACCCACCGGTGGGTCAAAGTGCAGATCACAAAAAACAGTTTTTTAACTTTTTCAAAAAGTGGTTTTAACAATTGGGTAAAGCTATTAACCACTCCAAATGGTCATGAGAGATCCAATAGACATTTTTGGTCTACAAAAACCCCCAAATACCTCTCATAAACACACCAATCACACACCCAATCTCCATATAATTTCAATACAAGATCAAAGAAAGAAAAGGCTTTATACTACACAATTCTCACTTGTAATCTTATAAATTCTTGAGTGTACTCTAATTGTAATCTTATAAAAAATTCGAGAATATTTGTGTCTGAGCGATACACTTTCGATTAAAATTTTAGAGTGAATTATAACCTCATTTATGAGCGAGTGATAGGGTAGAGACTTTGCAAGCGAGTGTTGCTTAAAAGCTCTAGGTCTTTTCATTCGGGATATTCATAGAGTGAGGGGGAGCTTAATCGGTCGATTATCTCGTTAGGTTGTAATTTTAGGAAAAAAATTATAGTGAAATACTCGGTAGCGTGAATACACAGGAGAGAAATAGGCGGGTTTGCCGAACCTCTATATATCGTGGTGCCATCTCTTCCGTACTCTTTACTTTCCCCATCTATATTGTTATTTGCGTGAATGATTTAACTTTAATATTAATTATTATTGCACAAGTTTATTGATTGTGTAGTTAGTTGGGTTGTTAGTTGCGTTTAAGATTTAATTCCACGAAAAATGCCTAAAACTTTATTCACCCCCCCCCCCCCCCCCCCTCCCCTTTTCCCTCTAAGGTTTAGCCGCATGGGACAACAATTGGTATCAGAGCCGAGACTCTTGCATGTAAAATAAAATAAAAATCTAGCGATTTTAGAGTTAAGATCTCTATGGCAAACTTGTACAATTATAACTTGTGTGTAGGACAAATAGAAATTCGAAGAATTGTCAAAGAAGTGCTCAATCTAAAAGACCAACATAAACATAAAAGTAAATCATCAAATAAATCAATTTATTCTAACGATTTTGTTTGCTATACTTGTGGTAAGGAAGGCCACATGACAAGAGATTGCGCCAAATATAATAAGAGCAAACAAAGGAAGAAGAAGTCAAAAATACTCACTTCAAGCTCTAGCAAAAGTTCCGACGCATAGACTCCCTCAAGTCTAACTAAATGCCAAACACATTTAATGATTTTATGAGATGTCACGAGATTATTTATACTTGCTGCAAGATGTTTGTAAGGATAGACGTCCCTATCGGACGCCGTGTTCCAGTCGTAGCACGTTGCTTTGGCCGAACCCGCTAAGCAAAGGATGCTGTCATCGGCCATCAGTCTGTCGTCCTTTCCAAGATACGATAAAGTTGACCGGTTCTTAATTCGTTCAGCCCCAAAGGTGGTGAACTGAAACTCGTTTGTCGCACGAGATTATAAAGGAGCAAGGAGATGTGTGATTTCCTTCTCATCCTAAGATTACTGACAATTATTTTACTCGGCATATTATTTTCTCGACTTTTCCACTTAACTTATTTATTATGTCGGATATAAAATACACTTGCAATATTTGAAACAAACAAAACTTATAAGCTTCTCGAGGGGATATCATCAATCTTTGTTAAAAGAGGTGAATTCTTTCGATTATAGACAACACTATATAAATAATATTACTGTCCAACGTACGGGTTTGTTGACCACAACAAATATCACTCATTGCAAATAAAAGCAGTATATATAATAAATATGTGTATCGAAAATAATCTAGGGATTGACAGTATAAGTAATAATGATAATTTTTTAGTTATAATTATTTTATTCTGGTCAGTATCATAAAATAATATTGCTTTGTCCTGTTCAATATAGTGTAAGTATACTAGCACAAAGAGTCGGAACTCAATCGTTTTTTGTAGTCAAGACCGACCTACTAAAACTATGTGCTATAACTATACTGATGGTTGTCTACTATCTATAAAATTGTGAACCATAAAATATATGTTCTGTAAGGACCAAAGATTTGATCTTCCGTATGTAAATCGTACTATACACAACAAATCAATTAATATACAAAATAAAGACACATGTACATATAAATAATATGTACACCATTGTTCAAAACTATTTTCAAATAAATCATTTATTGTTAATAAATAAATACTAAAACCGACAATATATCATGTTTTTTAGTATATCATCCTAACATATTTAACTTTGCTTTTGTCTCTATGAATATTAAGTTTGGTTAGCTTATAAATATTTTCTCTTGATTCCGAATTTTTTGGGTATAGAAACTCAATTTTCAAGTTGTTGTGCTTTCATGCAAAAAGGTACACACCGGTAATAGTTTTAAAGTTTATTAAAGACCGTCTTTTGTTTAGCTTCTGCCATTGTGAAATTAAGTTTGGTTAACTCAACTCATTCTTGTTCAGTGGGTATTTTTTTTATTAACCTAGCATATTTTTATTTACTTATGCAGCTTATTTAACGTTTTTCTCATGGTTCTGATTTTTTTTTTGTTACTGTACATATACTTGATTTTCACGTTATTGTAATTCGATGAAAAAGGAACACACTGATTATAGTACTTAAGTTTAGCAAAAAGTACGCTTAGTTTACTGATTTGAGAAAATTAACAAAAACTTCGGAATTATTTAGCAAAAACAAAAACTTCCTATTTAGAATGACCAGTTAAAGATACAATTGTCCCAAATTACGCGCACAAGACACCATTAGTTAACTCAACTCATTCTTGTTCAGTGGGTATCTTTTTAATAACCGAGCTTGCTTTTTTTTTTTTACTTACGCAGCTTATTAACTTTTTCTCGTGATTCTGAATTTTTTGGTTGCTACTGTAAAGAAACTTGATTCTCAGGTTATTGTACTAGTAACTCAACTAATTTTATCCTTTAACTTCTTTACAATATATTGAATATTACGCCTTTTGTATTGATTCTGCCATTGTGATATCTAAATTTCGTTAGGCTATAAATTTTTCTGGTGATTCCGAATTTTTTTGGTCGTTACTGTAAGAAACTTGATTCTCACGTTGTTGTGCTTTGATGCAAAAAGAAACACATCGAGTCACGGACTATAGCTAGTACTTGTTTAATTTTACAGTAGAGGTAACCCAATCACTTTTGACCTTTATATACATTAAAGATTACTCTTTTGTTTTGCTACTACAAAAAGAGTTCAATTCGCACACGAAAATAATGGCAGATTTTGTTTTCCAATGTTATAATAGGAGACGGCATGGTGATGGATTTCTGTCTCACTAGACATATTTGTCATAGAATTTTGTATACAAGTTAATTATAGGCATGGTGATGGATTTCTATTTTACTGACAGATTTGTAACAGATTTGGCCGTATCTAATTGATACCTTTTTTTTGGTAATGTTCTGCCATTGTGAAATTTTAATTTTGTTAGTATGAGGATTTAATTTTTTATTAAGTACCCAACTAATTTTGTTCAACGGGTTGTCTGTAATTCGATTTTTTGCCCATTAATCCTTTTTAATGAGCTGCAGCTTGATTTTTTTATATCCTGGCTTACTTTTTTACTTTACCCAGGTTAATGACTTTGCTTCTGTCATTGTGAATTTTAAGTTTGGTTAGCCTATAATTTTTTTTCTAGGGATTCTAATTTTTTATTTTTGTTACTGTACAGAAACTTGAATTTCACATTATTGTGCTTTGATGAAAAAGGAACACCGTGATTATAATACTAAAGTTTAATTTGTATAATTTGCAGATGGGTCGCACGAGAGAAGACTTGAACTATTGAGCAACAAGAAAGAGCGTCTTCAAATTTTCGAGAGGAGGTCGAAAGGCTTGAAAAAGCAGCTTCACGAACTAAAGACATTATGTGATATCGACGTGTGTTTAATCGTCGATAACGCTTCGAAGGGGGAGTTGCAAATTTGGCCACCAGATCGCGATCAAATTAATAAATTAATGAATTGTTACAAAAATCTATCTGCTCATGATTTACCGACAGAATCGAATCTTTCCACTTTTTTCGAGGCTAAAAACCAGAAGTTTGAAAACGAGATTACTGAATTGAAGAAGATAGACGAAAACAATAAGTACCCTATGTTGGATAATGGATATAATATGTTGTCGAGAGAGCAACTGAAAGACTTTGGGGGACTACTTGGGCAAAAGCTTCAATATTTGACAACTAGGATGGAAGCTATGAGAAATAATAGTCATATGAGTAGCTTTCAGAACGGAATAGCAGCTCAAAACGAGTTGTACTATTCTTCGCCAATTTCTTTCATTAAACCCGAAATCAGAAAATCTTGTGATTCTTCACAAACTCAGGTTTATTTACAAAATTCTATGACAAATATGTCTAGTGAGAGTGACCCATGTTACACCCAACTTGAAGATCGTTGGAAAACATGTTTTTTAAACATGGTTGTTCCGAGTGGTCAGGGACCATCTTTGAGTCAATATTCTATGCGACAACTTAGATATTCTGAAGCCGTACTCAAAGCGTTTGAGTAGCTCGTGCGACGAGATTCGTAACGGTATATTGCATGACCTATTCAGAGAATGGGGGTGAATATTAATTCGACTCGAATATTGGTACTCGAAAGAGGAAGAAAAGCCAATACTGGAAAATAAAAAAAGAGATGGGATTTAAACCATAAGTGTTATCCCACATTGTGAAATCAATAGTGATTTTTACAATATAAATACAAGTTCATCCCATATAGTTGTTAAACTATCAAATCCTCATACCCATGAGTCGGTTGGTGTGTACCACACACGCGCATGCTTGCTCGGGCCGCGGAATGTGGGATTTGTCTCGGGTCTCGTACTGAACTGAAAAAGTGACTTTTGTATATTTACAAGAGCAGTTCCTAGAATTCCAGCAAGTTTGAAACTCCAACAGTAATGGAGACGGATTAAATTACCACAATAAATGGCTGCGGTTTCAGAATCCTCTATAAGAGTTAGTCTTCCCCTCACATTCAAAATACACGAAAATCATCTCTCTATCTCTCCAAACAGCATATATTTTTTCATATCATATTAGAAACAGAGAGAACCACCCACCAACAGCTCGACCTTAACTCGTTGCCAGTTTCCGGCGAGTCATCCGAGACGTTGTACCTTGGGATCGAAGCGCCAACGCAACCAGAAACATCAAGGTGGTTGGACGAATATCGGTTAAGGGCAGACTGTTTACAGTCGCCTCGTCTTTTAATTCTGTCCTTTTAATTTCCGCATTTATATTCTGTCTTTCAATTCTGTATTTTTTATTTCAGTATTTTAATTTGCTGTCATTAGCTGTAGCTTTTTATTCTGTTTGTATCTTTTTGTAATTTCTTTAAAGTTCTGTTTTATGCTGTAATTTCAATTCTGTTATTTAATTCAGTAATTAGAATAGTTTCAATTCAGTCCTTTTATTTCCATTTTAATCAGAACAGTTCGGCTGTTAAGTTTATACTTTCCAGTCCGGCAGTTTCTATTTATTGCAATTCAGTACATCAGATTATTAATTAATAATAATCTGAATAATGTTTGCTTTAATTTCTATTCAGTACCTACATGTTGTAATCTGTAATTTCATTTCCGATTCGAAATTAATAAAGATTACACTGATTTTTAATCATTTCTGTTTAGTCCTTTATTATTATATAATTGTTATTTCGTACATGGAAACCAACAATCTTAACCGATACCCTGTTGTTTCTTTCGTGCATTAATTAATACAATTATTTTTTATAAGGAATAATGCTTTTTTGTTTTCAATTCTAAATCATATTAGAATTTGAATTACAAAGAAAAATTCCAAACAGTTTATTTTTTGGTTTTAGAATCTTGTTGATACCAACCGTATTGGTATTCAATAAGAATCGTTTAATCCTTTTGATATCAACCGTATTGGTATTCAAAAGGAAACTGTTTAATTTTATTAGTTAGATAAAATTCTTTTACAAACCCAAATTTCAGTTTTGGTGTTTTGTTAATAAGAATTTATTTGTACACGTATCTCATACGTTTATTGTGTTGTCGTTTCAGATGACAAACACGTCGCCAATTGAGTTGCCTATCGGAAGTGAGCATGTCCCAATGGTTGGTGGAAATGTCCATAACACTGGGGGCGATGCGAATGTGGGGGCTAACGCCGATGACGTAGCTGCAGCGGCTGAGGCCATCGCGGTTGCGGCTATGGCGGATGCTACAGCCAAAGCTGAGGCTGCAGCCAAAGCTGAGGCTACAGCCGAAGCAGCGGCTACGGCCAAGGCTGCAGCTAGAGCCAAGGCTGCGGCCAAGGGCAAGACACTGATGTATTCGGTTGTGCCTACTTTGCCGACTTCTCATCCGGAGAAACCGGAAAAGTTCAGGAGAGACAACTTCAAACATTGGCAGCAAAAGATACTGTTTTATCTCACCACCCTGAATCTGACCAGGTTTCTTAAGAAAACTGCTCCCGTCCTAAGCGAGGACGATCTGGACGAGCAGTCGTTCTCTGCGGTTGAGGCATGGAGACATGCCGACTACCTATGCAAGAACTATATCCTGTGTGCTCTAGATGACACGATGTTCAATGTTTTCGAGCCCAAAGCTACTGCAAAGGAGCTATGGGAAACTCTAAAAAACAAGTACAAAGTGAATAACACTGGCACAAAGAGATTTCATGAACTTTGGCAATTTTGACAAGTTTGGCATTCAAGAGGATTTCAATACACAAGTAATATCCCATGTTCTCAAAACGCGAAGTTTGACTATGAGTGTTTTGAAGAAAGCTGGCCAGTTAATTCGGATGAGTATTTTGAAGATTGGATTAATTAACTCGTACACAAAGCAAAGAAAAGCTTAGTGGTGCAACTTTTGAGTAACAGATGTTAATGGTATAAATATTTATGTCCGGTTTGTAATGTAAAGTTTTAGTTCTAACTATTTTATATAACTCTCTTTTATCTAGTTTTATATGGTGTCCCATCATTATTCATATTGGAAAGACGATCAATTAATTTAAGATGGAAACATTTGTTTTATCACTATGGAAGTGTGACGTGGCCATAATATGTCTTTGTTTAGTAGTATTTCTTAATCTTTAGTGAGTCTTATTCAATTCTTTATGCTAAGTAGATCTTTAAATAAAGAATTCATCTCGTTACAAATTTCTTCTTTAAATCGTCACATATTCATATAAAATAAAATAAAACATATCACAGTACTTGCTCAAAATGACATTAGAAGTACTGGCAGCTGGCAATAACACATCTCGTTTATCTTCAAGATTGTAAAATTACGCCATTTTTTGATCGCTTCAAAATATCTCAAGAGAAAAAACAACGTCACGACAAATTGTGAGAGTTTTATTGCCAAAATGACGCCAAAAACCAACTCGTGGTCGCTCATACTTAGATTTGATCGCTAATTTTTTATTTATTTTTTCTCAAAACATTTCGTATTGGAGGGGGGTTAGGCGGACCCCAACCTGCATATAAAACATAATAGCAACAGGTACATGCGAGGGGACATAAACCAAACCTCCTAATGAAATCACTAAGAACATTAAATCTAAAGAACGGAAATATCAGCTTTTCTGGATTCAATCTGACTTAGTACATACCATCATGCTTCTAACTTTAGTTTACGTTATGCCTATATCAATGTTGGCCGTTTATCTGTAGTCCGGCTACGTTTTCTTAGATTTTAAGGATTGCTCGATAAATCCACTATGTTGTAACGAATTAGATGTTCATGCATTATTTGGTACTACTTGGGTAGCTTTCTCTCTTTTTGGGTAGAGATCTTTTGGTACAAGTCAATTGTCAAAATTATCAATTTATAGTAGTACTGTTTTGTGGAAGATAATTATGAATATGTCCGCAATTTTTTATTTCCTCACCAGAGTCCATACTCAAGTTCCATTACAAGTTTCCAGAGATATGTACCCGAGTTTCAACTTTCAACTTTTAAATAATAACTTAACAAAGGTAAGTTGTACAATTATTATAATCTTCGATAATTTAATCTCTTCGAGGCAATTATTTATTAAGTGTCCTTATACAATATCTATTTCCCCATAAATAAAGTAAGAGAAAACATGTAACATTGCTTGGAAATTTGTTTTTTCAATGTCCGTGTTCTCTCTCAGCTCTTTGTTTGGACGTTGTTTTTTGTAATTGTTGGGATCAGCATATAGAAACGAAATAAAATCGCCATTAAAGAGAGAGAAATTTACTTTGAATTTGTATAAAGTATAATCCGATGTGATTGTTTTATCAATTCGAATGAGATATTTACAAAAGGATGTCTAATATTTAACCAACGCCAGAATTGACAGTTGTCACCAATCACATGAGTTAGTTACAACTGTCTTACAGTATAATCCAATATTTCTCTCAGTATTATAATTCAGCACATGTGTTTCTCATTGAGACAAATATAGAACTAAGTAATTACATAAACACATTACAAGCATAAGGTTCATGATAATTCAGTACACAAATCATTCAAATACTTCAACAGTACTAGACTCAAATAAATACAAATTTGTTCAAAATCAATATGGTTATAAAAAATAAAATTGGAAAAATTAATTCAAAACAAAGTATTTTCTAAGAAAATAATAAGTGGGCACCGGTTATGTCAATATGCCATAGGTGTTCCAATCAATGTCTAATGTCTTGCTGATATAGGGGTAACTCTATTCTCTTGGCATAGCTATTATTTTTTCTTCTCTTCAACAATATATACATGTTTTTGGTTACTCAACCAATTGCTATATAAGAAAGTATATACAAGGCCGTCGTGAATGAGCATTGTCTTTACTAGTAAAGTGAGGTATATACTAATTTGCAATTCCATTTAGGTTTTATGCCACAAATCAAAATTGTTTGGGTATTATCCGTATATACAAATTTTCTATGTTAATGGTGGAACTAGTAAAGTTGAAATCTTTACATTCATCAAAAATATCAACAAGATGTGCAAATTTCCTATTTTGTGAAAATCTGAAAACGGAAACAAACATCCCGATCTATGAGTGAGTTAGGGATATTCTAAGTTTGTAACAGCTTCAAAAGTAGTTATCAAGACGGTGTTTGAATATACTGGCTCATGCATGTGTTTCTTTTTAACTAGGTGTGATTGATTGCCTGCTAAAAGTTTGTGAAATCCCAGGTATCACTAAACTATATTTCCTATTGTGACTTTGTTAATCGATGGCATACCTGTTGTAAAAATATGGAGTGCAATAAAGATGAGCTGTCAGGGCAAAAGAAATTTCCCACAAAAAGTTCGAAGCAAAAGATTATCTCGGCGTAAAGAAATTTGCACTGAAAGCCCATTCGTCAAGCTTTTCAGTGCAAATTTCATTGTGCCGCAGTAATCTGTCGCTTCAACTTTTTTGTGGAAAATTTCATTTTCCGTGACAACCTCATCTTTATTGCACTACATATTTTTAAAGCGATTATTCCACCAATTAACAAACCCACATAAGATAATGTACTTTAACAATACCGGGATTTCGCAAACTTTTAGAAGACAATTTTTAGCAATTCACACCTAGTTAAAATGAAAAACGCATATGAGCCAGTATAATTCCAGCACCGACGCAAATAATTTCTAGCTGACAAAAGTAGTGACCGACACAACATTAAATAAGTTTATTCTAGATGGACAATTCAGTAGTAAATGACAAGAGTAATGTTGAAAACTGTGAGAACATAATTGTATAATGTTAAACATTATGCAAACAAAGTGAAGCATTAAACAACATGTATCTAAACTCGAAGAAATTTCTTTCTTCCAGTTGATTGATTGTTTTTTTCTTTATAATAAAATATATATGGTGATGTTTGTAAAACTTTACCGGTTGGTTTATACTGAGAACAAGGAAAAAAAGTTAAAAATGAAAAAATGAATAAGTTTGCAATAACATACCATGGAATTTTTTAAATGAAATGAACAACGACCATCAAAATTTTGTACATTGGATCCAAGTGTTTTTTAGAGCAACCTAAAATAAAAAATATGATAAATAGATAATAGAAATTTTAGGCGAACCAAAAATTAATTAATTTACCATTGCATTCATGTAGATCACATCATTAAGCATTAAACAAAATTAGTAAAGATAAACAAACTTGTATTTTAGCTAGCATATAATTGCTAAAAATTCCATCAAGTCACATTTCGTTTCTCATGACGTTTTACATATGACCAAGATATAAATAAATAAAAATTGTAAAAATCCCATACAAAATTACTATTGAGCCAGTGACATAGGTTTAAGAAAGTACAAGAAGTAAATCTTATCCGGTTTATGATTTTATTGCTATTGAGCCAGTGACATAGGTTTAAGCATAGCTGTGAGGAGTGAAAACAAAACGGATATGGAGACAAAAAAATAATTTAAATTCAACTTTTATATGTGAAATATTAGAAAGCATCAAATGAGATGCGTCAGGTGGGAAATGTGAGATACAATTTTCAAAAAGGGAAAAAATCGAGTTTGTTGGAAACTATGGTTTTAGTATGATAACAGGTTAGGGTTATAACCCGGGTATGAAGTTTCCAAGACATCAGTACAACAAATTAAAAGAAATGACATGAACACCAATTGCTTAAAGATCATTGGAAATATTTATCCGATTGTAATAGATTAAGGGACAAAATATTATAGAAATATAATATTGTTTTTTTACCTCAATATGTTCTGACCCAATCTATTATTTTGAAATAAAAAATAAAATGAAATTGTTGTAAGATTATTGGACTCTTGGGCTTTTACTTAATGGGCCCAGATGGGCTTGTAATCCTAACCCTCTATCTATATAAAGAGGGATAGGGGTCTTGTATTTGATATTTCATTCATAACATTCTGATTAATAAAGTCTCCCTTATTGTTGTCTCTCATACCTCTCTCTATATCTATACATATCTCTATATATATCTATAACGAGCTAATATGTCACACAACACGTTATCGGCACTTTGCTCGCGAAGAATAGAATATACGCTCACGGATATTGGAGATTTTTGGTAAACGGATGGATATTGGGTATTTATAAACCTTGAGGTTTATCCGGGTTTTTAGGGTTTTGCTATATCGACCTTCATCAACATACCGTGCGTAAGGTACCGAATTCAAAACTTAATTTATTCCATATATGTGATCGCACGTATTATTTTATGGATAACTAAAACATGATAAATATCCCGTAGTATATAATCCATGTGTATTAGAGTTTGTTACTTGTATGGATAACTATATATGATCGTAACACACATATTGTTGATTATAAAATCATATTTGTTGATAAGATCATACAAAATAACCCAAATCATGTAATTGTAAAACATGTATTAATCTGTCGGATTAAATCTGCAACAAACTGAAACGTATGTACTGATTTGTAATTCTCTGAAAGCTGTAAACTATTCTGGAAATTACTCAAGGACTAAACTGAAACTTGTCTGAAATTATGGACTGAAGCAGTAATAATGCTGTAAATATATATATAGTTTGCTGAAATTACACGGATAGTCCCTGTAGTATATTACATGTATAAAAACAGTATATATGTGTTATAAAAGTCAATATTCGGTCTAAATATTCACCCACATGCATATATATATTTATTAAAAAGGCAAGTGAATAAAAATTGCATGTTAATTGAATAAATTGATATGTTTCCATGTATATTTAACCACTTTGCATGTTAAAAATTACCATATATAGAATTAATTGGTAATTAAAAATATATTGTTTTGCTTGCATGTTAAAACTACCATGTATAGAATTATTCATATGGCGATAAACATAGATAATTGATTGATATCTTGTTAGCGTAATCATATCTTTTGATATTACCATAGATATAAATATACCATATGGCAGTTAATTGATTTGATTTGATTTGGTATGATATAATTTGTGTGATTGATAATCCTGAATTGATTTAGTTTATCACCAAATCTACTGCATGATTAGATATATATCATGAATATATTTTATACTGCCTTGTATATATGTGGTTATCTAGAAAAGATATACCTGTTATTTATTGCCATGAATGGTAGAATTGCGAAATCATATATATTCACATTTAAGTTGGAAAAATTATGAACCTTCCCTAAATAGGCTCACCTATTTGGATACGATGTCTAGTAAAGATATAGGCGGAAGTCGATATCCTAATGAGGTCGGGTTTTAAGTGGCATTCGTGCCCTCCACCCTCACCGTCTTTCCTGGTCGTTTTTCAAGTAGAGCTACCGAAAGGGGTTGACTAAATAATAATTTCCCCGAATGTGTTTATATAGTGATGTATGTTTCGCCGAATTGGTGTCTCTGTATCGACCTGTCGTTCGATCAATGAGAACCTATTCACATTAAAAGCAAAACTATTTTTCGAACCTGTCGTTTCGAAATAAAGTTTATGCTTGTGCAAACCATAAACATATAAACCAGTCGTTTTATATGAAAAATAATCCAGAACTCCCAACATATGTTGGATGCCATCTATGATGAGAAAAATCGCAAAACATACTTGCGAAATGACTGTTTAGACGTTGATGTTATTCCGTCACCACATGTTAGTCACCCTGATGTGTGAAAATGTGATGCCCAAATTTTTTTTGGATGCCATCTTTGATGAGTAAAACACGAGTTTGTTGTTACCCTCGAGATGAATGCTAAGACGTTGATTTTATTCCGCCGCCACATTTGAGACGTGATGACGTCTATGGTGAACAAATGTCTGAAATTGACATATGGGAGCAATCCTTCACCAAAATACTAGCTTGGAAATTGTATTCCATAAGCAGTATCGTGAATTTATATTCACCATGTTCCTTTATCGCCCATCTGTTATTGGATAAGAAAATTACCCCGGTGAGTAGTTTTTAATCCTATTGGGTCAATGGCGAATTGTTTGCCTGATATTAATGCTCTTCGTGTATATTTTTTTTCACGAATCGAGAACCGAGACAAGTGTTATTTGTCTTGAACTGTCGCGATCCCGATGAATCACCTAGCCAAGCGAGATTTTAGACAATCGTCAAAATCGAGAACTTGTGGCTCCAAGACAGTAATTGAAAGGAACAATATGACTCATTGTCACAAAGCAAGAGATAATGCTCAAAGAGGCAACTCTATGCTATAAAGACAAAGGTCATGCACGGTTACTCCTTAAATAGTTCAAAACTATTATAAAAGTGGAAAAACCGATGCTAATGTGGTTAAAGATAACTGAAAGGAAACTATTGAGACCCCCGATTTTGTGGCTCAAATGAGTTTGATACCTTTCTTTATTGATTTTGATAAATCATTGAGCCATTTTTTCGCTCATCTGGATTATGTTTTTCCATTTGGATTATGATTTTTCCATTTGGACATACTTTTGGATTATGGTTTGCCTGTTTACGAAATTTCTCGAAATAATTTAAAGTGTTTTGAGCAAATTCCTTTGACAAATGTGACCAAACTTTAAATTATGAAATTTTAGGCAATACTTGTGGTGTAGTTGGTTTTTTAGAAATAGTGGGTAACAGTGTACCACATAATTTCACCAACTATTTGCCTAAAAGAGTACTCAGTGACAACGATTTTGGACCTGTCGTTCCAAATCGAAATCTTTGGTAAAACCAAATTGATTTGTCAAGTATGAGGTCTTATACTCATGTAGGTCCTGCCGTACCTTGTTGAGTTATAAAATATTCGAGAAAACCAGTGTTATCTGGTAATAGCTCATGAAAGAATTAAATTTCTTTACATAGCCTCCATTCAATACGATCAAAAACGTATTTTAGAGGAGTTGAAATGTCTTTCAAGTGGTTGCTACCACATTTTTAAAGTATTTAAAGTTACCTTATCATTTCGCATGTCGTCGAAATGATAAATGATTTAGATGCTAAGACATGATTGTCTGTACTATCATTCGCCTGTCGTCGATTGATAAGAGCATTTTGATATTGTGGCATTGACCGGATGAGATATTCCCGGGTCAAAAGACGATGCTTGATTTATAATCGCATCGCATTTGGATTTTATCTGAGAATATATTTCGCGATTAATCCGAAATTCATGCCATTAATGCTCACTTTGAAAGACCAGTATGTGTAAAGATCACGAAATGAACTCGTAGAATTCTTGTAAAGAATTGAAGGAGTTATTGTGGACTTATCCAACCATAAGACGGACCATAAATATAAATGGTTATGGTTGATGCATCGACAATAGGTCACATGATTATTGTTGTCCACAGAAATGCAGTATTTTCCAAACTTTTAGCCCTATCATTAAGTTGATGGCCCATGATCCGGATTATCCTGAAAAGTCTAGCCGACTTGATAATTCCGAAGAGTAATAATCGAAATTTCGATTTGAATTACTTGAGTTTGGAAATTGAAATTGAACATCCTGTCGATTACGTTCAGACCCAAATGGACTCACGGAAAGTTTGATGATGCGACTGCAAATGATTGCACGCATTTCTTGGTCTTGCGCACCAAGATTTATATTTCCGTGTGGGGTTATGCTATTTTGCTGCATTGGTCCGTTATGAGGCCCATAGACACTCAAACACCATATGCGTACCAGCTGGTTACTGGTTATGAGCCAGAAGTCTCATATTAACGCGTGTTTGGAGTGCTTAATTAATATTTTGATTGAGCCGCTATAGCGTTCAAAATATGGACCTCTGAAGGGGACATAAGTCGATTATGAATCTCCTGCCTATCATTTGATAGAGTAACCTTGGCAAGCGATCTCTTTACCGCATGATATGCGAAAGTGACATCGCTAAGACTGTTCTCCCCGTCGTTAGGGGGAGATTTGCACGTTACCGTTGATAAGGAACGACGTGAAGTAACGTGGCATAACCCACTCAGTCTTAGCTTGATCCCAAAACTGCACTTATTGATAAGTAAGTGCATAGACTCCCTCAAGTCTAACTAAATGCCAGACGCATTTAATGACTTTATGAGATGTCACGAGATCATTTATACCTGCTGCAAAATGCTTGCAAGGATAGACGTCCCTGTCGGACGCCGTGTTCCTGTCGTAACACGTTGCTTTGGCCGAACCCGCCAAGCAAAGGACGCTGTCGTCGGCCGTCAGTCTGTCGTCCTTCCCAAGATATGAGGAAGTTGACCGGTTCTTAATTCGTTCAGCCCCAGAGGTGGTGAACTGAAACTCGTTTGTTGCACGAGATTATAAAGGATCAAGGAGATGTGTGATTTCCTCCTCATCCTAAGAATCTCGAAATATCTGTCGATCATGATATCTTAGACGATATTGAAGCGAAACGAGACTGTCATTGATTACTTGTTCATATATTCGGTGACGACTGATAATATGAACAAATTATGACAGAGAACCATGTACCGTTGCCTGAAGTCAACGTAGAATAGACTGTACTAATGGAAACTTGCAATCCAAGTAGACTCCTTAGCAAAAGTGTGTTCGGACCTGTAGTTCCAACACCACCAATGTTAAACGAGTTCGTTTATTTGGTTATTCGTAAGGAAAAGTGATGAGAATAATGAGATTGTAGAATGCTCGCCTAGTAGCGCAAGGCTTCTCTCACACCTTGGAATTGATTACGAGATGGTTGATTTACTCGTAATGGACATTATAACAGTCCCCTACTTTACCAGTTTAGTAGTTTCCGAAAAACTGAGTATGCATCCATGAATGTGGTCACAGTTTTATCTCTATGGGGATTTAGACAAAGCGATATAGATGAAGGTCCCTGTGTGACTTCATAATGCTTAAATCAAGTAGTTTCTGACCACGGAACACGATCTCAATTGACTGAGACGTTCACTATATGGATTAATATAATCCGAGCGGATGTGGTATACCGCCTAAGTGAGTACTTGATTAGCTTGGAATACTTGAACAAGTATTATGCCCTTGCGTGTTTTATTACGCGATTCATTTTTGGATTTGCCTTCGAGATGAAGGATATTGGGAAGACACGGTAGTGACTCAACCTGATGATTGAGTCCCGTAAATATTGAATCTAAGTCCATGATTCAGACTACACCCAGAAGGTGTTATGACGTTTTAGTCATCATGACGCTAAGTCGTCAGATTCTCCCATGATCGTTCGATCACTAGACATTGATATAGACCCAGTCCGTCCCTGATGAGACGATGAAGAGATATTGAACCATAATGTTCATATCTAAGTACAATAAGCGCATCATTGTACTTGGTCTAATGTGCTAGGACGAACATCTCGTCTGTTGTGAATGGTATAGCTCGACACAACATCGCGCTAACACGCTGCCATCGAAATGGCACTAAAGACACATTCCCTTACCTTATGGTAATTTTGGAAGTGGGCTAGTTTATCCCTTTTGCGTCATCGAGTGTACCTACCCCCTTCGGTACTCGAATTAACGCAACCCTTTTTCGGTTATACCGATGCCGGTTACTTATCAGACCCGCATAAGGGATATTCCTAACATGGTATGTCTTTGCCATTAGGAATAAGGCGATATCTTGGAGGTCTTGGAATGACTCCAAACGAATCACTCTGATCTCGTGCTCTATGAGACGACTAGAGAGTGTGTATATGGCTTCGAGCTAGTAGTAGCCATATTTGAATTACATATGCTCTGTCTCACGATACAGATAAAACACTTGTCTTATTTGAGGACAACTTGTTGTTATCGATCAAGAGAGATATGACTAGATTATGCTATTTAGCATTTCTCGCCGAAATTATTCTTCACATATGAAGTTTAAGAGCATCCAGTTGAATGCTCGTTCTATTCCACGTTAGATTTTCTTGCATCCAGTCGTATGTAAGTAAATGAGGCATCCAGTCGAATGCTCGTACTCTTTCTTGGAATATGAAATCTTTGCACCCAGTCGTGTGCAAGTGAGGGGGAGCATCCAAGTGAATGCTTATTGCACTAATTACTACTTAGTCGAAATCTTCGCACCCTGTCGTGTGCAAGTGAGGGGGAGCATCCAGTCGCATGCTCGTGTACCTTTTTTTGTCCTTAGACCAAGGTTTTTTCCCACTGGGTTTTCCTTGGCAAGGTTTTTAGCGAGACACGTTCCCATTATATCTCACTTAAGATTGCCGAAATTAGGGGGAGTATCCTGTTGTATACTTCTTACCACTGTGTACTCTTTTGTCCTTCGACTAGAGATTTTTTCCCACTGGGTTTACTCTAGCAAGGTTTTGATGAGGCACCTGTTTTGTGGTTGATCCCTACTACTACCATTGTTGCACTCTTTTTCCTTCGATCAGAGATTTTCCCATTGGGTTTGCTTTGGCAAGGTTTTGATGAGGCACACTGTTTTGTGGTTAGTTAATTACATAGAATTTCGGCCTATATCATTCGGCTACACAGTTTCTCCTAGGTACCGGTTTTGTCCCACACTGGGTTTTCCGTCCCTAAGGTTTTTATGTGTTTAGCACTGCGAATGAACTCGACTCAGATCGACTGCATGAAGACGAAGAATTCAAGACGTCCAAAGGGGGAGTGTTGTAAGATTATTGGACTCTTGGGCTTTTACTTAATGGGCCCAGATGGGCTTGTAACCCTAACCCTCTATCTATATAAAGAGGGCTAGGGGTCTTGTATTTGATATTTCATTCATAACATTCTGATTAATAAAGTCTCCCTTATTGTTGTCTCTCATACCTCTCTCTATATCTATACATATCTCTATATATATCTATAACGAGCTAATATGTCACACAACAGAAATAAAATTGTTTTGCAACAAAGATAATTAAATACCATCTTCGGTGTTAAGTAGTAAATGTTACATATTTTTTTAGTGATATTTTTTTTTACAATAACTAATTATTTAATGAAAGATACATGAAGAAGAAATTAAGACTATTATATGCTCATTTGGTTTGATCTCATTAACCGCTATGTTGCCTTACTTTGGCTCAAAACCAGTAACTTAAGATTTCTATATATATGTTTCTGATTAAAATGTAGAAAAAACTGATTTTTAAAAGGTTACACCAAATATTATAGCACTATAAGTTATGAGAAAAATAATGAGACTTTAAGCATCGATACGACAAATCTTGTATGAGATTTTTACGATTTTTTTCTTAACTAGTTTAATTACATAGACATTCATACAAACAAGAAAAACATAAGAAAAATGAAAGACAGATATGTAAGTGCTAGATATAAGAAAAACATAATCCATTCATAAATCTGATCGATATTGTCTTCTTACCTTGGGAATCCTCGCATTTGAATGTGGAAATAGCACTTCTAGAGACAACAAACATCAAAGGGATCGAAATAGCAAAAATTTATTGAGGTTTAATTGAAGGCTACAACGTCGTTGCAGAATATTTGATTCTAATAAAAATTGGCTAATAAAACGATAGACTAGTGTTATACTGGACAAAATAAAATAGAATATGAGAAGGAAAATTGAGAAGCCATGGAGAATGTGAATGAAAATAGTGTTTGTAAGATAAGATTTTACAGAATAATATGGTAATATATATAAAGGTGTAAAAGCGTCGGCGTGTTACAGAATGATTTTAGGGTATATAATGCAAGACATGTACATTTGGGCCTACTAGATAAGTCTTACTCTTATCTTGATGAGGCCTACTGAAGATGCAAAAGTCGACAACAATACTCAAAGCCATTGAGTACATCGGTCCATGGACTAAATATACATCTTTGTTCATTTTAATAATATTTTTGACTATCCATCAAAATATTAAACTTTAACTACAATGTATCTTGCATTAGATGGAATCAAATCTAATGCTTTTGGAAAAATAAAATTAAACTTTCAAAGTGATATTGATGCGTGTTATAACTTATAAGCTCATCATTTTATAGTAGATTTTATGCATATATGTATAAAAAAAGCACAAGAAAGAAATCACAATGTGCTATCGAATCCAAAACCCACAAACTTTCATAGTCTAGAGTAACAACTGATTGTTAGTTTTCGTATAATTCGGTACGAGCTATATTCTATTAGATAAACTGAAGAGTATTTATCAATCTTTAGTATTATATTTTATAATTTTTGCATATAAGCATGTTCGTTTGAACATAAAACTGGAATGTTCGTCAAATTTATAAGATTACCGATTAGTGTTTAAAGTTTTCAAATAATTTATTTAGTCCCTACGTCTGTGAAATAAATGTGGTTTTGTGACCTCAAAAACTCGCTACCTAAATTTAATTGTTAATTTGTCGACAAAATAACTGTAATAAATATGAAGGGAAACTGTTCCATGTAACATGAACCCAAATTTTATATATGTGACATCAGTTTATGAAAGTTTCACCAATTACTGACCCTACTTTCCAAGAAATCATTTCTCATGAAAATCAGGGCCATTACAGTCATTCTATGAGGAATGAGTATTGCGTTTCCCGTTTTCAGCTGCACATATGGATGAGACTTTATCTCGGAAAACCAAATCCAACCGATCGGTTAGATTTTCAAAACTAAAAAGGCAAACTAAAACCCAAACCGAAATTTGAGTTTGATTTTTACATTGTTAAACCAGATTTTAATTTTTTATACATAGGGGTTTTAAATTAGTTTTCAACTGGAAACTTGTTATACAACATAGGTAGTCAAAAATTAGATTTTAAAATTGATTTGTGCAATGATTAATTTTTTATCGGGTTATAGGTGGCCCAATAAATAAATAACAAGTGTCATCATAACTCTACATTCCTCTATATTTATAAGGGAAGCATATGTATCACGTTACTTAAGCTTTGCCTTACATTTAAGGTGAAAGTATTAATTTTATAGATTAACTTAGCAATTTACATTATACCCAAAATATCAGCTTTTTTATCATTTTCCCTATTACAATTAAATATTATTTTTTTATTCTTTTAATATATGTCATGAAGAGAAGAAAAAATTGATTATTATTTTAATAACATAACTGCTATTATGCATCGCTTTTAATATATGTATCTCTTAGATCAAAATATACTTTTTCCTAAAATTTAATGATCATGGTGTAAAAAGTTGCATGTATCAGGATACTTATAAATTATCTAAATTTCAGATAATACAAAATCCACCTTGTATAAAAGAAATGTATATGATTCTGTTAGTGAATATAATAGTAATAAACTATCATGTGCCCCACATTTTTGTGCTTGGAATATTGTTATGATTAATAAATGATAATAAACAAATAAAAATAAATAATGTAGGGTTATTATAACAAAATTGACAAGAAACCTGAAAATTTATTTAAATGTAAACAGTTACTTAAAATCTATAAAAGATATTAAGTTTGAGAAAATTGTTAATTTTGCTGATGCGGTTGCATGTATATAAGAAACAATTAGTGTTCCTTAAAATTTAAAGATATGTTAGGAAATCTGATGTAATTCTTTTTTTCAAACAAAAAAACAGAATTTTAGGAAAAATTGTGTTTTAAAGCAATAGATGCATCTAGTTAAGCCTAACCATACCATTTTCTCTGTGCTCCCCTTATTAATAACTCAAAAAAATAAGCACATGTTTAGCAACATTACCACTATATATTTTTACCACTTATTAATAAATCAAAAAAATAAGCACATGTTTAGCAACATTACCACTATATATTTTAACACCACCAGTCACCGTGACGACAACAACCCCCCTCGCTTTTCTGCATATGGAATTATTTTTTAAAATCAATTTTTATTTTATTTTTAATGTGTTTTTTTAAAAACTTTGGTAAAATTTTTAATTCTATATATTTTTTTGTATTTATTGAGATTACTACTCTTTAAATTTCCAAATAAACAATTAAACATAAAAGAATATTAAAATGCAAAAATTTATCTAATGGAAAAATATTTTAGAAATAAAATAGAATGTTGATATAATAAAATGAAACCGGAAAATAATTATGAATAAAAAAAACGGAATGGATGTCACAGATCATGCAGTTGTCCTATTTTTACAACTAATTTTACTTATTTCAACCTACTGTGTCGTTGTAGACTTTCTATTATCAACTAAATTTTTTTGAATGTCCATTCTCTTTTATAAATATAAATCTTTAAGTTTTTTAGTATATTTTAATTTTTGAAAACTTTTTTTTTTTATTTCTTTCAAGTGTTAAGTTTTTAGAGTTTATATTTTTCAGGTATATTTTTCAATTACATAATAAAATAAAAGAACAAAATCTATATATATTTAGAGCATGAGAAACCGCATCAATTGTCCTATATTTTTCTTTAATTTAGGATGAAATGCATTATTATATAGTTTTTTCAATACAATTATACATAACATCATTTATCAATTCACCTAATTTTTTCCTCAAACAATA
This sequence comes from Primula veris, assembly GCA_963682055.1. Lineage (NCBI taxonomy): Eukaryota > Viridiplantae > Streptophyta > Magnoliopsida > Ericales > Primulaceae > Primula > Primula veris. The sequence goes on along the minus strand of OY821741.1, from coordinate 10,803,987 downwards.
AAATAATAATTTCAAGAAAAGAGAAAAGTTAAAAGTCAATTTTATGGGTGAAGATGTGAAAATGTATGAAGAAATGATGCATAGTAAATTATTATTTTATGGTATAAAGAGAGATGTATCCTGTTTGTGCTTAAATGCAGTGCCATTTTATGGCAAGCTATCCTTAAGAGACTTCCTACTGGGGAAATAACCCCTAAGAGGGCATTAACTATGTCACCATTTGCTATCTTTGCAAAAACCATAATGAAACTATTGACCATCTTTTCTTTAGTTGCAATTTCTCAAGAAGAGTGGTTTTGATTTTATTTGCTAAATCTGGTTTTTTTGGTTGCCCTAATAATTGGAATGAGTGTGGGTTCAATGGGCTATAAGAATGTTTAACAGTAAAAGTTTATCTTCTACTCTGAGTAAAACTAATTTTTTCAGTGGCCACTTAACTTATCTGGAGGGCTAGAAACGATTCTAAGCATGGAAGAGTTGTTGAAGTGAAAGCCATCACTATTCAAGCTGAATTTATGATTATGGTTAAGCTTAACCAAATGAGGAATATTCCTACAAATAATAGGAATCACTTCATTTTTAGAAATTGGAGCCTTGACAAAAGCATATTTAAGAGTGATGATGATGTTTAAATCTGAGTTTAACTTCTTATTTAGTCACCATTGTGTTCTTTGGAGACTCTATAAGCTGGTAATGATTAGTTTAAGGTTCTCCTTTCGTAATTTAAATGGCTTTAGTTACTACTTTGATGATACTGGTGATGATGAAAAGAGAAGAGCAAAATCACTTTCAGGTGATCTATTTTTCATACTTATTTACTTCACCTACAATTTCCGTTTTTGTCTCATTTACTGCTGTTATTTTATCCTCATTAGCAGGTTCGTTTGTTGGTGTTACCACCAATTAAGGCAAACGAAGCTACTAGGAGTGATGAATGCATGGTTCTCTTTGATGAAAAGATGCATGATATTGATTTTTAGTGATGATGAATGGCTGAAGTATTGGTATGCTGAAAGTGGGACTTCAAGACCATGTTCGACACAAAACGGAAATCATGAAGTGAAGTTTTCTTTTTATACCCACCCTGTCAAAGAATTGTTGTGTTCGTATTTGTACGGTATCTCCGGTAAATACTTCTCAGAACATGTTCCCTTTCAGTAGGCATTATTGTAAAGTGTAAAGTAACTTGTCTGTTAAACGGGCTATTTGTTATAAGATTAAGAGACTATGCCTCATATACATAAGTTTTCCTTTTTTTATTCTTATTTACAATTACATGAACAGAAATTTCTGATGTGATACATAAGTTTAGTCAGCAATCTGTGCTGTCAAGCTTAATTTTTCTTTTTTTTTAATGCAATTCAATTTTCAAAAAAAAAAAAGAAAAAAAAAAGGGAGGTTATAGTTGGCCACATTTATAAGGAGACACTTAAGGAAATTGAAGTGGAAGTATTTTTCATAAATTTTCCATATATTTGGTTACCATTGGTAAATAAGGTAATTAATACAAAGAGTTCACCCATATCCGATTGCCCCACAAATTTTCTTAGATAATTAAACGAAAGTACGGTTTGCAAAAAGTCTAGTTGTACCGCAAGAGAACCCGCCGAATATCCCGCTCGGTACTATCTGTAATTAAAAAAAAATTCACTTTAAATCCTAAATCGTAAGTAATTAGGGATTTTCCATCCCGGGAAGAAATCTACCAAAATTAAAAAGATTATGGAAAACCTCAACTTATGTAGTAACTAGATCTAGTATATGAAAATAGAAAACACACACATTATGATCGCTCCATAAACTAATTAAGGACTATCTAAGATTTTTTTTTTTTTTACAATTTGGGATCATTATTGTTACCATCGAAACTTAAGGTTTAAAAAGAATTTGCTCTAAAAAATTATATGAGGCATCTACATCATATCTTGTATTTACATAGGAAAGTTCAAAATTGATAGGCATTCAACTTCATTTAACGCAACATTTTATTCATCTGAACCCTGTACCTATTTCTTGCAAAGTATGCACTCTACCATATTTATATAACTATAATATTGGGTTATGAAATAATTGAGAAACACTTGTATGAAACTATAATATTGTCTCCGAATATCATAATTTACTTGTAGGGTTACCAGGAACAAATAAAAAGGTTAAAAATGCAAAGATTAATAAGTTTATAATCTCATACCTGGAGTTTTTTAAATGAAATGAAGAAAGACCATATGAAATGAACCCATATTATTACCCATATTACTACTCATCTATAATGAGTTCAGCATAAATGGCTGTTCCATTTGTTGTTTGAAAAAGTGCCTGGTCTTTCAGATAAATTCATGGGGAAATTTTGAAATTTTCCAGGGTTCCAAATCGGTAAACCGAGTTGCTGAGATGGCACCTCTGAAGTTGGTAAATCCCCTAACCCATCGTGTGTATTAATAAAAACGAGAACCGTACAAAGAACTAGCGCAAAGCAAAGGCTAAAGCGCAAGAAAACCTACAGGACCCCGACTGGTCGGCAAAGGCCGACTGGTCGGCCACAGGGATGCCAAAAATCTGCAGAAAAAACTTGGCCGACCGATCAGCAAGGGGGAAACCAATCGGTGGCTGCTGGTCAAAACCAAAAACCGCAACAACAAAAAAACCATGACTAGTCACCGACAAATTCGGGACTTGGTCTCCAATATCGTTAAATAAACCTATTTCTAAGATTATTACCTACGTTACAAAGTGTGTTCAGGCTAATTTTCACCAAAAATTCTACGTTCTTGAACACTTTCCCCGGACTCGAAGCGAGCCCGCTATGAAACCGAGAATTCCTCTCTTGCCAAATACAATAGACCGTTGAGGCCAAAAGACAATTATCTAAGAGCGCGGAACGGGAATTGCCCATAAAAACATCACTAGCCCAAGCGACCCAACTCACCCACGACGAACAAGTACTGCCTATAAAACCCGATCGCAAGCAACCAATTCTCCATACCCGTCTTGAGAACCCGCAATCAAAAAATAAATGTTCCGCCCTCTTTGCAATATTCAAACAAAGAGGGCATCCATTAACCCAGATGAGGTTCATTCTTTGCAACCGGTCCAACGTGGATAATCTATTCCGAATATATAGCCAAAGGATGAAATTACACCTCGGAGGAGTGCATCGTGCCCAAACAACACGAGCCCAAGGCAACGTCGCATCTCTCCTACGGACTAAATCCCATGCGGTTCTAACCGAGAACCGAAAATAGGATCCGGTCTCCAACGAATAAACAGGGACGGAGCCGGAAGGGGGTCCTAAGGGGCCCGGAGGATAAGAGGGTGAATATACACAATATCATCCCGAAACACCTCACGAAGATTGAGAATAGTGCGCCATGACCAAGAACTATTGGACGGGATGGGGATAGACCACAAATCCTGAACTCGAATAAGGTAAATAATCACTCAACGCTTCCAAAGAGATGAGTGAGCCGGCTCTACAAGAAACCAAAAATGTTTACCCACAAATGCCTTATTCCAATCTTTATCCCTCTTTATGCCTGTTGCTATGTTGCGTTAAATCATAGTAAAAAAAAACCATTATTGATTGCTTCTTCCTTTATAATAAAGTTAATATATATGGTGTTGTTTATAAAGTGTATCTTTTGGTTTTTAAGCTACAAGAAAATTAGGATTTAAAGAAAATCAAAATTTGTCTTTAAATATTACTTTTTGAAGACATTTTTTTAGGGACTATAATTAGGGACCAAAATTTATAGAAAAAAGTTGTTTCCAAATACATTTCTATATTACCGTAAGAGCACAATTAAATTTTGTATCAAAATATATTTGTGAACAAATTTAAATTCTCCTTACGTTGGTTTTTGGTTTACGATTGTTTTTAGAGACAAGATTTTAAAATTTTGGTCCTTCAAAATTAGATTCGAGGAATTAGATTCGAGGACAAAAATATTTTTTTTGTCTCTAAAAGTCGAGTACTATTTAGTAACAAATATTGATTGTGTCTATACAATTTCTCTAAATATCATAATTTCCTTGTAGGCTTACCAAGAACAAATAGAAAGGTTAAAAATGCAAATATTAATAAGTTTGTAATCTCGTACCTCAAAGTTTTGAAATGAAATGAACAACGACCGTATAAATTTTGTACATCTTAAATCCCCGTGTTTTCCAAAGCAACCACGACCCTGAAATAAGAATATGCTAAAAATAAAATGCAACTTTCTAAATAAACTAAACATTACTTAATTTAAGATTGCAATATAAGTATATCACAATATATAGCATTATATAAAATTGGAAAAGATAAACTAGCATACTATATCTTAGCATACATTGGTTAAATTTACATCAAGTCACGTTCTATTTCTTATGACGTTTCAGGCATCTAATGCTAATTTTTTGACAGTGAAAATTACAAAGATATAAGATGATGTAGACCTATTACTATGTCTACTAATAATTTATTAATGTAAAAATGCGTGCCAATTATAAGCAAATATACTAATCCGATGCAGCATTGTGTTTAGGAGCGAGAAGCTTCCGATAAGAATAAAGCCAAAGTAAAAAAATAAAAAACTAAGAGAGCCAAAGTTTTGTTTCCATGCGAGTGATATGTGTGCTCGACGATAAGGGGCGGTCCTAGCCCAAGTCGAGTAAGGCTTGGGCCTCGGGCAAATGAATTGGTGTTTTTTTTTACGGGTAACATTTCGACTCTTTTAAAAATATAGTTTGCAAATATATATCAAATACTAAATAACAATGGTTGTGTACTTAGTATTTTAACTCATCGGTCATGAGTTCACAATAGCCTTTAACTACAATTTTATTGTATTTTTATTTTCGTTTGTATTTTTTGGGCCAAAAACGTGATCATCAACTGTTGCCACAAAAACGTGAAAAAATTGGAATAATCAAGTATCTGAAGTGTGTAGAATGACAAATGAAAGTTTGAAAATTAAATAATCCTTTAGCACTAGAAGTTTTTCATTGCTATTTTCATTGTTTTAAGTTGAGTTCGGTTGTAATAAGTTCGTTAACACCATTCATTATTAAATAAATAGTAGGTGTATCCACAATTTATATAGAAAAATGCAAGAGAGGCACATGCCTTCTTATTACACAACAACCTCGCATCTCAAATTTACATGAGCATACCGGTTTTAATGAAATTAATGGTATTTACTGAATCGATATAAGATTTGCATAATAAATAAAAAAATAAAGAAAACAGACTTATTCAATATATGAGTTTATTGCTATTAAGCCAGTGACATAAATAGGACTCAAGTCCAAGGACGTTCCAGATTTTTATTTTTTGATTTTTAGCCTTATTAACCAAAAATCTTCATTTTAAAAGCTATTTAAATGTCCAGAAACCCAATGGTTTTAGAATCAAAAATCTAAAAATAATGCTAGAAAATATGTTATCCAACAGAGCCATACTTTCGAGTATGATAACGAGTTATAACAAGATTATTGTTTGTTGTGTGACATATTAGCTAGAGAGGTATGAGAGACAACAAATAAGGGAGACTTTATTATCAGAATGTATATGAATGAATATGAATGGAATGTCAAATACAAGACCCCTAGCCCTTTTTATATAGATAGAGTGTTAGAGTTACAAGCCCATCTGGGCCCATTAAGTAAAAGCCCAAGAGTCCAATAATCTTACAACACTCCCCCTTTGGACGCCTTGAATTCTTCGTCTTCATGCAGTCGATCTGAGTCGAGTTCATTCGCAGTGCTAAACACATAAAAACCTTAAGGCCGGAAAACCCAGTGTGGGACAAAACCGGTACCTAGGAGAAACTGTGTAGCCGAATGATATAGGCCGAAATATCATGTAAGTAATTAACCACAAAACAGTGTGCCTCATCAAAACCTTGTCAGAGCAAACCCAATGGGAAAATCTCTGATCGAAGGAAAAAGAGTGCAACAATGGTAGTAGTAGGAATCAACCACAAAACAGGTGCCTCATCAAAACCTTGCTAGAGTAAACCCAGTGGGAAAAAATCTCTAGTCGAAGGACAAAAGAGTACACAGTGGTAAGAAGTATACAACAGGATACTCCTCCTAATTTCGGCAATCTTAAGTGAGATATGATAGGAACGTGTCTCGCTAAAAATCTTGCCAAGGAAAACCCAGTGGGAAAAAACCTTGGTCTAAGGACAAAAAGAGTACACGAGCATGCGACTGGATGCTCCCCCTCACTTGCACACGACAGGGTGCGAAGATTTCGACTAAGTGGTAATTAGTGCAATAAGCATTCACCTGGATGCTCCCCCTCACTTGCACACGACTGGGTGCAAAGATTTCATATTCCAAGAAAGAGTACGAGCATTCGACTGGATGCCTCATTTACTTACATACGACTGGATGCAAGAAAATCTAATGTGGAATAGAACGAGCATTCAACTGGATGCTCTTAAACTTCATTTGTGAAGATTAATTTCGGCGAGAAATGCTAAATAGCATAATGTAGTCATGTCTCTCTTGATCAATAACAACAAATTGTCTTCTATGACAAGTGTTTTATCTGGATCGTGAGACGGAACATATGTAATTCAAATATGACTAATACTAGCTCGAAGCCATATATACTCTCTAGTCGTCTCATAGAGCACGAATAGATCAGAGTGATTCACTTGGAGTCATTCCAAGACCTCCAAGATGTCGCCTTATTCCTAATGGTAAAGACATACCATGTTAGAAATATCCCTTATGCGGGTCTGATAAGTAACCGGCATCGGTATAACCGAAAAAGGGTTGCGTTAATTCGAGTACCGAAGGGGGTAGGTACACTCGATGACGCAAATGGGATAAACTAGCCCACTTCCAAAATTACCATAAGGTAAGGGAATGTGTCTTTAGTGCCATTTCGATGGCAGCGTGTTAGCGCGATGTTGTGTCGAGCTATACCATTCACAACAGACGAGATGTTCGTCCTAGCACATTAGACCAAGTACAATTATGCGCTTATTGTACTTAGATATGAACATTATGGTTCAATATCTCTTCATCGTCTCATCAGGGACGGACTGGGTCTATATCAATGTCTAGTGATCGAACGATCATGGGAGAATCTGACGACTTAGCGTCATGATGACTAAAACGTCATAACACCTTCTGGGTGTAGTCTGAATCATGGACTTAGATTCAATATTTACGGGACTCAATCATCAGGTTGAGTCACTACCGTTTCTTCCCAAAATCCTTCATCTCGAAGGCAAATCCAAAAATGGATCGCGTAATAAAACACGCAAGGGCATAATACTTGTTCAAGTATCCCAAGCTAATCAAGTACTCACTTAGGCGGTATACCACATCCGCTCGGATTATATTAATCCATATAGTGAACGTCTCAGTCAATTGAGATCGTGTTCCGTGGTCAGAAACTACTTGATTTAAGCATTATGAAGTCACACAGGGACCTTCATCTATATCGCTTTGTCTAAATCCCCATAGAGATAAAACTGTGACCACATTCATGGCTGCATACTCAGTTTTTCGGAAAAACTACTAAACTGGTAAAGTAGGGGACTGTTATAATGTCCATTACGAGTAAATCAACCATCTCGTAATCAATTCCAAGGTGTGAGAGAAGCCTTGTGCTACTAGGCGAGCATTCTACAATCTCATTATTCTCATCACTTTTCCTTACGAATAACCAAATAAACAAACTCGTTTAACATTGGTGGTGTTGGAACTACAGGTCCGAACACACTTTCGCTAAGGAGTCTACTTGGATTGCAAGTTTCCATTAGTACAGTCTATTCTACGTTGACTTCAGGCAACGGTACATGGTTCTCTATCATAATTTGTTCATATTATCAGTCGTCACCGAATATATGAACAAGTAATCAATGACAGTCTCGTTTCGCTTCAATATCGTCTAAGATATCATGATCGACAGATATTTCGAGATTCTTAGGATGAGGAGGAAATCACACATCTCCTTGATCCTTTATAATCTCGTGCAACAAACGAGTTTCAGTTCACCACCTCTGGGGCTGAACGAATTAAGAACCGGTCAACTTCCTCATATCTTGAGAAGGACGACAGACTGACGGCCGACGACAGCGTCCTTTGCTTGGCGGGTTCGGCCAAAGCAACGTGTTACGACAGGAACACGGCGTCCGACAGGGACGTCTATCCTTGCAAGCATTTTGCAGCAGGTATAAATGATCTCGTGACATCTCATAAAGTCATTAAATGCGTCTGGCATTTAGTTAGACTTGAGGGAGTCTATGCACTTACTTATCACTAAGTGCAGTTTTGGGATCAAGCTAAGACTGAGTGGGTTATGCCACGTTACTTCACGTCGTTCCTTATCAACGGTAACGTGCAAATCTCCCCCTAACGACGGGGAGAACAGTCTTAGCGATGTCACTTTCGCATATCATGCGGTAAAGAGATCGCTTGCCAAGGTTACTCTATCAAATGATAGGCAGGAGATTCATAATCGACTTATGTCCCCTTCAGAGGTCCATATTTTGAACGCTATAGCGGCTCAATCAAAATATTAATTAAGCACTCCAAACACGCGTTAATATGAGACTTCTGGCTCATAACCAGTAACCAGCTGGTACGCATATGGTGTTTGAGTGTCTATGGGCCTCATAACGGACCAATGCAGCAAAATAGCATAACCCCATACGAAAATATAAATCTTGGTGCGCAAGACCAAGAAATGCGTGCAATCATTTGCAGTCGCATCATCAAGCTTTCCGTGAGTCCATTTTGGGTCTGAACATAATCGACAGGATGTTCAATTTCAATTTCCAAAGTCAAGTAATTCAAATCGAAATTTCGATTCTTACTCTTCGGTATTATCAAGTCGACTAGACTTTTCAGGATAATCCGGATCATGAGCCATCAACTTAATGATAGGGCTAAAAATTTGGAAAGTGCTGCATTTATGTGGACAACATTAAAATGTGACCATATTGTCGATGCATCAACCATAACCATTTATATTTATAGTCCGTCTTATGGTTGGATAAGTCCACAATAACTCCTTCAATTCTTTACAAGAATTCTACGAGTTCATTTCGTGATCTTTACACATACTAGTCTTTCAAAGTGAGCATTAATGGCATGAATTTCGGATTAATCGCGAAATATATTCTCAGAGAGAATCCAAATGCGATGCGATTATAAATCAAGCATCGTCTTTTGACCCGGGAATATCTCATCCGGTCAATGCCACAATATCAAAATGCTCTTATCAATCGACGACAGGCGAATGATAGTACAAACAATCATGTCTTAGCATCTAAATCATTTATCATTTCGACGACAGGCGAAATGATAAGGTAACTATAAATGCTTTAAAGAATGTGGTAGCTACCACTTGAAAGACATTTCAACTCCTCTAAAATACGCTTTTGGTCGTATTGAATGGAGGCTATGTAAAGAAATTTCAATTCTTTTATGAGCTATTACCAGATAACGCTGGTTTTCTCGAATATTTTATAACTCAACAAGGTACGACAGGACCTATAGGAGTATAACGCCTCATATTTGACAAATCAATTTGGCTTTACCAAAGATTTCGATTTGGAACGACAGGTCCAGAATCGTTGTCACTGAGTACTCTTTTAGGTAAATAGTTGGTGAAATTATGTGGTACACTGTTACCCACTATTTCTAAAAAACCAACTACACCACAAGTATTGCCTAAAATTTCATAATTTAAAGTTTGGTCACATTTCTCAAAGGAATTTGCTCAAAACACTTTAAATTATTTCGAGAAATTTCATAAACAGGCAAACCATAATCCAAAAGTATGTCCAAATGGAAAAAATCATAATCCAAATGGAAAAACATAATCCAGATGAGCGAAAAAATGGCTCAATGATTTATCAAAATCAATAAAGAAAGGTATCAAACTCATTTGAGCCACAAAATCGGGGGTCTCAATAGTTTCCTTTCAATTAACTTTAACCACATTAGCATCGGTTTTTCCACCTTTATAATAGTTGTGAACTATTTAAGGAGTAACCGTGCATGATCTTTGTCTTTATAGCATAGAGTTGGCTCCTTGAGCATTATATCTTGCTTTGTGACAACATGTCATATTGTTCCTTTCAATTACTGTCTTGGAGCCACAGGTTTTCGATTTTGACGATTGTCTAAAATCTCGCTTGGCTAGGCGATTCATCGGGATCGCGACAGTTCGAGGCAAATAACACTTGTCTCGGTTCTCGATTCGTGAAAAAAAATATACACGAAGAGCATTAATATCAGGCAAACAATTTGCCATTGACCCAATAGGATTAAAACTACTCACCGGGGTAATTTTTTTTATCCAATAACAGATGGGCGATAAAGGAATATGGTGAATATAAATTCACGATACTGCTTATGGAATACAATTTCCAAGCTAGTATTTTGGTGAAGGATAGCTCCAATATGTCAATTTCAGACATTTGTTCACCATAGACGTCATCGCGTCTCAAATGTGGCGGCGGAATAAAATCAACGCCTTAGCATTCATCTCGAGGGTGAGTAACAACAAACTCGTGTTTTACTCATCAAAGATGGCATCCAAAAAAAAATTTGGGCATCACATTTTCACACATCAGGGTGAGTAACATGTGGTGACGGATTAAAATCAACGTTTAAACAGTCATTTCGCAAGTATGTTTTGCGATTTTTCTCATCATAGATGGCATCCAACATGTGTTGGGAGTTCTGGATTATTTTTCATATAAAACGACTGGTTTATATGTTTATGGTTTGCACAAGCATAAACTTTATTTCGAAACGACAGGTTCGAAAAATAGTTTTGCTTTTAATGTGAATAGGTTCTCATTGATCGAACGACGGGTCGATACAGAGACACCAATTCGGCGAAACATACATCACTATATAAACACACTCGGGGAAATTATTATTTAGTCAACCCCTTTCGGTAGCTCTACTTGAAAAACGACCAGGAAAGACGGTGAGGGTGGAGGGCACGAATGCCACTTAAAACCCGACCTCATTAGGATATCGACTTCCGCCTATATCTTTCCTAGACATCGTATCCAAATAGGTGAGCCTATTTGGGGAAGATTCATAATTTTTCCAACTTAAATGTGAATATATACGATTTTCGCATTTTATATATGGCAATAATATTAACAGCATAGAGAATATCTATCTAGATTAACCACATATATATAAACAGGCAGTAAATATATTTTAGGATCTATCTAATCATGCAGGAGATTTGGTGTTATAAACAAATCAATTTAAGATTATCAATCAATCCATAAAGATTCTAACATATTAAATCAAATCAATTTAAGATTATCAATTAGATCTAATCCAATAATTTACTGGCATATGTGATATTTATATATGATAATATCAAAAGATATGATTACGCTAACAAGATATCAATCAATTATCTATGTTTATTGCCATATTAATAATTCTATACATGGTAGTTTTAACATGCAAGCAAAACAATATATTTTTAATTACCAATTAATTCTATATATGGTAATTTTTAACATGAAAAGTGGTTAAATATACATGGAAACATATCAATTTATTCAATTAACATGCAATTTTTATTCACTTGCCTTTTTAATAAATATATATATATGCATGTGGGTGAATATTTAGACCGAATATTGACTTTTATAACACATATATACTGTTTTTATACATGTAATATACTACAGGGACTATCCGTGTAATTTCAGCAAACTATATATATATTTACAGCATTATTACTGCTTCAGTCCATAATTTCAGACAAGTTTCAGTTTAGTCCTTGAGTAATTTCCAGAATAGTTTACAGCTTTCAGAGAATTACAAATCAGTACATACGTTTCAGTTTGTTGCAGATTTAATCCGACAGATTAATACATGTTTTACAATTACATGATTTGGGTTATTTTGTATGATCTTATCAACAAATATGATTTTATAATCAACAATATGTGTGTTACGATCATATATAGTTATCCATACAAGTAACAAACTCTAATACACATGGATTATATACTACGGTATATTTATCATGTTTTAGTTATCCATAAAATAATACGTGCGATCACATATATGGAATAAATTAAGTTTTGAATTCGGTACCTTACGCACGGTATGTCGATGAAGGTCGATATAGCAAAACCCTAAAAACCCGGATAAACCTCAAGGTTTATAAATACCCAATATCTATCCGTTTACCAAAAATCTCCAATATCCGTGAGCGTATATTCTATTCTTCGCGAGCAAAGTGCCGATAACGTGTTGTGTGACATATTAGCTCGTTATAGATATATATAGAGATATGTATAGATATAGAGAGAGGTATGAGAGACAACAAATAAGGGAGACTTTATTATCAGAATGTATATGAATGAATATGAATGGAATGTCAAATACAAGACCCCTAGCCCTCTTTATATAGATAGAGGGTTAGGGTTACAAGCCCATCTGGGCCCATTAAGTAAAAGCCCAAGAGTCCAATAATTTTACAACAATTATAAACTTTTCAAGCCATCAGTACAAAAAAATTAAAATTAGTTATCTTAAATACCAATCATTCAGAGATAATTTAAAATTTCTCTCCAGATGATGTTTTAAGTGCAAGATATTATAGAGATCTAATAATGTTTTGTGTACCTAAATATTTATGTTTTGTCCTTATCTAATATTTAATCAGAAATCAAAAATAAAATAAAATTACTTTCAAAAAAGCCAAGTATATACTAGCATAAGATACAATTCCTCTGTTGTTAAATAATTATGCTATGTAAAATTTTGACGTAGACACTATTGCCCAACACATCCCCATATGGATTGAATTCTGTTTAGGGGAAAAACAACAACTAATTTTTAAAATTAAAGATTCATGAAGAATAAATTAAGACTAATAGCTTCATTGGTTCAATCTCATTAATACCTATGCTGTCTTACATGGGCCGAAAACAAAATAAGTATAAAATTCTATACATTAATTTCTGATAAAAAAATGTAGAAAATATTGCTTTTCAAACTGATCAACCAAGTATCATAGGACAATAAGTTATGGAAAACTAATCAACTTTAAAACATGGACGAGACGAATCTTGTATGTGATCACTAGCTACCAGTTTTTTCTTAACTCGTTACTGAGACATTCATACAAAGTAAGTTATGTTTGTTTTGTATATCATACTATTAATATAAATGAACGTAAAAAATCTTGAGACTGTCCAATTTTACCATTTTTTTCCAAAAAATGCTCATATTCTAATTTACTAATTATTCAAATAAGTTAATGCATGTGCTACGATTACTAGTAACATATAAACAAACGTCAATAATTTATTTTGTCTCGTATAAAAGTAGACCAAAATTGTGATCTAAAAGTGGAAAGAATTTAGATTTTTTTTCACAAGAGCAAGATATAAGAAAATAAAACAAAAGACACACATGTAAATGCAAGATATAAAAACAGCATAATGATCAATTCATAAATCCAATAGATATCGTATTTGTACTCTGAGGATTTTTGTATTTTGATCGTGGAAGTAGCACTTTCAGGGACAACAAACATTACAGGATCGAAAGAGGTATTCATAAAAAATAAAATGTGTACAACTATTCTTATATTTGCTATATTTATCGTGAACTTGATTAAAATAGTAAACACTAATAAAATAAGAATTAATTTAAAACATGAGACAAGAAAATGGATAAACACGAAATTATTGTATTTGATTTCGTAAATATGAAAATAAGTCGTAAGGAAAATTAAACTAAACAATAAAACAATTTATTTGTATTACGTAGTTGTTGCTTTTTGTTTGGGTTGTAATTGTGCACTATTTGTGTTTAATTTGACAGTGCACAACAGACTTTGCAATCCAAGAAATAGGTTATTAGGTTCTATCACAATTATTTCACTTGTTAATGTTCAGAAATTTAATTTTTCAGACTCGCGACGAAAGTATTTTGTCAGCTCAATTTTCACTTGACGAAAATCTTTTTCCAGCTCAATTTCCACCGGACGAAAATCTTTTGTAAGTTCAATTTTCACCAGAGGATAATATTTTGTCGGCTCAATTTCTACCCAACGAAAATTTCCGTCGGCTAGAAGTTGGGTCGTATGAGAAATTTCACTGGTTTAAATGGATAAAAACCAACAATCTTAAATATGATATTGCACATATTGTATCTAACACACTGTTAGAACTCCACAATTTAGCATTTACATTTCCAAATCCGAAAAAAAATAATCAAATCATTGAATTAAGAAGATATTCGTAAAACATACTACACCATGCCATGTCCTTGTAACAGTCCATAGATGCGTAACGATTAAAATACTATGTAATTTATACATACGTTGGTCATAATTGTCATATGACCCAAATTAACATTTCAGAGACTATTGTGATTCCTATACTTAGAAACACAAACATTCAAACCCTTGAAAAGTCGAACAATCTTCAATAGTTTAACTCTTCGCTACTTCATTTTTTTTAAAACAAAATATCAACTCATGTGTGCTTAGAGAGGGAGTGACTAAAACCATATTTGATACATAACCCTCATGTGTGCTTGCAAAATATGTTTAGTAAATTCCAATTTAAGGTAAATTGCCACGTATTGCTACTGAGGTACAAGAAGTGTTAAACTACATATAGATGCTAAAAAACGAGTGATGTTTGTGACGTACACTGCATATACGATTTCGGTTAATAAATCAAATGTTTTTCTGGTGTTTACATATGATGTAACACAAATTTAGATTTCCGCACAACTTATTGCAACATCTACCTGCATATGCATAAAATAATACAGATTAATTATAATTGCATCACTGCCGTAGAAAATGTGTAATTCGGTAAAATATTATTACAGTGAATTAGTATTCGTTGTGGTGTAACCATGAAAATTGCTTGTATATTGTAAATTAGTAATTAAATATACTAATTCCTTGCACGTTCTTAGTTACCATGATCAGAACTTACACATAAAAATCACAAAATTATAAAAAAAAAAAAAAAAAAAAATCACTTTTATTGAACTTTATGCACTTTTGACTGTACTAGATGCACTTTCGACTGAACCAGATGCACTTTTAGCTGAACTGTATGCACTTTCAGCTGAACCAGATGCACTTTTAGTTGAACCAGATGCAGGTTTTACAGAACGATATGCACTTTTATTGAACTAGATGCACTTTTGTCTGAACCATATGCACTTTCAGCTGAACCAGATACACTTTTAGCTGAACCATATGCACTTTCAGCTGAACCATATGCACTTTCAGTTGTACCAGATACACTTTTAGTTGAATCAGATGCATTTTTAACAGAACTATATGCATTTTCGACTGTACTATATTCATTTTCGACTACACTATATGCACTTTTGACTTAACTATATGTACTTTCAACTAAATTAGATACACTTTAATCTGAACCATATATACTTTCAGTTGAATCAGATGCACTTTTAACTGAACTATATGCATACTCACTTTTATTGAACTATATTTACTTTCGACTGAATTGTATGCACTTTCAACGGAACTAGATGTACTTTCAGCTGAATTGAATGCAATTTCGACTCAATTTTATGCATTTTTGACTAACTATATACATTTTCGACTGAACTATATGCACTTTTATTGAACTATATACGCTTTTGACTGAATTATATGTATTTTTAACTGAACTAGATGCACTTTCAGCTCATTTAGATTAAAAAAATGCACATTTATCATGGAAAAACTATTTTTTTGTATAAAAAAAAATCACTTTTCGGTATAAAAAATGTTATATTGACAAAAAAAAAATTATACATTTTTTGTGATTTTTTTTTTCATTTTTTTTTATAATTTTTTGTGATTTTTTATAATTTTTTGTCATTTTTTATATTTTTTTTCATTTTTCGGTATAAAAAGTGTTATACTGACAAAAAAAATTATATATATTTTTTTGTAATTTTTTAAAAAGTTTGTGATTTTTTTGATTTTTTGTTATTTTTTATAATTTTTATAATTTTTTTGTGATTTTGTATTTTTTTTAATAATTTTTTTGATTTTTTGTGATTTTTTGTGATTTTTATAATTTTTTGTGATTTTTTTGATTTTTTATAATTTTTTTGATTTTTTAATTTTTTGTGATTTTTTTCATTTTTTTTATAATTTTTCTTTTTTTTGTTATTTTGTTGTAATTTAAAACTATTTTTTTGGGTTTGTAGAAAGATAAAATATGTGTATTATATTTTGGTTTGTATGACAATTTAGTAAATAAACTAAATAATTAGTTGTGTAATAAAATTTCTTATATTAAATGTATATCATTATAACTATGATAGAAGTTGACCAAAGTCCCATGGAACAAATAATGACCAATCGAGCCGAGGGGCTAGGGGTGGTTCTGATCATTATGTCGGGCGTAGTGGCACAAAGTATAGTTCTTCAGAATCTGGGAAGCCTACATACAAGAAGAAAAATGAAAATACCAGTTATGGAAGTTACTCGTCTGTGTCATCTGGAACAACAGGAAGTAAAGTATACCGACCTTCTGTTGGTTTCCGTATACGAAATAACAATTAATAATAAATAAAGGACTAAACAGTAATTAAATAAAACCAGTGTAATCTTTATTAATTTCCAAATGAAATACAATAAATTGATTACAACATGTAGGTACTGAAATGTAGATAAAAAACAAACGTTATCAGATTATTATCAATTAATAATCTGATGTACTGTTTTGTAATTAAAAGAAACTGCCGGACTGGAAAGTAAAACTTAACAGCCGGACTGTTCTGTTATGAATTTAAAATACAGGACTGAATTGAAACTAATCTAATTACAGAATTAAATTACAGAATTGAAATTACAGAACAGAAACAGAACTTTAAAATAATTACAGAATAGTACAAACAGAAAAGAAAAGCTACAGCTAAGGACAGAATATTAAAAAACTGAAATTAAAATACTGTATTGAAAGGACAGAATGTAAAACTGAATTTAAATGCGGAAAAAATAAAACGGACAGAATGTAAAAATAAACGGACGAGGCTACTGTTAACAGTATGCCCTTAACCGATATTCACCCAACCACCTTAAGGTTTCTGGTTGCGTTGGCGCTTCGATCCCAAGGTACAACGTCTCTCGGAAGACTCACCGGAAACTGGCGACGAGTCTAAGTCGAGCTGTTGGTGGGTGGTTCTCTCTGGTTCTAAATGCTATGAATAAAAATTATATGCAGCTTTTTAGTTAGAGAGAAGATACTTATTTGAATGTGTGTAATGTGAAGGGATGGCTGCCTCTTTATAGAGAATTCTGAAACCGCAGAATTGAATGTGGTCATTTAATTCTGGGAGTTACATCCCCAGAATCCGCCTCCATTACTGCTGGAGTTTCAACCTTTCTGGAACTCTAGAGACTGCTCTTGCAAATATGCAAAAGTCCCTTTTCAGATTTAGTACAAGACTCAAGACCCAAGACCCAAGACCCAAGACCCAAATCCCAAACCCCAAATCCCGCATCCCGAGTCCCGAGTCCCGAGACCCGAGCGAGCGCGTGTGTGGTACACACTAACCCACTCATGGGTATGTGGACTTAATTAGTTTACCAACTACATGGGATGGGTTTGTATATATAGAGTGAAAATCAACCTTGATTTTCCAATGTGGGATAACCCTCATGGTTTATTCCCACTCTCTACCCCATTTTCCAGATTTCGGTTTTTCCCTCTTTCGAGTACCAACATTCGAGTCCAATTATCATTCACACCATTCCTCCGAATTGGTCATGCGATATACCGTTGCGAAGCTCGTCGCACGAGCTACTCAAACGCATAGAGTATGGCCTCAGAAAAACTGAGGAGTCGCATTAAAAATTGACTCAAAGTTGGTCCCTGACCACTTTGGAAAAACATGTTTAAACTACATGTTCTTTCCCATTTTTCCAACAATCCCCCACATGAATGCAATTGGCTCGAAAGCCCATGTCCTAAATGCAAATCAAGAGAACCGCAAAAGTTCACTGCCTAAGGTCAGGTAGCGCGCGCCTTGAACCTGCCGTAGCGGAGTACCACCCAGAATACTGCTATTAGGTAGCGGTAAAGCTTTGAACCATCAAGCTTTGTGTATCCCAGAATGGCACCCGCACAGTGCCCTCTCTACCCACGTACTAGGCCTTTTAGTTGTTGTCCATATTTGGCCTGGACTGCCTTGGCAACTTCAACTCAGTGCTCTAGTGAATTAGCCCAAGCTCATCACATGGTACCGGCCTTACACACTAGTTATAGGTGTTCCAAGTCGAAAGTGTCCTGACTCACTTTACTCGACCGTCGAGTTACTTGGATCATTAAGAGCCTCAAGCTCACCCTTACAATGGTACAGGTCTATCACTCTATCATCGCGGAGATGGGCTGGGAACTCCAGGTTCCCGAGTGCTTTGTTCGGTTGCCCCCACAGTTCAGTTTCCTTTTGAACCTATCAGGAAAGATTCCGTTTAGGTTGGGTTGCCTATGGGGGGGGCCACCAATTTAATGGGCTTTAATCCCATTCCGTTCGATGACGTCTCGACTCCCACTTGAGTCAAGCCTTTAGTTAATGGATCCGCTATGTTTTCCTTTAATCTTACAAAATCTAAGGATACCACACCATTGGATAACAATTCTCTTACAGATTTATGTCTCCGACGTATATGTCGAGACTTTCCATTATACATATGATCCTGAGCCTGCGCAATAGCTGATTGACTATCACAATGCACGCTTATTGCGGGAACAGGTTTCGGCCACATTGGAATTCCTTCCAATAGACTTCTCAGCCAGTCTGCCTCTTCGGTTGCTAAGTCTAACGCTATCTAATTAATATTGTAACAAATGATATAAAAGAAGAGGACACTAAAAATAGACAAGTTTTCAGTTTCAGACATATTAACATTTACAATAGGATATGCAAAGAGTGTACAGTACCCCTTTACTCACAACATTTTAACAAAATCAATCAATGTAAGTGATACACAAAAAATACCACAAAGACAGATATCTCATGCAACCTGTATCAAGGGTTGTATGACCTAACTGTGTTCGACCATGGTGGCAAAGGTTTATGATAAAGCCAAATTTTAAATGTCATTAAAAAAGCAGTCAAGAGTCGACTAATTCATCACTTGACACAAACATGGTGGACCAAGAAAATGTTTTGGACAAATTAGATACTTCTGTTTACAGTCGCCAAATTCTACATAAAAGAAAAATCATTACCGATGCCAGGGATCTTACCATATCTTTCCAACTCTAACCAAATATATAAAGATTAAGATAATCAGGTACCAACGATCTAAATATGGCATTTAATTTATTTGTATGCTAGATCCCCTTGTTCAGCTTTAATTTCTTTAGCACTGACAGTATTATGACACTATGAATTATGAAAACTCATCTGAAAATTGCTTGAACATCTACCTCATGCAGCGTACGAGATAAGACACGCTGAAGATAACCAACTTCCTGCAAGACAGTCCAATGACAATTAAGCAGTTGCTAGTAAAAATAGATCCATCAAAAAGTGTAAATTGGATATTCAGGTAAGTTTAGGTTCCTCTATTTTTCCACCTTGGTCTGGAACTCTCTTGACATATCTGATACACATGTAATTTGCTTCGTCATTCAGATTTAATTGTGCGGCCCAAATCAAATTGATCTCTCACATTAACCAAACTGCACCGTTTTATTGTGTCACAATTTTTATCCTTACTGTTTCTGCTATTCCAATTTTCAAACGAAATCCTAACCAATCAAGTTCCATCTATAATTGATTTGCAGTTTGTTAGTTATTATGCTTGATTATTTTTTTATCTTTCTTAAAAACTAGGAACGCTTCAATCAAGCCAGGTGAATTTTAGATGCAAATCTCACTGAATATTTAAATAATCAGAGATGAACTAACGAGGCATAAGCAGTATTAATTCATAGGTCTGACTTAAAGAGTGGGTTGTGGAAAAGAAACTCTTTAAAGTTATGGCCGTAAGGGGAAAAAAGACAAGGGAATAGGTGTCGTCTCTGATTAGGAGAGAGACTCATTTAATCTGGACCACAAAACAACAACTTAATGATGTGGCATTTTGGCAAGCTCGCATAGGTATGTGCACAGTATGATATACATCCCAAGATAGACCAGAGAGTGGAGAGGAGCCAAAATCATTAGAAGAGGCTCTTACAAATAGAATCAACTCAAATGATTCTAAGTGAAATAGAGGTTCTTAAAAATCAAAACACAGCACCCACAAATAAACCAAATGAACAGACATTTAATGATTCTATATATAATAATGGCTGCATTTTCATAAGTTGCACTGATGAATTGTCCTTGTTATCAATGATGTAATGGCATCTGCACCTTAAAATATACTCCCTACTCCTACATGTGCCATTTCACCACCCTTGACATTTCCAGTTTTAAGTCCAAAAGTGTAATGTATGTCTATTGCAAAATACATATTCACAGGCCTGAAATATAAAGCTCCAAAAAGAACAAAATCTACCTATCCAAGAAAACATCTAGAGATTTGAGCACAAAGTGTCAGTCATTATACACCTAATTTCACTTTTCAGTTCCTTCCGGACTTGGTTTAGTACTTATTTTTAGTATATCTTCACCATTTTTACAAATCTCAGCCGAAAAAACTGATTCAAAAGAAAATTTTCCTTCACTAGAATATACACGAAGAATGCTATTCTCCTTCCTTACAACACTTCAACAAAACTGACCACACATTAGCCTCATTTGGTGGTATCTTATAAGTATAAAAGTATACTTTTATAACGGAGGTGCAAAAGTATACTTATAAATGATGTATACGTGTGTTTGGTAAAAAGCGAAAAAAGTATATTATTTGTATCGGGAGTGGTGAAAATTGGTTGGTAATAGTGTATATTTGAAAATAAGTATACTTTTCATGTAATCAGTATCACATCGCATACTTATAAAAAGTATACGTATAATGGAATTTAAGTATGCTTTTTTATGTTGCCAAACAAAGAACTTTACTTATAAAAGTAAAAAAAAAGGGTAAAAGTAGTGCTCAACCAAACAAGGATTTATGGTAAACAAGAGCAATACATGACAGTGAAGAAGGATAAAACATACGTACCTTAGTCAGCGACCTAGCAAACTGGCTAGGCAGTGAATCAGATTCTTCAATCCTATTCCAACCCTCAACTATTTGCGGTAAAGTACGAAGATGAACCAACAGCCTTTCTCGCATGATCTGAACCAGTTTTGTATGTATCTCATCTCTATGAACTTTATAATCCTGAAAATAAGAAAAACACATTTAAGGCACAATATACGAATCGAAAACTTGAATACTAAAACGTGACATAACAAGAATCATGCTCCCTCCATTCCCAAATTATCTTAAAGACCGACCAATAATAACTCGCGATAGATTTAGGGAGTAGATATCAATAACAGAAAGTTAGAAAAAATAATAAAAATGAAATACAATAAATAGTTACCTGTGCTACCCGATCCATCTCTGACAACAATAATGCTTTTCGTGTCTCAGGTACTTTAATGAACAGAATTCTCCTGATTTCTTGATTCACATGCAAAATAAGAACTAGCACTTTAGCTCAAAGAATTATATGCATGAAAGCATAGTATATATTCTGAACCACATAAATATACAAGACGGAGTGCTTTTTGGAATGCTAGACATGACAACGTTCAAATAAAGAGATCAATTTTTATAAGAAACAGCAAAATAGGTACAGAAAGAAGAAGGCATAATCTGAAAACAAGATATAAAATCAAAAACTCGTGTAACAACGAAGAAGACATCCACATGGAAAATCTAAAGGAAATAGATTAAATTTCAAATTTGAATTTTAGCAGATGAATGAGATCAATTATCTGATAATAAAGTAGGTAGACCATGTTAGTTAACTTAGATGTTGAAGAATACATTCCTTGAGTAATGATTTTTTGCTTTCTCACATAACTGACAAGTTTTATTTCCTCATCAAAAATAGAAAATGTTCAAGTAAACAAAATGTGGTGGCTTCATGTGTGCATATTAATAATGAAAGTTATGCATTTTCCTTTATATGCCCACTTAATCTTCCATTCTTAGTCAGGCTGATTTAATACTGTAATTCAAAATCAGCTCGGGTAGCTGCTTATAAGAACAATTCTACAAGGAACAAACAGGACGGTGTCTGATAAAAAATTAATAGAAACTGCTTAACAAAGTTTGACCATCTAAACAAACTATGATGAAGTCTTTACCTACTAAAGATCAGAATATACATCTGAAATTAAATTGAAATTTCTTAATTTAGGCCTTTATAACTTGTTGTTTGCAGGACCTCCTCATCAAGACTTGTTAAGTTGATGAGGTATTTACTAAGATTAGCTCCAATACCACATTGGTATTCGAAGCATTTTCCCTTTGAGTTCTACATAAAAACCATCTTTCAATAAAATGTCATTAGTATTCAAATAGTATTTTGGTAACATCTAGATAGAAGCACAAGCAATCCCCAAAATACATTGCCCAACTCAAACTTAATATCTTCTTTGACAACCTAAATTCTAATATTTACAGGGAAGCAACTAAAAAAATTGATGCTAAAAATAAAGTGTCATAACCTACCAGGAATAATTGTGTATGTAAAACTGACTACTTGACTTGCCAGCGCCAAGTGCTTAGAAGTGATGGATTTCAAGCCCGAAACCTGTACTCCACAAAAGAAAACTAATGTTTAATATCACCATACAAAGATTATCTGGTAAACAAAATAAGCATAGGCAAGAGTTTAATGTGCCGTTACATGATGCACATTAAGTGTTCAATGTAAATCTGGGTAAAAAGATAGTATGACTGTTAGAGAAAGTATTACTCTTAAACATCATAGACAAAGATAGTAGGGTGGACTCGCAAATAGGACTCGATTAAGTAAATAACTCTTTCAATATTAACCTTAAATAAGTGTAGAAGGGTAGGGATATATTTACCACAAAAGAAGAAAATGCTTTATGTGTAATAAAATACTAAATGAAATCAGCTACTACGGTCTTAAGCTGAGCTCAAATTTTGAATTCCCTAAAACACAGTGATTATAACCAGATCTTTTAAAAATATTCATTAAATAACCGCCTGAGGTTCGCACCTGTTGAATAATAGAACAATGTACAAGCTTGAGAAGATTCTAGGTTTTGTTAAAAGTTGCTAAATGCTTCTAGCAACAAGTAATAAATATGTGTGGTGTTAGTTGGCAGTAGCATTTAGTGCGGAATTCTGTAGAAGCTTAACCAGCTTATATAAGGCTGCATAAGTACTCAATTCCGAAATCAACAAATATAAAAATATTCTCCATATTTCTAAAATCTAACCATGGTATGAGAGCAATTAGATCCTACTTATTAGATTCTACCAAATTCCGCTTATATGGCGGGCGGCACTAGCTGCCCGACCACCATATTACTACCTTGTTCACAGCCTTAATTGCTGTTTTTTCTCCCACTTTGGCGGCCTTAATTGCTGTATTTTATCCTTGGTTAGCGGCCTTAATTCTTGCATTTTATCCTTGGTTAACAGCCTTCATTGCTGCAATTTTCTCCTTAATTGCTGCTGCTTTTTCATCTTATTTGCGGCTACCTCCCTTCTGCAGCCTTCATTGCTGCTATTTATCTCTTCTATTACAGCCTTCATTGCTGTTACCTATCTAGTTCTTGAGCAGCCTTCATTGCTACCATTTTTTCTTATAATACAGCCTTCATCGCTGCTTATCTTACTTCAGCCTTAACGCTACCGGTCTTCCTTGTTATCATTCGCTTTACCATCCATTCAAGGATGTCTGGTGTCATTACGACCGTGCAGTCCGAAGAGTTTAAGGAGAAGATTGGGTTTAGCACCGAAATGTTTCAAAGATTAACCTCCAAGCTGGAATTCCAGCTTGAGGAGAGAGAGAGAGAGAGGGGGGGGGGGGGGTGGGGGGTTGAATAATAGAACAATGTAGAAGCTTGAGAAGATTCTAGGTTTTGTTAAAAGTTGCTAAATGCTTTTCGTAACAAGTAAGAAATATGTGTGGTGTTAATTGGCAGTAGCATTTAGTGCGGAATTATGTAGAAGCTTAACCAGCTTATATAAGGGCTTCTTATGTACTCAATTCTGAGATTAACAAATATAAAAATCATTCTACATATCTCTAACAGCGCCTACTAGTTTCAATTGGAATCAACCATTCCTGATTCCCATGAGATTTCCAATAACAATTTGTTTACCTGGCTATCAGTCTGTAAGTTTGATATCAAGCAAGATTTATAATAGCCAAATTACGTCAGTAATTGAATGTTCTACCGTGCCTTCTAAGAATACATATCGAAAATTAGCTTGTATAAGTACCAGAACACTGAAATAGGGATGGGTCATATTAACGAAGTAAGTTTTTTAACAATCATTCAAAATTCCAAATGAGAAAGGTGATAATTACCTGCATCGCACCAGCGCCAAGAACAAGCTGACAAGTTCTAGTGTTGAAAAACTTCAGCAATTCAACTACACGCGCGGTGAACAACTTCAGAAGACAGTACTGGCAAATGGTTGTTCATCTCAATGTACTATGACAACATCTTCACCAATATTAAGCCACTGAAAAACAGTAAACAAAATGTTGGAACACAATAAATGTTAATCAACAGTGGAACATTAATTAAACTTTATGAAGATGGCTTTATAGACCATGTTGGAATAATCCCACATCGTTGAGGCACTGATAAAGCCAAGCATTAATATATGCCCATCTCCTTCCTTACTAATAGACCTTTTAGTGGGGAATGAATGGGTTTGTACATGGTATCAGAGCCAAAGGCTAGCCCGTTTATATGATGGGCCACCTCCACCCGATTTGATTGCACTTGTTGGGCTTATCAGAAATTGACCAACCCACAAGTGAGGGGAGTTGGAATAGTCCCACAACGTTGAGGCATTTATAAAGCCAAGGACTAATATATGCCTATCTCCTTCCTTACTAATAGGCATTTTAGTGGGGAATGGATGAGTTTCTACAGACCACACGTCTTTGAATGTTTCTACAAAATATTTCTGCATAATCTTTCTGACCCACAGTCAGATAGCTATACAGCCTACAGTCATGAGCATTCCAACATACAAATTATTAATAATGGGGACGGGGAGTAGAGAGACAATCATGACAATGATTTTTCCAAGATGAGCAAATAAGAAAAAATTACTAGTTTACCATATGATAACTGTAAGAACCAGATTTCTTGTCTAAATTCAATTTGTTGTCTATTGGTTTTCACTAACTAATCCTATTTGTTTATTATGAACTAAGACAGTCTTGTTAGGTTTAAAGCAATGTTGCAACCTCAGTTAGAACCTACTAAGACAAGTGTTGATAGGTTTCAATCAATGTTACAACCTCAGTTACAACCTGCTAAGACAGCGTTGGTGGTTTCAAGTAATGTTGCAACCTCAGTTGCAACCACAGTTTCAACCTGCTGTCCTGCAGGATTCTGTCTAGTTTTGTAAATCTACATAACTATTCTTTAATGGTAATTATTTATTTTAAAGTATGCAAGATATATTCTCATATGCTCTTAAAGGTTTAGTTCGTCTATATTGAGAATATCAAAGTGGTATGGAAAGATTTCCTAAAAGATATAAAGAGATTAGTTTATAAAGTTATGTTTCCTTTACATAGATAAATCTATATCTCTATTCTTATGCAAATCTTTATCACTTGTTTCAATCTTTGTTCCTTATCAATTCAGTATGATATGTTTAAGATTGAATGAAATATGGAGTTAATGTTTCATATGTATATTTAAAGATATTATCTTTAAAAGATATTATCCTATATGTTTTCTTGTTATAGGAAAAGACTAACTCCTATTTTCAAGCTAGTTATTAAACAGGTATTAACCAATGATGATTGGAGTCAATCGACGCTGAAGAATCACGTAATGTTTGGAAAGATTGAAGCCAATCAATAAAGTCAAAAGCAATCACAAAAGACATTGAAAATAGAATATTGTTTTTACTTGCTTATATAGTTGATAACTTAGCTTGTAAAAAGTGTGTTCTAAATTATAAAAAACTCATTCTTGAGAGAATACACAATGAGCTTTAAAAGAAAACAATGGTGGGATGCCATTAATTTTTAAGTGATAGTTATAGAGTAGGAGCAATATAGAGATAGGCATAAAAACCTAGATGGAGTCTAAGAGTTTTTCATTAAGACTTGAATCCTATATTGTAAGCTTTTTATAATATCATAATCTGGGTAAGTGCCCCGGAGACGTAGCCTAGTTGGGTGAAATCCGTTATTAAATGTACGTGTGATTTACTTCAAGTACATTTAAACAAACTGTTCTGTCCATTAACACACTTGGTTCCAACTGTGGTTGCAACATCACTTGTAACCCAACTGCAAAACAGCAACTAGAACAGCGGATAGGAAATTCAATAACCAAGGCCTCCAAACTCAAGTGTTTGAGAGGACACTTTTCCACGTTCTTTAGGATCTGATTTTCTATTATTATCGTCTGGAGTAGATGGTGAAGACTTAGTATCTGTAGTTTTATCAACAGATTCCTTTTGGGGAGATTTTTCCTCAGAATTTGATATTCCAGTCTCTGCCATGAGGGGGTGATTGTTATTTGAGCCAACTACATTGTGATTGTTTTCTTCACCATTATCTTCTCTCTCATACCTAATAGACTCTAGAGAAAACAGAGATGTGACAATGGCTTGAAATTCTTGCGGAACATCCACTTCAGTCCAAGTTTCCTGGTCCAGTACTGCCTTAATTTTGCTCATCTACAAGATACATTCCAACAGTTGCTATCACGCAAAATCATCAAAAGCTAAAGAGAGAGAACCAAAAAGGAAAAAAAAAACTAACTCGAGATTCATGCTGGAAATCGATAAAAGCTTTAGCCTGTGATTGTAGGGTTCCTCGTATGCTATAGCCTAACCTTCCACCAATCTGTTGAAGTTGGTAAAGCTACCAGTTACTGAAAAAAGAAATTCTAACAGACCAAATTTTAAAATTAGAAAAATTTCTATCAAATCTATGATAGTTATTCCAACAGAACTACCTTTTCGGTAGCAGCTATAAACTCCTGGGTTACATTAAATATGCTTAAAAACTCCTGCAATTTTAATCGGGGATGAACAAGAGCACGGACACCAAGAAGCTTTCCCCATCTTCCATGAGCGATATCGCATGCTGCAAATACAGCTTCTGTGTTTTCTCGCAGTACATCAGCTCTGTCAATGGATGAAATTAGCTTTTTTCAGTTAATATGAAATATAACATCGTACACAGTTACAAGCAAAACTTGACTATTTTTCAACTAATCCCAAAAGTAAAACTCTGTTTGTTCCATTTGAAGTGTCTATTATTCCATTTTGAGATGTTCCAATTTAGATTTCCACCTTTGAAAATAGCAAAGAATTTTATGCAGCTTTACGCCGTTTCCCTTGTCCCAAATTTTTATTAACAGATGGATTTGAATGTCAAGGATAAAATTGGAATGTAAAAGGTAATATGCAATCATGATGTCCATTTAAATCGGGGAATTCCTGTAGTGGACACATTTGGAACAGACGGAGTAATCAACTAACTGATTACTGCCCAAACCTCATGAGGAAACGAGCCAATAAAAAAAAACATTTCGTAAGCATATTTAAATCCAAGTAGTCTTATCACAGGAAGTTGAACCAAAAAAAGCAGAGAGGTAACACAAGGGCTTGTTTTTTACGAGTTTCAAGTTCTGGTTAAGGGTTTAGAAACCACAAAACTCATCTGGCTGATAATTCATTGACTACCAAAATACAAGTAAAACAAGTCTTCCACAGCCAATTCTGTTATTTTGGGGTAAGCATAGTTAAGTACAAACTGCAAACCTATGATTTAAGGGAGCATGCTTAGCGGGTAAATACCAAGTAGTCTTATCACAGGAAGTTGAACCAAAAAAAGCAGACAGGTAACACAAGGGCTTGTTTTTTACGAGTTTCAAGTTCTGGTTAAGGGTTGAGAAACCACAAAACTCATTTGGCTGATAATTCATTGACTACCAAAATACAAGGAAAGCAAGTCTTCCACAGCCAATTCTGTTATTTTGGGGTAAGCATAGTTAAGTACAAACTGCAAACCTATGATATGAGGGAGCATGCTTAGCGGGTAAGGTTTCTAAATACTTCCTCCGTCGCCTAAAATATAATCACTTGGTTTTATAACAATATAAAGATTTCAGTAAAAGAAGTAAATGTGATTATGGTTTTCCTAATACACCCTCCATAAAATAGCGACAATTAACTCTTTTTAGAAAATGTCCAATAAATATGGGTGTAGATGGAAAATAAAAATCCGACAATTAATCAAAAAGAAATTTGACAATAATTTGGGCTAGACAAAAAAGGAAAGATGGAAAATCTTTAAGGAACAAAGAGTTTTGTTTTTAATAAAAAACGGGACTCTTCTTAAAGCGATAAATATAAAATACTTTTACAGTATGATCATTACTTTGAACCTAAAGAAAACAGGAAAAAGAACTCGAAAAGATCCAAAATTAAAAAAGCATCGACTCACTAACAAGGAGGTGACCTGAAATTTTTCGATAAACTTGACGTACTAGTGCCGTCATTTGCTTTTGTCTGAAACGAAGGAACAACATTTCTGGAACCTTAGGTGAAAAATACAGTGATGCTAAACTTGTTAAGAAAACTCTAAGGTCTCTTCCAGAAAGGTTTGAGATTAATGTTACTGCTATTGAAGAATCAACAGACTTAGATAATCTTAAACTTGAAGAACTTATAGGAAATCTGAGTACTCATGAACTTAAATTCTTCAAACAGAAAAGACCAGAAAAAGGAATATCCTTTCAAGCTAAAAAATCTGAATCTAAGGTCTGTGAGAAAGTGAGTGATGAAGAACAGCTAGCCTACTTTGCTAAAAAGGTCTACAAAAAGCTTTATAAGAAAAAACAGGATGATACTGGAACATCAAAAAACTTTCAGAAAAGGGATAATCAATTTAAGTGAGAATCTAGGTTTAACAATAATTCTACAGGGAAGTGGAATCCTAAAGAGAAGGATAACAAAGATTACAAGCCTAGAGAAATTCAATGCAAAGAATGTAGAGGTTTTGGTCACATTCAGTCTGAGTGTGCAAATACTTTAAAAAGGAACAAAAGTGCTTATATAACCACTCACAGTGATAGTGATTCTGAGAGCAACAGTGATGAAGAGGATGATTCTAATTTTGTTAATTTTATGGGAATAATCACTTAAAAAGAACCTATTTATTAAAGTGACTGTGAGTCTGATTCAACCATAGGTACAACTGATCTTAAAACCTATAGTAGTGATGAGGAAGAACCTTCTGATGAAAACATTACTCACCAATATCTTGTTCTTTATGAAAAGTATCAATGCCTGAGTAAGCAATCCTTGATCTTGAACAAACTTAATGTTAATCTAAAGGATTAAGTTAAAAGTCTCACTGAGCAACTTAACAAACAGCTAGTTGAACTTACTGAAACTAAAAGGAAAATAAAACTGCTGAATGTCTCTGCTTCAGAAAAATTAGATAACATGCTGTCCTATTCTAGAACCTCTAAAGATAACAGTGGCTTAGGTTATTTTGGCTATGAAAACACTGGAAAAACCACATTTGTTAAAGCTCTTGTTAAAGCTGAAACTCATGTTATTAACAATAAGGTTGGAAGTACTGTTGCAACCAGAGATGTTAGAAGTACAGTTGCAACCAGAGATGCAACCACAGTTGCAACCAAGAAAAAACTGAATAGCTTTGAGGTTAAATCTACTTTTAGAACTAAACTGTGTAACTTCTGTAAAAGATCTGGTCATTTAGAAATCCAGTGTTATTTAAAGAGAAACAGAAAGTATATTTCTTAGAAAAACTGGTTGGCTTCTGTCAATAAAAAATTGAACTGGGTCTGGAAAGTTAAGGAAAAATCTACCTTAATTGCTAATAACAAAGCAGTTATTACTTCTTTAAATGCTGTTATTTCTAATGATTGGTATTTTGACAGTGGTTGTTCTAAGCACATGACAGGTACTGCAAGTTTCCTAAAAAATGTCATTAGTCTTACAGGAAACACTATTGTGTTTGGAGGTGGAGATACAGGTAAAATTGTTGGTAAAGGTACCTTAAACAAACCTGGAATGCCTGATATTGATGATGTTTTTCTTGTAGATGGCCTAAAAGCTAATCTTATTAGTATTAGTCAACTATGTGACAACAAGATGATTGTTAAGTTTAACAAAGATAGATGTCTAATTACTGATCTTAACAATGATTTGGTCATGACTGGAGTTAGATCAACAAACAGCTGCTATGTTTTTGAAAAAGCTGAAAAAGAATTGCCTCAGAATAGGTGTAATCAAGCTATTACTAATAATGTTGATATTTGGCATAAAAGGCTTGGTCATGTTAATTACAAAACCATAGATAAGCTTGTTAAAGAAGAATTGATAAGAGGCATTCCTAAACTTAGTGTTAAAACTCAAAGTGTCTGTGGTGATTGTGCAGTTGGCAAACAAACAAAGAGTATTCATAAAAGTACTAGTCAAATCTACACTAAGAGAGTCCTAGAACTTCTTCATATTGACTTAATGGGTCCCATGCAAACTGCCAGTATAGGTGGCAAGAAGTACATTTTGGTAGTTGTAGATGATTTATCTAGATACTCTTGGGTAGTATTTTTAAAAGATAAGTCTGAAACTTTTGATCTTTTTAAAACTCTGTGCTTAAAACTGCAACTTGAAAAAGGTTCCACCAGTGGCAATATTGCTTGGGTCAGAAGTGATCATGGAACAGAATTTGAAAACAGTAAGTTTAGGGATTTTTGCAACTCCTTAGGGATTAGTCATGAGTTCTCTGCACCAAAGACTCCACAGCAAAATGGCATAGTTGAAAGAAAGAATAGAACCATTCAGAAAATGGCTAGAGTCATGCTTAATTCTAAGAAACTTGCCAACAGATTTTGGGCTGAAGCTGTTAACACTGCTTGTCATATAGTTAATAGAGTATACATTACTAAAGGCACTACCATGATAGCCTATGAAATATGGAAAGGTAGAAAACCCAATGTTAAGTATTTTCAAGTTTTTGGGTGTGTTTGTTACATACTTAGAGATAGAGAACATCTTGGAAAATTTGATTTTAAGAGTGACAAAGGGATCTTTCTTGTATATGCTCAGAATAGTAGAGCCTTTAGAATTTTTAATCTAAGAACAAACTGTGTTATGGAGTCTTATAATGTTATATTTGATGACTTAAAAGATGTGGATGAGACTACAGGTGATGATGAAGGGTCAGAAATGACAAGAAATGAAACTGAAGAAAGTCAGCAAACAAGAAGTCCAACAGTGGTTGGAAGTCCAGTTGCAACTGAGGTTGAAACCCAGAATACTGCTGAGTCTGAAGAAGAAGAAGAAAGTTCTCATGATCAGTCAACTAGCAAGCCTCGGTATGTAAGGACTCAGAAAAATCATTCTCTTGACAATATCATAGGAGAAGTAGCTTCAGGTATGAAAACCAGAGGTAAAAGAAATAATGTTGTTCACTTTGCTTGTTATATTTCTCAGTTAGAACCTAAGAATATAAAAGAAGCTTTAGAAGATAGTGAATGGATTTTAGCTATGCAAGATGAATTGTCTCAATTTGAGAGAAATGATGTATGGAATTTAGTACCTAGACCTTCTAATAAAAGTAATGAAGATGGAGTGATTATCAGGAATAAAGCCAGGTTGGTAGCTCAGGGTTATACACAAATTGAGGTAATTGACTTTGATGAAACCTTTGCTCCTGTAGCTAGAATTGAATCCATTAGAATGCTACTCTCTCTTGCATGTCTGTATGATTTTAAATTGTTTCAACTTGACATTAAGAGTGCTTTTCTGAATGGTGTGATTAATGAAGAGGTTTATGTTTGTCAACCTAAGGGATTTGAAGATCCTAAATTTCCTGAACATGTTTATTTGTTGAAAAAGGCCTTGTATGGTCTAAAGCAAGCTCCTAGAGCTTGGTATGATAGATTAACCAAGTTCTTGATTGAAAAAGGTTTTAATAGAGGGGGAGTTGATAAAACTCTGTTTACTAAGAAAACTACAAAGGATATAATCATTGCTCAAATCTATGTTGATGACATTGTATTTGGCTCCACTTCTAATAAAAGGATAGATGAATTCATTTCTGATATGAAGAATGAATTTGAAATGAGTGGTGGTGGTGAATTAACTTACTTTCTAGGATTGCAAGTTAAACAGAATGAAAAAGACATATTTTTATGTCAGAGTAAGTATGCAGATAACCTGGTTAAGAAGTTTGGTCTAAGTGAAAGTTAAGAGAAGAGAACCCCTATGAGTACCACCCTTAAACTGTCCAAAAATGATAAAGGTAAAAGTGTCTGTCCTAGTCTTTATAGATCCATGATTGAAAGTCTGCTTTATTTAACTTCTAGTAGACCAGATCTGTGCTTGAGTGTAGGAGTATGTGCCAGGTATTAGGCAAACCCTTTAGAACCTCACCTTCTAGCTGTCAAAAGGATTTTAAGGTATGTAAAAGGCACAATTCACCTAGGATTATGGTATTCTAAAGACACAAACCATTTTCTTGTTGGCTACTGTGATGCAGATTGGGCAGGAAACATAGATGATAGAAAGAGTACTTCTGGTGCTTGTTTTTATTTTGGAAACAATCTTGTTTCATGGTTTAGTAAAAAGCAAAATTGCATTTCTTTATCTACTGCTGAGGCAGAATATATTGCAGCTGGAAGTGGATGTACTCAACTTATTTGGATGAAACAGATGCTAAATGATTATAATGTTAAGCAAGAAATATTAACTTTGTTTTGTGATAACAAAAGTTCTATAGATTTAGCAAAGAATCCAGTTCAACATTCCAGAACTAAACATATTGATCTAAGGCATCATTTTATCAGAGAACTGGTTGAAGGAAAAAGCTTAATTTTAGAACATGTTTCAACTGAAAAACAATTAGTTGATATTTTCACAAAGCCCCTTGATACTAATAAATTTGAATCTTTAAGGAGTGACATAGGAGTATGTCACTATGGATCTAATTGAATACTCTTGCTATGTATGTCTGTTTTGAGTACCTTTAATACTTTTTATTTCTAGAGGTAAGTCTTGATTGAGCTTTGAAATTTTTATCTTGAAAAAGCCGCTATTTGGTGTCTCAAAAACAGATGTGAGGTAACTTGTCTTAAAACCTCTCTGGTAATAGAGTTGCAAGCACAAAGTGCATATTTTACATACTGGTTGTAAGCTCAGTTGCAACACCAGTTGAAACCACATGCTCATAATACTGAAAATTCAGTGATTGTCCAAAGGTTGTTATACCATCTATGATTCACATCATAGTTATCTACTAAAATGAAAAAGCCAAGACTAAGTCTTATTTTTTTTGACATCACTTATACTCTTTCCTTTCTGAGATCATTAAACTAGTTTTTGTGTAGAGGTGAAAATGAATTTCCTCAATTTAAGCTCTTAAAATCTAATTTCTATTAAAGTTATTCAATGATAAATGTAACTTCTTGAGTAAATGGCTAGATTCTTGCTTTTTAACGTCCTATATTTTATTTAACTGCTATATTTTTGTTGAAACAAGTCAAGTTTCCTTAAGAACTTCAACTTCTTAATATTCAAATTTTGGATAAATCTGTTTACAAGGAATGTTTATCTATATAATTTGCTGGATTTATCTTACTGAAATCTGTTTCCTTTATGATTTCATTGTGATTTATATTTTCAAATTTCTGTTGCAAAATTACTTCCTTTATTTTAGCAAAATCTGTTTCAAAATTGATTTGAGTATATCTGTTTCCAATTACAAAAAGATTTGGACTTTATTGCTATTTATACAAACCTCTTTTAATATCCCAAATCAAACACAATTATCAGAATTATTCTCTCTCTCTTTCTATAAACAAAAACCCTAAGTTCTCTGTAAAACCCACTGCGGTGTTCTAAGTCCAGTTGCAACCTTAGTTGAAACCATATCTTCCAACTCACCTAATAACCCAAATCTCAACATTGATGATGACTGTATTCTTAGGGATTTCTTGAATAAATCTACAACCAGTCCAGGCTCAAAAGCAAAGGTAAGTGAGTCTTCCTCATCTAAGAAACAGAGAACTAAGAAACGTGCTATGAGAAACTTAGATGATGATCCTATCTCTGTTGGTTTTACTTATATTCCGAAGTTTAATGAGGTTGATCCTAGGTTCTGGAGTAGGAAAATGTATAGGAGGTTTAGGGCTTTGGCTAGTAGGGAAATTCACTGTGAAAGGAGGCTTAATTTGGTCAGTTATCCACATATACAGGTGCATGTTAAAAAATTGATGTCTGCTGTTGGCTTAGGTAAAACTATTTGCTATGCTGATTTTTTTTACCCTGCTGTTGTTAAGGAGTTCTATGCTAATCTAAGTAGCAATGTCTTTGATGAGGGTAACCCTGCATATGGTAGATTATTTTTGAGGGGTGTAACTTTAGATTTTACCCCTAAGTTAATCAATGAATTCCTAAGTGCTCCCAATCCTTCTGTGAATAATGTTGATTATGACATGGAAGTCATTGCTCTTGTTCTCACTGGAAAGAATAGCAGATTTGATGGAACTTCCATCAAAACATCCTCTCTCACATTGTGTGCTGCTGTGTTACACAAAATTGCTAGGTTTAACTGGACTCCTACCAAACAACCCTCTAAAGTGAACAAAGAAATGGCCATTTTTCTCTATAAGATCATGTCTTCATTGCCAATTAACTTTGGTAATCATGTTTTCAATCTCATGAGAGATTTCAATGATACTAATTCACCTTCCATTCTTCTACCTTTTCCCTGTTTAATCACTGGAGTGATTCTGTCTCAAGTCTCACATTTATCTAGAACTTCTCCTATTAGAATCTCCACTGAACCAATCACAGATTGTCCCTCTGCCCTGTATATTTCTGCAAAACTGCTAAAGGAAGGACATGTCAATGACATTTCTGGAGAAAAAGGAAAAGAAAAGGAGACCTCTAGTGCTCCTTCAGAAAAGAAGAAAGGTGTGAGGTGGTATCTGCAACAAAAGTTGGCTTACAATCAAGAAAGAAGAGCTGAACTGGATGCTGATGATTATCAAATCAAGAAGCTACTGGTGAATCTCATAGAGAGTGAGGATGATGGTGATAGTGATGCTTCTCACAGTGATGATGGCTTCTCAATAAGTAGTGAGGAAGAAGATGAAGAAGTTGTCAGAGATCCACCTCTAAGGGAAAAGGCACCTTACTCAGACATACCTCGTGACTAGTTTGTCTGGCTTATGACAAATAGGGGGAGATGAAGTTTATGGTTCAGTTTAATGTTTTCAGTTTCAAGCTTTAATTTCAATTTCAAGACTTTATGTTGCTGTTTTTAAATTTCAGTTACAATTGCTGTATTAAGACTATTCTGTGCCAGCATTGTTTGGCCTTGCAATTTCCTTTTGAAATTTCTTTTTGAAGTATGACTGTCTTTGAAATTGAATCTGTTATGAAACTCTGTGAATGGATATATTTTGTGCTTATATGATGCTTGCTACTTTAACTTGCAGGGGGAGCTTAAATAGTTGTAACAAAAGCATTGATAAAAGATACACAGTAAAAGACTGTGTTGAATTGTATTTACAGGTGGATTGATGTGTTTATAAACTTAGATGATTTGTCAAAACCAATGACAAAGGGGGAGATTGTTAGAACCAGATTTCTGGTCTACATTCTATTTGTTGTCTATTGGTTTTCACTAAATAATCCTATCTGTTTATTATGAACTAAGACAGTGTTGTTAGGTTTCAAGCAATGTTGCAACCTCAGTTACAACCTACTAAGACAAGTGTTGATAGGTTTCAAGCAATGTTGCAACCTCAGTTACAACCTGCTAAGACAGCGTTGGTGGTTTCAAGTAATGTTGCAACCTCAGTTGCAACCACAATTCCAACCTGCTGTCCTGCAGGATTCTATTTAGTTTTGTAAATCTGTATAACTATTCTTTAATGGTAATTATTTGTTTTAAAGTATGCAGGATATATTCTCATACGCTCTTAAAGGTTTAGTTCATCTATATTGAGAATATCAAAGTGGTATGGAAAGATTTCCTAAAAGATATAAAGAGATTAGTTTATAAAGTTATGTTTCCTTTACATAGATAAATCTATATCTCTATTCTTATGCAAATCTTTATCACTTGTTTCAATCTTTGTTCCTTATCAATTCAGTATGATATGTTTAAGATTGAATGAAATATAGAGTTAATGTTTCAGATGTATATTTAAAGATATTATCTCTAAATGATATTATCCTATATGTTTACTTGTTATAGGAAAAGACTAACTCCTATTTTCAAGCTAGTTATTAAACAGGTATTAACCAATGATGATTGGAGTCAATCCACGCTGAAGAATCACGTAATGTTTGGAAAGATTGAAGCCAATCAATAAAGTCAAAAGCAATCACAAAAGACATTGAAGATAGAAGATTGTTTTTACTTGCTTATAGAGTTGATAACTTAGCTTGTAAAAAGTGTGTGTTCTAAATTATAAAGAACTCATTCTTGAGAGAATACATAGTGAGCTTTAAAAGAAAATAATGGTGGGATGCCATTGATTTTTAAGTGATAGTTATAGAGTAGGAGCAATATAGAGATAGGCAGAAAAACCTAGAGTGGATCTAAGAGTTTTTCATTAAGACTTGAATCCTATATTGTAAGCTTTTTATAATATCATAATCTGGGTAAGTGCCCCGGAGACGTATCCTAGTTGGGTGAACTCCGTTGTTAAATGTACGTGTGATTTACTTCAAGTACATTTAAACAAACTGTTCTGTCCATTAACACACTTGGTTCCAATTGTGGTTGCAATATCACTTGGAACCCAACTGCAAAACTGCAACTAGAACAGCGGATAGGAATTTCAATAATCAAGGCCTCCAAATTCAAGTGTTTGAGAGAACACTTTTCCACGTTCTTTAGGATCTGATTTTCTATTATTATCGTCTTGAGTAGATGGTGAAGACTTAGTATCTGTAGTTTTATCAACAGATTCCTTTTGGGGAGATTTTTCCTGAGAATTTGATATTCCAGTCTCTGCCATGAGGGGGTGATTGTTATTTGAGCCAACTACATTGTCACTGTTTTCTTCACCATTATCTTCTCTCTCATACCTAAGAGACTCTAGAGAAAACAAAGATGTGACAATGGCTTGAAATTCTTGCGGAACATCCACTTCAGTCCAAGTTTCCTGGTCCAGTACTGCCTTAATTTTGCTCATCTACAAGATACATTCCAACAGTTGCTATCACGCAAAATCCTCAAAAGCTAAAGAGAGAGAACCAAAAAGGAAAAAAAAAACTAACTC
The DNA here is from genome assembly GCA_963682055.1 of Primula veris. Classification (NCBI taxonomy): domain Eukaryota; kingdom Viridiplantae; phylum Streptophyta; class Magnoliopsida; order Ericales; family Primulaceae; genus Primula; species Primula veris. Next base: position 10,766,568 of record OY821741.1, on the reverse strand, counting down.
GAGATTCATGCTGGAAATCGATAAAAGCTTTAGCCTGTGATTGTAGGGTTCCTCGTATGCTATAGCCTAACCTTCCACCAATCTGTTGAAGTTGGTAAAGCTACCAGTTACTGAAAAAAGAAATTCTAACAGACCAAATTTTAAAAGTAGAAAAATTTCTATCAAATCTATGATAGTTATTCCAACAGAACTACCTTTTCGGTAGCAGCTATAAACTCCTGGGTTACATTAAATATGCTTAAAAACTCCTGCAATTTTAATCGGGGATGAACAAGAGCACGGACACCAAGAAGCTTTCCCCATCTTCCATGAGCGATATCGCATGCTGCAAATACAGCTTCTGTGTTTTCTCGCAGTACATCAGCTCTGTGATCCTCATGATAGGCGCAGAAGAGCTTGGTGTCTTTGGAATCAGGGGGAGAATGGATTGGTTTGGGTCAGGAATACCAGCTTTCTCTGCATATATCCTTAAGGATATCTTCGGCTGACAGGTTGAAAGTGTACCTCAACTCGACCGGTTCATAACGCCTCTGGCGTTCCCTTTCTGGCCCACGACCTTGCTGAGGTGGTTTGGGCGGCATTGGATAGGCGATTCGGAGCGGCTTGGGCTCGGGCTCTATGGGTCTGTATTCCCTTCGCTGAACCTCGGGACCCTTGTCCCGTTTGGATTGGGGGACTGGTTCCCCATGATTGTTCTTGGCTCTCTTGCGGTCCACCTGCGCCTCCCGGACCGTCTCTCTTCTTGGTGGAGCCCGGTTGAGGACTCGCATCTCTTCATTCTTGTCGGTAAGGTGGGTGCAATAGGCTAGAAGCGATTCGGTGGTCGGAAAATTCTTGCCGATGGACTTTCTTCTCGCCCAATATCCGCTGGGGATAGAGTTGATGAAGTTCTGGATGGCTATGTTATTGGCATACTGCGGGATTTGGTTCGCCACGTCGATGAAGCGTATGCAGTAGTACTGGAGCCTCTCATTGGGCAACATAGCCATTTTTAGAAGGGTTTCAATATTAACCTTCTTCTTCCTATGAACGGCGTATCGGGTAGAATATGCACGGAGGAGCTCAGCCCAGCTTCGTATGGATCCCCGCGGTAGATTATGATACCACGACGACGCCTCCTGGCCCAGGCTGTTCTTAAAAAATTTGCACATCAGTGCATTGTCGTCACTCCACAACTTCATCCTTGTTTTGTAATGTCGGAGGTGATCGATGGGGCAGCTCCTTCCATCATATAGTCTGAATTAGGTGATGACAAACCCCGCAGGATTGCGGTACCGAGTTATCTGATTGGTACATGGGGTTTCTTGGCATACGTCCCAAGCTTGTTGGAACGCTTCATCCGGTGCCGGGTAGTGAGGGGGATACGCCCCTCACTACCGCAATCAATCCAGTACCCTATACCAGTCACTCTCACCACTTATTCGAGTTTCGGACAATATGTATACGTCTAGGGGTAGGTTAGGGTCGGGACCCGATCCGTAAACACTCAGCCCGTATCCCGACCCGATTACTTTTGAAAGTGGAAAAAAAATCCCGACCCCGACCCGACAAAAGTTGGGACCCGACTTTTTCGGCACCCGAATATTCGGGATCCCATAGGATCGGGATAGGTTTATCCCGAATCTCCCGACATCTCTTTTTTATTTTACGACGACATCATTTTTTATTAACAATTTTCATTTGAGAAGTCTAAACATGTTATTAACACGAAACATAATCCTAGTTTAAAATAACATTCATAATAAATGAAAAAAGAAATTAACATTTGGTAGAAAAAATAGTGTGAAACTACAAATAAAGGAGTTGATAAAAAAAATTAATAGGTTTTTTATCAGATTTTTTTAGTATTTAGTTTTATTCACACAAGCAACAATTATCATACTAAATGACATACATTATTATAATTTTTATAATCGGAAAATATTGATCATTTATCTTTTTTGAAGTAACAATATAACTTTTTAATTTAAGTATTTTTTTTATTTTAATAGTTTCATATATTAAAAACTATAAATCTATATTATACTTATGTAATTATAATTAATATATGAAACAAAAAGTATTGTAACTCATATGGTAGATTGCTTACATTACATGCTAGAGGTATAAGTTTCGATTCTCATCACTTGCATTTGATATAAATTAATTTACATTTTAGTGTTAAACTAAAAAAAAATCATGTTATATAATATATAATATATAAAAATTGAAAAATCGGCTCGGGTCGAGACACCCGATCCCTATTCCGAATTTAGTCGGGTCGGGACAAAACCCAACATTTTCAGGTCGGGACACTTCTCGGGTCGGGCAATTTCGGGTCATGTGCGGGTCGGGGCACGGGTCTGGTCAGGATTTCAGGATTTTTCCCCTGCCCTATTGTCGGCCCTAATATGGTCAGCCCCAATATTTCTCTTGAGCCCTAAGCCCTAATTGTCACTGCCCTTGGTTTGTTTCACATGTAGATCAGGGTTTGGTGGGGTACGGCTCCGTTTTTTTGGTCTCGCCTTCGTAGGTATTGATTCACTTTAGCGCTATATCATTACTTGAATTTCATTTGCTTTGGCTTGTGTCTTCCGAGTATGTGGGTTTTGATTGTAATGATACGTTGGCACATACTATGAATGTGTTTGAAATCTTTGGTTTTATGTCTTTTTTTGGCATTTCTTGTTTATTGAAACTCTATCGAACTAAGGTTTAGATTGGAGTTTGGCATGTGTGGGTAGTTTTGTGATGGTTAATTTAGGTGTTTTAATGTTTGTGTAGTTACTTTTGTGACACTCTGAAGGCTGAGTAGGTTTGTCTAATATTTCGGCTATTGAAATATTTGCTTTTGACATTTGATATCGAGGATCTAGGTTAGTGTTTTCCACTGTTTTTGTATGCGACGGGAATTCCGTTTGATTGGTATATATTGGGCCAACTGTGTCTGAATGATGAGTTCGATATTGGACCGATATGCTAAATAGTTAGATTGATTGTCTGAATGCTGAGTAGGATTGGTCACTTCATGACTGATGTGAAGGCTTGATAACTTCTTCGAAAGGGCCTCTCGAAAAATATATCTAGCTTTACTTATTCATTTGTATCCTAAATAGAAAAATAACTCATGACATGCAAAAGTAAAGTGGAAATTTCTCAGAAATTAGTCATAACTAAGTCTAAATTATTTGAAATTTCATTAGTGAAGGCATCTAACCAAACATCTTTCTGTACAAAATCCATCCCTTTACATCAACCAATTTCACGATTCTTAAAAAAATAAAAAATTATACCAATTGTCACACATAAAATAAAATACTCTTAAAAGATTATTACGCCCTAAAGGACCATGACTCTATTATATACCAAGCTCTTTTATTTTCGTTTTTAAGGTTACATGGTCATGGTGATGCCACTGACAATTAACGAAACCACAACAGAAAATTTGTTGGTTAACAACACCCGAGTTCTCTCGTTCATTAAAATATAAGTTTCTCACAGAAAATCAAACTTGTATAAAATGATACACACTAGATAGACTTACTTAGTTTAGACATTTTATGATACCCGTGGGTTTTCATACTTTATAGCTGTTAAACAGACAAGTTTTTGACAAATCATACATCGTTTAGAAGGATACATGCTTTATAACCCAATTTAGATAGAACTTTTCATGTACAACTGAGATACACAAATGATAAAATGTAAGAAATTAATAATTTACAAATCTTAAGATATTTTATCAGAAAATTATATTAATTTCTACTAAAGAATATAATTGCTTGTAATTCCTTATCAAATAATATTTGAGAGCACATTATTAAATATTTAATTTTTCTCTCCAACTTAAGATTACAAATATCCACCAACTAAATAAATTACTGACAATTATTTTACACGACATATTATTTCCTTGACCTTTCCACTTAACTTATTTGTTGTGTCGGATATAAAATCTACTTGCAAGATTTGACACAAACAAAACTTATAAGCTTCTCGAGGGGATATCATCAATCCTTGTTAACGGACATGAATTACTTCGATTATAGACACACACTATATAAATAATATTACTGCCAAACGTACAGATTTGTTGATCACAACAAATCTCACCCATTGGAAATCATATCAGTATATATTAAGAATATGTGTATCGAAAATAATCTAGTGATTAACAATATAAGTAATCATAATAATTCCTTAAGTATAATTATTTTATTCTAATCAGTATCATAAAATAATATCAATTTGTCATGTTCACTATATTCTAAGTATACGAGCACAAACAGTCGGAACTCAAACATTTCCTGTAGTCAAGACAGACCTACTAAAAATCTGTGTTATAACTATACCGATGGTTGTCCACTCCATCTAAACCTGTGAACGATAAAATATATATATTCTGTAAAAACCAAATATTTGATATTTCGTGTGTAAACCGTACTCTACACACCAAATCAATTACTATACAAAATAAAGACATGTGTACATATAAATAATATGTACACCATTGCTCAAAACTATTATCAAATAAATCATTCATTGTTAATAAATAAATAGTAAAACCGACAATACATCATGTCTTTTAGTATATCATCCTAACATATTTAACTTTGCTTTTGTCTTTGTGAATATTAAGTTTGGTTAGCTTATAAATATTTTCTTTTGATTCTGATTTTTTTGGTATAGAAACTCAATTTTCAAGTTGTTGTGCTTTCATGCAAAAAGGTACACACTGGTAATAGTTTTAAAGTTTATTAAAGACCGTCTTTTGTTTAGCTTCTGCCATTGTGAAATTAAGTTTGGTTAACTCAACTCGTTCTTATGCAGTGGGTATTTTTTAATAACCTAGCATATTTTTATTTACTTATTTAACGTTTTTCTCATGATTCTGATTTTTTTTGGTTGTTACTGTACATAAACTTGATTTTCATGCTATTGTGATTTGATGAAAAACGAACACACTGATTATAGTACTTAAGTTTAACAAAAAATGTGCTTAGTTTACTGATTTGAGAAAATTAACAAAAACTTCGGAATTATTTAGCGAAAACAAAAACTTCCTATTTAGAATGACCAGTTAAAGATACAATTTTCCCAAATTACGACCATTAGTTAACTCAACTCATTCTTGTTCAGTGGGTATCTTTTTAATAACCTAGCTTACTTTTTTTTTACTTATGCACCTTATTAACTTTTTTCTTTTGATTCTGATTTTTTTGGCTGCTACTGTGTAGAAACTTGATTCTCAGGTTAGTGTACTAGTAACTCAATTAATTTTATCCTTTAACCTCTTTACAGTATATTGAATATTACGCCTTTTCTTTTGATTCTGCCAATGTGAAATCAAAATTTCGTTAGGCTATAAATTTTTCTGGTGATTCCGAATGTTTTTGGTTGTTACTGTAAGAAACTTGATTCTCACGTTGTTGTGCTTTGATGCAAAAAGAAACACATCGAGTCACCGACTATAGCTAGTACTTGTTTAAGTTTACAGTAGTGGTAACCCAATCAGTTTTAACCTTTATATACATTAAAGATTACTTTTTTGTTTTGCTTCTGCCATTGTGAAATTTAAATTTTGTTAGTCTGAGGATATAATTTTTTATTAAGTACCCAACTAATTTTGTTCGGCAGGTTGTTTGTAATTCGATTTTTTTCCCATTAATCCTTTTTAATGAGCTGCAACTTTACCCAGGTTAATGACTTTGCTTCTGTCATTGTGAAATTTAAGTTTGGTTAGCCTATAATTATTTTTCTAGGAATTCTAATTTTTTGTTGTTGTTACCGTACAGAAACTTGAATTTCACGTTATTGTGCTTTGATGAAAATGGAACACCGTGATTATAATACTAAAGTTTAATTTGTATAATTTGTAGATGGGTCGTGCGAAGAGAAGACTTGAACTGTTGAGCAACGACAAAGAGCGTCTTCAAACTTTCGAGAGGAGGTCGAAAGGCTTGAAAAATCAGCTTCACGAACTAAAGACATTATGTCATATCGACGTATGTGTAATCATCGATAACGTTCCAAAGGGGTAGTTGCAAATTTGGTCACCAGATCGCGATCAAATTTATAAATTAATGAAATGTGAAAAAAATCAAACTGCTCATGATTTACCGACAGAATCGAATCTTTCCATTTTTTTCGAGGCTCAAAACCAGAAGCTTGAAAACGAGATTATTGAGTTGAAGAAGATAGACGAAAACAATAAGTACCCTATGTTGGATAATGGATATAATATGTTGTCGAGAGAGCAACTCGAAGAATTTGGGGGACTACTTGGGCAAAAGCTTCAATATTTGGCAACTAGGATGGAAGCTATGAGAAATAATAGTCATATGAGTAGCTTTCAGAATGGAATAGCAGCTCAAAACGAGTTGTACTATTCTTAGCCAATTTCTTTCATTAAACCCGAAATCAGAAACTCTTGTGATTCTTCACAAACTCAGGTTTATTTACAAAATTCTATGACAAATATGTCTAGTGAGATTGACCCATGTTACACCCAACTTAAAAATCTTTATAGTACCGATTTCTGTTGAGTTGTGCAGCCAAATGTGTTTTGGTCATGTTCACTAATTATCCCACATCACTAAAAATTGTAATAAGAGCCACTATGGGTTCTATATATGTCCCACCTATCTTGTATTTTAATTATCACATATTCAAGAGAGAATATTGTAAAAGAGAGAGTTCTAGTTGCGAGAGAACCATAACTTTGAAATCAAGCTAGATTACGTTTTGTAATCCTCCTTATAATATATTTAAGTGCCACGTGTAGCGGCCCGGAGACGTAGCCATCTTTGGGTGAACTCCGTTAACAAATCGTGTGTGCGGTTTGAATTACTGTCTTTCTTTAAGCTTGACTGATTTCCTAACAAGTGGTATCAAAGCCCGAGGTTTGCAAAACTAAGGTTGAAGATCGGGAGGAAGATCAACGTCAAAAGAAGACAGAGTCACACATGGGATCGAGAAGTTCGACGGGAAGGACTTCGAATTCTGGAGAATGCAAATAGAGGACCACCTCTACGGGAGGAAGATGCATCAGCCACTTCTCCTTGAGGAAAGGCCGACCACGACCACCGAGGAGGCGTGAAAACTCTTAGACCGACAAGTGTTGGGAGTGATCCGCCTAACACTATCTAGGAGTGTAGCACATAACGTCGCAAGAGAGACAACGACGATAGGGATGATGAAGGTCCTCACCGACATGTATGAGAAACCATCCGCGAACAACAAGGTACATCTCATGCGTAAGTTGTTCAACCTACGTATGGCTGAGGACACACCTGTCGCAAATCACGTGAACAAGTTCATCGACACCGTAAATCAGTTGGATGCAGTGGAGATAACTTTTGAAGACGAAGTGAGAGCCCTTATACTGCTAGCATCTTTACTAAACAGTTGGGAATTCATGCGAGCTGCTGTTAGCAACTCAATTGGAAAGGATAAACTGACTTACAACGACATCCGAGATCAAATACTCGCTGAGGAACTCAGGAGATTAGACATGGGTGAATGCTCAAATGATGGAGCAGCCTTGAACGTGGGTTCAAGAGACCGGGGTAAGGCCAGGGTATGGGACGTTAGAGGACGTTCACAATTCCGAGGTAGAAGAGGGCAAAGCCGAGACGGCAAAGATAGAGATCGAAATAAGAAGAATCTTCGATGTTATAACTGCCAGGGTATGGGGCACTTCAGTCATGAGTGCAAGAAGCCGAAGAAGGGTACTGGCCGTGATCATGTGGCTAATGTTGCGAGCGACGAGGATTCAGGTAACTATTTAATGCTTGCCGTATAGAAAAATATAGATTCGTGGATTCTAGACTCTGGGGCATCATTTCACACGACCGCTCAGAAGGATTTATTCAAAAATTACATTGAGGGTAATTTCGGTAAAGTGTATCTAGCCGACGGAGAAGAGTTGGATGTTGTTGGAATGGGCGATGTGAAAATTCGCATTCCAAACGGGTCGGTATGGAAGCTAACGAAAGTGAGGCATGTTCCGAAGTTGACCAAGAATCTGATCTTAGTTGGTCAACTCGATGCAGAAAGACACTCCATTTTGTTCAGCAGTGGAGCTTGGAAAGTTTCACGAGGAGCTATGGTGATAGCCCGAGGGAGAAAGGTCGGTACACTATACATGACGACCGATGAGGAGTGTACAGTTGCGGCAGCTGTGTCGCAAAACTGTTCGGAACTATGGCATCGATGTTTGGGTCACATAAGTGAGAAGGGGATGAAGGTGTTAGCAAAGGACAACAAACTTCCAGGCTTGAAGTCTGTCAACCTCGACATGTGCAAAGGTTGCATCTTCGGCAAGCAGAAGAAAGGGAGCTTCCGGAAAGGTGGAAAAGCTCCCGAGGAGGAGAAGCTAGCACTGGTCCACTCAGACATATGGGGACCATCCCCAGTAACCTCATTGGGAGGATCTCAGTACTATGTGACCTTCATCGATGATTCGACGAGGAAAACATGGGTCTATTTCTTGAAACACAAGTCTGAGGTGTTTAAGAAATTTCAAGAATGGAAGGCCATGGTCGAACTAGAGACCGGAAATAAACTCAAATGTTTGAGGTCCGATAACGGCGGAGAGTACATTGATGCGAAGTTCGTAGGGTTCTGTGCACAGAGACGCATTCGAATGGAGAAGACCATTCAAAGAACGCCATAGCAGAATGGTGTGGCCGAAAGAATGAACCGAACAATCAATGAGCATGATAGGAGTATGAGACTGTAAAGTGGGTTGCCCAAAGCCTTATGGGCACATGCAGTAAGCACGGCGGTTTATCTCATTAACCGCGGACCCTCAGTGCCATTAGAAAGGACAATTCCCGAAGAAGAGTGGATAGGAAAGCCTATCTCTTATGAACACTTGCGAGTGTTCGGTTGTCTGTCATATATCCATGTCGATATAAATTATCGTACCAAGCTTGACTCGAAATCCAAAGTGTGTTACTTTGTGGGGTACCGTGGAGCTGAGTTCGGATATCGCTTCTGTGATGGTCAAACAAAGAGGATCATTCGCAGTAAGCATGTCATCTTCAACGAAAGCATTTTGTTCAAAGATCGACAAAATGTGGTGGTGGAAGAACACGCGCTCCCATCCGAGGAAAGTGGTATAGTCGACATGAATGTGTTTCCAAGGTTGGAATTAGAAATTGACACCGAAGATGAGCCAGTGGTGCTCGACAACCTACCAACACATGCTGAAAAGGACGAGGAGCTGCCCCAAACTCCTCGACCTGAATTGGGCCAAGGTCATCGCGAGAGGAGACCTCCTGCCCGATACTCTCCTTCCCTGCATTACATATTACTCAATGATGCAGGCGAGCCCGAAAGTAGAGAGGAAGCTCTGGAGCTGAAAGACTCAAGCAAGTGTGAGCTCGCAATGAAGGATGAGATGAAGTCACTTGAGAAGAATGTGACTTAGCAGTTAGCCGAACTGCCCAAGGGGAAAAGGGCACTGAGCAACAAATGGGTGTTCCGACTAAAGGAGGAACAAGATGGCTCGAAACGGTATAAGGCACGATTAGTTATAACCAACGCCAGAATTGACAGTTGGCACCAATCACAGAAGTTAGTTACAACTGTCTTACAGTATAGTCCGCTATTTCTCTCCGTATTACAATTCAGCACACATGTTTCTAATTGAGACAAATATAGAACTAAGTAATTACATAAACACATTACAAGCATAAGGTTCATGACAATTCAGTACACAAATCATTCAAATACAAGTTTGTTCAAAATCAATATGGTTATAAAAAATTAATTGAAAACAAATTATTTTCTAAGAAAAGAATAAGTGGGCACCGGTTATGTCAGTATGCCACATGTGTTCCAATCAATGTCTAATGTCTTGCTGATATAGGAGTGACTCTATTCTCTTGGCATAGCTATTTTTTTTGTTCTCTTCCACAATATATACATGTTTTTGGTTACTCAACCAGTTGCTAAATAAGGAAGTATATACAAGGCCGTCGTGAACGAGCATTGCCTTTACAAGTGAAGTGAAGCATATACTAATTTGCAATTCCATTTAGGTTTTATGCCACAACTCAAAATTGTTTGGGTATTAACCGTATATACAGATTTGTTATGTTAATGGGGGAACTAGTAAAGGTCACGTCTTTACATTCATCAAAAATATCAACAAGATGTGCAAATTTCCTATTTTGTGGAAATCTGAAAACGGAAACAAACATCCCGTTCTATGAGTGAGTTAGGGATATTCTAAGTTTCTAACAGGTTCAAAATGAGTTATCAAGACGGTATTTGAATATACTGGCTCATGCAAGTGTTTCTTTTTAACTAGGTGTGATTGATTGCCTGCTAAAAGTTTGTGAAATCCCGGGTATCATTAAAAGATGAGGCTGTCAGGGCAAAAGAAATTTCTCACAAAAAGTTTGAAGCAAAAGATTATCTCGGCGCAAAGAAATTTGCACTGAAAGCCCATTCGTAAAGCTTTTCAGTACATATTTCTTTGTGGCGAGGTAATCTTCCGTTTCAAACCTTTTGTGGGAAATTTCTTTTTCCCTAACAGCCTCATCTTTTATGCACTTCATATTTTTAGAGCGGTTAAGCAACCGATTAACAAACCCATATAAGATAATGTAGTTTAACAATACCGGGATTTCATAAACTTTTAGCAAACAAGTTTTAGCAATTCACACCTAATTAAAAAGAAAAACTCGTATGAGCCAGTATAATTCCAACCCGACACAAATAATTTCTAGCTGACAAAAGTAGTGGCCGACAAAAAATTAAATAAGTTTATCCTAGATGGACAATTCAGTCGTAAATGACAAGAGTAATGTTGAAAACTGTCATAACATAATTGCATATGTAGATTATAATGTTAAACATTATGCAAACAAAGTGAAGCATTAAACAACATATATGTAACCTTTCAAAAAAATAAAAATAAAAAACATGTATGTAAACTGGAAGAAAGAAAGTTTTTTTCTTTCTTCCAGTTGATTGATTGTTTTTTTTTTTCTTTATAATAAAGTATTTATGGTGATTTTTGTAAAACTTTACCGGTTGATTTATACCGAGAAAAAATAAAAAGGTTAAAAATGAAAAAAAAATGAATAAGTTTGCAATAACATACCATGGAATTTTTCAAATGAAATGAACAACGACCATCAAAATTTTGTACATATTAGATCCAAGTGTTTTTCAGAGCAACCTCGGCCCTGAAATAAGAAATATGTTAAATATATAATGGAAATTTTAAGCAAACAAAAAATTAATTAATTTACCATTGCATTCATGTATATCACATCGTAAAGCATTAAACAAAATTAGTAAAGATAACACAATTTGTATTTTAGCAAGCCTATTATTGCTAAAATTTCCCTCAAGTCACATTCGTTTCTTCTGACGTTTTACATATTACCAAGATATAAATAAATAAAAATTATAAAAATCCCATACAAGATTGCTATTGAGCCAGTGACATAGGTTTAAGAAAGTACAAGAAGTAAATCTTATCCGGTTTATGATTTTATTACGATTGAGCCAGTGACATAGGTTTAAGCATAACTGTGTGGAGTGAAAACAAAATGGATATGGAGACAAAAAAAAAATTTAATTCAACCTTTACACGTGAAATATTAGAAAGCATCAAATGAGAAGCGTGAGGTGGGAAATGTGAGATACAATTTTCAAAAGGGAAAAAAATCGAGTTTGTTGGAAACTATGGTTTTAGAATGATAACAGGTTAGGGTTATAACTCGGGAATGAAGTTTTCAAGACATGAGTACAAAAAATTAAAAGAAATGACATGAACACCAATTGCTTAAAGATCGTTGGAAATATTTATCCGAATGTAATAGATTAAGGGACAAAATATTATAGAAATATAATATTATTTTTTTTACCTCAATATGTTCTGACCCTATCTATTATTTTGAAATAAAAAATAAAATGAAATAAAATTGTTTTGCAACAAAGATAATAGAATACCATCTTCGGTAGTTAAGTAGTAAATGTTACATTTTTTTTAGTGATAATTTTTTAACAATAACTAATTATTTAGTGAAAGATACATGAAGAAGAAATTAAGATTTCTATATATATGTTTCTGATCAAAATGTAGAAAACGCTGATTTTTAAAAGGTTACTCCAAATATTATAGCACTATCAGTTATGAGAAAAATAATGAGACTTTAAGCATGGATACGACAAATCTCGTATGATATTTTTACCATTTTTTTCTTAAATGGTTTAATTACATAGACATTCATACAAACAAAGTAAGTTATATTCGTTTTGGCGTATTGTGACTTTGTGACATGTGAATAAATGTCAATAATTCAACTTTGTCTATTGTAAAAGTCGACAAAAATTGTTATTTAAAAGTGGAAACAAGTTAGAGTTTATTTCACATGATTAAGATCTAATAAAAGAAAATGAAAGACAGATATGTAAATGCGAGATATAAGAAAAACATAATCCATTAATAAATCTGATCTATATTGTCTTCTTACCATGGGAATCCTCGAATTTGAATGTGGAAGTAGCACTTCTAGAGAAAACAGACATCAAAGGGATCGAAATAGCTACAATTTATTGAGGTTTAATTGAAGGCTACAACGTCGTTACAAAATATTTGATTCAAATAAAAATTGGTCATTAAAACGATAGACTAGTGTTATACTCGACAAAATAGAATAGAATATGAGAAAGAAATTTGAGGAGCCACAGAGAATGTGAATTAAAATAGTGTTTGTAAGATAAGATTTTACAGAATAATATGGTAATATATATAAAGGTGTAAAATCATCGGCGCGTTACAGAATGATTTTAGGGTATATAATGCAAGCCATGTACATTTGGGCCTACTAGAGAAGTCACACTCTTATCTTGATGAGGCCTACCGAAGATGTAAAAATCGCTAACAATACTCAAAGCCATTGAGTACATCGGTCCATGGGCTAAATATACATTTTTATTCATTTTAATATTTTTTTTAACTTTCCATCAAAATATTAAACTTTAACTACAATGTAACTTGCATTAGATGGAATCAAATCAAAATGGTATAATAGAGATGCAAGAGCGGCGGGCGTCCCATCTCAAAATTATTTTTAGGGTAATAGAATCTATGTTTGGACGTATTAATATTAGTCACACTTGCAACTTGGCGAGGCCTACACAAAATGTAAATATCAAGCCATGAACCATATTCGAAGTCATTGAATACATTGTTCAATGCGCTAAATATTACCCTTTTGTCCATTTTAACAATTTATTCACTTCCTGTCAAAATTTCAAACTTGAACTACAATGGGATTTGCATTAAATGAGATCAAATCAAATTTAAATCACATCATAGAAAAATAAATTATTAATCAACTACCTGGTAAAAAACAGAGAGTAAATAATAAACGGTGATAATAACTACTTACCTATGAACAACGATTGATCATGATCATGATAAACAAACAAATATGAATCTACGATTAAATTACCATTTAGACGAATAACATTAAAAAATTTGTATATGATGATTGATATGATAAAAATGATTAAACTACTAAAATGGCGATTAAACTACTAGTTGTGATTAAACTAAAGATTAAGCTAATTCACGATGCAAATTTAACCAAACATGTATAACACGATAATAAAACTAAAAATGTAGTAAATAAAGGGTAAAAGAAGTTACTTTTATTGTTAAAATCATTTCGAACAAGAACACGGATTGAACCACGAGATTGACAACGTTTAACTATGAATAGTATGATATTTAAGCAGAGTTGGCCCATAACACAATATTTTGAGTGTGCTGGCTAGGAGAAGATGATTTTTTTGGCTTGTCAAATACAAGAAAAAATAAAAATACACTATAAAATTTGTTTATTTGACTGAAATACGCAGAGTTTCATGCATAAATAAAGTAAGAGAAAACATGTAACATTGCTTGGAAATTTGTTTTTTCAATGTCTGTGTTCTATCTCAGCTCTTTGTTTGGATGTTGTTCTTTGTACTTGTTGAGATCACCATATAGAAACGAAATAAAATCACCATTAAAGAGAGAAATTTACTCTAAATTTGTATAAAGTATTAGCTGATCTGATTGTTTTATTAATTCGAATGAGATATTTTCAAAAGGAAAAATTTAACCAACGCCAGAATTGACAGTTGGCACCAATCACAGAAGTTAGTTACAACTGTCTTACAGTATAGTCCGCAATTTCTCTCCGTATTACAATTCAGCACACATGTTTCTAATTGAGACAAATATAGAACTAAGTAATTACATAAACACATTACAAGCATAAGGTTCATGACAATTCAGTACACAAATCATTCAAATACAAGTTTGTTCAAAATCAATATGGTTATAAAAAATTAATTGAAAACAAATTATTTTCTAAGAAAAGAATAAGTGGGCACCGGTTATGTCAGTATGCCACATGTGTTCCAATCAATGTCTAATGTCTTGCTGATATAGGAGTGACTCTATTCTCTTGGCATAACTATTTTTTTTGTTCTCTTCCACAATATATACATGTTTTTGGTTACTCAACCAGTTGCTAAATAGGGAAGTATATACAAGGCCGTCATGAACGAGCATTGCCTTTACAAGTGAAGTGAAGCATATACTAATTTGCAATTCCATTTAGGTTTTATGCCACAACTCAAAATTGTTTGGGTATTAACCGTATATACAGATTTGTTATGTTAATGGGGGAACTAGTAAAGGTCACGTCTTTACATTCATCAAAAATATCAACAAGATGTGCAAATTTCCTATTTTGTGGAAATCTGAAAACGGAAACAAACATCCCGTTCTATGAGTGAGTTAGGGATATTCTAAGTTTCTAACAGGTTCAAAATGAGTTATCAAGACGGTATTTGAATATACTGGCTCATGCAAGTGTTTCTTTTTAACTAGGTGTGATTGATTGCCTGCTAAAAGTTTGTGAAATCCCGGGTATCATTAAAAGATGAGGCTGTCAGGGCAAAAGAAATTTCTCACAAAAAGTTTGAAGCAAAAGATTATCTCGGCGCAAAGAAATTTGCACTGAAAGCCCATTCGTAAAGCTTTTCAGTACATATTTCTTTGTGGCGAGGTAATCTTCCGTTTCAAACCTTTTGTGGGAAATTTCTTTTTCCCTAACAGCCTCATCTTTTATGCACTTCATATTTTTAGAGCGGTTAAGCAACCGATTAACAAACCCATATAAGATAATGTAGTTTAACAATACCGGGATTTCATAAACTTTTAGCAAAAAAGTTTTAGCAATTCACACCTAATTAAAAAGAAAAACTCGTATGAGCCAGTATAATTCCAACCCGACACAAATAATTTCTAGCTGACAAAAGTAGTGGCCGACAAAAAATTAAATAAGTTTATCCTAGATGGACAATTCAGTCGTAAATGACAAGAGTAATGTTGAAAACTGTCATAACATAATTGCATATGTAGATTATAATGTTAAACATTATGCAAACAAAGTGAAGCATTAAACAACATATATGTAACCTTTCAAAAAAATAAAAATAAAAAACATGTATGTAAACTGGAAGAAAGAAAGTTTTTTTCTTTCTTCTAGTTGATTGATTGTTTTTTTTTTTCTTTATAATAAAGTATTTATGGTGATTTTTGTAAAACTTTACCGGTTGATTTATACCGAGAAAAAATAAAAAGGTTAAAAATGAAAAAAAAAATGAATAAGTTTGCAATAACATACCATGGAATTTTTCAAATGAAATGAACAACGACCATCAAAATTTTGTACATATTAGATCCAAGTGTTTTTCAGAGCAACCTCGGCCCTGAAATAAGAAATATGTTAAATATATAATGGAAATTTTAAGCAAACAAAAAATTAATTAATTTACCATTGCATTCATGTATATCACATCGTAAAGCATTAAACAAAATTAGTAAAGATAACACAATTTGTATTTTAGCAAGCCTATTATTGCTAAAATTTCCCTCAAGTCACATTCGTTTCTTCTGACGTTTTACATATTACCAAGATATAAATAAATAAAAATTATAAAAATCCCATACAAGATTGCTATTGAGCCAGTGACATAGGTTTAAGAAAGTACAAGAAGTAAATCTTATCCGGTTTATGATTTTATTACGATTGAGCCAGTGACATAGGTTTAAGCATAACTGTGTGGAGTGAAAACAAAACGGATATGGAGACAAAAAAAAAATTTAATTCAACCTTTACACATGAAATATTAGAAAGCATCAAATGAGAAGCGTGAGGTGGGAAATGTGAGATACAATTTTCAAAAGGGAAAAAAATCGAGTTTGTTGGAAACTATGGTTTTAGAATGATAACAGGTTAGGGTTATAACTCGGGAATGAAGTTTTCAAGACATGAGTACAAAAAATTAAAAGAAATGACATGAACACCAATTGCTTAAAGATCGTTGGAAATATTTATCCGAATGTAATAGATTAAGGGACAAAATATTATAGAAATATAATATTATTTTTTTTACCTCAATATGTTCTGACCCTATCTATTATTTTGAAATAAAAAATAAAATGAAATAAAATTGTTTTGCAACAAAGATAATAGAATACCATCTTCGGTAGTTAAGTAGTAAATGTTACATTTTTTTTAGTGATAATTTTTTAACAATAACTAATTATTTAGTGAAAGATACATGAAGAAGAAATTAAGATTTCTATATATATGTTTCTGATCAAAATGTAGAAAACGCTGATTTTTAAAAGGTTACTCCAAATATTATAGCACTATCAGTTATGAGAAAAATAATGAGACTTTAAGCATGGATACGACAAATCTCGTATGATATTTTTACCATTTTTTTCTTAAATGGTTTAATTACATAGACATTCATACAAACAAAGTAAGTTATATTCGTTTTGGCGTATTGTGACTTTGTGACATGTGAATAAATGTCAATAATTCAACTTTGTCTATTGTAAAAGTCGACAAAAATTGTTATTTAAAAGTGGAAACAAGTTAGAGTTTATTTCACATGATTAAGATCTAATAAAAGAAAATGAAAGACAGATATGTAAATGCGAGATATAAGAAAAACATAATCCATTAATAAATCTGATCTATATTGTCTTCTTACCATGGGAATCCTCGAATTTGAATGTGGAAGTAGCACTTCTAGAGAAAACAGACATCAAAGGGATCGAAATAGCTACAATTTATTGAGGTTTAATTGAAGGCTACAACGTCGTTACAAAATATTTGATTCAAATAAAAATTGGTCATTAAAACGATAGACTAGTGTTATACTCGACAAAATAGAATAGAATATGAGAAAGAAATTTGAGGAGCCACAGAGAATGTGAATTAAAATAGTGTTTGTAAGATAAGATTTTACAGAATAATATGGTAATATATATAAAGGTGTAAAATCATCGGCGCGTTACAGAATGATTTTAGGGTATATAATGCAAGCCATGTACATTTGGGCCTACTAGAGAAGTCACACTCTTATCTTGATGAGGCCTACCGAAGATGTAAAAATCGCTAACAATACTCAAAGCCATTGAGTACATCGGTCCATGGGCTAAATATACATTTTTATTCATTTTAATATTTTTTTTAACTTTCCATCAAAATATTAAACTTTAACTACAATGTAACTTGCATTAGATGGAATCAAATCAAAATGGTATAATAGAGATGCAAGAGCGGCGGGCGTCCCATCTCAAAATTATTTTTAGGGTAATAGAATCTATGTTTGGACGTATTAATATTAGTCACACTTGCAACTTGGCGAGGCCTACACAAAATGTAAATATCAAGCCATGAACCATATTCGAAGTCATTGAATACATTGTTCAATGCGCTAAATATTACCCTTTTGTCCATTTTAACAATTTATTCACTTCCTGTCAAAATTTCAAACTTGAACTACAATGGGATTTGCATTAAATGAGATCAAATCAAATTTAAATCACATCATAGAAAAATAAATTATTAATCAACTACCTGGTAAAAAACAGAGAGTAAATAATAAACGGTGATAATAACTACTTACCTATGAACAACGATTGATCATGATCATGATAAACAAACAATTATGAATCTACGATTAAATTACCATTTAGACGAATAACATTAAAAAATTTGTATATGATGATTGATATGATAAAAATGATTAAACTACTAAAATGGCGATTAAACTACTAGTTGTGATTAAACTAAAGATTAAGCTAATTCACGATGCAAATTTAACCAAACATGTATAACACGATAATAAAACTAAAAATGTAGTAAATAAAGGGTAAAAGAAGTTACTTTTATTGTTAAAATCATTTCGAACAAGAACACGGATTGAACCACGAGATTGACAACGTTTAACTATGAATAGTATGATATTTAAGCAGAGTTGGCCCATAACACAATATTTTGAGTGTGCTGGCTAGGAGAAGATGATTTTTTTGGCTTGTCAAATACAAGAAAAAATAAAAATACACTATAAAATTTGTTTATTTGACTGAAATACGCAGAGTTTCATGCATAAATTAAGTAAGAGAAAACATGTAACATTGCTTGGAAATTTGTTTTTTCAATGTCTGTGTTCTATCTCAGCTCTTTGTTTGGATGTTGTTCTTTGTACTTGTTGAGATCACCATATAGAAACGAAATAAAATCACCATTAAAGAGAGAAATTTACTCTAAATTTGTATAAAGTATTAGCTGATCTGATTGTTTTATTAATTCGAATGAGATATTTTCAAAAGGAAAAATTTAACCAACGCCAGAATTGACAGTTGGCACCAATCACAGAAGTTAGTTACAACTGTCTTACAGTATAGTCCGCAATTTCTCTCCGTATTACAATTCAGCACACATGTTTCTAATTGAGACAAATATAGAACTAAGTAATTACATAAACACATTACAAGCATAAGGTTCATGACAATTCAGTACACAAATCATTCAAATACAAGTTTGTTCAAAATCAATATGGTTATAAAAAATTAATTGAAAACAAATTATTTTCTAAGAAAAGAATAAGTGGGCACCGGTTATGTCAGTATGCCACATGTGTTCCAATCAATGTCTAATGTCTTGCTGATATAGGAGTGACTCTATTCTCTTGGCATAACTATTTTTTTTGTTCTCTTCCACAATATATACATGTTTTTGGTTACTCAACCAGTTGCTAAATAGGGAAGTATATACAAGGCCGTCATGAACGAGCATTGCCTTTACAAGTGAAGTGAAGCATATACTAATTTGCAATTCCATTTAGGTTTTATGCCACAACTCAAAATTGTTTGGGTATTAACCGTATATACAGATTTGTTATGTTAATGGGGGAACTAGTAAAGGTCACGTCTTTACATTCATCAAAAATATCAACAAGATGTGCAAATTTCCTATTTTGTGGAAATCTGAAAACGGAAACAAACATCCCGTTCTATGAGTGAGTTAGGGATATTCTAAGTTTCTAACATGTTCAAAATGAGTTATCAAGACGGTATTTGAATATACTGGCTCATGCAAGTGTTTCTTTTTAACTAGGTGTGATTGATTGCCTGCTAAAAGTTTGTGAAATCCCGGGTATCATTAAAAGATGAGGCTGTCAGGGCAAAAGAAATTTCTCACAAAAAGTTTGAAGCAAAAGATTATCTCGGCCCAAAGAAATTTGCACTGAAAGCCCATTCGTAAAGCTTTTCAGTACATATTTCTTTGTGGCGAGGTAATCTTCCGTTTCAAACCTTTTGTGGGAAATTTCTTTTTCCCTAACAGCCTCATCTTTTATGCACTTCATATTTTTAAAGCGGTTAAGCAACCGATTAACAAACCCATATAAGATAATGTAGTTTAACAATACCGGGATTTCATAAACTTTTAGCAAACAAGTTTTAGCAATTCACACCTAATTAAAAAGAAAAACTCGTATGAGCCAGTATAATTCCAACCCGACACAAATAATTTCTAGCTGACAAAAGTAGTGGCCGACAAAAAATTAAATAAGTTTATCCTAGATGGACAATTCAGTCGTAAATGACAAGAGTAATGTTGAAAACTGTCATAACATAATTGCATATGTAGATTATAATGTTAAACATTATGCAAACAAAGTGAAGCATTAAACAACATATATGTAACCTTTCAAAAAAATAAAAATAAAAAACATGTATGTAAACTGGAAGAAAGAAAGTTTTTTACTTTCTTCCAGTTGATTGATTGTTTTTTTTTTTCTTTATAATAAAGTATTTATGGTGATTTTTGTAAAACTTTACCGGTTGATTTATACCGAGAAAAAATAAAAAGGTTAAAAATGAAAAAAAAATGAATAAGTTTGCAATAACATACCATGGAATTTTTCAAATGAAATGAACAACGACCATCAAAATTTTGTACATATTAGATCCAAGTGTTTTTCAGAGCAATCTCGGCCCTGAAATAAGAAATATGTTAAATATATAATGGAAATTTTAAGCAAACAAAAAATTAATTAATTTACCATTGCATTCATGTATATCACATCGTAAAGCATTAAACAAAATTAGTAAAGATAACACAATTTGTATTTTAGCAAGCCTATTATTGCTAAAATTTCCCTCAAGTCACATTCGTTTCTTCTGACGTTTTACATATTACCAAGATATAAATAAATAAAAATTATAAAAATCCCATACAAGATTGCTATTGAGCCAGTGACATAGGTTTAAGAAAGTACAAGAAGTAAATCTTATCCGGTTTATGATTTTATTACGATTGAGCCAGTGACATAGGTTTAAGCATAACTGTGTGGAGTGAAAACAAAACGGATATGGAGACAAAAAAAAAATTTAATTCAACCTTTACACGTGAAATATTAGAAAGCATCAAATGAGAAGCGTGAGGTGGGAAATGTGAGATACAATTTTCAAAAGGGAAAAAAATCGAGTTTGTTGGAAACTATGGTTTTAGAATGATAACAGGTTAGGGTTATAACTCGGGAATGAAGTTTTCAAGACATGAGTACAAAAAATTAAAAGAAATGACATGAACACCAATTGCTTAAAGATCGTTGGAAATATTTATCCGAATGTAATAGATTAAGGGACAAAATATTATAGAAATATAATATTATTTTTTTTACCTCAATATGTTCTGACCCTATCTATTATTTTGAAATAAAAAATAAAATGAAATAAAATTGTTTTGCAACAAAGATAATAGAATACCATCTTCGGTAGTTAAGTAGTAAATGTTACATTTTTTTTAGTGATAATTTTTTAACAATAACTAATTATTTAGTGAAAGATACATGAAGAAGAAATTAAGATTTCTATATATATGTTTCTGATCAAAATGTAGAAAACGCTGATTTTTAAAAGGTTACTCCAAATATTATAGCACTATCAGTTATGAGAAAAATAATGAGACTTTAAGCATGGATACGACAAATCTCGTATGATATTTTTACCATTTTTTTCTTAAATGGTTTAATTACATAGACATTCATACAAACAAAGTAAGTTATATTCGTTTTGGCGTATTGTGAGTTTGTGACATGTGAATAAATGTCAATAATTCAACTTTGTCTATTGTAAAAGTCGACAAAAATTGTTATTTAAAAGTGGAAACAAGTTAGAGTTTATTTCACATGATTAAGATCTAATAAAAGAAAATGAAAGACAGATATGTAAATGCGAGATATAAGAAAAACATAATCCATTAATAAATCTGATCTATATTGTCTTCTTACCATGGGAATCCTCGAATTTGAATGTGGAAGTAGCACTTCTAGAGAAAACAGACATCAAAGGGATCGAAATAGCTACAATTTATTGAGGTTTAATTGAAGGCTACAACGTCGTTACAAAATATTTGATTCAAATAAAAATTGGTCATTAAAACGATAGACTAGTGTTATACTCGACAAAATAGAATAGAATATGAGAAAGAAATTTGAGGAGCCATAGAGAATGTGAATTAAAATAGTGTTTGTAAGATAAGATTTTACAGAATAATATGGTAATATATATAAAGGTGTAAAATCATCGGCGCGTTACAGAATGATTTTAGGGTATATAATGCAAGCCATGTACATTTGGGCCTACTAGAGAAGTCACACTCTTATCTTGATGAGGCCTACCGAAGATGTAAAAATCGCTAACAATACTCAAAGCCATTGAGTACATCGGTCCATGGGCTAAATATACATTTTTATTCATTTTAATATTTTTTTTAACTTTCCATCAAAATATTAAACTTTAACTACAATGTAACTTGCATTAGATGGAATCAAATCAAAATGGTATAATAGAGATGCAAGAGCGGCGGGCGTCCCATCTCAAAATTATTTTTAGGGTAATAGAATCTATGTTTGGACGTATTAATATTAGTCACACTTGCAACTTGGCGAGGCCTACACAAAATGTAAATATCAAGCCATGAACCATATTCGAAGTCATGAATACATTGTTCAATGCGCTAAATATTACCCTTTTGTCCATTTTAACAATTTATTCACTTCCTGTCAAAATTTCAAACTTGAACTACAATGGGATTTGCATTAAATGAGATCAAATCAAATTTAAATCACATCATAGAAAAATAAATTATTAATCAACTACCTGGTAAAAAACAGAGAGTAAATAATAAACGGTGATAATAACTACTTACCTATGAACAACGATTGATCATGATCATGATAAACAAACAATTATGAATCTACGATTAGATTACCATTTAGACGAATAACATTAAAAAATTTGTATATGATGATTGATATGATAAAAATGATTAAACTACTAAAATGGCGATTAAACTACTAGTTGTGATTAAACTAAAGATTAAGCTAATTCACGATGCAAATTTAACCAGACATGTATAACACGATAATAAAACTAAAAATGTAGTAAATAAAGGGTAAAAGAAGTTACTTTTATTGTTAAAATCATTTCGAACAAGAACACGGATTGAACCACGAGATTGACAACGTTTAACTATGAATAGTATGATATTTAAGCAGAGTTGGCCCATAACACAATATTTTGAGTGTGCTGGCTAGGAGAAGATGATTTTTTTGGCTTGTCAAATACAAGAAAAAATAAAAATACACTATAAAATTTGTTTATTTGACTGAAATACGCAGAGTTTCATGCATAAATAAAGTAAGAGAAAACATGTAACATTGCTTGGAAATTTGTTTTTTCAATGTCTGTGTTCTCTCTCAGCTCTTTGTTTGGATGTTGTTCTTTGTACTTGTTGAGATCACCATATAGAAACGAAATAAAATCACCATTAAAGAGAGAAATTTACTCTAAATTTGTATAAAGTATTAGCTGATCTGATTGTTTTATTAATTCGAATGAGATATTTTCAAAAGGAAAAATTTAACCAACGCCAGAATTGACAGTTGGCACCAATCACAGAAGTTAGTTACAACTGTCTTACAGTATAGTCCGCAATTACTCTCAGTATTACAATTCAGCACACATGTTTCTAATTGAGACAAATATAGAACTAAGTAATTACATAAACACATTACAAGCATAAGGTTCATGACAATTCAGTACACAAATCATTCAAATACAAGTTTGTTCAAAATCAATATGGTTATAAAAAATTAATTGAAAACAAATTATTTTCTAAGAAAAGAATAAGTGGGCACCGGTTATGTCAGTATGCCACATGTGTTCCAATCAATGTCTAATGTCTTGCTGATATAGGAGTGACTCTATTCTCTTGGCATAGCTATTTTTTTTGTTCTCTTCCACAATATATACATGTTTTTGGTTACCAACCAGTTGCTAAATAAGGAAGTATATACAAGGCCGTCATGAACGAGCATTGCCTTTACAAGTGAAGTGAAGCATATACTAATTTGCAATTCCATTTAGGTTTTATGCCACAACTCAAAATTGTTTGGGTATTAACCGTATATACAGATTTGTTATGTTAATGGGGGAACTAGTAAAGGTCACGTCTTTACATTCATCAAAAATATCAACAAGATGTGCAAATTTCCTATTTTGTGGAAATCTGAAAACGGAAACAAACATCCCGTTCTATGAGTGAGTTAGGGATATTCTAAGTTTCTAACAGGTTCAAAATGAGTTATCAAGACGGTATTTGAATATACTGGCTCATGCAAGTGTTTCTTTTTAACTAGGTGTGATTGATTGCCTGCTAAAAGTTTGTGAAATCCCGGGTATCATTAAAAGATGAGGCTGTCAGGGCAAAAGAAATTTCTCACAAAAAGTTTGAAGCAAAAGATTATCTCGGCGCAAAGAAATTTGCACTGAAAGCCCATTCGTAAAGCTTTTCAGTACATATTTCTTTGTGGCGAGGTAATCTTCCGTTTCAAACCTTTTGTGGGAAATTTCTTTTTCCCTAACAGCCTCATCTTTTATGCACTTCATATTTTTAGAGCGGTTAAGCAACCGATTAACAAACCCATATAAGATAATGTAGTTTAACAATACCGGGATTTCATAAACTTTTAGCAAACAAGTTTTAGCAATTCACACCTAATTAAAAAGAAAAACTCGTATGAGCCAGTATAATTCCAACCCGACACAAATAATTTCTAGCTGACAAAAGTAGTGGCCGACAAAAAATTAAATAAGTTTATCCTAGATGGACAATTCAGTCGTAAATGACAAGAGTAATGTTGAAAACTGTCATAACATAATTGCATATGTAGATTATAATGTTAAACATTATGCAAACAAAGTGAAGCATTAAACAACATATATGTAACCTTTCAAAAAAATAAAAATAAAAAACATGTATGTAAACTGGAAGAAAGAAAGTTTTTTTCTTTCTTCCAGTTGATTGATTGTTTTTTTTTTCTTTATAATAAAGTATTTATGGTGATTTTTGTAAAACTTTACCGGTTGATTTATACCGAGAAAAAAGAAAAAGGTTAAAAATGAAAAAAAATGAATAAGTTTGCAATAACATACCATGGAATTTTTCAAATGAAATGAACAACGACCATCAAAATTTTGTACATATTAGATCCAAGTGTTTTTCAGAGCAACCTCGGCCCTGAAATAAGAAATATGTTAAATATATAATGGAAATTTTAAGCAAACAAAAAATTAATTAATTTACCATTGCATTCATGTAGATCACATCGTAAAGCATTAAACAAAATTAGTAAAGATAACACAATTTGTATTTTAGCAAGCATATTATTGCTAAAATTTCCCTCAAGTCACATTTCGTTTCTTCTGACGTTTTACATATTACCAAGATATAAATAAATAAAAATTATAAAAATCCCATACAAGATTGCTATTGAGCCAGTGACATAGGTTTAAGAAAGTACAAGAAGTAAATCTTATCCGGTTTATGATTTTATTACGATTGAGCCAGTGACATTGGTTTAAGCATAACTGTGTGGAGTGAAAACAAAATGGATATGGAGACAAAAAAAAAAATTTAATTCAACTTTTACACGTGAAATATTAGAAAGCATCAAATGAGAAGCGTGAGGTGGGAAATGTGAGATACAATTTTCAAAATGGAAAAAAATCGAGTTTGTTGGAAACTATGGTTTTAGAATGATAACAGGTTAGGGTTATAACTCGGGAATGAAGTTTTCAAGACATGTGTACAAAAAATTAAAAGAAATGACATGAACACCAATTGCTTAAAGATCGTTGGAAATATTTATCCGAATGTAATAGATTAAGGGACAAAATATTATAGAAATATAATATTGTTTTTTTACCTCAATATGTTCTGACCCTATCTATTATTTTGAAATAAAAAATAAAATGAAATAAAATTGTTTTGCAACAAAGATAATTGAATACCATCTTCGGTAGTTAAGTAGTAAATGTTACATTTTTTTTAGTGATAATTTTTTAACAATAACTAATTATTTAGTAAAAGATACATGAAGAAGAAATTAAGATTTCTATATATATGTTTCTGATCAAAATGTAGAAAACGCTGATTTTTAAAAGGTTACTCCAAATATTATAGCACTATCAGTTATGAGAAAAATAATGAGACTTTAAGCATGGATACGACAAATCTCGTATGATATTTTTACCATTTTTTTCTTAAATGGTTTAATTACATAGACATTCATACAAACAAAGTAAGTTATATTCGTTTTGGCGTATTGTGAGTTTGTGACATGTGAATAAATGTCAATAATTCAACTTTGTCTATTGTAAAAGTCGACAAAAATTGTTATTTAAAAGTGGAAACAAGTTAGAGTTTATTTCACATGATTAAGATCTAATAAAAGAAAATGAAAGACAGATATGTAAATGCGAGATATAAGAAAAACATAATCCATTAATAAATCTGATCTATATTGTCTTCTTACCATGGGAATCCTCGAATTTGAATGTGGAAGTAGCACTTCTAGAGAAAACAGACATCAAAGGGATCGAAATAGCCACAATTTATTGAGGTTTAATTGAAGGCTACAACGTCGTTATAAAATATTTGATTCAAATAAAAATTGGTCATTAAAACGATAGACTAGTATTATACTCGACAAAATAGAATAGAATATGAGAAAGAAATTTGAGGAGCCACGGAGAATGTGAATTAAAATAGTGTTTGTAAGATAAGATTTTACAGAATAATATGGTAATATATATAAAGGTGTAAAATCATCGGCGCGTTACAGAATGATTTTAGGGTATATAATGCAAGCCATGTACATTTGGGCCTACTAGAGAAGTCACACTCTTATCTTGATGAGGCCTACCGAAGATGTAAAAATCGCTAACAATACTCAAAGCCATTGAGTACATCGGTCCATGGGCTAAATATACATTTTTATTCATTTTAATATTTTTTTTAACTTTCCATCAAAATATTAAACTTTAACTACAATGTAACTTGCATTAGATGGAATCAAATCAAAATGGTATAATAGAGATGCAAGAGCGGCGGGCGTCCCATCTCAAAATTATTTTTAGGGTAATAGAATCTATGTTTGGACGTATTAATATTAGTCACACTTGCAACTTGGCGAGGCCTACACAAAATGTAAATATCAAGCCATGAACCATATTCGAAGTCATTGAATACATTGTTCAATGCGCTCAATATTACCCTTTTGTCCATTTTAACAATTTATTCACTTCCTGTCAAAATTTCAAACTTGAACTACAATGGGATTTGCATTAAATGAGATCAAATCAAATTTAAATCACATCATAGAAAAATAAATTATTAATCAACTACCTGGTAAAAAACAGAGAGTAAATAATAAACGGTGATAATAACTACTTACCTATGAACAACGATTGATCATGATCATGATCATGATCATGATCATGATAAACAAACAATTATGAATCTACGATTAAATTACCATTTAGACGAATAACATTAAAAAATTTGTATATGATGATTGATATGATAAAAATGATTAAACTACTAAAATGGCGATTAAACTACTAGTTGTGATTAAACTAAAGATTAAGCTAATTCACGATGCAAATTTAACCAGACATGTATAACACGATAATAAAACTAAAAATGTAGTAAATAAAGGGTAAAAGAAGTTACTTTTATTGTTAAAATCATTTCGAACAAGAACACGGATTGAACCACGAGATTGACAACGTTTAACTATGAATAGTATGATATTTAAGCAGAGTTGGCCCATAACACAATATTTTGAGTGTGCTGGCTAGGAGAAGATGATTTTTTTGGCTTGTCAAATACAAGAAAAAATAAAAATACACTATAAAATTTGTTTATTTGACTGAAATACGCAGAGTTTCATGCATAAATAAAGTAAGAGAAAACATGTAACATTGCTTGGAAATTTGTTTTTTCAATGTCTGTGTTCTATCTCAGCTCTTTGTTTGGATGTTGTTCTTTGTACTTGTTGAGATCACCATATAGAAACGAAATAAAATCACCATTAAAGAGAGAAATTTACTCTAAATTTGTATAAAGTATTAGCTGATCTGATTGTTTTATTAATTCGAATGAGATATTTTCAAAAGGAAAAATTTAACCAACGCCAGAATTGACAGTTGGCACCAATCACAGAAGTTAGTTACAACTGTCTTACAGTATAGTCCGCAATTTCTCTCCGTATTACAATTCAGCACACATGTTTCTAATTGAGACAAATATAGAACTAAGTAATTACATAAACACATTACAAGCATAAGGTTCATGACAATTCAGTACACAAATCATTCAAATACAAGTTTGTTCAAAATCAATATGGTTATAAAAAATTAATTGAAAACAAATTATTTTCTAAGAAAAGAATAAGTGGGCACCGGTTATGTCAGTATGCCACATGTGTTCCAATCAATGTCTAATGTCTTGCTGATATAGGAGTGACTCTATTCTCTTGGCATAGCTATTTTTTTTGTTCTCTTCCACAATATATACATGTTTTTGGTTACTCAACCAGTTGCTAAATAAGGAAGTATATACAAGGCCGTCGTGAACGAGCATTGCCTTTACAAGTGAAGTGAAGCATATACTAATTTGCAATTCCATTTAGGTTTTATGCCACAACTCAAAATTGTTTGGGTATTAACCGTATATACAGATTTGTTATGTTAATGGGGGAACTAGTAAAGGTCACGTCTTTAAATTCATCAAAAATATCAACAAGATGTGCAAATTTCCTATTTTGTGGAAATCTGAAAACGGAAACAAACATCCCGTTCTATGAGTGAGTTAGGGATATTCTAAGTTTCTAACAGGTTCAAAATGAGTTATCAAGACGGTATTTGAATATACTGGCTCATGCAAGTGTTTCTTTTTAACTAGGTGTGATTGATTGCCTGCTAAAAGTTTGTGAAATCCCGGGTATCATTAAAAGATGAGGCTGTCAGGGCAAAAGAAATTTCCCACAAAAAGTTTGAAGCAAAAGATTATCTCGGCGCAAAGAAATTTGCACTGAAAGCCCATTCGTAAAACTTTTCAGTACATATTTCTTTGTGGCGAGGTAATCTTCCGTTTCAAACCTTTTGTGGGAAATTTCTTTTTCCCTAACAACCTCATCTTTTATGCACTTCATATTTTTAGAGCGGTTAAGCAACCGATTAACAAACCCATATAAGATAATGTAGTTTAACAATACCGGGATTTCATAAACTTTTAGCAAACAAGTTTTAGCAATTCACACATAATTAAAAAGAAAAACTCGTATGAGCCAGTATAATTCCAACCCGACACAAATAATTTCTAGCTGACAAAAGTAGTGGCCGACAAAAAATTAAATAAGTTTATCCTAGATGGACAATTCAGTCGTAAATGACAAGAGTAATGTTGAAAACTGTCATAACATAATTGCATATGTAGATTATAATGTTAAACATTATGCAAACAAAGTGAAGCATTAAACAACATATATGTAACCTTTCAAAAAAATAAAAATAAAAAACATGTATGTAAACTGGAAGAAAGAAAGTTTTTTTCTTTCTTCCAGTTGATTGATTGTTTTTTTTTTCTTTATAATAAAGTATTTATGGTGATTTTTGTAAAACTTTACCGGTTGATTTATACCGAGAAAAAATAAAAAGGTTAAAAATGAAAAAAAATGAATAAGTTTGCAATAACATACCATGGAATTTTTCAAATGAAATGAACAACGACCATCAAAATTTTGTACATATTAGATCCAAGTGTTTTTCAGAGCAACCTCGGCCCTGAAATAAGAAATATGTTAAATATATAATGGAAATTTTAAGCAAACAAAAAATTAATTAATTTACCATTGCATTCATGTAGATCACATCGTAAAGCATTAAACAAAATTAGTAAAGATAACACAATTTGTATTTTAGCAAGCATATTATTGCTAAAATTTCCCTCAAGTCACATTTCGTTTCTTCTAAAGTTTTACATATTACCAAGATATAAATAAATAAAAATTATAAAAATCCCATACAAGATTGCTATTGAGCCAGTGACATAGGTTTAAGAAAGTATAAGAAGTAAATCTTATCCGGTTTATGATTTTATTACGATTGAGCCAGTGACATAGGTTTAAGCATAACTGTGTGGACTGAAAACAAAACGGATATGGAGACAAAAAAAAAATTAATTCAACTTTTACACGTGAAATATTAGAAAGCATCAAATGAGATGCGTGAGGTGGGAAATGTGTGATACAATTTTCAAAAGGGGAAAAAATTGAGTTTGTTGGAAACTATGGTTTTAGAATGATAACAGGTTAGGGTTATAACTCGGGAATGAAGTTTTCAAGACATGAGTACAAAAAATTAAAAGAAATGACATGAACACCAATTGCTTAAAGATCGTTGGAAATATTTATCCGAATGTAATAGATTAAGGGACAAAATATTATAGAAATATAATATTGTTTTTTTACCTAAATATGTTCTGACCCTATCTATTATTTTGAAATAAAAAATAAAATGAAATAAAATTGTTTTGCAACAAAGATAATTGAATACCATCTTCGGTAGTTAAGTAGTAAATGTTACATTTTTTTTAGTGATAATTTTTTAACAATAACTAATTATTTAGTGAAAGATACATGAAGAAGAAATTAAGATTTCTATATATATGTTTCTGATCAAAATGTAGAAAACGCTGATTTTTAAAAGGTTACTCAAAATATTATAGCACTATCAGTTATGAGAAAAATAATGAGACTTTAAGCATGGATACGACAAATCTCGTATGATATTTTTACCATTTTTTTCGTAAATGGTTTAATTACATAGACATTCATACAAACAAAGTAAGTTATATTCGTTTTGGCGTATTGTGAGTTTGTGACATGTGAATAAATGTCAATAATTCAACTTTGTCTATTGTAAAAGTCGACAAAAAATGTTATTTAAAAGTGGAAACAAGTTAGAGTTTATTTCACATGATTAAGATCTAATAAAAGAAAATGAAAGACAGATATGTAAATGCGAGATATAAGAAAAACATAATCCATTAATAAATCTGATCTATATTGTCTTCTTACCATGGGAATCCTCGAATTTGAATGTGGAAGTAGAACTTCTAGAGAAAACAGACATCAAAGGGATCGAAATAGCTACAATTTATTGAGGTTTAATTGAAGGCTACAACGTCGTTACAAAATATTTGATTCAAATAAAAATTGGTCATTAAAACGATAGACTAGTGTTATACTCGACAAAATAGAATAGAATATGAGAAAGAAATTTGAGGAGCCACGGAGAATGTGAATTAAAATAGTGTTTGTAAGATAAGATTTTACAGAATAATATGGTAATATATATAAAGGTGTAAAATCGTCGGCGCGTTACAGAATGATTTTAGGGTATATAATGCAAGCCATGTACATTTGGGCCTACTAGATAAGTCACACTCTTATCTTGATGAGGCCTACCGAAGATGTAAAAATCGCTAACAATACTCAAAGCCATTGAGTACATCGGTCCATGGGCTAAATATACATTTTTATTCATTTTAATATTTGTTTTGACTTTCCATCAAAATATTAAACTTTAACTACAATGTAACTTGCATTAGATGGAATCAAATCAAAATGGTATAATAGGGATGCAAGAGCGGCGGGCGTCCCATCTCAAAATTATTTTGAGGGTAATAGAATCTATGTTTGGACGTATTAATATTAGTCACACTTGCAACTTGGCGAGGCCTACACACAATGTAAATATCAAGCCATGAACCATATTCGAAGTCATTGAATACATTGTTCAATGCGCTAAATATTACCCTTTTGTCCATTTTAACAATTTATTCACTTCCTGTCAAAATTTCAAACTTGAACTACAATGGGATTTGCATTAAATGAGATCAAATCAAATTTAAATCACATCATAGAAAAATAAATTATTAATCAACTACCTGGTAAAAAACAGAGAGTAAATAATAAACGGTGATAATAACTACTTACCTATGAACAACGATTGATCATGATCATGATAAACAAACAATTATGAATCTACGATTAAATTACCATTCAGACGAATAACATTAAAAAATTTGTATATGATGATTGATATGATAAAAATGATTAAACTACTAAAATGGCGATTAAACTACTAGTTGTGATTAAACTAAAGATTAAGCTAATTCACGATGCAAATTTAACCAGACATGTATAACACGATAATAAAACTAAAAATGTAGTAAATAAAGGGTAAAAGAAGTTACTTTTATTGTTGAAATCATTTCGAACAAGAACACGGATTGAACCACGAGATTGACAACGTTTAACTATGAATAGTATGATATTTAAGCAGAGTTGGCCCATAACACAATATTTTGAGTGTGCTGGCTAGGAGAAGATGATTTTTTTGGCTTGTCAAATACAAGAAAAAATAAAAATACACTATAAAATTTGTTTATTTGACTGAAATACGCAGAGTTTCATGCATAAATAAAGTAAGAGAAAACATGTAACATTGCTTGGAAATTTGTTTTTTCAATGTCTGTGTTCTCTCTCAGCTCTTTGTTTGGATGTTGTTCTTTGTACTTGTTGAGATCACCATATAGAAACGAAATAAAATCACCATTAAAGAGAGAAATTTACTCTAAATTTGTATAAAGTATTAGCTGATCTGATTGTTTTATAAATTCGAATGAGATATTTTCAAAAGGAAAAATTTAACAAACGCCAGAATTGACAGTTGGCACCAATCACAGAAGTTAGTTACAACTGTGTTACAGTGTAGTCCGCTATTTCTCTCCGTATTACAATTCAGCACACATGTTTCTAATTGAGACAAATATAGAACTAAGTAATTACATAAACACATTACAAGCATAAGGTTGATGACAATTCAGTACACAAATCATTCAAATACAAGTTTGTTCAAAATCAATATGGTTATAAAAAATTAATTGAAAACAAATTATTTTCTAAGAAAAGAATAAGTGGGCACCGGTTATGTCAGTATGCCACATGTGTTCCAATCAATGTCTAATGTCTTGCTGATATAGGAGTGACTCTATTCTCTTGGCATAGCTATTTTTTTTGTTCTCTTCCACAATATATACATGTTTTTGGTTACCAACCAGTTGCTAAATAAGGAAGTATATACAAGGCCGTCATGAACGAGCATTGCCTTTACAAGTGAATTGAAGCATATACTAATTTGCAATTCCATTTAGGTTTTATGCCACAACTCAAAATTGTTTGGGTATTAACCGTATATACAGATTTGTTATGTTAATGGGGGAACTAGTAAAGGTCACGTCTTTACATTCATCAAAAATATCAACAAGATGTGCAAATTTCCTATTTTGTGGAAATCTGAAAACGGAAACAAACATCCCGTTCTATGAGTGAGTTAGGGATATTCTAAGTTTCTAACAGGTTCAAAATGAGTTATCAAGACGGTATTTGAATATACTGGCTCATGCAAGTGTTTCTTTTTAACTAGGTGTGATTGATTGCCTGCTAAAAGTTTGTGAAATCCCGGGTATCATTAAAAGATGAGGCTGTCAGGGCAAAAGAAATTTCTCACAAAAAGTTTGAAGCAAAAGATTATCTCGGCGCAAAGAAATTTGCACTGAAAGCCCATTCGTAAAGCTTTTCAGTACATATTTCTTTGTGGCGAGGTAATCTTCCGTTTCAAACCTTTTGTGGGAAATTTCTTTTTCCCTAACAGCCTCATCTTTTATGCACTTCATATTTTTAGAGCGGTTAAGCAACCGATTAACAAACCCATATAAGATAATGTAGTTTAACAATACCGGGATTTCATAAACTTTTAGCAAACAAGTTTTAGCAATTCACACCTAATTAAAAAGAAAAACTCGTATGAGCCAGTATAATTCCAACCCGACACAAATAATTTCTAGCTGACAAAAGTAGTGGCCGACAAAAAATTAAATAAGTTTATCCTAGATGGACAATTCAGTCGTAAATGACAAGAGTAATGTTGAAAACTGTCATAACATAATTGCATATGTAGATTATAATGTTAAACATTATGCAAACAAAGTGAAGCATTAAACAACATATATGTAACCTTTCAAAAAAATAAAAATAAAAAACATGTATGTAAACTGGAAGAAAGAAAGTTTTTTTCTTTCTTCCAGTTGATTGATTGTTTTTTTTTTCTTTATAATAAAGTATTTATGGTGATTTTTGTAAAACTTTACCGGTTGATTTATACCGAGAAAAAAGAAAAAGGTTAAAAATGAAAAAAAATGAATAAGTTTGCAATAACATACCATGGAATTTTTCAAATGAAATGAACAACGACCATCAAAATTTTGTACATATTAGATCCAAGTGTTTTTCAGAGCAACCTCGGCCCTGAAATAAGAAATATGTTAAATATATAATGGAAATTTTAAGCAAACAAAAAATTAATTAATTTACCATTCCATTCATGTAGATCACATCGTAAAGCATTAAACAAAATTAGTAAAGATAACACAATTTGTATTTTAGCAAGCATATTATTGCTAAAATTTCCCTCAAGTCACATTTCGTTTCTTCTGACGTTTTACATATTACCAATATATAAATAAATAAAAATTATAAAAATCCCATACAAGATTGCTATTGAGCCAGTGACATAGGTTTAAGAAAGTATAAGAAGTAAATCTTATCCGGTTTATGATTTTATTACGATTGAGCCAGTGACATAGGTTTAAGCATAACTGTGTGGACTGAAAACAAAACGGATATGGAGACAAAAAAAAAAATTTAATTCAACTTTTACACGTGAAATATTAGAAAGCATCAAATGAGATGCGTGAGGTGGGAAATGTGAGATACAATTTTCAAAAGGGAAAAAAATTGAGTTTGTTGGAAACTATGGTTTTAGAATGATAACAGGTTAGGGTTATAACTCGGGAATGAAGTTTTCAAGACATGAGTACAAAAAATTAAAAGAAATGACATGAACACCAATTGCTTAAAGATCGTTGGAAATATTTATCCGAATGTAATAGATTAAGGTTCAAAATATTATAGAAATATAATATTGTTTTTTTACCTAAATATGTTCTGACCCTATCTATTATTTTGAAATAAAAAATAAAATGAAATAAAATTGTTTTGCAACAAAGATAATTGAATACCATCTTCGGTAGTTAAGTAGTAAATGTTACATTTTTTTTAGTGATAATTTTTTAACAATAACTAATTATTTAGTGAAAGATACATGAAGAAGAAATTAAGATTTCTATATATATGTTTCTGATCAAAATGTAGAAAACGCTGATTTTTAAAAGGTTACTCAAAATATTATAGCACTATCAGTTATGAGAAAAATAATGAGACTTTAAGCATGGATACGACAAATCTCGTATGATATTTTTACAATTTTTTTTCTTAAATGGTTTAATTACATAGACATTCATACAAACAAAGTAAGTTATATTCGTTTTGGCGTATTGTGAGTTTGTGACATGTGAATAAATGTCAATAATTCAACTTTGTCTATTGTAAAAGTCGACAAAAATTGTTATTTAAAAGTGGAAACAAGTTAGAGTTTATTTCACATGATTAAGATCTAATAAAAGAAAATGAAAGACAGATATGTAAATGCGAGATATAAGAAAAACATAATCCATTAATAAATCTGATCTATATTGTCTTCTTACCATGGGAATCCTCGAATTTGAATGTGGAAGTAGCACTTCTAGAGAAAACAGACATCAAAGGGATCGAAATAGCTACAATTTATTGAGGTTTAATTGAAGGCTACAACGTCGTTACAAAATATTTGATTCAAATAAAAATTGGTCATTAAAACGATAGACTAGTGTTATACTCGACAAAATAGAACAGAATATGAGAAAGAAATTTGAGGAGCCACGGAGAATGTGAATTAAAATAGTGTTTGTAAGATAAGATTTTACAGAATAATATGGTAATATATATAAAGGTGTAAAATCGTCGGCGCGTTACAGAATGATTTTAGGGTATATAATGCAAGCCATGTACATTTGGGCCTACTAGATAAGTCACACTCTTATCTTAATGAGGCCTACCGAAGAGGTAAAAATCGCTAACAATACTCAAAGCCATTGAGTACATCGGTCCATGGGCTAAATATACATTTTTATTCATTTTAATATTTGTTTTGACTTTCCATCAAAATATTAAACTTTAACTACAATGTAACTTGCATTAGATGGAATCAAATCAAAATGGTATAATAGAGATGCAAGAGCGGCGGGCGTCCCATCTCAAAATTATTTTTAGGGTAATAGAATCTATGTTTGGACGTATTAATATTAGTCACACTTGCAACTTGGAGAGGCCTACACAAAATGTAAATATCAAGCCATGAACCATATTCGAAGTCATTGAATACATTGTTCAATGCGCTAAATATTACCCTTTTGTCCATTTTAACAATTTATTCACTTCCTGTCAAAATTTCAAACTTGAACTACAATGGGATTTGCATTAAATGAGATCAAATCAAATTTAAATCACATCATAGAAAAATAAATTATTAATCAACTACCTGGTAAAAAACAGAGAGTAAATAATAAACGGTGATAATAACTACTTACCTATGAACAACGATTGATCATGATCATGATCATGATAAACAAACAATTATGAATCTACGATTAAATTACCATTTAGACGAATAACATTAAAAAATTTGTATATGATGATTGATATGATAAAAATGATTAAACTACTAAAATGGCGATTAAACTACTAGTTGTGATTAAACTAAAGATTAAGCTAATTCACGATGCAAATTTAACCAGACATGTATAACACGATAATAAAACTAAAAATGTAGTAAATAAAGGGTAAAAGAAGTTACTTTTATTGTTGAAATCATTTCGAACAAGAACACGGATTGAACCACGAGATTGACAACGTTTAACTATGAATAGTATGATATTTAAGCAGAGTTGGCCCATAACACAATATTTTGAGTGTGCTGGCTAGGAGAAGATGATTTTTTTGGCTTGTCAAATACAAGAAAAAATAAAAATACACTATAAAATTTGTTTATTTGACTGAAATACGCAGAGTTTCATGCATAAATAAAGTAAGAGAAAACATGTAACATTGCTTGGAAATTTGTTTTTTCAATGTCTGTGTTCTCTCTCAGCTCTTTGTTTGGATGTTGTTCTTTGTACTTGTTGAGATCACCATATAGAAACGAAATAAAATCACCATTAAAGAGAGAAATTTACTCTAAATTTGTATAAAGTATTAGCTGATCTGATTGTTTTATTAATTCGAATGAGATATTTTCAAAAGGAAAAATTTAACCAACGCCAGAATTGACAGTTGGCACCAATCACAGAAGTTAGTTACAACTGTCTTACAGTATAGTCCGCTATTTCTCTCCGTATTACAATTCAGCACACATGTTTCTAATTGAGACAAATATAGAACTAAGTAATTACATAAACACATTACAAGCATAAGGTTCATGACAATTCAGTACACAAATCATTCAAATACAAGTTTGTTCAAAATCAATATGGTTATAAAAAATTAATTGAAAACAAATTATTTTCTAAGAAAAGAATAAGTGGGCACCGGTTATGTCAGTATGCCACATGTGTTCCAATCAATGTCTAATGTCTTGCTGATATAGGAGTGACTCTATTCTCTTGGCATAGCTATTTTTTTTGTTCTCTTCCACAATATATACATGTTTTTGGTTACTCAACCAGTTGCTAAATAAGGAAGTATATACAAGGCCGTCGTGAACGAGCATTGCCTTTACAAGTGAAGTGAAGCGTATACTAATTTGCAATTCCATTTAGGTTTTATGCCACAACTCAAAATTGTTTGGGTATTAACCGTATATACAGATTTGTTATGTTAATGGGGGAACTAGTAAAGGTCACGTCTTTACATTCATCAAAAATATCAACAAGATGTGCAAATTTCCTATTTTGTGGAAATCTGAAAACGGAAACAAACATCCCGTTCTATGAGTGAGTTAGGGATATTCTAAGTTTCTAACAGGTTCAAAATGAGTTATCAAGACGGTATTTGAATATACTGGCTCATGCAAGTGTTTCTTTTTAACTAGGTGTGATTGATTGCTTTGTGAAATCCCGGGTATCATTAAAAGATGAGGCTGTCAGGGCAAAAGAAATTTCCCACAAAAAGTTTGAAGCAAAAGATTATCTCGGCGCAAAGAAATTTGCACTGAAAGCCCATTCGTAAAGCTTTTCAGTACATATTTCTTTGTGGCGAGGTAATCTTCCGTTTCAAACCTTTTGTGGGAAATTTCTTTTTCCCTAACAGCCTCATCTTTTATGCACTTCATATTTTTAGAGCGGTTAAGCAACCGATTAACAAACCCATATAAGATAATGTAGTTTAACAATACCGGGATTTCATAAACTTTTAGCAAACAAGTTTTAGCAATTCACACCTAATTAAAAAGAAAAACTCGTATGAGCCAGTATAATTCCAACCCGACACAAATAATTTCTAGCTGACAAAAGTAGTGGCCGACAAAAAATTAAATAAGTTTATCCTAGATGGACAATTCAGTCGTAAATGACAAGAGTAATGTTGAAAACTGTCATAACATAATTGCATATGTAGATTATAATGTTAAACATTATGCAAACAAAGTGAAGCATTAAACAACATATATGTAACCTTTCAAAAAAATAAAAATAAAAAACATGTATGTAAACTGGAAGAAAGAAAGTTTTTTTCTTTCTTCCAGTTGATTGATTGTTTTTTTTTTCTTTATAATAAAGTATTTATGGTGATTTTTGTAAAACTTTACCGGTTGATTTATACCGAGAAAAAAGAAAAAGGTTAAAAATGAAAAAAAATGAATAAGTTTGCAATAACATACCATGGAATTTTTCAAATGAAATGAACAACGACCATCAAAATTTTGTACATATTAGATCCAAGTGTTTTTCAGAGCAACCTCGGCCCTGAAATAAGAAATATGTTAAATATATAATGGAAATTTTAAGCAAACAAAAAATTAATTAATTTACCATTGCATTCATGTAGATCACATCGTAAAGCATTAAACAAAATTAGTAAAGATAACACAATTTGTATTTTAGCAAGCATATTATTGCTAAAATTTCCCTCAAGTCACATTTCGTTTCTTCTGACGTTTTACATATTACCAAGATATAAATAAATAAAAATTATAAAAATCACATACAAGATTGCTATTGAGCCAGTGACATAGGTTTAAGAAAGTACAAGAAGTAAATCTTATCCGGATTATGATTTTATTACGATTGAGCCAGTGACATAGGTTTAAGCATAACTGTGTGGAGTGAAAACAAAACGGATATGGAGACAAAAAAAAAAATTAATTCAACCTTTACACGTGAAATATTAGAAAGCATCAGATGAGAAGCGTGAGGTGGGAAATGTGAGATACAATTTTCAAAAGGGAAAAAAATCGAGTTTGTTGGAAACTATGGTTTTAGAATGATAACAAGTTAGGGTTATAACTCAGGAATGATGTTTTCAAGACATCAGTACAAAAAATTAAAAGAAATGACATGAACACCAATTGCTTAAAGATCGTTGGAAATATTTATCCGAATGTAATAGATTAAGGGACAAAATATTATAGAAATATAATATTGTTTTTTTACCTCAATATGTTCTGACCCTATCTATTATTTTGAAATAAAAAATAAAATGAAATAAAATTGTTTTGCAACAAAGATAATTGAATACCATCTTCGGTAGTTAAGTAGTAAATGTTACATTTTTTTTAGTGATAATTTTTTAACAATAACTAATTATTTAGTGAAAGATACATGAAGAAGAAATTAAGATTTCTATATATATGTTTCTGATTGCACTATCAGTTATGAGAAA
The DNA here is from genome assembly GCA_963682055.1 of Primula veris. Taxonomy (NCBI): domain Eukaryota; kingdom Viridiplantae; phylum Streptophyta; class Magnoliopsida; order Ericales; family Primulaceae; genus Primula; species Primula veris. The sequence goes on along the minus strand of OY821741.1, from coordinate 10,726,905 downwards.
AATAATGAGACTTTAATCATGGATACGACAAATCTCGTATGATATTTTTACCATTTTTTTCTTAAATGGTTTAATTACATAGACATTCATACAAACAAAGTAAGTTATATTCGTTTTGGCGTATTGTGAGTTTGTGACATGTGAATAAATGTCAATAATTCAACTTTGTCTATTGTAAAAGTCGACAAAAATTGTTATTTAAAAGTGGAAACAAGTTAGAGTTTATTTCACATGATTAAGATCTAATAAAAGAAAATGAAAGACATATATGTAAATGCGAGATATAAGAAAAACATAATCCATTAATAAATCTGATCTATATTGTCTTCTTACCATGGGAATCCTCGAATTTGAATGTGGAAGTAGCACTTCTAGAGAAAACAGACATCAAAGGGATCGAAATAGCTACAATTTATTGAGGTTTAATTGAAGGATACAACGTCGTTACAAAATATTTGATTCAAATAAAAATTGGTCATTAAAACGATAGACTAGTGTTATACTCGACAAAATAGAATAGAATATGAGAAAGAAATTTGAGGAGCCACGGAGAATGTGAATTAAAATAGTGTTTGTAAGATAAGATTTTACAGAATAATATGGTAATATATATAAAGGTGTAAAATCGTCGGCGCGTTACAGAATGATTTTAGGGTATATAATGCAAGCCATGTACATTTGGGCCTACTAGATAAGTCACACTCTTATCTTGATGAGGCCTACCGAAGATGTAAAAATCGCTAACAATACTCAAAGCCATTGAGTACATCGGTCCATGGGCTAAATATACATTTTTATTCATTTTAATATTTGTTTTGACTTTCCATCAAAATATTAAACTTTAACTACAATGTAACTTGCATTAGATGGAATCAAATCAAAATGGTATAATAGAGATGCAAGAGCGGCGGGCGTCCCATCTCAAAATTATTTTTAGGGTAATAGAATCTATGTTTGGACGTATTAATATTAGTCACACTTGCAACTTGGCGAGGCCTACACAAAATGTAAATATCAAGCCATGAACCATATTCGAAGTCATTGAATACATTGTTCAATGCGCTAAATATTACCCTTTTGTCCATTTTAACAATTTATTCACTTCCTGTCAAAATTTCAAACTTGAACTACAATGGGATTTGCATTAAATGAGATCAAATCAAATTTAAATCACATCATAGAAAAATAAATTATTAATCAACTACCTGGTAAAAAACAGAGAGTAAATAATAAACGGTGATAATAACTACTTACCTATGAACAACGATTGATCATGATCATGATAAACAAACAATTATGAATCTACGATTAAATTACCATTCAGACGAATAACATTAAAAAATTTGTATATGATGATTGATATGATAAAAATGATTAAACTACTAAAATGGCGATTAAACTACTAGTTGTGATTAAACTAAAGATTAAGCTAATTCACGATGCAAATTTAACCAGACATGTATAACACGATAATAAAACTAAAAATGTAGTAAATAAAGGGTAAAAGAAGTTACTTTTATTGTTAAAATCATTTCGAACAAGAACACGGATTGAACCACGAGATTGACAACGTTTAACTATGAATAGTATGATATTTAAGCAGAGTTGGCCCATAACACAATATTTTGAGTGTGCTGGCTAGGAGAAGATGATTTTTTTGTCTTGTCAAATACAAGAAAAAATAAAAATACACTATAAAATTTGTTTATTTGACTGAAATACGCAGAGTTTCATGCATAAATAAAGTAAGAGAAAACATGTAACATTGCTTGGAAATTTGTTTTTTCAATGTCTGTGTTCTCTCTCAGCTCTTTGTTTGGATGTTGTTCTTTGTACTTGTTGAGATCACCATATAGAAACGAAATAAAATCACCATTAAAGAGAGAAATTTACTCTAAATTTGTATAAAGTATTAGCTGATCTGATTGTTTTATTAATTCGAATGAGATATTTTCAAAAGGAAAAATTTAACCAACGCCAGAATTGACAGTTGGCACCAATCACAGAAGTTAGTTACAACTGTCTTACAGTATAGTCCGCTATTTCTCTCCGTATTACAATTCAGCACACATGTTTCTAATTGAGACAAATATAGAACTAAGTAATTACATAAACACATTACAAGCATAAGGTTAATGAAAATTCAGTACACAAATCATTCAAATACAAGTTTGTTCAAAATCAATATGGTTATAAAAAATTAATTGAAAACAAATTATTTTCTAAGAAAAGAATAAGTGGGCACCGGTTATGTCAGTATGCCACATGTGTTCCAATCAATGTCTAATGTCTTGCTGATATAGGAGTGACTCTATTCTCTTGGCATAGCTATTTTTTTTGTTCTCTTCCACAATATATACATGTTTTTGGTTACTCAACCAGTTGCTATATAAGGAAGTATATACAAGGCCGTCGTGAACGAGCATTGCCTTTACAAGTGAAGTGAAGCGTATACTAATTTGCAATTCCATTTAGGTTTTATGCCACAACTCAAAATTGTTTGGGTATTAACCGTATATACAGATTTGTTATGTTAATGGGGGAACTAGTAAAGGTCACGTCTTTACATTCATCAAAAATATCAACAAGATGTGCAAATTTCCTATTTTGTGGAAATCTGAAAACGGAAACAAACATCCCGTTCTATGAGTGAGTTAGGGATATTCTAAGTTTCTAACAGGTTCAAAATGAGTTATCAAGACGGTATTTGAATATACTGGCTCATGCAAGTGTTTCTTTTTAACTAGGTGTGATTGATTGCTTTGTGAAATCCCGGGTATCATTAAAAGATGAGGCTGTCAGGGCAAAAGAAATTTCCCACAAAAAGTTTGAAGCAAAAGATTATCTCGGCGCAAAGAAATTTGCACTGAAAGCCCATTCGTAAAGCTTTTCAGTACATATTTCTTTGTGGCGAGGTAATCTTCCGTTTCAAACCTTTTGTGGGAAATTTCTTTTTCCCTAACAGCCTCATCTTTTATGCACTTCATATTTTTAGAGCGGTTAAGCAACCGATTAACAAACCCATATAAGATAATGTAGTTTAACAATACCGGGATTTCATAAACTTTTAGCAAACAAGTTTTAGCAATTCACACCTAATTAAAAAGAAAAACTCGTATGAGCCAGTATAATTCCAACCTGACACAAATAATTTCTAGCTGACAAAAGTAGTGGCCGACAAAAAATTAAATAAGTTTATCCTAGATGGACAATTCAGTCGTAAATGACAAGAGTAATGTTGAAAACTGTCATAACATAATTGCATATGTAGATTATAATGTTAAACATTATGCAAACAAAGTGAAGCATTAAACAACATATATGTAACCTTTCAAAAAAATAAAAATAAAAAACATGTATGTAAACTGGAAGAAAGAAAGTTTTTTTCTTTCTTCCAGTTGATTGATTGTTTTTTTTTTCTTTATAATAAAGTATTTATGGTGATTTTTGTAAAACTTTACCGGTTGATTTATACCGAGAAAAAAGAAAAAGGTTAAAAATGAAAAAAAATGAATAAGTTTGCAATAACATACCATGGAATTTTTCAAATGAAATGAACAACGACCATCAAAATTTTGTACATATTAGATCCAAGTGTTTTTCAGAGCAACCTCGGCCCTGAAATTAGAAATATGTTAAATATATAATGGAAATTTTAAGCAAACAAAAAATTAATTAATTTACCATTGCATTCATGTAGATCACATCGTAAAGCATTAAACAAAATTAGTAAAGATAACACAATTTGTATTTTAGCAAGCATATTATTGCTAAAATTTCCCTCAAGTCACATTTCGTTTCTTCTGACGTTTTACATATTACCAAGATATAAATAAATAAAAATTATAAAAATCACATACAAGATTGCTATTGAGCCAGTGACATAGGTTTAAGAAAGTACAAGAAGTAAATCTTATCCGGATTATGATTTTATTACGATTGAGCCAGTGACATAGGTTTAAGCATAACTGTGTGGAGTGAAAACAAAACGGATATGGAGACAAAAAAAAAATTAATTCAACCTTTACACGTGAAATATTAGAAAGCATCAAATGAGAAGCGTGAGGTGGGAAATGTGAGATACAATTTTCAAAAGGGAAAAAAATCGAGTTTGTTGGAAACTATGGTTTTAGAATGATAACAAGTTAGGGTTATAACTCAGGAATGAAGTTTTCAAGACATCAGTACAAAAAATTAAAAGAAATGACATGAACACCAATTGCTTAAAGATCGTTGGAAATATTTATCCGAATGTAATAGATTAAGGGACAAAATATTATAGAAATATAATATTGTTTTTTTACCTCAATATGTTCTGACCCTATCTATTATTTTGAAATAAAAAATAAAATGAAATAAAATTGTTTTGCAACAAAGATAATTGAATACCATCTTCGGTAGTTAAGTAGTAAATGTTACATTTTTTTTAGTGATAATTTTTTAACAATAACTAATTATTTAGTGAAAGATACATGAAGAAGAAATTAAGATTTCTATATATATGTTTCTGATCAAAATGTAGAAAACGCTGATTTTTAAAAGGTTACTCAAAATATTATAGCACTATCAGTTATGAGAAAAATAATGAGACTTTAATCATGGATACGACAAATCTCGTATGATATTTTTACCATTTTTTTCTTAAATGGTTTAATTACATAGACATTCATACAAACAAAGTAAGTTATATTCGTTTTGGCGTATTGTGAGTTTGTGACATGTGAATAAATGTCAATAATTCAACTTTGTCTATTGTAAAAGTCGACAAAAATTGTTATTTAAAAGTGGAAACAAGTTAGAGTTTATTTCACATGATTAAGATCTAATAAAAGAAAATGAAAGACATATATGTAAATGCGAGATATAAGAAAAACATAATCCATTAATAAATCTGATCTATATTGTCTTCTTACCATGGGAATCCTCGAATTTGAATGTGGAAGTAGCACTTCTAGAGAAAACAGACATCAAAGGGATCGAAATAGCTACAATTTATTGAGGTTTAATTGAAGGATACAACGTCGTTACAAAATATTTGATTCAAATAAAAATTGGTCATTAAAACGATAGACTAGTGTTATACTCGACAAAATAGAATAGAATATGAGAAAGAAATTTGAGGAGCCACGGAGAATGTGAATTAAAATAGTGTTTGTAAGATAAGATTTTACAGAATAATATGGTAATATATATAAAGGTGTAAAATCGTCGGCGCGTTACAGAATGATTTTAGGGTATATAATGCAAGCCATGTACATTTGGGCCTACTAGATAAGTCACACTCTTATCTTGATGAGGCCTACCGAAGATGTAAAAATCGCTAACAATACTCAAAGCCATTGAGTACATCGGTCCATGGGCTAAATATACATTTTTATTCATTTTAATATTTGTTTTGACTTTCCATCAAAATATTAAACTTTAACTACAATGTAACTTGCATTAGATGGAATCAAATCAAAATGGTATAATAGAGATGCAAGAGCGGCGGGCGTCCCATCTCAAAATTATTTTTAGGGTAATAGAATCTATGTTTGGACGTATTAATATTAGTCACACTTGCAACTTGGCGAGGCCTACACAAAATGTAAATATCAAGCCATGAACCATATTCGAAGTCATTGAATACATTGTTCAATGCGCTAAATATTACCCTTTTGTCCATTTTAACAATTTATTCACTTCCTGTCAAAATTTCAAACTTGAACTACAATGGGATTTGCATTAAATGAGATCAAATCAAATTTAAATCACATCATAGAAAAATAAATTATTAATCAACTACCTGGTAAAAAACAGAGAGTAAATAATAAACGGTGATAATAACTACTTACCTATGAACAACGATTGATCATGATCATGATAAACAAACAATTATGAATCTACGATTAAATTACCATTCAGACGAATAACATTAAAAAATTTGTATATGATGATTGATATGATAAAAATGATTAAACTACTAAAATGGCGATTAAACTACTAGTTGTGATTAAACTAAAGATTAAGCTAATTCACGATGCAAATTTAACCAGACATGTATAACACGATAATAAAACTAAAAATGTAGTAAATAAAGGGTAAAAGAAGTTACTTTTATTGTTAAAATCATTTCGAACAAGAACACGGATTGAACCACGAGATTGACAACGTTTAACTATGAATAGTATGATATTTAAGCAGAGTTGGCCCATAACACAATATTTTTAGTGTGCTGGCTAGGAGAAGATGATTTTTTTGGCTTGTCAAATACAAGAAAAAATAAAAATACACTATAAAATTTGTTTATTTGACTGAAATACGCAGAGTTTCATGCATAAATAAAGTAAGAGAAAACATGTAACATTGCTTGGAAATTTGTTTTTTCAATGTCTGTGTTCTCTCTCAGCTCTTTGTTTGGATGTTGTTCTTTGTACTTGTTGAGATCACCATATAGAAACGAAATAAAATCACCATTAAAGAGAGAAATTTACTCTAAATTTGTATAAAGTATTAGCTGATCTGATTGTTTTATTAATTCGAATGAGATATTTTCAAAAGGAAAAATTTAACCAACGCCAGAATTGACAGTTGGCACCAATCACAGAAGTTAGTTACAACTGTCTTACAGTATAGTCCGCTATTTCTCTCCGTATTACAATTCAGCACACAAGTTTCTAATTGAGACAAATATAGAACTAAGTAATTACATAAACACATTACAAGCATAAGGTTAATGAAAATTCAGTACACAAATCATTCAAATACAAGTTTGTTCAAAATCAATATGGTTATAAAAAATTAATTGAAAACAAATTATTTTCTAAGAAAAGAATAAGTGGGCACCGGTTATGTCAGTATGCCACATGTGTTCCAATCAATGTCTAATGTCTTGCTGATATAGGAGTGACTCTATTCTCTTGGCATAGCTATTTTTTTTGTTCTCTTCCACAATATATACATGTTTTTGGTTACTCAACCAGTTGCTAAATAAGGAAGTATATACAAGGCCGTCGTGAACGAGCATTGCCTTTACAAGTGAAGTGAAGCGTATACTAATTTGCAATTCCATTTAGGTTTTATGCCACAACTCAAAATTGTTTGGGTATTAACCGTATATACAGATTTGTTATGTTAATGGGGGAACTAGTAAAGGTCACGTCTTTACATTCATCAAAAATATCAACAAGATGTGCAAATTTCCTATTTTGTGGAAATCTGAAAACGGAAACAAACATCCCGTTCTATGAGTGAGTTAGGGATATTCTAAGTTTCTAACAGGTTCAAAATGAGTTATCAAGACGGTATTTGAATATACTGGCTCATGCAAGTGTTTCTTTTTAACTAGGTGTGATTGATTGCCTGCTAAAAGTTTGTGAAATCCCGGGTATCATTAAAAGATGAGGCTGTCAGGGCAAAAGAAATTTCCCACAAAAAGTTTGAAGCAAAAGATTATCTCGGCGCAAAGAAATTTGCACTGAAAGCCCATTCGTAAAACTTTTCAGTACATATTTCTTTGTGGCGAGGTAATCTTCCGTTTCAAACCTTTTGTGGGAAATTTCTTTTTCCCTAACAGCCTCATCTTTTATGCACTTCATATTTTTAGAGCGGTTAAGCAACCGATTAACAAACCCATATAAGATAATGTAGTTTAACAATACCGGGATTTCATAAACTTTTAGCAAACAAGTTTTAGCAATTCACACCTAATTAAAAAGAAAGTATAATTCCAACCCGACACAAATAATTTCTAGCTGACAAAAGTAGTGGCCGACAAAAAATTAAATAAGTTTATCCTAGATGGACAATTCAGTCGTAAATGACAAGAGTAATGTTGAAAACTGTCATAACATAATTGCATATGTAGATTATAATGTTAAACATTATGCAAACAAAGTGAAGCATTAAACAACATATATGTAACCTTTCAAAAAAATAAAAATAAAAAACATGTATGTAAACTGGAAGAAAGAAAGTTTTTTTCTTTCTTCCAGTTGATTGATTGTTTTTTTTTTCTTTATAATAAAGTATTTATGGTGATTTTTGTAAAACTTTACCGGTTGATTTATACCGAGAAAAAAGAAAAAGGTTAAAAATGAAAAAAAATGAATAAGTTTGCAATAACATACCATGGAATTTTTCAAATGAAATGAACAACGACCATCAAAATTTTGTACATATTAGATCCAAGTGTTTTTCAGAGCAACCTCGGCCCTGAAATAAGAAATATGTTAAATATATAATGGAAATTTTAAGCAAACAAAAAATTAATTAATTTACCATTGCATTCATGTAGATCACATCGTAAAGCATTAAACAAAATTAGTAAAGATAACACAATTTGTATTTTAGCAAGCATATTATTGCTAAAATTTCCCTCAAGTCACAATTCGTTTCTTCTGACGTTTTACATATTACCAAGATATAAATAAATAAAAATTATAAAAATCCCATACAAGATTGCTATTGAGCCAGTGACATAGGTTTAAGAAAGTATAAGAAGTAAATCTTATCCGGTTTATGATTTTATTACGGTTGAGCCAGTGACATAGGTTTAAGCATAACTGTGTGGACTGAAAACAAAACGGATATGGAGACAAAAAAAAAAATTAATTCAACTTTTACACGTGAAATATTAGAAAGCATCAAATGAGATGCGTGAGGTGGGAAATGTGAGATACAATTTTCAAAAGGGAAAAAAATTGAGTTTGTTGGAAACTATGGTTTTAGAATGATAACAGGTTAGGGTTATAACTCGGGAATGAAGTTTTCAAGACATGAGTACAAAAAATTAATAGAAATGACATGAACACCAATTGCTTAAAGATCGTTGGAAATATTTATCCGAATGTAATAGATTAAGGGACAAAATATTATAGAAATATAATATTGTTTTTTTACGTCAATATGTTCTGACCCTATCTATTATTTTGAAATAAAAAATAAAATGAAATAAAATTGTTTTGCAACAAAGATAATTGAATACCATCTTCGGTAGTTAAGTAGTAAGTTGTAACATCCCGTATTTTTATAAGTGGTTTTATTTATGATTTAATTTATCCAAAAACGTTTTATTCAAATTTTACCAAAAACCGGTCACTCGACTAATTTTTAGCCAAAAACCGAAACTCTTCCGAAAAACTTTATTTGAAAAACCTGTTACTAATTTTATAAATAAAAAGGACCCAATAGTTTTGTTTCTAAAGATTTGTTATTTTTGAGTAGTAAAACAATATTTTTGGATTAAGAGTTAGCTTTTAGAACTTTGGGGACCAAATAGTTCGCTTCCACAAACTTTGTAAAAACAGTTTTTTTTATACCTAAAATCAGCCCACTTTTCAATTCTTTAAACCTAAAAATCAGCCAAGAGAGAAAAGAGAGAAAAAGAGAGAAAAGAGAAGAAGAAGAAGAGGAAGCCACCATTAGCGGGTTCATACCGGAAGCATCTCCACTACGCTCTAAGGTAACGGGGGTTATCCATTGCGACTAGACGAGGGTGTATGTTAGGATTTGGTTTTGCGTTTATTAGAAATTGGGGGTTTATGCCTTTTTATCTTAATTAGGTTTATAAATTGTTAATTGGGTTTAATTGTTGTATGATTTATTCACTTATTTGAATGGGAGAAATTGATGAGATAATTATATTAATTTCGGATTAATGAGATTATGGATGGGTTTGCATGTTTTATGCGTTGATTATTGTGATTATATAATTATTGATGAAATTGGATAAATTTATATTGAATAATGGTGAATTGTAGTTTACGCTTACAAGGTGTTTGTTAAAATGCCTGAAAGTGATTTTATGTTGTTATAGCGTTTGGCTAGTTGTGAATTTAGTACATGTGGTTATGTGTTATGTTGTATTACGTTAAGTGACGTATGAGATGGTGTTATTTGAATAGTATAATATTATTGGTCGAGACCTTAATATTTATACGTATGAGATTGTGTTAATTGGATGATTTATTATTATTGGCCGAGGCCTTGTGATTTAGCTGTAGTGGCAATGGTCTCTGTCTCTCCCTAATTCCGGGGACAGAAGACGGCCGAGGGGATAGGGAATGACCTACCTTACGGACTGGGGTAGGTGGCGTGAGAGGTCCCAGTGTGCACTATATTTATTTTATTGTTAGCAATGGTCTATGTCTCTCCCTAATTCCGGGGGCATAAGACGGCCGAAGGGATAGGGAATGACTCGTCTTACGGACTGGGACGAGTGGCGTGAGAGGTCCAAGTGCGCACTATAAATCTACTTTTATGTTGCAATGGTCTCTGTCTCTCCCTAATTCCGGGGACAGAAGACGGCCGAAGGGATAGGGAATGACCTACCTTACGGACTGGGGTAGGTGGCGTGAGAGGTCCATGTATGCTATATGTGTGTGTTGATGTTATTTAATTTATCCCGTTGTAGAATGTCATTATATTTCTTCTTATACATCGATTACCGTAGTTGTAGAATTTGTGAGCTCTTGCATTTATGGGATGGAGTGACGGTGTTTGTGGTGCCGTCCCGTCTAGTTATGTGCGTGGGACTCACCATTACAATTTTGTATTTCAGGTACAACTTAGGTTGAAGCGTATGGTTAAGAGTTTTAGCAAGGCATCACATGGGTTCGGGCTTTTGCTTTCTTTTTACTTAGATTGTTTTTGAGGTTGTAGCCTACGGGCAAATTCATTCGTTCATTATTTTTAGCTTTTATAAATCCTGTCTTGTAGCCGTGTTTGGCAAACAATTTATTTTATTCATTTAATTGTTCCATTAGCTTGCAAATGTTTTCTTTAAAAATTTTAATTTTGTACCAACAAGTTCTATTTCCTTTTGTTTTAAAAAGGTCACGCCTCGATGACCGTGTTTATGGAATTTGGGGCGTGACAAGTTGGTATCAGAGCTAACTAGGTTCTTGTATACTTTGGGACGACGGGAAGATGGGTAGCCATTGGACCAAGATCCATCGTATCATTTTCACAAAACTTTTTCCATAAACTCAAACTTTTTCTAAAAACGGTAAAAACGGGGGGTTGCATTTAGCTTAAGACATGTAGCTAGAATTTAGTAGTAGTTGATGGAAGGAAAGTCCACATGTGAGGCAAGTTGGGGACAATGAGGACGCTTGTTGATCCCGGCTCACCAAACTAGTGGGTTGACCTCTCGTCGGTATGTGTGAAGGAATACCTTAGCGATGTGGAATTCTAGAGTATGCGAGGACGCTCGGGTGCTTTAGGATAACGTACCGTGATGGGTTATCCCTCGCACTTTTGTGTTCTTTGTATGTGTGTGTAGATTGATATAGTGTGTATGAGGTAAAAGTTTGCATGTCAAGTAGTAGCGAACTATTAGAGTGCGAGAATTGTGAAGTTGATGGTTTTATGTAGTGTGTTTTTCAATTATTAACTTGTGGTAATTGTCCCTACATGAAGAATCTCGTTTGATACTGTATAATGTAAGACTATACTATAATGTAAGACTTAATTTAGTTGAGTTGGTTTGGTGTCCATATTTAAGAGGAATTACACACAGCTAATTTCATATGTACTAAATTCAAGGTCGATATAAGGGAATTTTAATAGATTTTATTTTTATAAGATTAACTATTGAAAACTTAAGAAATATATCTGGTGTAGTATGCCCCTATACAAGTTAAAATGTTTGAGTTTGTAAACTATTATAGGTGAGACAAAGTTTTTAAAACATTTTCTTATTATCTCTATTAATGGTTTGTACGTTAATGAAGTCACTGGTTTGGTATATATAAATAAAAATGTAGTTAACTATTGCGGCGGATTGTAACTAACAAACAAAAGGGCATGATAGGATATATTTATTTATTTTATGGATTTTTTTTTTTTGAGTGGAAGTTTTCGACAGCTATAAGAGAACCTCGATTATGGTAGTTTCCTTCTAATTTTTGTAATTTAATGTTGTCCATGGATTACCTTTCGGTGCCGACTTTTGCTTAGAGTTTCAATGAAATGATTCGTGAGGTTATTTTCAATTCGTTTGACCACCGTAAAAGATGTTTAAGCTATAATTAGAATCCAAACTTGAGATTTAATTTGTGTTTAAAGTGTTCAAATAATAAGTGAACTAGCATTATAGTTGTCCTAGTTATTTCAAGTAAATCTCTTTGGTCGGATTAGTTGCAAAGTTTCAACAGGTCTTGCACTTTGATTGAGAGCATGTATTACATGTGAATTTGGAGTGGTATTTTGGGACTAAATATAAATTATTAGGTTTTGCGCTTCTTATTAATTAAAGATTGTTTTGTTTAAGAGAACATGGTATAAAGGGAGATTGGTATTATTTTTGGGTGGTGATCTAGATGCTAAAACTGGATTGTTTGATAAATTAGAAACAAAATGCAATGTTAGGCCGGTTAGCACCATTATTATTATTATTTTATCAGAGCGTACAGCGGAAGCACATGAAATAGATATAGATGTTTAAGTAATAAATGTTTCGGAAAACGATATGGAAACAAGTTTTGGAATAAGTTTGGTTATCTTACGGTATCAATATCAGTAATAGTTGTTTGAATTTGAACCATCCCAGAGGTTAATTATCAGTTCAAGGAAAAACATGGTAGGAACAAATTTTATTTTATTTTACCAATTAAAAGATTAGCTTACATCATGTGTTTTGCTTTCATGGTGTACACTTTGTTATTAGCATTGATGATGACTAAAATCAGAATTTGGACTAAGAATTATGTAGACAGGAGTTATAGAGTTTTGGAATTATGATTGATGGGAGTTATAGAATTTGGTAATTAATGAGATAATAAACGATCCGAAGTGGTAAAAGTTTGACCTTAGAAATTTACGTTAGTATTTTTCCATCATAAGTGTTCAAGTTTCACAAGGATAATGATGATATTATTATTAGTAATTTTAATCTCAAATGAGTTTCCAAGATACCTTTTATTATACTTCTTTTATATAGTTTATGCTACATGCACACACAAGTAACTGTTTTGGAGTCCGGTTGGTTAAAAAAAATTATGTGAGCTGATTTAATCACGTCTAAGAAAGCATATATAATATTATTCGGAAACATTATCTTTTTTTTCAGGTTATTAAAGAAATAAAGTTTCGGGACGAAACTTCTTTAAGTGGTGGAGAGTGTAAAATCCCGTATTTTAATTTAAAATTTTAATTTTGAATATTTATTCTTCTAAATAATTACTCATGTGACTATTTTGTTTTCATAAGTAAGAATACTAATGTTTAGTTGTTTAAGTGATTTAAGGACCTTACGGTTACACGTTATCAAAGCTATAGGGTTTTAAAGGATTTAGAGGTATTTAATTGGTAAAATGATTTACCATGGATTGATACATGGTAGTACTTTTAGGGATTAGCTGGTAAGAATTGGGCCTAGTAATTATGTAATTTACTTCGGTTAGAAATATGGAATTGTATAAACGTATGATTAGGAATAATGGTGTAAGTAATAAGTCTTTGAATGCCTCACTAAGATGATTAATGACATGATTTGATTGTATTCATATATAAAACCGATGCCTTGTCTGAAGAGTAAATGTCAATTAAGAATAGTAAATATTATCTTGAGGTTTCTATAACGAGATGTTTGTATTTATTCCTATAACTACTATGCGTGGAATATTTAAGGAGAAATAATGTTACATGTATTCAAAGAGTTTCTGTTGCTAGTAATTTATTAAGGAGGTAACCTTGCATGAGAAATTGAAACAGAAGTAATAAATTGGTATATAATTGTAGTATAAATGCTAAGCCAATTGTCATGCCATATACACGTCTCTATAATGAATTCTTCCTTGTTAATATAGATATATACACAAGTGCAAATAAAGAAAGAAAGCTAGGTAGCATTTCCCTGATTAGATTATATACTCCTTTACTGTATTAAAATTATATGTATGTAACGATAGTATACAAAGATGAGAGAATTAAAGTCCTATGTTGAGCAAGGGAAAAGGTTTAGTGGAAAGCTAAGCACTAGATTATTCGTTGTAGAAATGTTTCTGTTCTTTCGGATTAATATTAGGTGAGTGGGTTTTGTCTTGCTATTATAAATATTCCGTTGCAACTTTTGATAATATTTTACAGGCTCATGGGTATTATTTTTTCAAGTACTATTTATATATGGAAACATTGTTTTTATATTGTTACGAAAACAAAGTCAATAAAAAAAAAAAAAAAAAGAATGAAAAAGAAGAAGTGATTTATATACGGTGGATCTGTATAAAGAGAACTAGTTTGTATCTTATAAAGATAAAGGTTATATACAGTGTATCTGTATAAGGTTTCTAAATTTATTATTTTATGATTTGCTTATGATTTGTATTTGGGACCATGAGAATAAGTCCAACGGAGAATTCCGAATAAGGGGAAGAGAAAAGTGGGGTGACGTTACGTTGGCAACTAAACGAAAGAGTTTAGTTCTCAACGGTTAACTTAGCAATTGTACATAGTTTTGTTAACCGGAACGTTTTAACGAATAGACTCAGCCGTCATGCTGTGGTGACCTTAATTACGTAGTGCACGTATGTTTATACACTTTAGAAAAAGATCGATGGTAAAGTGATTGAGGAAGTCACTCGGGCTTAGTACTATAAGATATACATGTTATCATTTTGCTTTTACCATAAAAAGAAAGAAAAAGATTTTATTATTACTACTGCAATTACATTTTTATTTTAGTTGTAAGAGATTAACTTCTTGTAATGAACGTAATTTTCGAGATTCTATTTAATGAAGCTTTTGCTAGAAATTTGAGCTTATTTAATGAGTTATTTAGCGAGTGTTTAAAAATTATTTCATTTAGGCTTTGTTTAGCACGTGCCGCCACACGTGTTATTCAGCCGTGTGACACCCCCGGGTCTGGGTTGAGAGTTTATTTTATTAGAGTTTAGTTTGCTAGAAAGACTCGTACTTTGAGTCTTGGGGCGTTTTGGAGTTGTTGAGTAGTTGTCTTTTATGCTGTTTAATATTATATATAAGTGTTTACCTTATTTGAGATTCTTACATGTTGTTCATGTACTTGAGTTATGGATTGTGGAGTTGTTACGGGTTGTGAACCCTGCGTATTTTATTTCTTGAATTAATACACGAATTATACGTTTAAATTCTTACGGTCTTATTTATAAAAGTTGATCATTTATGGGAGTAGTTCTCTAGAGAGGAAATGGAATTTCGGGACGAAATTCTTTTAAGGAGGGTTAGTTGTAACATCCCGTATTTTTATAAGTGGTTTTATTTATGATTTAATTTATCCAAAAACGTTTTATTCAAATTTTACCAAAAACCGGTCACTCGACTAATTTTTAGCCAAAAACCGAAACTCTTCCGAAAAACTTTATTTGAAAAACCTGTTACTAATTTTATAAATAAAAAGGACCCAATAGTTTTGTTTCTAAAGATTTGTTATTTTTGAGTAGTAAAACAATATTTTTGGATTAAGAGTTAGCTTTTAGAACTTTGGGGACCAAATAGTTCGCTTCCACAAACTTTGTAAAAACAGTTTTTTTTATACCTAAAATCAGCCCACTTTTCAATTCTTTAAACCTAAAAATCAGCCAAGAGAGAAAAGAGAGAAAAAGAGAGAAAAGAGAAGAAGAAGAAGAAGAGGAAGCCACCATTAGCGGGTTCATACCGGAAGCATCTCCACTACGCTCTAAGGTAACGGGGGTTATCCATTGCGACTAGACGAGGGTGTATGTTAGGATTTGGTTTTGCGTTTATTAGAAATTGGGGGTTTATGCCTTTTTATCTTAATTAGGTTTATAAATTGTTAATTGGGTTTAATTGTTGTATGATTTATTCACTTATTTGAATGGGAGAAATTGATGAGTTAATTATATTAATTTCGGATTAATGAGATTATGGATGGGTTTGCATGTTTTATGCGTTGATTATTGTGATTATATAATTATTGATGAAATTGGATAAATTTATATTGAATAATGGTGAATTGTAGTTTACGCTTACAAGGTGTTTGTTAAAATGCCTGAAAGTGATTTTATGTTGTTATAGCGTTTGGCTAGTTGTGAATTTAGTACATGTGGTTATGTGTTATGTTGTATTACGTTAAGTGACGTATGAGATGGTGTTATTTGAATAGTATAATATTATTGGTCGAGACCTTAATATTTATACGTATGAGATTGTGTTAATTGGATGATTTATTATTATTGGCCGAGGCCTTGTGATTTAGCTGTAGTGGCAATGGTCTCTGTCTCTCCCTAATTCCGGGGACAGAAGACGGCCGAGGGGATAGGGAATGACCTACCTTACGGACTGGGGTAGGTGGCGTGAGAGGTCCCAGTGTGCACTATATTTATTTTATTGTTAGCAATGGTCTATGTCTCTCCCTAATTCCGGGGGCATAAGACGGCCGAAGGGATAGGGAATGACTCGTCTTACGGACTGGGACGAGTGGCGTGAGAGGTCCAAGTGCGCACTATAAATCTACTTTTATGTTGCAATGGTCTCTGTCTCTCCCTAATTCCGGGGACAGAAGACGTCCGAAGGGATAGGGAATGACCTACCTTACGGACTGGGGTAGGTGGCGTGAGAGGTCCATGTATGCTATATGTGTGTGTTGATGTTATTTAATTTATCCCGTTGTAGAATGTCATTATATTTCTTCTTATACATCGATTACCGTAGTTGTAGAATTTGTGAGCTCTTGCATTTATGGGATGGAGTGACGGTGTTTGTGGTGCCGTCCCGTCTAGTTATGTGCGTGGGACTCACCGTTACAATTTTGTATTTCAGGTACAACTTAGGTTGAAGCGTATGGTTAAGAGTTTTAGCAAGGCATCACATGGGTTCGGGCTTTTGCTTTCTTTTTACTTAGATTGTTTTTGAGGTTGTAGCCTACGGGCAAATTCATTCGTTCATTATTTTTAGCTTTTATAAATCCTGTCTTGTAGCCGTGTTTGGCAAACAATTTATTTTATTCATTTAATTGTTCCATTAGCTTGCAAATGTTTTCTTTAAAAATTTTAATTTTGTACCAACAAGTTCTATTTCCTTTTGTTTTAAAAAGGTCACGCCTCGATGACCGTGTTTATGGAATTTGGGGCGTGACATAAATGTTACATTTTTTTTAGTGATAATTTTTTAACAATAACTAATTATTTAGTGAAAGATACATGAAGAAGAAATTAAGATTTCTATATATATGTTTCTGATCAAAATGTAGAAAACGCTGATTTTTAAAAGGTTACTCAAAATATTATAGCACTATCAGTTATGAGAAAAATAATGAGACTTTAAGCATGGATACGACAAATCTCGTATGATATTTTTACCATTTTTTTCTTAAATGGTTTAATTACATAGACATTCATACAAACAAAGTAAGTTATATTCGTTTTGGCGTATTGTGAGTTTGTGACATGTGAATAAATGTCAATAATTCAACTTTGTCTATTGTAAAAGTCGACAAAAATTGTTATTTAAAAGTGGAAACAAGTTAGAGTTTATTTCACATGATTAAGATCTAATAAAAGAAAATGAAAGACAGATATGTAAATGCGAGATATAAGAAAAACATAATCCATTAATAAATCTGATCTATATTGTCTTCTTACCATGGGAATCCTCGAATTTGAATGTGGAAGTAGCACTTCTAGAGAAAACAGACATCAAAGGGATCGAAATAGCTACAATTTATTGAGGTTTAATTGAAGGCTACAACGTCGTTACAAAATATTTGATTCAAATAAAAATTGGTCATTAAAACGATAGACTAGTGTTATACTCGACAAAATAGAATAGAATATGAGAAAGAAATTTGAGGAGACACGGAGAATGTGAATTAAAATAGTGTTTGTAAGATAAGATTTTACAGAATAATATGGTAATATATATAAAGGTGTAAAATCGTCGGCGCGTTACAGAATGATTTTAGGGTATATAATGCAAGCCATGTACATTTGGGCCTACTAGATAAGTCACACTCTTATCTTGATGAGGCCTACCGAAGATGTAAAAATCGCTAACAATACTCAAAGCCATTGAGTACATCGGTCCATGGGCTAAATATACATTTTTATTCATTTTAATATTTGTTTTGACTTTCCATCAAAATATTAAACTTTAACTACAATGTAACTTGCATTAGATGGAATCAAATCAAAATGGTATAATAGAGATGCAAGAGCGGCGGGCGTCCCATCTCAAAATTATTTTTAGGGTAATAGAATCTATGTTTGGACGTATTAATATTAGTCACACTTGCAACTTGGCGAGGCCTACACAAAATGTAAATATCAAGCCATGAACCATATTCGAAGTCATTGAATACATTGTTCAATGCGCTAAATATTACCCTTTTGTCCATTTTAACAATTTATTCACTTCCTGTCAAAATTTCAAACTTGAACTACAATGGGATTTGCATTAAATGAGATCAAATCAAATTTAAATCACATCATAGAAAAATAAATTATTAATCAACTACCTGGTAAAAAACAGAGAGTAAATAATAAACGGTGATAATAACTACTTACCTATGAACAACGATTGATCATGATCATGATAAACAAACAATTATGAATCTACGATTAAATTACCATTCAGACGAATAACATTAAAAAATTTGTATATGATGATTGATATGATAAAAATGATTAAACTACTAAAATGGCGATTAAACTACTAGTTGTGATTAAACTAAAGATTAAGCTAATTCACGATGCAAATTTAACCAGACATGTATAACACGATAATAAAACTAAAAATGTAGTAAATAAAGGGTAAAAGAAGTTACTTTTATTGTTAAAATCATTTCGAACAAGAACACGGATTGAACAACGAGATTGACAACGTTTAACTATGAATAGTATGATATTTAAGCAGAGTTGGCCCATAACACAATATTTTGAGTGTGCTGGCTAGGAGAAGATGATTTTTTTGGCTTGTCAAATACAAGAAAAAATAAAAATACACTATAAAATTTGTTTATTTGACTGAAATACGCAGAGTTTCATGCATAAATAAAGTAAGAGAAAACATGTAACATTGCTTGGAAATTTGTTTTTTCAATGTCTGTGTTCTCTCTCAGCTCTTTGTTTGGATGTTGTTCTTTGTACTTGTTGAGATCACCATATAGAAACGAAATAAAATCACCATTAAAGAGAGAAATTTACTCTAAATTTGTATAAAGTATTAGCTGATCTGATTGTTTTATTAATTCGAATGAGATATTTTCAAAAGGAAAAATTTAACCAACGCCAGAATTGACAGTTGGCACCAATCACAGAAGTTAGTTACAACTGTCTTACAGTGTAGTCCGCTATTTCTCTCCGTATTACAATTCAGCACACAAGTTTCTAATTGAGACAAATATAGAACTAAGTAATTACATAAACACATTACAAGCATAAGGTTAATGAAAATTCAGTACACAAATCATTCAAATACAAGTTTGTTCAAAATCAATATGGTTATAAAAAATTAATTGAAAACAAATTATTTTCTAAGAAAAGAATAAGTGGGCACCGGTTATGTCAGTATGCCACATGTGTTCCAATCAATGTCTAATGTCTTGCTGATATAGGAGTGACTCTATTCTCTTGGCATAGCTATTTTTTTTGTTCTCTTCCACAATATATACATGTTTTTGGTTACTCAACCAGTTGCTAAATAAGGAAGTATATACAAGGCCGTCGTGAACGAGCATTGCCTTTACAAGTGAAGTGAAGCGTATACTAATTTGCAATTCCATTTAGGTTTTATGCCACAACTCAAAATTGTTTGGGTATTAACCGTATATACAGATTTGTTATGTTAATGGGGGAACTAGTAAAGGTCACGTCTTTACATTCATCAAAAATATCAACAAGATGTGCAAATTTCCTATTTTGTGGAAATCTGAAAACGGAAACAAACATCCCGTTCTATGAGTGAGTTAGGGATATTCTAAGTTTCTAACAGGTTCAAAATGAGTTATCAAGACGGTATTTGAATATACTGGCTCATGCAAGTGTTTCTTTTTAACTAGGTGTGATTGATTGCCTGCTAAAAGTTTGTGAAATCCCGGGTATCATTAAAAGATGAGGCTGTCAGGGCAAAAGAAATTTCCCACAAAAAGTTTGAAGCAAAAGATTATCTCGGCGCAAAGAAATTTGCACTGAAAGCCCATTCGTAAAACTTTTCAGTACATATTTCTTTGTGGCGAGGTAATCTTCCGTTTCAAACCTTTTGTGGGAAATTTCTTTTTCCCTAACAGCCTCATCTTTTATGCACTTCATATTTTTAGAGCGGTTAAGCAACCGATTAACAAACCCATATAAGATAATGTAGTTTAACAATACCGGGATTTCATAAACTTTTAGCAAACAAGTTTTAGCAATTCACACCTAATTAAAAAGAAAGTATAATTCCAACCCGACACAAATAATTTCTAGCTGACAAAAGTAGTGGCCGACAAAAAATTAAATAAGTTTATCCTAGATGGACAATTCAGTCGTAAATGACAAGAGTAATGTTGAAAACTGTCATAACATAATTGCATATGTAGATTATAATGTTAAACATTATGCAAACAAAGTGAAGCATTAAACAACATATATGTAACCTTTCAAAAAAATAAAAATAAAAAACATGTATGTAAACTGGAAGAAAGAAAGTTTTTTTCTTTCTTCCAGTTGATTGATTGTTTTTTTTTTCTTTATAATAAAGTATTTATGGTGATTTTTGTAAAACTTTACCGGTTGATTTATACCGAGAAAAAAGAAAAAGGTTAAAAATGAAAAAAAATGAATAAGTTTGCAATAACATACCATGGAATTTTTCAAATGAAATGAACAACGACCATCAAAATTTTGTACATATTAGATCCAAGTGTTTTTCAGAGCAACCTCGGCCCTGAAATAAGAAATATGTTAAATATATAATGGAAATTTTAAGCAAACAAAAAATTAATTAATTTACCATTGCATTCATGTAGATCACATCGTAAAGCATTAAACAAAATTAGTAAAGATAACACAATTTGTATTTTAGCAAGCATATTATTGCTAAAATTTCCCTCAAGTCACAATTCGTTTCTTCTGACGTTTTACATATTACCAAGATATAAATAAATAAAAATTATAAAAATCCCATACAAGATTGCTATTGAGCCAGTGACATAGGTTTAAGAAAGTATAAGAAGTAAATCTTATCCGGTTTATGATTTTATTACGATTGAGCCAGTGACATAGGTTTAAGCATAACTGTGTGGACTGAAAACAAAACGGATATGGAGACAAAAAAAAAATTAATTCAACTTTTACACGTGAAATATTAGAAAGCATCAAATGAGATGCGTGAGGTGGGAAATGTGAGATACAATTTTCAAAAGGGAAAAAAATTGAGTTTGTTGGAAACTATGGTTTTAGAATGATAACAGGTTAGGGTTATAACTCGGGAATGAAGTTTTCAAGACATGAGTACAAAAAATTAATAGAAATGACATGAACACCAATTGCTTAAAGATCGTTGGAAATATTTATCCGAATGTAATAGATTAAGGGACAAAATATTATAGAAATATAATATTGTTTTTTTACGTCAATATGTTCTGACCCTATCTATTATTTTGAAATAAAAAATAAAATGAAATAAAATTGTTTTGCAACAAAGATAATTGAATACCATCTTCGGTAGTTAAGTAGTAAGTTGTAACATCCCGTATTTTTATAAGTGGTTTTATTTATGATTTAATTTATCCAAAAACGTTTTATTCAAATTTTACCAAAAACCGGTCACTCGACTAATTTTTAGCCAAAAACCGAAACTCTTCCGAAAAACTTTATTTGAAAAACCTGTTACTAATTTTATAAATAAAAAGGACCCAATAGTTTTGTTTCTAAAGATTTGTTATTTTTGAGTAGTAAAACAATATTTTTGGATTAAGAGTTAGCTTTTAGAACTTTGGGGACCAAATAGTTCGCTTCCACAAACTTTGTAAAAACAGTTTTTTTTATACCTAAAATCAGCCCACTTTTCAATTCTTTAAACCTAAAAATCAGCCAAGAGAGAAAAGAGAGAAAAAGAGAGAAAAGAGAAGAAGAAGAAGAGGAAGCCACCATTAGCGGGTTCATACCGGAAGCATCTCCACTACGCTCTAAGGTAACGGGGGTTATCCATTGCGACTAGACGAGGGTGTATGTTAGGATTTGGTTTTGCGTTTATTAGAAATTGGGGGTTTATGCCTTTTTATCTTAATTAGGTTTATAAATTGTTAATTGGGTTTAATTGTTGTATGATTTATTCACTTATTTGAATGGGAGAAATTGATGAGTTAATTATATTAATTTCGGATTAATGAGATTATGGATGGGTTTGCATGTTTTATGCGTTGATTATTGTGATTATATAATTATTGATGAAATTGGATAAATTTATATTGAATAATGGTGAATTGTAGTTTACGCTTACAAGGTGTTTGTTAAAATGCCTGAAAGTGATTTTATGTTGTTATAGCGTTTGGCTAGTTGTGAATTTAGTACATGTGGTTATGTGTTATGTTGTATTACGTTAAGTGACGTATGAGATGGTGTTATTTGAATAGTATAATATTATTGGTCGAGACCTTAATATTTATACGTATGAGATTGTGTTAATTGGATGATTTATTATTATTGGCCGAGGCCTTGTGATTTAGCTGTAGTGGCAATGGTCTCTGTCTCTCCCTAATTCCGGGGACAGAAGACGGCCGAGGGGATAGGGAATGACCTACCTTACGGACTGGGGTAGGTGGCGTGAGAGGTCCCAGTGTGCACTATATTTATTTTATTGTTAGCAATGGTCTATGTCTCTCCCTAATTCCGGGGGCATAAGACGGCCGAAGGGATAGGGAATGACTCGTCTTACGGACTGGGACGAGTGGCGTGAGAGGTCCAAGTGCGCACTATAAATCTACTTTTATGTTGCAATGGTCTCTGTCTCTCCCTAATTCCGGGGACAGAAGACGGCCGAAGGGATAGGGAATGACCTACCTTACGGACTGGGGTAGGTGGCGTGAGAGGTCCATGTATGCTATATGTGTGTGTTGATGTTATTTAATTTATCCCGTTGTAGAATGTCATTATATTTCTTCTTATACATCGATTACCGTAGTTGTATAATTTGTGAGCTCTTGCATTTATGGGATGGAGTGACGGTGTTTGTGGTGCCGTCCCGTCTAGTTATGTGCGTGGGACTCACCGTTACAATTTTGTATTTCAGGTACAACTTAGGTTGAAGCGTATGGTTAAGAGTTTTAGCAAGGCATCACATGGGTTCGGGCTTTTGCTTTCTTTTTACTTAGATTGTTTTTGAGGTTGTAGCCTACGGGCAAATTCATTCGTTCATTATTTTTAGCTTTTATAAATCCTGTCTTGTAGCCGTGTTTGGCAAACAATTTATTTTATTCATTTAATTGTTCCATTAGCTTGCAAATGTTTTCTTTAAAAATTTTAATTTTGTACCAACAAGTTCTATTTCCTTTTGTTTTAAAAAGGTCACGCCTCGATGACCGTGTTTATGGAATTTGGGGCGTGACAAGTTGGTATCAGAGCTAACTAGGTTCTTGTATACTTTGGGACGACGGGAAGATGGGTAGCCATTGGACCAAGATCCATCGTATCATTTTCACAAAACTTTTTCCATAAACTCAAACTTTTTCTAAAAACGGTAAAAACGGGGGGTTGCATTTAGCTTAAGACATGTAGCTAGAATTTAGTAGTAGTTGATGGAAGGAAAGTCCACATGTGAGGCAAGTTGGGGACAATGAGGACGCTTGTTGATCCCGGCTCACCAAACTAGTGGGTTGACCTCTCGTCGGTATGTGTGAAGGAATACCTTAGCGATGTGGAATTCTAGAGTATGCGAGGACGCTCGGGTGCTTTAGGATAACGTACCGTGATGGGTTATCCCTCGCACTTTTGTGTTCTTTGTATGTGTGTGTAGATTGATATAGTGTGTATGAGGTAAAAGTTTGCATGTCAAGTAGTAGCGAACTATTAGAGTGCGAGAATTGTGAAGTTGATGGTTTTATGTAGTGTGTTTTTCAATTATTAACTTGTGGTAATTGTCCCTACATGAAGAATCTCGTTTGATACTGTATAATGTAAGACTATACTATAATGTAAGACTTAATTTAGTTGAGTTGGTTTGGTGTCCATATTTAAGAGGAATTACACACAGCTAATTTCATATGTACTAAATTCAAGGTCGATATAAGGGAATTTTAATAGATTTTATTTTTATAAGATTAACTATTGAAAACTTAAGAAATATATCTGGTGTAGTATGCCCCTATACAAGTTAAAATGTTTGAGTTTGTAAACTATTATAGGTGAGACAAAGTTTTTAAAACATTTTCTTATTATCTCTATTAATGGTTTGTACGTTAATGAAGTCACTGGTTTGGTATATATAAATAAAAATGTAGTTAACTATTGCGGCGGATTGTAACTAACAAACAAAAGGGCATGATAGGATATATTTATTTATTTTATGGATTTTTTTTTTTTGAGTGGAAGTTTTCGACAGCTATAAGAGAACCTCGATTATGGTAGTTTCCTTCTAATTTTTGTAATTTAATGTTGTCCATGGATTACCTTTCGGTGCCGACTTTTGCTTAGAGTTTCAATGAAATGATTCGTGAGGTTATTTTCAATTCGTTTGACCACCGTAAAAGATGTTTAAGCTATAATTAGAATCCAAACTTGAGATTTAATTTGTGTTTAAAGTGTTCAAATAATAAGTGAACTAGCATTATAGTTGTCCTAGTTATTTCAAGTAAATCTCTTTGGTCGGATTAGTTGCAAAGTTTCAACAGGTCTTGCACTTTGATTGAGAGCATGTATTACATGTGAATTTGGAGTGGTATTTTGGGACTAAATATAAATTATTAGGTTTTGCGCTTCTTATTAATTAAAGATTGTTTTGTTTAAGAGAACATGGTATAAAGGGAGATTGGTATTATTTTTGGGTGGTGATCTAGATGCTAAAACTGGATTGTTTGATAAATTAGAAACAAAATGCAATGTTAGGCCGGTTAGCACCATTATTATTATTATTTTATCAGAGCGTACAGCGGAAGCACATGAAATAGATATAGATGTTTAAGTAATAAATGTTTCGGAAAACGATATGGAAACAAGTTTTGGAATAAGTTTGGTTATCTTACGGTATCAATATCAGTAATAGTTGTTTGAATTTGAACCATCCCAGAGGTTAATTATCAGTTCAAGGAAAAACATGGTAGGAACAAATTTTATTTTATTTTACCAATTAAAAGATTAGCTTACATCATGTGTTTTGCTTTCATGGTGTACACTTTGTTATTAGCATTGATGATGACTAAAATCAGAATTTGGACTAAGAATTATGTAGACAGGAGTTATAGAGTTTTGGAATTATGATTGATGGGAGTTATAGAATTTGGTAATTAATGAGATAATAAACGATCCGAAGTGGTAAAAGTTTGACCTTAGAAATTTACGTTAGTATTTTTCCATCATAAGTGTTCAAGTTTCACAAGGATAATGATGATATTATTATTAGTAATTTTAATCTCAAATGAGTTTCCAAGATACCTTTTATTATACTTCTTTTATATAGTTTATGCTACATGCACACACAAGTAACTGTTTTGGAGTCCGGTTGGTTAAAAAAAATTATGTGAGCTGATTTAATCACGTCTAAGAAAGCATATATAATATTATTCGGAAACATTATCTTTTTTTTCAGGTTATTAAAGAAATAAAGTTTCGGGACGAAACTTCTTTAAGTGGTGGAGAGTGTAAAATCCCGTATTTTAATTTAAAATTTTAATTTTGAATATTTATTCTTCTAAATAATTACTCATGTGACTATTTTGTTTTCATAAGTAAGAATACTAATGTTTAGTTGTTTAAGTGATTTAAGGACCTTACGGTTACACGTTATCAAAGCTATAGGGTTTTAAAGGATTTAGAGGTATTTAATTGGTAAAATGATTTACCATGGATTGATACATGGTAGTACTTTTAGGGATTAGCTGGTAAGAATTGGGCCTAGTAATTATGTAATTTACTTCGGTTAGAAATATGGAATTGTATAAACGTATGATTAGGAATAATGGTGTAAGTAATAAGTCTTTGAATGCCTCACTAAGATGATTAATGACATGATTTGATTGTATTCATATATAAAACCGATGCCTTGTCTGAAGAGTAAATGTCAATTAAGAATAGTAAATATTATCTTGAGGTTTCTATAACGAGATGTTTGTATTTATTCCTATAACTACTATGCGTGGAATATTTAAGGAGAAATAATGTTACATGTATTCAAAGAGTTTCTGTTGCTAGTAATTTATTAAGGAGGTAACCTTGCATGAGAAATTGAAACAGAAGTAATAAATTGGTATATAATTGTAGTATAAATGCTAAGCCAATTGTCATGCCATATACACGTCTCTATAATGAATTCTTCCTTGTTAATATAGATATATACACAAGTGCAAATAAAGAAAGAAAGCTAGGTAGCATTTCCCTGATTAGATTATATACTCCTTTACTGTATTAAAATTATATGTATGTAACGATAGTATACAAAGATGAGAGAATTAAAGTCCTATGTTGAGCAAGGGAAAAGGTTTAGTGGAAAGCTAAGCACTAGATTATTCGTTGTAGAAATGTTTCTGTTCTTTCGGATTAATATTAGGTGAGTGGGTTTTGTCTTGCTATTATAAATATTCCGTTGCAACTTTTGATAATATTTTACAGGCTCATGGGTATTATTTTTTCAAGTACTATTTATATATGGAAACATTGTTTTTATATTGTTACGAAAACAAAGTCAATAAAAAAAAAAAGAGAAAAGAATGAAAAAGAAGAAGTGATTTATATACGGTGGATCTGTATAAAGAGAACTAGTTTGTATCTTATAAAGATAAAGGTTATATACAGTGTATCTGTATAAGGTTTCTAAATTTATTATTTTATGATTTGCTTATGATTTGTATTTGGGACCATGAGAATAAGTCCAACGGAGAATTCCGAATAAGGGGAAGAGAAAAGTGGGGTGACGTTACGTTGGCAACTAAACGAAAGAGTTTAGTTCTCAACGGTTAACTTAGCAATTGTACATAGTTTTGTTAACCGGAACGTTTTAACGAATAGACTCAGCCGTCATGCTGTGGTGACCTTAATTACGTAGTGCACGTATGTTTATACACTTTAGAAAAAGATCGACGGTAAAGTGATTGAGGAAGTCACTCGGGCTTAGTACTATAAGATATACATGTTATCATTTTGCTTTTACCATAAAAAGAAAGAAAAAGATTTTATTATTACTACTGCAATTACATTTTTATTTTAGTTGTAAGAGATTAACTTCTTGTAATGAACGTAATTTTCGAGATTCTATTTAATGAAGCTTTTGCTAGAAATTTGAGCTTATTTAATGAGTTATTTAGCGAGTGTTTAAAAATTATTTCATTTAGGCTTTGTTTAGCACGTGCCGCCACACGTGTTATTCAGCCGTGTGACACCCCCGGGTCTGGGTTGAGAGTTTATTTTATTAGAGTTTAGTTTGCTAGAAAGACTCGTACTTTGAGTCTTGGGGCGTTTTGGAGTTGTTGAGTAGTTGTCTTTTATGCTGTTTAATATTATATATAAGTGTTTACCTTATTTGAGATTCTTACATGTTGTTCATGTACTTGAGTTATGGATTGTGGAGTTGTTACGGGTTGTGAACCCTGCGTATTTTATTTCTTGAATTAATACACGAATTATACGTTTAAATTCTTACGGTCTTATTTATAAAAGTTGATCATTTATGGGAGTAGTTCTCTAGAGAGGAAATGGAATTTCGGGACGAAATTCTTTTAAGGAGGGTTAGTTGTAACATCCCGTATTTTTATAAGTGGTTTTATTTATGATTTAATTTATCCAAAAACGTTTTATTCAAATTTTACCAAAAACCGGTCACTCGACTAATTTTTAGCCAAAAACCGAAACTCTTCCGAAAAACTTTATTTGAAAAACCTGTTACTAATTTTATAAATAAAAAGGACCCAATAGTTTTGTTTCTAAAGATTTGTTATTTTTGAGTAGTAAAACAATATTTTTGGATTAAGAGTTAGCTTTTAGAACTTTGGGGACCAAATAGTTCGCTTCCACAAACTTTGTAAAAACAGTTTTTTTTATACCTAAAATCAGCCCACTTTTCAATTCTTTAAACCTAAAAATCAGCCAAGAGAGAAAAGAGAGAAAAAGAGAGAAAAGAGAAGAAGAAGAAGAAGAGGAAGCCACCATTAGCGGGTTCATACCGGAAGCATCTCCACTACGCTCTAAGGTAACGGGGGTTATCCATTGCGACTAGACGAGGGTGTATGTTAGGATTTGGTTTTGCGTTTATTAGAAATTGGGGGTTTATGCCTTTTTATCTTAATTAGGTTTATAAATTGTTAATTGGGTTTAATTGTTGTATGATTTATTCACTTATTTGAATGGGAGAAATTGATGAGTTAATTATATTAATTTCGGATTAATGAGATTATGGATGGGTTTGCATGTTTTATGCGTTGATTATTGTGATTATATAATTATTGATGAAATTGGATAAATTTATATTGAATAATGGTGAATTGTAGTTTACGCTTACAAGGTGTTTGTTAAAATGTCTGAAAGTGATTTTATGTTGTTATAGCGTTTGGCTAGTTGTGAATTTAGTACATGTGGTTATGTGTTATGTTGTATTACGTTAAGTGACGTATGAGATGGTGTTATTTGAATAGTATAATATTATTGGTCGAGACCTTAATATTTATACGTATGAGATTGTGTTAATTGGATGATTTATTATTATTGGCCGAGGCCTTGTGATTTAGCTGTAGTGGCAATGGTCTCTGTCTCTCCCTAATTCCGGGGACAGAAGACGGCCGAGGGGATAGGGAATGACCTACCTTACGGACTGGGGTAGGTGGCGTGAGAGGTCCCAGTGTGCACTATATTTATTTTATTGTTAGCAATGGTCTATGTCTCTCCCTAATTCCGGGGGCATAAGACGGCCGAAGGGATAGGGAATGACTCGTCTTACGGACTGGGACGAGTGGCGTGAGAGGTCCAAGTGCGCACTATAAATCTACTTTTATGTTGCAATGGTCTCTGTCTCTCCCTAATTCCGGGGACAGAAGACGGCCGAAGGGATAGGGAATGACCTACCTTACGGACTGGGGTAGGTGGCGTGAGAGGTCCATGTATGCTATATGTGTGTGTTGATGTTATTTAATTTATCCCGTTGTAGAATGTCATTATATTTCTTCTTATACATCGATTACCGTAGTTGTAGAATTTGTGAGCTCTTGCATTTATGGGATGGAGTGACGGTGTTTGTGGTGCCGTCCCGTCTAGTTATGTGCGTGGGACTCACCGTTACAATTTTGTATTTCAGGTACAACTTAGGTTGAAGCGTATGGTTAAGAGTTTTAGCAAGGCATCACATGGGTTCGGGCTTTTGCTTTCTTTTTACTTAGATTGTTTTTGAGGTTGTAGCCTACGGGCAAATTCATTCGTTCATTATTTTTAGCTTTTATAAATCCTGTCTTGTAGCCGTGTTTGGCAAACAATTTATTTTATTCATTTAATTGTTCCATTAGCTTGCAAATGTTTTCTTTAAAAATTTTAATTTTGTACCAACAAGTTCTATTTCCTTTTGTTTTAAAAAGGTCACGCCTCGATGACCGTGTTTATGGAATTTGGGGCGTGACATAAATGTTACATTTTTTTTAGTGATAATTTTTTAACAATAACTAATTATTTAGTGAAAGATACATGAAGAAGAAATTAAGATTTCTATATATATGTTTCTGATCAAAATGTAGAAAACGCTGATTTTTAAAAGGTTACTCAAAATATTATAGCACTATCAGTTATGAGAAAAATAATGAGACTTTAAGCATGGATACGACAAATCTCGTATGATATTTTTACCATTTTTTTCTTAAATGGTTTAATTACATAGACATTCATACAAACAAAGTAAGTTATATTCGTTTTGGCGTATTGTGAGTTTGTGACATGTGAATAAATGTCAATAATTCAACTTTGTCTATTGTAAAAGTCGACAAAAATTGTTATTTAAAAGTGGAAACAAGTTAGAGTTTATTTCACATGATTAAGATCTAATAAAAGAAAATGAAAGACAGATATGTAAATGCGAGATATAAGAAAAACATAATCCATTAATAAATCTGATCTATATTGTCTTCTTACCATGGGAATCCTCGAATTTGAATGTGGAAGTAGCACTTCTAGAGAAAACAGACATCAAAGGGATCGAAATAGCTACAATTTATTGAGGTTTAATTGAAGGCTACAACGTCGTTACAAAATATTTGATTCAAATAAAAATTGGTCATTAAAACGATAGACTAGTGTTATACTCGACAAAATAGAATAGAATATGAGAAAGAAATTTGAGGAGACACGGAGAATGTGAATTAAAATAGTGTTTGTAAGATAAGATTTTACAGAATAATATGGTAATATATATAAAGGTGTAAAATCGTCGGCGCGTTACAGAATGATTTTAGGGTATATAATGCAAGCCATGTACATTTGGGCCTACTAGATAAGTCACACTCTTATCTTGATGAGGCCTACCGAAGATGTAAAAATCGCTAACAATACTCAAAGCCATTGAGTACATCGGTCCATGGGCTAAATATACATTTTTATTCATTTTAATATTTGTTTTGACTTTCCATCAAAATATTAAACTTTAACTACAATGTAACTTGCATTAGATGGAATCAAATCAAAATGGTATAATAGAGATGCAAGAGCGGCGGGCGTCCCATCTCAAAATTATTTTTAGGGTAATAGAATCTATGTTTGGACGTATTAATATTAGTCACACTTGCAACTTGGCGAGGCCTACACAAAATGTAAATATCAAGCCATGAACCATATTCGAAGTCATTGAATACATTGTTCAATGCGCTAAATATTACCCTTTTGTCCATTTTAACAATTTATTCACTTCCTGTCAAAATTTCAAACTTGAACTACAATGGGATTTGCATTAAATGAGATCAAATCAAATTTAAATCACATCATAGAAAAATAAATTATTAATCAACTACCTGGTAAAAAACAGAGAGTAAATAATAAACGGTGATAATAACTACTTACCTATGAACAACGATTGATCATGATCATGATAAACAAACAATTATGAATCTACGATTAAATTACCATTCAGACGAATAACATTAAAAAATTTGTATATGATGATTGATATGATAAAAATGATTAAACTACTAAAATGGCGATTAAACTACTAGTTGTGATTAAACTAAAGATTAAGCTAATTCACGATGCAAATTTAACCAGACATGTATAACACGATAATAAAACTAAAAATGTAGTAAATAAAGGGTAAAAGAAGTTACTTTTATTGTTAAAATCATTTCGAACAAGAACACGGATTGAACCACGAGATTGACAACGTTTAACTATGAATAGTATGATATTTAAGCAGAGTTGGCCCATAACACAATATTTTGAGTGTGCTGGCTAGGAGAAGATGATTTTTTTGGCTTGTCAAATACAAGAAAAAATAAAAATACACTATAAAATTTGTTTATTTGACTGAAATACGCAGAGTTTCATGCATAAATAAAGTAAGAGAAAACATGTAACATTGCTTGGAAATTTGTTTTTTCAATGTCTGTGTTCTCTCTCAGCTCTTTGTTTGGATGTTGTTCTTTGTACTTGTTGAGATCACCATATAGAAACGAAATAAAATCACCATTAAAGAGAGAAATTTACTCTAAATTTGTATAAAGTATTAGCTGATCTGATTGTTTTATTAATTCGAATGAGATATTTTCAAAAGGAAAAATTTAACCAACGCCAGAATTGACAGTTGGCACCAATCACAGAAGTTAGTTACAACTGTCTTACAGTATAGTCCGCTATTTCTCTCCGTATTACAATTCAGCACACAAGTTTCTAATTGAGACAAATATAGAACTAAGTAATTACATAAACACATTACAAGCATAAGGTTAATGAAAATTCAGTACACAAATCATTCAAATACAAGTTTGTTCAAAATCAATATGGTTATAAAAAATTAATTGAAAACAAATTATTTTCTAAGAAAAGAATAAGTGGGCACCGGTTATGTCAGTATGCCACATGTGTTCCAATCAATGTCTAATGTCTTGCTGATATAGGAGTGACTCTATTCTCTTGGCATAGCTATTTTTTTTGTTCTCTTCCACAATATATACATGTTTTTGGTTACTCAACCAGTTGCTAAATAAGGAAGTATATACAAGGCCGTCGTGAACGAGCATTGCCTTTACAAGTGAAGTGAAGCGTATACTAATTTGCAATTCCATTTAGGTTTTATGCCACAACTCAAAATTGTTTGGGTATTAACCGTATATACAGATTTGTTATGTTAATGGGGGAACTAGTAAAGGTCACGTCTTTACATTCATCAAAAATATCAACAAGATGTGCAAATTTCCTATTTTGTGGAAATCTGAAAACGGAAACAAACATCCCGTTCTATGAGTGAGTTAGGGATATTCTAAGTTTCTAACAGGTTCAAAATGAGTTATCAAGACGGTATTTGAATATACTGGCTCATGCAAGTGTTTCTTTTTAACTAGGTGTGATTGATTGCCTGCTAAAAGTTTGTGAAATCCCGGGTATCATTAAAAGATGAGGCTGTCAGGGCAAAAGAAATTTCCCACAAAAAGTTTGAAGCAAAAGATTATCTCGGCGCAAAGAAATTTGCACTGAAAGCCCATTCGTAAAACTTTTCAGTACATATTTCTTTGTGGCGAGGTAATCTTCCGTTTCAAACCTTTTGTGGGAAATTTCTTTTTCCCTAACAGCCTCATCTTTTATGCACTTCATATTTTTAGAGCGGTTAAGCAACCGATTAACAAACCCATATAAGATAATGTAGTTTAACAATACCGGGATTTCATAAACTTTTAGCAAACAAGTTTTAGCAATTCACACCTAATTAAAAAGAAAGTATAATTCCAACCCGACACAAATAATTTCTAGCTGACAAAAGTAGTGGCCGACAAAAAATTAAATAAGTTTATCCTAGATGGACAATTCAGTCGTAAATGACAAGAGTAATGTTGAAAACTGTCATAACATAATTGCATATGTAGATTATAATGTTAAACATTATGCAAACAAAGTGAAGCATTAAACAACATATATGTAACCTTTCAAAAAAATAAAAATAAAAAACATGTATGTAAACTGGAAGAAAGAAAGTTTTTTTCTTTCTTCCAGTTGATTGATTGTTTTTTTTTTCTTTATAATAAAGTATTTATGGTGATTTTTGTAAAACTTTACCGGTTGATTTATACCGAGAAAAAAGAAAAAGGTTAAAAATGAAAAAAAATGAATAAGTTTGCAATAACATACCATGGAATTTTTCAAATGAAATGAACAACGACCATCAAAATTTTGTACATATTAGATCCAAGTGTTTTTCAGAGCAACCTCGGCCCTGAAATAAGAAATATGTTAAATATATAATGGAAATTTTAAGCAAACAAAAAATTAATTAATTTACCATTGCATTCATGTAGATCACATCGTAAAGCATTAAACAAAATTAGTAAAGATAACACAATTTGTATTTTAGCAAGCATATTATTGCTAAAATTTCCCTCAAGTCACAATTCGTTTCTTCTGACGTTTTACATATTACCAAGATATAAATAAATAAAAATTATAAAAATCCCATACAAGATTGCTATTGAGCCAGTGACATAGGTTTAAGAAAGTATAAGAAGTAAATCTTATCCGGTTTATGATTTTATTACGATTGAGCCAGTGACATAGGTTTAAGTATAACTGTGTGGACTGAAAACAAAACGGATATGGAGACAAAAAAAAAAATTAATTCAACTTTTACACGTGAAATATTAGAAAGCATCAAATGAGATGCGTGAGGTGGGAAATGTGAGATACAATTTTCAAAAGGGAAAAAAATTGAGTTTGTTGGAAACTATGGTTTTAGAATGATAACAGGTTAGGGTTATAACTCGGGAATGAAGTTTTCAAGACATGAGTACAAAAAATTAATAGAAATGACATGAACACCAATTGCTTAAAGATCGTTGGAAATATTTATCCGAATGTAATAGATTAAGGGACAAAATATTATAGAAATATAATATTGTTTTTTTACGTCAATATGTTCTGACCCTATCTATTATTTTGAAATAAAAAATAAAATGAAATAAAATTGTTTTGCAACAAAGATAATTGAATACCATCTTCGGTAGTTAAGTAGTAAGTTGTAACATCCCGTATTTTTATAAGTGGTTTTATTTATGATTTAATTTATCCAAAAACGTTTTATTCAAATTTTACCAAAAACCGGTCACTCGACTAATTTTTAGCCAAAAACCGAAACTCTTCCGAAAAACTTTATTTGAAAAACCTGTTACTAATTTTATAAATAAAAAGGACCCAATAGTTTTGTTTCTAAAGATTTGTTATTTTTGAGTAGTAAAACAATATTTTTGGATTAAGAGTTAGCTTTTAGAACTTTGGGGACCAAATAGTTCGCTTCCACAAACTTTGTAAAAACAGTTTTTTTTATACCTAAAATCAGCCCACTTTTCAATTCTTTAAACCTAAAAATCAGCCAAGAGAGAAAAGAGAGAAAAAGAGAGAAAAGAGAAGAAGAAGAAGAGGAAGCCACCATTAGCGGGTTCATACCGGAAGCATCTCCACTACGCTCTAAGGTAACGGGGGTTATCCATTGCGACTAGACGAGGGTGTATGTTAGGATTTGGTTTTGCGTTTATTAGAAATTGGGGGTTTATGCCTTTTTATCTTAATTAGGTTTATAAATTGTTAATTGGGTTTAATTGTTGTATGATTTATTCACTTATTTGAATGGGAGAAATTGATGAGTTAATTATATTAATTTCGGATTAATGAGATTATGGATGGGTTTGCATGTTTTATGCGTTGATTATTGTGATTATATAATTATTGATGAAATTGGATAAATTTATATTGAATAATGGTGAATTGTAGTTTACGCTTACAAGGTGTTTGTTAAAATGCCTGAAAGTGATTTTATGTTGTTATAGCGTTTGGCTAGTTGTGAATTTAGTACATGTGGTTATGTGTTATGTTGTATTACGTTAAGTGACGTATGAGATGGTGTTATTTGAATAGTATAATATTATTGGTCGAGACCTTAATATTTATACGTATGAGATTGTGTTAATTGGATGATTTATTATTATTGGCCGAGGCCTTGTGATTTAGCTGTAGTGGCAATGGTCTCTGTCTCTCCCTAATTCCGGGGACAGAAGACGGCCGAGGGGATAGGGAATGACCTACCTTACGGACTGGGGTAGGTGGCGTGAGAGGTCCCAGTGTGCACTATATTTATTTTATTGTTAGCAATGGTCTATGTCTCTCCCTAATTCCGGGGGCATAAGACGGCCGAAGGGATAGGGAATGACTCGTCTTACGGACTGGGACGAGTGGCGTGAGAGGTCCAAGTGCGCACTATAAATCTACTTTTATGTTGCAATGGTCTCTGTCTCTCCCTAATTCCGGGGACAGAAGACGGCCGAAGGGATAGGGAATGACCTACCTTACGGACTGGGGTAGGTGGCGTGAGAGGTCCATGTATGCTATATGTGTGTGTTGATGTTATTTAATTTATCCCGTTGTAGAATGTCATTATATTTCTTCTTATACATCGATTACCGTAGTTGTATAATTTGTGAGCTCTTGCATTTATGGGATGGAGTGACGGTGTTTGTGGTGCCGTCCCGTCTAGTTATGTGCGTGGGACTCACCGTTACAATTTTGTATTTCAGGTACAACTTAGGTTGAAGCGTATGGTTAAGAGTTTTAGCAAGGCATCACATGGGTTCGGGCTTTTGCTTTCTTTTTACTTAGATTGTTTTTGAGGTTGTAGCCTACGGGCAAATTCATTCGTTCATTATTTTTAGCTTTTATAAATCCTGTCTTGTAGCCGTGTTTGGCAAACAATTTATTTTATTCATTTAATTGTTCCATTAGCTTGCAAATGTTTTCTTTAAAAATTTTAATTTTGTACCAACAAGTTCTATTTCCTTTTGTTTTAAAAAGGTCACGCCTCGATGACCGTGTTTATGGAATTTGGGGCGTGACAAGTTGGTATCAGAGCTAACTAGGTTCTTGTATACTTTGGGACGACAGGAAGATGGGTAGCCATTGGACCAAGATCCATCGTATCATTTTCACAAAACTTTTTCCATAAACTCAAACTTTTTCTAAAAACGGTAAAAACGGGGGGTTGCATTTAGCTTAAGACATGTAGCTAGAATTTAGTAGTAGTTGATGGAAGGAAAGTCCACATGTGAGGCAAGTTGGGGACAATGAGGACGCTTGTTGATCCCGGCTCACCAAACTAGTGGGTTGACCTCTCGTCGGTATGTGTGAAGGAATACCTTAGCGATGTGGAATTCTAGAGTATGCGAGGACGCTCGGGTGCTTTAGGATAACGTACCGTGATGGGTTATCCCTCGCACTTTTGTGTTCTTTGTATGTGTGTGTAGATTGATATAGTGTGTATGAGGTAAAAGTTTGCATGTCAAGTAGTAGCGAACTATTAGAGTGCGAGAATTGTGAAGTTGATGGTTTTATGTAGTGTGTTTTTCAATTATTAACTTGTGGTAATTGTCCCTACATGAAGAATCTCGTTTGATACTGTATAATGTAAGACTATACTATAATGTAAGACTTAATTTAGTTGAGTTGGTTTGGTGTCCATATTTAAGAGGAATTACACACAGCTAATTTCATATGTACTAAATTCAAGGTCGATATAAGGGAATTTTAATAGATTTTATTTTTATAAGATTAACTATTGAAAACTTAAGAAATATATCTGGTGTAGTATGCCCCTATACAAGTTAAAATGTTTGAGTTTGTAAACTATTATAGGTGAGACAAAGTTTTTAAAACATTTTCTTATTATCTCTATTAATGGTTTGTACGTTAATGAAGTCACTGGTTTGGTATATATAAATAAAAATGTAGTTAACTATTGCGGCGGATTGTAACTAACAAACAAAAGGGCATGATAGGATATATTTATTTATTTTATGGATTTTTTTTTTTTGAGTGGAAGTTTTCGACAGCTATAAGAGAACCTCGATTATGGTAGTTTCCTTCTAATTTTTGTAATTTAATGTTGTCCATGGATTACCTTTCGGTGCCGACTTTTGCTTAGAGTTTCAATGAAATGATTCGTGAGGTTATTTTCAATTCGTTTGACCACCGTAAAAGATGTTTAAGCTATAATTAGAATCCAAACTTGAGATTTAATTTGTGTTTAAAGTGTTCAAATAATAAGTGAACTAGCATTATAGTTGTCCTAGTTATTTCAAGTAAATCTCTTTGGTCGGATTAGTTGCAAAGTTTCAACAGGTCTTGCACTTTGATTGAGAGCATGTATTACATGTGAATTTGGAGTGGTATTTTGGGACTAAATATAAATTATTAGGTTTTGCGCTTCTTATTAATTAAAGATTGTTTTGTTTAAGAGAACATGGTATAAAGGGAGATTGGTATTATTTTTGGGTGGTGATCTAGATGCTAAAACTGGATTGTTTGATAAATTAGAAACAAAATGCAATGTTAGGCCGGTTAGCACCATTATTATTATTATTTTATCAGAGCGTACAGCGGAAGCACATGAAATAGATATAGATGTTTAAGTAATAAATGTTTCGGAAAACGATATGGAAACAAGTTTTGGAATAAGTTTGGTTATCTTACGGTATCAATATCAGTAATAGTTGTTTGAATTTGAACCATCCCAGAGGTTAATTATCAGTTCAAGGAAAAACATGGTAGGAACAAATTTTATTTTATTTTACCAATTAAAAGATTAGCTTACATCATGTGTTTTGCTTTCATGGTGTACACTTTGTTATTAGCATTGATGATGACTAAAATCAGAATTTGGACTAAGAATTATGTAGACAGGAGTTATAGAGTTTTGGAATTATGATTGATGGGAGTTATAGAATTTGGTAATTAATGAGATAATAAACGATCCGAAGTGGTAAAAGTTTGACCTTAGAAATTTACGTTAGTATTTTTCCATCATAAGTGTTCAAGTTTCACAAGGATAATGATGATATTATTATTAGTAATTTTAATCTCAAATGAGTTTCCAAGATACCTTTTATTATACTTCTTTTATATAGTTTATGCTACATGCACACACAAGTAACTGTTTTGGAGTCCGGTTGGTTAAAAAAAATTATGTGAGCTGATTTAATCACGTCTAAGAAAGCATATATAATATTATTCGGAAACATTATCTTTTTTTTCAGGTTATTAAAGAAATAAAGTTTCGGGACGAAACTTCTTTAAGTGGTGGAGAGTGTAAAATCCCGTATTTTAATTTAAAATTTTAATTTTGAATATTTATTCTTCTAAATAATTACTCATGTGACTATTTTGTTTTCATAAGTAAGAATACTAATGTTTAGTTGTTTAAGTGATTTAAGGACCTTACGGTTACACGTTATCAAAGCTATAGGGTTTTAAAGGATTTAGAGGTATTTAATTGGTAAAATGATTTACCATGGATTGATACATGGTAGTACTTTTAGGGATTAGCTGGTAAGAATTGGGCCTAGTAATTATGTAATTTACTTCGGTTAGAAATATGGAATTGTATAAACGTATGATTAGGAATAATGGTGTAAGTAATAAGTCTTTGAATGCCTCACTAAGATGATTAATGACATGATTTGATTGTATTCATATATAAAACCGATGCCTTGTCTGAAGAGTAAATGTCAATTAAGAATAGTAAATATTATCTTGAGGTTTCTATAACGAGATGTTTGTATTTATTCCTATAACTACTATGCGTGGAATATTTAAGGAGAAATAATGTTACATGTATTCAAAGAGTTTCTGTTGCTAGTAATTTATTAAGGAGGTAACCTTGCATGAGAAATTGAAACAGAAGTAATAAATTGGTATATAATTGTAGTATAAATGCTAAGCCAATTGTCATGCCATATACACGTCTCTATAATGAATTCTTCCTTGTTAATATAGATATATACACAAGTGCAAATAAAGAAAGAAAGCTAGGTAGCATTTCCCTGATTAGATTATATACTCCTTTACTGTATTAAAATTATATGTATGTAACGATAGTATACAAAGATGAGAGAATTAAAGTCCTATGTTGAGCAAGGGAAAAGGTTTAGTGGAAAGCTAAGCACTAGATTATTCGTTGTAGAAATGTTTCTGTTCTTTCGGATTAATATTAGGTGAGTGGGTTTTGTCTTGCTATTATAAATATTCCGTTGCAACTTTTGATAATATTTTACAGGCTCATGGGTATTATTTTTTCAAGTACTATTTATATATGGAAACATTGTTTTTATATTGTTACGAAAACAAAGTCAATAAAAAAAAAAGAGAAAAGAATGAAAAAGAAGAAGTGATTTATATACGGTGGATCTGTATAAAGAGAACTAGTTTGTATCTTATAAAGATAAAGGTTATATACAGTGTATCTGTATAAGGTTTCTAAATTTATTATTTTATGATTTGCTTATGATTTGTATTTGGGACCATGAGAATAAGTCCAACGGAGAATTCCGAATAAGGGGAAGAGAAAAGTGGGGTGACGTTACGTTGGCAACTAAACGAAAGAGTTTAGTTCTCAACGGTTAACTTAGCAATTGTACATAGTTTTGTTAACCGGAACGTTTTAACGAATAGACTCAGCCGTTATGCTGTGGTGACCTTAATTACGTAGTGCACGTATGTTTATACACTTTAGAAAAAGATCGACGGTAAAGTGATTGAGGAAGTCACTCGGGCTTAGTACTATAAGATATACATGTTATCATTTTGCTTTTACCATAAAAAGAAAGAAAAAGATTTTATTATTACTACTGCAATTACATTTTTATTTTAGTTGTAAGAGATTAACTTCTTGTAATGAACGTAATTTTCGAGATTCTATTTAATGAAGCTTTTGCTAGAAATTTGAGCTTATTTAATGAGTTATTTAGCGAGTGTTTAAAAATTATTTCATTTAGGCTTTGTTTAGCACGTGCCGCCACACGTGTTATTCAGCCGTGTGACACCCCCGGGTCTGGGTTGAGAGTTTATTTTATTAGAGTTTAGTTTGCTAGAAAGACTCGTACTTTGAGTCTTGGGGCGTTTTGGAGTTGTTGAGTAGTTGTCTTTTATGCTGTTTAATATTATATATAAGTGTTTACCTTATTTGAGATTCTTACATGTTGTTCATGTACTTGAGTTATGGATTGTGGAGTTGTTACGGGTTGTGAACCCTGCGTATTTTATTTCTTGAATTAATACACGAATTATACGTTTAAATTCTTACGGTCTTATTTATAAAAGTTGATCATTTATGGGAGTAGTTCTCTAGAGAGGAAATGGAATTTCGGGACGAAATTCTTTTAAGGAGGGTTAGTTGTAACATCCCGTATTTTTATAAGTGGTTTTATTTATGATTTAATTTATCCAAAAACGTTTTATTCAAATTTTACCAAAAACCGGTCACTCGACTAATTTTTAGCCAAAAACCGAAACTCTTCCGAAAAACTTTATTTGAAAAACCTGTTACTAATTTTATAAATAAAAAGGACCCAATAGTTTTGTTTCTAAAGATTTGTTATTTTTGAGTAGTAAAACAATATTTTTGGATTAAGAGTTAGCTTTTAGAACTTTGGGGACCAAATAGTTCGCTTCCACAAACTTTGTAAAAACAGTTTTTTTTATACCTAAAATCAGCCCACTTTTCAATTCTTTAAACCTAAAAATCAGCCAAGAGAGAAAAGAGAGAAAAAGAGAGAAAAGAGAAGAAGAAGAAGAGGAAGACACCATTAGCGGGTTCATACCGGAAGCATCTCCACTACGCTCTAAGGTAACGGGGGTTATCCATTGCGACTAGACGAGGGTGTATGTTAGGATTTGGTTTTGCGTTTATTAGAAATTGGGGGTTTATGCCTTTTTATCTTAATTAGGTTTATAAATTGTTAATTGGGTTTAATTGTTGTATGATTTATTCACTTATTTGAATGGGAGAAATTGATGAGTTAATTATATTAATTTCGGATTAATGAGATTATGGATGGGTTTGCATGTTTTATGCGTTGATTATTGTGATTATATAATTATTGATGAAATTGGATAAATTTATATTGAATAATGGTGAATTGTAGTTTACGCTTACAAGGTGTTTGTTAAAATGCCTGAAAGTGATTTTATGTTGTTATAGCGTTTGGCTAGTTGTGAATTTAGTACATGTGGTTATGTGTTATGTTGTATTACGTTAAGTGACGTATGAGATGGTGTTATTTGAATAGTATAATATTATTGGTCGAGACCTTAATATTTATACGTATGAGATTGTGTTAATTGGATGATTTATTATTATTGGCCGAGGCCTTGTGATTTAGCTGTAGTGGCAATGGTCTCTGTCTCTCCCTAATTCCGGGGACAGAAGACGGCCGAGGGGATAGGGAATGACCTACCTTACGGACTGGGGTAGGTGGCGTGAGAGGTCCCAGTGTGCACTATATTTATTTTATTGTTAGCAATGGTCTATGTCTCTCCCTAATTCCGGGGGCATAAGACGGCCGAAGGGATAGGGAATGACTCGTCTTACGGACTGGGACGAGTGGCGTGAGAGGTCCAAGTGCGCACTATAAATCTACTTTTATGTTGCAATGGTCTCTGTCTCTCCCTAATTCCGGGGACAGAAGACGGCCGAAGGGATAGGGAATGACCTACCTTACGGACTGGGGTAGGTGGCGTGAGAGGTCCATGTATGCTATATGTGTGTGTTGATGTTATTTAATTTATCCCGTTGTAGAATGTCATTATATTTCTTCTTATACATCGATTACCGTAGTTGTAGAATTTGTGAGCTCTTGCATTTATGGGATGGAGTGACGGTGTTTGTGGTGCCGTCCCGTCTAGTTATGTGCGTGGGACTCACCGTTACAATTTTGTATTTCAGGTACAACTTAGGTTGAAGCGTATGGTTAAGAGTTTTAGCAAGGCATCACATGGGTTCGGGCTTTTGCTTTCTTTTTACTTAGATTGTTTTTGAGGTTGTAGCCTACGGGCAAATTCATTCGTTCATTATTTTTAGCTTTTATAAATCCTGTCTTGTAGCCGTGTTTGGCAAACAATTTATTTTATTCATTTAATTGTTCCATTAGCTTGCAAATGTTTTCTTTAAAAATTTTA
Source organism: Primula veris (assembly GCA_963682055.1). Taxonomy (NCBI): domain Eukaryota; kingdom Viridiplantae; phylum Streptophyta; class Magnoliopsida; order Ericales; family Primulaceae; genus Primula; species Primula veris. Next base: position 10,684,639 of record OY821741.1, on the reverse strand, counting down.
ATTTTGTACCAACAAGTTCTATTTCCTTTTGTTTTAAAAAGGTCACGCCTCGATGACCGTGTTTATGGAATTTGGGGCGTGACATAAATGTTACATTTTTTTTAGTGATAATTTTTTAACAATAACTAATTATTTAGTGAAAGATACATGAAGAAGAAATTAAGATTTCTATATATATGTTTCTGATCAAAATGTAGAAAACGCTGATTTTTAAAAGGTTACTCAAAATATTATAGCACTATCAGTTATGAGAAAAATAATGAGACTTTAAGCATGGATACGACAAATCTCGTATGATATTTTTACCATTTTTTTCTTAAATGGTTTAATTACATAGACATTCATACAAACAAAGTAAGTTATATTCGTTTTGGCGTATTGTGAGTTTGTGACATGTGAATAAATGTCAATAATTCAACTTTGTCTATTGTAAAAGTCGACAAAAATTGTTATTTAAAAGTGGAAACAAGTTAGAGTTTATTTCACATGATTAAGATCTAATAAAAGAAAATGAAAGACAGATATGTAAATGCGAGATATAAGAAAAACATAATCCATTAATAAATCTGATCTATATTGTCTTCTTACCATGGGAATCCTCGAATTTGAATGTGGAAGTAGCACTTATAGAGAAAACAGACATCAAAGGGATCGAAATAGCTACAATTTATTGAGGTTTAATTGAAGGCTACAACGTCGTTACAAAATATTTGATTCAAATAAAAATTGGTCATTAAAACGATAGACTACTGTTATACTCGACAAAATAGAATAGAATATGAGAAAGAAATTTGAGGAGACACGGAGAATGTGAATTAAAATAGTGTTTGTAAGATAAGATTTTACAGAATAATATGGTAATATATATAAAGGTGTAAAATCGTCGGCGCGTTACAGAATGATTTTAGGGTATATAATGCAAGCCATGTACATTTGGGCCTACTAGATAAGTCACACTCTTATCTTGATGAGGCCTACCGAAGATGTAAAAATCGCTAACAATACTCAAAGCCATTGAGTACATCGGTCCATGGGCTAAATATACATTTTTATTCATTTTAATATTTGTTTTGACTTTCCATCAAAATATTAAACTTTAACTACAATGTAACTTGCATTAGATGGAATCAAATCAAAATGGTATAATAGAGATGCAAGAGCGGCGGGCGTCCCATCTCAAAATTATTTTTAGGGTAATAGAATCTATGTTTGGACGTATTAATATTAGTCACACTTGCAACTTGGCGAGGCCTACACAAAATGTAAATATCAAGCCATGAACCATATTCGAAGTCATTGAATACATTGTTCAATGCGCTAAATATTACCCTTTTGTCCATTTTAACAATTTATTCACTTCCTGTCAAAATTTCAAACTTGAACTACAATGGGATTTGCATTAAATGAGATCAAATCAAATTTAAATCACATCATAGAAAAATAAATTATTAATCAACTACCTGGTAAAAAACAGAGAGTAAATAATAAACGGTGATAATAACTACTTACCTATGAACAACGATTGATCATGATCATGATAAACAAACAATTATGAATCTACGATTAAATTACCATTCAGACGAATAACATTAAAAAATTTGTATATGATGATTGATATGATAAAAATGATTAAACTACTAAAATGGCGATTAAACTACTAGTTGTGATTAAACTAAAGATTAAGCTAATTCACGATGCAAATTTAACCAGACATGTATAACACGATAATAAAACTAAAAATGTAGTAAATAAAGGGTAAAAGAAGTTACTTTTATTGTTAAAATCATTTCGAACAAGAACACGGATTGAACCACGAGATTGACAACGTTTAACTATGAATAGTATGATATTTAAGCAGAGTTGGCCCATAACACAATATTTTGAGTGTGCTGGCTAGGAGAAGATGATTTTTTTGGCTTGTCAAATACAAGAAAAAATAAAAATACACTATAAAATTTGTTTATTTGACTGAAATACGCAGAGTTTCATGCATAAATAAAGTAAGAGAAAACATGTAACATTGCTTGGAAATTTGTTTTTTCAATGTCTGTGTTCTCTCTCAGCTCTTTGTTTGGATGTTGTTCTTTGTACTTGTTGAGATCACCATATAGAAACGAAATAAAATCACCATTAAAGAGAGAAATTTACTCTAAATTTGTATAAAGTATTAGCTGATCTGATTGTTTTATTAATTCGAATGAGATATTTTCAAAAGGAAAAATTTAACCAACGCCAGAATTGACAGTTGGCACCAATCACAGAAGTTAGTTACAACTGTCTTACAGTATAGTCCGCTATTTCTCTCCGTATTACAATTCAGCACACATGTTTCTAATTGAGACAAATATAGAACTAAGTAATTACATAAACACATTACAAGCATAAGGTTCATGACAATTCAGTACACAAATCATTCAAATACAAGTTTGTTCAAAATCAATATGGTTATAAAAAATTAATTGAAAACAAATTATTTTCTAAGAAAAGAATAAGTGGGCACCGGTTATGTCAGTATGCCACATGTGTTCCAATCAATGTCTAATGTCTTGCTGATATAGGAGTGACTCTATTCTCTTGGCATAGCTATTTTTTTTGTTCTCTTCCACAATATATACATGTTTTTGGTTACTCAACCAGTTGCTAAATAAGGAAGTATATACAAGGCCGTCGTGAACGAGCATTGCCTTTACAAGTGAAGTGAAGCGTATACTAATTTGCAATTCCATTTAGGTTTTATGCCACAACTCAAAATTGTTTGGGTATTAACCGTATATACAGATTTGTTATGTTAATGGGGGAACTAGTAAAGGTCACGTCTTTACATTCATCAAAAATATCAACAAGATGTGCAAATTTCCTATTTTGTGGAAATCTGAAAACGGAAACAAACATCCCGTTCTATGAGTGAGTTAGGGATATTCTAAGTTTCTAACAGGTTCAAAATGAGTTATCAAGACGGTATTTGAATATACTGGCTCATGCAAGTGTTTCTTTTTAACTAGGTGTGATTGATTGCCTGCTAAAAGTTTGTGAAATCCCGGGTATCATTAAAAGATGAGGCTGTCAGGGCAAAAGAAATTTCCCACAAAAAGTTTGAAGCAAAAGATTATCTCGGCGCAAAGAAATTTGCACTGAAAGCCCATTCGTAAAACTTTTCAGTACATATTTCTTTGTGGCGAGGTAATCTTCCGTTTCAAACCTTTTGTGGGAAATTTCTTTTTCCCTAACAGCCTCATCTTTTATGCACTTCATATTTTTAGAGCGGTTAAGCAACCGATTAACAAACCCATATAAGATAATGTAGTTTAACAATACCGGGATTTCATAAACTTTTAGCAAACAAGTTTTAGCAATTCACACCTAATTAAAAAGAAAAACTCGTATGAGCCAGTATAATTCCAACCCGACACAAATAATTTCTAGCTGACAAAAGTAGTGGCCGACAAAAAATTAAATAAGTTTATCCTAGATGGACAATTCAGTCGTAAATGACAAGAGTAATGTTGAAAACTGTCATAACATAATTGCATATGTAGATTATAATGTTAAACATTATGCAAACAAAGTGAAGCATTAAACAACATATATGTAACCTTTCAAAAAAATAAAAATAAAAAACATGTATGTAAACTGGAAGAAAGAAAGTTTTTTTCTTTCTTCCAGTTGATTGATTGTTTTTTTTTTCTTTATAATAAAGTATTTATGGTGATTTTTGTAAAACTTTACCGGTTGATTTATACCGAGAAAAAAGAAAAAGGTTAAAAATGAAAAAAAATGAATAAGTTTGCAATAACATACCATGGAATTTTTCAAATGAAATGAACAACGACCATCAAAATTTTGTACATATTAGATCCAAGTGTTTTTCAGAGCAACCTCGGCCCTGAAATAAGAAATATGTTAAATATATAATGGAAATTTTAAGCAAACAAAAAATTAATTAATTTACCATTGCATTCATGTAGATCACATCGTAAAGCATTAAACAAAATTAGTAAAGATAACACAATTTGTATTTTAGCAAGCATATTATTGCTAAAATTTCCCTCAAGTCACATTTCGTTTCTTCTGACGTTTTACATATTACCAAGATATAAATAAATAAAAATTATAAAAATCCCATACAAGATTGCTATTGAGCCAGTGACATAGGTTTAAGAAAGTATAAGAAGTAAATCTTATCCGGTTTATGATTTTATTACGATTGAGCCAGTGACATAGGTTTAAGCATAACTGTGTGGACTGAAAACAAAACGGATATGGAGACAAAAAAAAAATTAATTCAACTTTTACACGTGAAATATTAGAAAGCATCAAATGAGATGCGTGAGGTGGGAAATGTGAGATACAATTTTCAAAAGGGAAAAAAATTGAGTTTGTTGGAAACTATGGTTTTAGAATGATAACAGGTTAGGGTTATAACTCGGGAATGAAGTTTTCAAGACATGAGTACAAAAAATTAATAGAAATGACATGAACACCAATTGCTTAAAGATCGTTGGAAATATTTATCCGAATGTAATATATTAAGGGACAAAATATTATAGAAATATAATATTGTTTTTTTACGTCAATATGTTCTGACCCTATCTATTATTTTGAAATAAAAAATAAAATGAAATAAAATTGTTTTGCAACAAAGATAATTGAATACCATCTTCGGTAGTTAAGTAGTAAATGTTACATTTTTTTTAGTGATAATTTTTTAACAATAACTAATTATTTAGTGAAAGATACATGAAGAAGAAATTAAGATTTCTATATATATGTTTCTGATCAAAATGTAGAAAACGCTGATTTTTAAAAGGTTACTCAAAATATTATAGCACTATCAGTTATGAGAAAAATAATGAGACTTTAAGCATGGATACGACAAATCTCGTATGATATTTTTACCATTTTTTTCTTAAATGGTTTAATTACATAGACATTCATACAAACAAAGTAAGTTATATTCGTTTTGGCGTATTGTGAGTTTTTGACATGTGAATAAATGTCAATAATTCAACTTTGTCTATTGTAAAAGTCGACAAAAATTGTTATTTAAAAGTGGAAACAAGTTAGAGTTTATTTCACATGATTAAGATCTAATAAAAGAAAATGAAAGACAGATATGTAAATGCGAGATATAAGAAAAACATAATCCATTAATAAATCTGATCTATATTGTCTTCTTACCATGGGAATCCTCGAATTTGAAAGTGGAAGTAGCACTTATAGAGAAAACAGACATCAAAGGGATCGAAATAGCTACAATTTATTGAGGTTTAATTGAAGGCTACAACGTCGTTACAAAATATTTGATTCAAATAAAAATTGGTCATTAAAACGATAGACTAGTGTTATACTCGACAAAATAGAATAGAATATGAGAAAGAAATTTGAGGAGACACGGAGAATGTGAATTAAAATAGTGTTTGTAAGATAAGATTTTACAGAATAATATGGTAATATATATAAAGGTGTAAAATCGTCGGCGCGTTACAGAATGATTTTAGGGTATATAATGCAAGCCATGTACATTTGGGCCTACTAGATAAGTCACACTCTTATCTTGATGAGGCCTACCGAAGATGTAAAAATCGCTAACAATACTCAAAGCCATTGAGTACATCGGTCCATGGGCTAAATATACATTTTTATTCATTTTAATATTTGTTTTGACTTTCCATCAAAATATTAAACTTTAACTACAATGTAACTTGCATTAGATGGAATCAAATCAAAATGGTATAATAGAGATGCAAGAGCGGCGGGCGTCCCATCTCAAAATTATTTTTAGGGTAATAGAATCTATGTTTGGACGTATTAATATTAGTCACACTTGCAACTTGGCGAGGCCTACACAAAATGTAAATATCAAGCCATGAACCATATTCGAAGTCATTGAATACATTGTTCAATGCGCTAAATATTACCCTTTTGTCCATTTTAACAATTTATTCACTTCCTGTCAAAATTTCAAACTTGAACTACAATGGGATTTGCATTAAATGAGATCAAATCAAATTTAAATCACATCATAGAAAAATAAATTATTAATCAACTACCTGGTAAAAAACAGAGAGTAAATAATAAACGGTGATAATAACTACTTACCTATGAACAACGATTGATCATGATCATGATAAACAAACAATTATGAATCTACGATTAAATTACCATTCAGACGAATAACATTAAAAAATTTGTATATGATGATTGATATGATAAAAATGATTAAACTACTAAAATGGCGATTAAACTACTAGTTGTGATTAAACTAAAGATTAAGCTAATTCACGATGCAAATTTAACCAGACATGTATAACACGATAATAAAACTAAAAATGTAGTAAATAAAGGGTAAAAGAAGTTACTTTTATTGTTAAAATCATTTCGAACAAGAACACGGATTGAACCACGAGATTGACAACGTTTAACTATGAATAGTATGATATTTAAGCAGAGTTGGCCCATAACACAATATTTTGAGTGTGCTGGCTAGGAGAAGATGATTTTTTTGGCTTGTCAAATACAAGAAAAAATAAAAATACACTATAAAATTTGTTTATTTGACTGAAATACGCAGAGTTTCATGCATAAATAAAGTAAGAGAAAACATGTAACATTGCTTGGAAATTTGTTTTTTCAATGTCTGTGTTCTCTCTCAGCTCTTTGTTTGGATGTTGTTCTTTGTACTTGTTGAGATCACCATATAGAAACGAAATAAAATCACCATTAAAGAGAGAAATTTACTCTAAATTTGTATAAAGTATTAGCTGATCTGATTGTTTTATTAATTCGAATGAGATATTTTCAAAAGGAAAAATTTAACCAACGCCAGAATTGACAGTTGGCACCAATCACAGAAGTTAGTTACAACTGTCTTACAGTATAGTCCGCTATTTCTCTCCGTATTACAATTCAGCACACATGTTTCTAATTGAGACAAATATAGAACTAAGTAATTACATAAACACATTACAAGCATAAGGTTCATGACAATTCAGTACACAAATCATTCAAATACAAGTTTGTTCAAAATCAATATGGTTATAAAAAATTAATTGAAAACAAATTATTTTCTAAGAAAAGAATAAGTGGGCACCGGTTATGTCAGTATGCCACATGTGTTCCAATCAATGTCTAATGTCTTGCTGATATAGGAGTGACTCTATTCTCTTGGCATAGCTATTTTTTTTGTTCTCTTCCACAATATATACATGTTTTTGGTTACTCAACCAGTTGCTAAATAAGGAAGTATATACAAGGCCGTCGTGAACGAGCATTGCCTTTACAAGTGAAGTGAAGCGTATACTAATTTGCAATTCCATTTAGGTTTTATGCCACAACTCAAAATTGTTTGGGTATTAACCGTATATACAGATTTGTTATGTTAATGGGGGAACTAGTAAAGGTCACGTCTTTACATTCATCAAAAATATCAACAAGATGTGCAAATTTCCTATTTTGTGGAAATCTGAAAACGGAAACAAACATCCCGTTCTATGAGTGAGTTAGGGATATTCTAAGTTTCTAACAGGTTCAAAATGAGTTATCAAGACGGTATTTGAATATACTGGCTCATGCAAGTGTTTCTTTTTAACTAGGTGTGATTGATTGCCTGCTAAAAGTTTGTGAAATCCCGGGTATCATTAAAAGATGAGGCTGTCAGGGCAAAAGAAATTTCCCACAAAAAGTTTGAAGCAAAAGATTATCTCGGCGCAAAGAAATTTGCACTGAAAGCCCATTCGTAAAACTTTTCAGTACATATTTCTTTGTGGCGAGGTAATCTTCCGTTTCAAACCTTTTGTGGGAAATTTCTTTTTCCCTAACAGCCTCATCTTTTATGCACTTCATATTTTTAGAGCGGTTAAGCAACCGATTAACAAACCCATATAAGATAATGTAGTTTAACAATACCGGGATTTCATAAACTTTTAGCAAACAAGTTTTAGCAATTCACACCTAATTAAAAAGAAAAACTCGTATGAGCCAGTATAATTCCAACCCGACACAAATAATTTCTAGCTGACAAAAGTAGTGGCCGACAAAAAATTAAATAAGTTTATCCTAGATGGACAATTCAGTCGTAAATGACAAGAGTAATGTTGAAAACTGTCATAACATAATTGCATATGTAGATTATAATGTTAAACATTATGCAAACAAAGTGAAGCATTAAACAACATATATGTAACCTTTCAAAAAAATAAAAATAAAAAACATGTATGTAAACTGGAAGAAAGAAAGTTTTTTTCTTTCTTCCAGTTGATTGATTGTTTTTTTTTTCTTTATAATAAAGTATTTATGGTGATTTTTGTAAAACTTTACCGGTTGATTTATACCGAGAAAAAAGAAAAAGGTTAAAAATGAAAAAAAATGAATAAGTTTGCAATAACATACCATGGAATTTTTCAAATGAAATGAACAACGACCATCAAAATTTTGTACATATTAGATCCAAGTGTTTTTCAGAGCAACCTCGGCCCTGAAATAAGAAATATGTTAAATATATAATGGAAATTTTAAGCAAACAAAAAATTAATTAATTTACCATTGCATTCATGTAGATCACATCGTAAAGCATTAAACAAAATTAGTAAAGATAACACAATTTGTATTTTAGCAAGCATATTATTGCTAAAATTTCCCTCAAGTCACATTTCGTTTCTTCTGACGTTTTACATATTACCAAGATATAAATAAATAAAAATTATAAAAATCCCATACAAGATTGCTATTGAGCCAGTGACATAGGTTTAAGAAAGTATAAGAAGTAAATCTTATCCGGTTTATGATTTTATTACGATTGAGCCAGTGACATAGGTTTAAGCATAACTGTGTGGACTGAAAACAAAACGGATATGGAGACAAAAAAAAAAATTAATTCAACTTTTACACGTGAAATATTAGAAAGCATCAAATGAGATGCGTGAGGTGGGAAATGTGAGATACAATTTTCAAAAGGGAAAAAAATTGAGTTTGTTGGAAACTATGGTTTTAGAATGATAACAGGTTAGGGTTATAACTCGGGAATGAAGTTTTCAAGACATGAGTACAAAAAATTAATAGAAATGACATGAACACCAATTGCTTAAAGATCGTTGGAAATATTTATCCGAATGTAATAGATTAAGGGACAAAATATTATAGAAATATAATATTGTTTTTTTACGTCAATATGTTCTGACCCTATCTATTATTTTGAAATAAAAAATAAAATGAAATAAAATTGTTTTGCAACAAAGATAATTGAATACCATCTTCGGTAGTTAAGTAGTAAATGTTACATTTTTTTTAGTGATAATTTTTTAACAATAACTAATTATTTAGTGAAAGATACATGAAGAAGAAATTAAGATTTCTATATATATGTTTCTGATCAAAATGTAGAAAACGCTGATTTTTAAAAGGTTACTCAAAATATTATAGCACTATCAGTTATGAGAAAAATAATGAGACTTTAAGCATGGATACGACAAATCTCGTATGATATTTTTACCATTTTTTTCTTAAATGGTTTAATTACATAGACATTCATACAAACAAAGTAAGTTATATTCGTTTTGGCGTATTGTGAGTTTGTGACATGTGAATAAATGTCAATAATTCAACTTTGTCTATTGTAAAAGTCGACAAAAATTGTTATTTAAAAGTGGAAACAAGTTAGAGTTTATTTCACATGATTAAGATCTAATAAAAGAAAATGAAAGACAGATATGTAAATGCGAGATATAAGAAAAACATAATCCATTAATAAATCTGATCTATATTGTCTTCTTACCATGGGAATCCTCGAATTTGAATGTGGAAGTAGCACTTCTAGAGAAAACAGACATCAAAGGGATCGAAATAGCTACAATTTATTGAGGTTTAATTGAAGGCTACAACGTCGTTACAAAATATTTGATTCAAATAAAAATTGGTCATTAAAACGATAGACTAGTGTTATACTCGACAAAATAGAATAGAATATGAGAAAGAAATTTGAGGAGACACGGAGAATGTGAATTAAAATAGTGTTTGTAAGATAAGATTTTACAGAATAATATGGTAATATATATAAAGGTGTAAAATCGTCGGCGCGTTACAGAATGATTTTAGGGTATATAATGCAAGCCATGTACATTTGGGCCTACTAGATAAGTCACACTCTTATCTTGATGAGGCCTACCGAAGATGTAAAAATCGCTAACAATACTCAAAGCCATTGAGTACATCGGTCCATGGGCTAAATATACATTTTTATTCATTTTAATATTTGTTTTGACTTTCCATCAAAATATTAAACTTTAACTACAATGTAACTTGCATTAGATGGAATCAAATCAAAATGGTATAATAGAGATGCAAGAGCGGCGGGCTTCCCATCTCAAAATTATTTTTAGGGTAATAGAATCTATGTTTGGACGTATTAATATTAGTCACACTTGCAACTTGGCGAGGCCTACACAAAATGTAAATATCAAGCCATGAACCATATTCGAAGTCATTGAATACATTGTTCAATGCGCTAAATATTACCCTTTTGTCCATTTTAACAATTTATTCACTTCCTGTCAAAATTTCAAACTTGAACTACAATGGGATTTGCATTAAATGAGATCAAATCAAATTTAAATCACATCATAGAAAAATAAATTATTAATCAACTACCTGGTAAAAAACAGAGAGTAAATAATAAACGGTGATAATAACTACTTACCTATGAACAACGATTGATCATGATCATGATAAACAAACAATTATGAATCTACGATTAAATTACCATTCAGACGAATAACATTAAAAAATTTGTATATGATGATTGATATGATAAAAATGATTAAACTACTAAAATGGCGATTAAACTACTAGTTGTGATTAAACTAAAGATTAAGCTAATTCACGATGCAAATTTAACCAGACATGTATAACACGATAATAAAACTAAAAATGTAGTAAATAAAGGGTAAAAGAAGTTACTTTTATTGTTAAAATCATTTCGAACAAGAACACGGATTGAACCACGAGATTGACAACGTTTAACTATGAATAGTATGATATTTAAGCAGAGTTGGCCCATAACACAATATTTTGAGTGTGCTGGCTAGGAGAAGATGATTTTTTTGGCTTGTCAAATACAAGAAAAAATAAAAATACACTATAAAATTTGTTTATTTGACTGAAATACGCAGAGTTTCATGCATAAATAAAGTAAGAGAAAACATGTAACATTGCTTGGAAATTTGTTTTTTCAATGTCTGTGTTCTCTCTCAGCTCTTTGTTTGGATGTTGTTCTTTGTACTTGTTGAGATCACCATATAGAAACGAAATAAAATCACCATTAAAGAGAGAAATTTACTCTAAATTTGTATAAAGTATTAGCTGATCTGATTGTTTTATTAATTCGAATGAGATATTTTCAAAAGGAAAAATTTAACCAATGCCAGAATTGACAGTTGGCACCAATCACAGAAGTTAGTTACAACTGTCTTACAGTATAGTCCGCTATTTCTCTCCGTATTACAATTCAGCACACATGTTTCTAATTGAGACAAATATAGAACTAAGTAATTACATAAACACATTACAAGCATAAGGTTCATGACAATTCAGTACACAAATCATTCAAATACAAGTTTGTTCAAAATCAATATGGTTATAAAAAATTAATTGAAAACAAATTATTTTCTAAGAAAAGAATAAGTGGGCACCGGTTATGTCAGTATGCCACATGTGTTCCAATCAATGTCTAATGTCTTGCTGATATAGGAGTGACTCTATTCTCTTGGCATAGCTATTTTTTTTGTTCTCTTCCACAATATATACATGTTTTTGGTTACTCAACCAGTTGCTAAATAAGGAAGTATATACAAGGCCGTCGTGAACGAGCATTGCCTTTACAAGTGAAGTGAAGCGTATACTAATTTGCAATTCCATTTAGGTTTTATGCCACAACTCAAAATTGTTTGGGTATTAACCGTATATACAGATTTGTTATGTTAATGGGGGAACTAGTAAAGGTCACGTCTTTACATTCATCAAAAATATCAACAAGATGTGCAAATTTCCTATTTTGTGGAAATCTGAAAACGGAAACAAACATCCCGTTCTATGAGTGAATTAGGGATATTCTAAGTTTCTAACAGGTACAAAATGAGTTATCAAGACGGTATTTGAATATACTGGCTCATGCAAGTGTTTCTTTTTAACTAGGTGTGATTGATTGCCTGCTAAAAGTTTGTGAAATCCCGGGTATCATTAAAAGATGAGGATGTCAGGGCAAAAGAAATTTCCCACAAAAAGTTTGGAGCCAAAGATTATCTCGGCGCAAAGAAATTTGCACTGAAAGCCCATTCGTAAAGCTTTTCAGTACATATTTCTTTGTGGCGAGGTAATCTTCCGTTTCAAACCTTTTGTGGGAAATTTCTTTTTCCCTAACAGCCTCATCTTTTATGCACTTCATATTTTTAGAGCGGTTAAGCAACCGATTAACAAACCCATATAAGATAATGTAGTTTAACAATACCGGGATTTCATAAACTTTTAGCAAACAAGTTTTAGCAATTCACACCTAATTAAAAAGAAAAACTCGTATGAGCCAGTATAATTCCAACCCGACACAAATAATTTCTAGCTGACAAAAGTAGTGGCCGACAAAAAATTAAATAAGTTTATCCTAGATGGACAATTCAGTCGTAAATGACAAGAGTAATGTTGAAAACTGTCATAACATAATTGCATATGTAGATTATAATGTTAAACATTATGCAAACAAAGTGAAGCATTAAACAACATATATGTAACCTTTCAAAAAAATAAAAATAAAAAACATGTATGTAAACTGGAAGAAAGAAAGTTTTTTTCTTTCTTCCAGTTGATTGATTGTTTTTTTTTTTCTTTATAATAAAGTATTTATGGTGATTTTTGTAAAACTTTACCGGTTGATTTATACCGAGAAAAAAGAAAAAGGTTAAAAATGAAAAAAAATGAATAAGTTTGCAATAACATACCATGGAATTTTTCAAATGAAATGAACAACGACCATCAAAATTTTGTACATATTAGATCCAAGTGTTTTTCAGAGCAACCTCGGCCCTGAAATAAGAAATATGTTAAATATATAATGGAAATTTTAAGCAAACAAAAAATTAATTAATTTACCATTGCATTCATGTAGATCACATCGTAAAGCATTAAACAAAATTAGTAAAGATAACACAATTTGTATTTTAGCAAGCATATTATTGCTAAAATTTCCCTCAAGTCACATTTCGTTTCTTCTGACGTTTTACATATTACCAAGATATAAATAAATAAAAATTATAAAAATCACATACAAGATTGCTATTGAGCCAGTGACATAGGTTTAAGAAAGTACAAGAAGTAAATCTTATCCGGTTTATGATTTTATTACGATTGAGCCAGTGACATAGGTTTAAGCATAACTGTGTGGAGTGAAAACAAAACGGATATGGACACACACAAAAAAAATTAATTCAACTTTTACACGTGAAATATTAGAAAGCAACAAATGAGAAGCGTGAGGTGGGAAATGTGAGATACAATTTTCAAAAGGGAAAAAAATCGAGTTTGTTGGAAACTATGGTTTTACAATGATAACAGGTTAGGGTTATAACTCGGGAATGAAGTTTTCAAGACATGAGTACAAAAAATTAAAAGAAATGACATGAACACCAATTGCTTAAAGATCGTTGGAAATATTTATCCGAATGTAATAGATTAAGGGACAAAATATTATAGAAATATAATATTGTTTTTTTACCTCAATATGTTCTAACCCTATCTATTATTTTGAAATAAAAAATAAAATGAAATAAAATTGTTTTGCAACAAAGATAATTGAATACCATCTTCGGTAGTTACGTAGTAAATGTTACATTTTTTTTAGTGATAATTTTTTAACAATAACTAATTATTTAGTGAAAGATGCATGAAGAAGAAATTAAGATTTCTATATATATGTTTCTGATCAAAATGTAGAAAACGCTGATTTTTAAAAGGTTACTCCAAATATTAGAGCACTATCAGTTATGAGAAAAATAATGAGACTTTAAGCATGGATACGACAAATCTCGTATGATATTTTTACCATTTTTTTCTTAAATAGTTTAATTACATAGACATTCATACAAACAAAGTAAGTTATATTCGTTTTGGCGTATTGTGAGTTTGTGACATGTGAATAAATGTCAATAATTCAACTTTGTCTATTGTAAAAGTCGACAAAAATTGTTATTTAAAAGTGGAAACAAGTTAGAGTTTATTTCACATGATTAAGATCTAATAAAAGAAAATGAAAGACAGATATGTAAATGCGAGATATAAGAAAAACATAATCCATTAATAAATCTAATCTATATTGTCTTCTTACCATGGGAATCCTCGAATTTGAATGTGGAAGTAGCACTTCTAGAGAAAACAGACATCAAAGGGATCGAAATAGCTACAATTTATTGAGGTTTAATTGAAGGATACAACGTCGTTACAAAATATTTGATTCAAATAAAAATTGGTCATTAAAACGATAGACTAGTGTTATACTCGACAAAATAGAATAGAATATGAGAAAGAAATTTGAGAAGCCACGGAGAATGTGAATTAAAATAGTGTTTGTAAGATAAGATTTTACAGAATAATATGGTAATATATATAAAGGTGTAAAATCGTCGGCGCGTTACAGAATGATTTTAGGGTATATAATGCAAGCCATGTACATTTGGGCCTACTAGATAAGTCACACTCTTATCTTGATGAGGCCTACCGAAGATGTAAAAATCGCTAACAATACTCAAAGCCATTGAGTACATCGGTCCATGGGCTAAATATACATTTTTATTCATTTTAATATTTTTTTTTGACTTTCCATCAAAATATTAAACTTTAACTACAATGTAACTTGCATTAGATGGAATCAAATCAAAATGGTATAATAGAGATGCAAGAGCGGCGGGCGTCCCATCTCAAAATTAGTTTTAGGGTAACAGAATCTATGTTTGGACGTATTAATATTAGTCACACTTGCAACTTGGCGAGGCCTACACAAAATGTAAATATCAAGCCATGAAACATATTCGAAGTCATTGAATACATTGTTCAATGCGCTAAATATTACCCTTTTGTCCATTTTAACAATTTATTCACTTCCTGTCAAAATTTCAAACTTGAACTACAATGGGATTTGCATTAAATGAGATCAAATCAAATTTAAATCACATCATAGAAAAATAAATTATTAATCAACTACCTGGTAAAAAACAGAGAGTAAATAATAAACGGTGATAATAACTACTTACCTATGAACAACGATTGATCATGATCATGATAAACAAACAATTATGAATCTACGATTAAATTACCATTCAGACGAATAACATTAAAAAATTTGTATATGATGATTGATATGATAAAAATGATTAAACTACTAAAATGGCGATTAAACTACTAGTTGTGATTAAACTAAAGATTAAGCTAATTCACGATGCAAATTTAACCAGACATGTATAACACGATAATAAAACTAAAAATGTAGTAAATAAAGGGTAAAAGAAGTTACTTTTGTTGTTAAAATCATTTCGAACAAGAACACGGATTGAACCACGAGATTGACAACGTTTAACTATGAATAGTATGATATTTAAGCAGAGTTGGCCCATAACACAATATTTTGAGTGTGCTGGCTAGGAGAAGATGATTTTTTTGGCTTGTCAAATACAAGAAAAAATAAAAATACACTATAAAATTTGTTTATTTGACTGAAATACGCAGAGTTTCATGCATAAATAAAGTAAGAGAAAACATGTAACATTGCTTGGAAATTTGTTTTTTCAATGTCTGTGTTCTCTCTCAGCTCTTTGTTTGGATGTTGTTCTTTGTACTTGTTGAGATCACCATATAGAAACGAAATAAAATCACCATTAAAGAGAGAAATTTACTCTAAATTTGTATAAAGTATTAGCTGATCTGATTGTTTTATTAATTCGAATGAGATATTTTCAAAAGGAAAAATTTAACCAACGCCAGAATTGACAGTTGGCACCAATCACAGAAGTTAGTTACAACTGTCTTACAGTATAGTCCGCTATTTCTCTCCGTATTACAATTCAGCACGCATGTTTCTAATTGAGACAAATATAGAACTAAGTAATTACATAAACACATTACAAGCATAAGGTTCATGACAATTCAGTACACAAATCATTCAAATACAAGTTTGTTCAAAATCAATATGGTTATAAAAAATTAATTGAAAACAAATTATTTTCTAAGAAAAGAATAAGTGGGCACCGGTTATGTCAGTATGCCACATGTGTTCCAATCAATGTCTAATGTCTTGCTGATATAGGAGTGACTCTATTCTCTTGGCATAGCTATTTTTTTTGTTCTCTTCCACAATATATACATGTTTTTGGTTACTCAACCAGTTGCTAAATAAGGAAGTATATACAAGGCCGTCGTGAACGAGCATTGCCTTTACAAGTGAAGTGAAGCGTATACTAATTTGCAATTCCATTTAGGTTTTATGCCACAACTCAAAATTGTTTGGGTATTAACCGTATATACAGATTTGTTATGTTAATGGGGGAACTAGTAAAGGTCACGTCTTTACATTCATCAAAAATATCAACAAGATGTGCAAATTTCCTATTTTGTGGAAATCTGAAAACGGAAACAAACATCCCGTTCTATGAGTGAGTTAGGGATATTCTAAGTTTCTAACAGGTTCAAAATGAGTTATCAAGACGGTATTTGAATATACTGGCTCATGCAAGTGTTTCTTTTTAACTAGGTGTGATTGATTGCCTGCTAAAAGTTTGTGAAATCCCGGGTATCATTAAAAGATGAGGCTGTCAGGGCAAAAGAAATTTCCCACAAAAAGTTTGAAGCAAAAGATTATCTCGGCGCAAAGAAATTTGCACTGAAAGCCCATTCGTAAAGCTTTTCAGTACATATTTCTTTGTGGCGAGGTAATCTTCAGTTTCAAACCTTTTGTGGGAAATTTCTTTTTCCCTAACAGCCTCATCTTTTATGCACTTCATATTTTTAGAGCGGTTAAGCAACCGATTAACAAACCCATATAAGATAATGTAGTTTAACAATACCGGGATTTCATAAACTTTTAGCAAACAAGTTTTAGCAATTCACACCTAATTAAAAAGAAAAACTCGTATGAGCCAGTATAATTCCAACCCGACACAAATAATTTCTAGCTGACAAAAGTAGTGGCCGACAAAAAATTAAATAAGTTTATCCTAGATGGACAATTCAGTCGTAAATGACAAGAGTAATGTTGAAAACTGTCATAACATAATTGCATATGTAGATTATAATGTTAAACATTATGCAAACAAAGTGAAGCATTAAACAACATATATGTAACCTTTCAAAAAAATAAAAATAAAAAACATGTATGTAAACTGGAAGAAAGAAAGTTTTTTTCTTTCTTCCAGTTGATTGATTGTTTTTTTTTTCTTTATAATAAAGTATTTATGGTGATTTTTGTAAAACTTTACCGGTTGATTTATACCGAGAAAAAAGAAAAAGGTTAAAAATGAAAAAAAATGAATAAGTTTGCAATAACATACCATGGAATTTTTCAAATGAAATGAACAACGACCATCAAAATTTTGTACATATTAGATCCAAGTGTTTTTCAGAGCAACCTCGGCCCTGAAATAAGAAATATGTTAAATATATAATGGAAATTTTAAGCAAACAAAAAATTAATTAATTTACCATTGCATTCATGTAGATCACATCGTAAAGCATTAAACAAAATTAGTAAAGATAACACAATTTGTATTTTAGCAAGCATATTACTGCTAAAATTTCCCTCAAGTCACATTTCGTTTCTTCTGACGTTTTACATATTACCAAGATATAAATAAATAAAAATTATAAAAATCACATACAAGATTGCTATTGAGCCAGTGACATAGGTTTAAGAAAGTACAAGAAGTAAATCTTATCCGGTTTATGATTTTATTACGATTGAGCCAGTGACATAGGTTTAAGCATAACTGTGTGGAGTGAAAACAAAACGGATATGGAGACAAAAAAAAAAAAATTAATTCAACTTTTACACGTGAAATATTAGAAAGCATCAAATGAGAAGCGTGAGGTGGGAAATGTGAGATACAATTTTCAAAAGGGAAAAAAATCCAGTTTGTTGGAAACTATGGTTTTAGAATGATAACAGGTTAGGGTTATAACTCGGGAATGAAGTTTTCAAGACATCAGTACAAAAAATTAAAAGAAATGACATGAACACCAATTGCTTAAAGATCGTTGGAAATATTTATCCGAATGTAATAGATTAAGGGACAAAATATTATAGAAATATAATATTGTTTTTTTACCTCAATATGTTCTGACCCTATCTATTATTTTGAAATAAAAAATAAAATGAAATAAAATTGTTTTGCAACAAAGATAATTGAATACCATCTTCGGTAGTTAAGTAGTAAATGTTACATTTTTTTTAGTGATAATTTTTTAACAATAAGTAATTATTTAGTGAAAGAAACATGAAGAAGAAATTAAGATTTCTATATATATGTTTCTGATCAAAATTTAGAAAACGCTGATTTTTAAAAGGTTACTCCAAATATTAGAGCACTATCAGTTATGAGAAAAATAATGAGACTTTAAGCATGGATACGACAAATCTCGTATGATATTTTTACCATTTTTTTCTTAAATAGTTTAATTACATAGACATTCATACAAACTAAGTAAGTTATATTCGTTTTGGCGTATTGTGAGTTTGTGACATGTGAATAAATGTCAATAATTCAACTTTGTCTATTGTAAAAGTCGACAAAAATTGTTATTTAAAAGTGGAAACAAGTTAGAGTTTATTTCACATGATTAAGATCTAATAAAAGAAAATGAAAGACAGATATGTAAATGCGAGATATAAGAAAAACATAATCCATTAATAAATCTGATCTATATTGTCTTCTTACCATGGGAATCCTCGAATTTGAATGTGGAAGTAGCACTTCTAGAGAAAACAGACATCAAAGGGATCAAAATAGCTATAATTTATTGAGGTTTAATTGAAGGCTACAACGTCGTTACAAAATATTTGATTCAAATGAAAATTGGTCATTAAAACGATAGACTAGTGTTATACTCGACAAAATAGAATAGAATATGAGAAAGAAATTTGAGGAGCCACGGAGAATGTGAATTAAAATAGTGTTTGTAAGATAAGATTTTACAGAATAATATGGTAATATATATAAAGGTGTAAAATCGTCGGCGCGTTACAGAATGATTTTAGGGTATATAATGCAAGCCATGTACATTTGGGCCTACTAGATAAGTCACACTCTTATCTTGATGAGGCCTACCGAAGATGTAAAAATCGCTAACAATACTCAAAGCCATTGAGTACATCGGTCCATGGGCTAAATATACATTTTTATTCATTTTAATATTTTTTTTGACCTTCCATCAAAATATTAAACTTTAACTACAATGTAACTTGCATTAGATGGAATCAAATCAAAATGGTATAATAGAGATGCAAGAGCGGCGGGCGTCCCATCCCAAAATTATTTTTAGGGTAATAGAATCTATGTTTGGACGTATTAATATTAGTCACACTTGCAACTTGGCGAGGCCTACACAAAATGTAAATATCAAGCCATGAAACATATTCGAAGTCATTGAATACATTGTTCAATGCGCTAAATATTACCCTTTTGTCCATTTTAACAATTTATTCACTTCATGTCAAAATTTCAAACTTGAACTACAATGGGATTTGCATTAAATGAGATCAAATCAAATTTAAATCACATCATAGAAAAATAAATTATTAATCAACTACCTGGTAAAAAACAGAGAGTAAATAATAAACGGTGATAATAACTACTTACCTATGAACAACGATTGATCATGATCATGATCATGATCATGATAAACAAACAATTATGAATCTACGATTAAATTACCATTTAGACGAATAACATTAAAAAATTTGTATATGATGATTGATATGATAAAAATGATTAAACTACTAAAATGGCGATTAAACTACTAGTTGTGATTAAGCTAAAGATTAAGCTAATTCACGATGCTAATTTAACCAGACATGTATAACACGATAATAAAACTAAAAATGTAGTAAATAAAGGGTAAAAGAAGTTACTTTTATTGTTAAAATCATTTCGAACAAGAACACGGATTGAACCACGAGATTGACAACGTTTAACTATGAATAGTATGATATTTAAGCAGAGTTGGCCCATAACACAATATTTTGAGTGTGCTGGCTAGGAGAAGATGATTTTTTTGGCTTGTCAAATACAAGAAAAAATAAAAATACACTATAAAATTTGTTTATTTGACTGAAATACGCAGAGTTTCATGCATAAATAAAGTAAGAGAAAACATGTAACATTGCTTGGAAATTTGTTTTTTCAATGTCTGTGTTCTCTCTCAGCTCTTTGTTTGGATGTTGTTCTTTGTACTTGTTGAGATCACCATATAGAAACGAAATAAAATCACCATTAAAGAGAGAAATTTACTCTAAATTTGTATAAAGTATTAGCTGATCTGATTGTTTTATTAATTCGAATGAGATATTTTCAAAAGGAAAAATTTAACCAACGCCAGAATTGACAGTTGGCACCAATCACAGAAGTTAGTTACAACTGTCTTACAGTATAGTCCGCTATTTCTCTCCGTATTACAATTCAGCACACATGTTTCTAATTGAGACAAATATAGAACTAAGTAATTACATAAACACATTACAAGCATAAGGTTCTTGACAATTCAGTACACAAATTATTCAAATACAAGTTTGTTCAAAATCAATATGGTTATAAAAAATTAATTGAAAACAAATTATTTTCTGAGAAAAGAATAAGTGGGCACCGGTTATGTCAGTATGCCACATGTGTTCCTATCAATGTCTAATGTCTTGCTGATATAGGAGTGACTCTATTCTCTTGGCATAGCTATTTTTTTTGTTCTCTTCCACAATATATACATGTTTTTGGTTACTCAACCAGTTGCTAAATAAGGAAGTATATACAAGGCCGTCGTGAACGAGCATTGCCTTTACAAGTGAAGTGAAGCATATACTAATTTGCAATTCCATTTAGGTTTTATGCCACAACTCAAAATTGTTTGGGTATTAACCGTATATACAGATTTGTTATGTTAATGGGGGAACTAGTAAAGGTCACGTTTTTACATTCATCAAAAATATCAACAAGATGTGCAAATTTCCTATTTTGTGGAAATCTGAAAACGGAAACAAACATCCCGTTCTATGAGTGAGTTAGGGATATTCTAAGTTTATAACAGGTACAAAATGAGTTATCAAGACGGTATTTGAATATACTGGCTCATGCAAGTGTTTCTTTTTAACTAGGTGTGATTGATTGCCTGCTAAAAGTTTGTGAAATCCCGGGTATCATTAAAAGATGAGGCTGTCAGGGCAAAAGAAATTTCCCACAAAAATTTTGAAGCAAAAGATTATCTCGGCGCAAAGAAATTTGCACTGAAAGCCCATTCATAAAGCTTTTCAGTACATATTTCTTTGTGGCGAGGTAATCTTCCGTTTCAAACCTTTTGTGGGAAATTTCTTTTTCCCTAACAGCCTCATCTTTTATGCACTTCATATTTTTAGAGCGGTTAAGCAACCGATTAACAAACCCATACAAGATAATGTAGTTTAACAATACCGGGATTTCATAAACTTTTAGCAAACAAGTTTTAGCAATTCACACCTAATTAAAAAGAAAAACTCGTATGAGCCAGTATAATTCCAACCCGACACAAATAATTTCTAGCTGACAAAAGTAGTGGCCGACAAAAAATTAAATAAGTTTATCCTAGATGGACAATTCAGCCGTAAATGACAAGAGTAATGTTGAAAACTGTCATAACATAATTGCATATGTAGATTATAATGTTATACATTATGCAAACAAAGTGAAGCATTAAACAACATATATGTAACCTTTCAAAAAAATAAAAATAAAAAACATGTATGTAAACTGGAAGAAAGAAAGTTTTTTTCTTTCTTCCAGTTGATTGATTGTTTTTTTTTTCTTTATAATAAAGTATTTATGGTGATTTTTGTAAAACTTTACCGGTTGATTTATACCGAGAAAAAAGAAAAAGGTTAAAAATGAAAAAAAATGAATAAGTTTGCAATAACATACCATGGAATTTTTCAAATGAAATCAACAACAACCATCAAAATTTTGTACATATTAGATCCAAGTGTTTTTAAGAGCAACCTCGGCCCTGAAATAAGAAATATGTTAAATATATAATGGAAATTTTAAGCAAACAAAAAATTAATTAATTTACCGTTGCATTCATGTAGATCACATCATAAAGCATTAAACAAAATTAGTAAAGATAACACAATTTGTATTTTAGCAAGCCTATTATTGCTAAAATTTCCCTCAAGTCACATTTCGTTTCTTCTGACGTTTTACATATTACCAAGATATAAATAAATAAAAATTATAAAAATCCCATACAAGATTGCTATTGAGCCAGTGACATAGCACTACAAGAAAAATACTCTAGGCCGACAAAAAAATTTCGTCGCTAAAGCTGATATTTCGTCGCCTAAACATTTAGGCGACCAAAATTTCGTCGCTAAGACTATGTTCTGTCGGGCGGGAACCTCGCGACGAAAATTGAATTCGTCGGGCAAGTTTTACTTTTGCCGACGAATTGGGCGACAAAAATTCGTCGGGCAAGGTTCACTTTTGACAACGAATTGGGCGACAAAAACTGTTTTGTCAGGCAAGTTTAATATTTGCCGACGAATTGGGCGACAAAAAATGTTCATCGCTAGACTTGTTCCGACGAAAAATTTCGTCGCTATATGTGAATCATAAGGTCACGAAGAATTGACTTACCGACAAATACTGCGTCGGCAGAAAGATCTTTTAACGATGAATCTAACTCATTGTTTGAAAAAAAAATTGTCGGCACAATTCTTATTATGTAAGATTTCACTTCGATTTTGGAGAAATGATTTGTCGGCGATAATTTAGTCTATCTCTAGTATATTATTAAAATTAATCATTACAAAATATATTTTTATCTAATAATTAATTAAACGAATATTAAGATCAATATTATGAAAACAATCAATAAAATAAATTCCATATTAAAGGTCCAAACAACACATATTTACAAAACGAGTAATAGAAATGAATAATTCTAAATATAAATTCTAAATCATAAAAACATGAAACACCTATCATGTAGATGCACTGTCATCATCATGCTTATCCTCTACAATTTTTTCGACCCCCTCTTCCGGAAGTGTAAAACTTTGACTGTAAAAAGATTTTGCTAACGCGTATGTCATTCTTTCCGATGCATGCAGACGTCGTTCCGTGTCTTTCCTAGCAGTCTTCTCATCGGCCAATTGTCGCTCTAACTCATTGATACGAGACGATGTACCGCCTTGTGTAGTTTTAGATGACTCCGGGTCTCGATACCTTCCGAAACCCAACCCACGAATTTCTTTTCCAGCTCTTGTACCTAGCGTCTTCATTAATATTTTTTGACCAGCATCCACGGGAACAATAATTTTCTCAACTTTTGTACCTTCAGGATATCCAACAGCCAATTCTTCGAGTAATGCTTTTTCTTGGGACATCATCTCCTCCTAAGCACACATAAAAAATAACCATTAATAATCATTAGAAGTATAAGATGAAAGAAACTACTCGATGCTAAATTTATACCCATACATAATTTTTATAACCTTAAAAATATAATTTTAATCGTAGGTGAAGAAATTAAGATCTATCTATATAAAGAATGAAAAATGTTACATTAAAAAAAACATTGTTGAACCATTTTTATATCAATATGTCTAGAGTCTTTGACACATGATTTAATCAAACAATTTATTACTTGATCTGTGGCTATAGCTTTATCCTTCTATTTTTTTTGCAGATAAGTTCATACATTTGTATCTCTTTTTTTTTTAATTGCACGGAGGAATCAGTTATTTTTAGTCAACGTATGAATTTGAAATGAAACACCACATAAGTAAAATAAGTCAGCTACGTCAACCAAGAAATTTCTCAACTGCTACGACAACCAAGAAAAAAGTTAGACACTCTAGAACAAATCAAACAGAAAAAACTAGAACTCCGTCGCGTAATGGTATTTGCTTACAAAGAGTAATACATCTAATCTGCGAGCTGCTCATGGCCGCAATAACATTTGCTTAGTATACATAGAGATAAGAAAAGAATGTTGCTGAAAACATTTGCATTACGAGAAAAAAATTTAGTCTACTGACAATTGTGTAATATAAGTGAAGATGTAATGACTTACAAACCGAAAGAAGACTACGAGAGTTAAAGCACAAATCCCTCCAAGAAGAATGTGAAGGCCACTTCTGGCTGTTTTCTGCAAGCAGGTAATAAACTCCCAGATTATCCTCAGGAGTCAGAAACTTACAAAAATAACAAATATAAGATATAATCAAATAAAACTATGGAACCGTAAGCAAAGATCTGCCAGCAAAAGCAACTAACAAATGACGTAGTAAGCCATACTCATTACTCCACAGGTAGCAGCCAGCAGTAGCCTTTGGGGGGCAGAGAAAGACTTAGAGAGAGAAGCAGGTGATGAAAATACAGATCTCATGAAATCCTAACGGGTAAGACTATAACGCTAGAGGTCGAATCATTGGACACTATTGACAACATCAACTCTAAGGTCCAGAATAAGAAAGGTAATCCCCCCAGGACCAGCAACCACTCATCTTGCTAGAAAACAGCCCGAGGACGAAAGGATGCTCGCTGGCTACAACATCCAGAAGGAGCCACCACTCGACCTGATCCTCTGTCTCCGCGGTGGTACCAAGAAGAGGAAAAAAGCTTACACAACTCCCAAGGCGATCAGGCACAAGAAGAAGAAGTTCAAGCTTGCAGTGCCACTAGTTTACAAGATGGGTAACAGCTCATCCCAAATTCGTACCAGATTCCCCAATATATTCTTCATCAGTTTTGTCTTTTGACTTTTTTTTAATACATATAACTTAGAGAAAGCTCATTTTAACTCTTAACAACTTCCCTCTTCAATGCGTTCTCCTACCTAACTTTGTCATGTTTTAGATATGTATCTGACGGGATGCTTGACTACTTAACATTTTATTATTTTGGCAAGTCAAAATGAATAAGGGAAACGAAATCCATGACTACATATACAGAAAAAAGAAATAACTATACAAGAGCCGTGAATACAATTAGCTTAAACTTCTCCTTACTATCTTGCTTGGGTGCACATTATGGGCTAAATGAAAGGACTGCTTACCAAAAAAAAAAAAAAAAAAGTTAATGTTCCCAAGCAAGATTGTAAATTTAGTACTATTTTGTATCTCAAAGGCTCTTAGTAGAAAAACTTATTCCAAAATATAATAAGAGAACTTGCAGGGTGGATAGAGCTTGAACGAGAATCTGGCATTTATAGTTATAGGAGAACAAAGTACCCCAAGGAGGGAAAAAAAAGTGTATATAGCTTCATCACGCAAAAAATATACACCATGTACAGTGCTGCAGCCGAGATTTAGAAACGAAGATGAACTCAAATTGGAATACACACAAATATTTAGGCTGTTAGTACTGTTATAAAAAAGCTCACTTCGTAGTGAAAAAACTTATTTTGAAGCTCGCTAAAAGTTCGTTTCAAAGCTTAAAAGACTTGCTTTTATGCTTTTAGGCCGCTAAAAACTTACACTTTTAGCGTAGCTCTTGCAAAAACGCTTCAATTAAGTTTTTCGTTTTTTAAAACACTGGTTTGCATTCCATTGCAGACCATCCTCAAAGCCAAAGTTCACAAAATATGGAATATCAATATCCTTTCAGAGGAAAAGGGGAGAAAAAGAAAGTTTCTGCAGAGATAAGAAACTTTACTAGTGAAAAGGGAAAAACCACCATAAACTGAAATAACTTGAAGTTGATTCACGTTCAGTCACAAGGGAAAACATGTTTTCCCATTTTGTGCTACTCTGATTGGCGACTTCACTGAATGGATTTTGATTGGCATGCTGATTAAACTAATTTTAATTTTTATGAGCATGCACTTCACAAGAATTGAGTTTGGCGAGTTGTTCACTAAATTGACTTTCACTTTTGATGTGCATTCCCTTTACTAAACTAAATAATTAGTTTTACCATTTTTATTCAACACGTGTAGGGCAATAATACGATCACCGGGCTCAATAATATTTATTAGTGTCCACGTCAGCAGTTCCCGACTCTCTGTATCCACCTTTACTCCCACCACCACCGTTCTCCCCATCTTTTTTTTAATTATTTTATTTGTTTTTTCCTATTTTTTATTTTTTATTTAAGGAAACAACTACTTTACATAATAAATGGCCAAACCAATAGGAAAGAATCAGCCGTAATTGATGAAATAGCTATAATACTGCAGCCAATCTTAGTTTATTTGATTGAATCACTAAAAAAATCTATAATAATAATAATTATATAAAAAATAAGAAGCGTACCTTTGAGAGCTTTAGTTGATGATAATGGAATTGATAGGGAGAGAAGATGATGGAGTACTTTGGAGCTTTAGTTAGTTGATGATAATGGAATTGAGAGAGAGAAGGTGAGGGAGTAATTTGGGGGAAGTTAAAGAACGTGTACATCCATCAGGTGGTGGTAAATTTTATGGTGGGAATTTTTTTTGTTAAGTTCCCGCTGAAAATAAAAATTGTAATTGTAAAAATAAATAATCAAATTTTTATTCACCACCGTATTACAACTTAATATTCACCGCTATATTACTTTTAAATACATGATATTTTTAGCTTATAATATAAATAATCAAATTATTTATGACTTAAAAATATGTGTTTTGAGAATCCAACTTTCATTTTAGACTCGGACACTATTTTTCATTAATAATTTGTATGAATAACGAACAGGGGCGGCCTATGCTAAATCGGGTAATACTTGGGCAATGTGTTCGGAAAAAAATTACGGACAATATCAGCTTTATTTTTAACTTGACTGAACTGTATAGTTTTTGACATGCATAGTATTTATATTATACCAAAATTTGGTGTTTACTGCAACCAAACAAACCTGCAACCAATCTAAGCCTAAACAAGGTAAAAAAAACAAATAATGGCTTATGTAAAGCAAATAAACGGACTTCCTGAAGTTGGAAAAAAATCTCTTAAAGCTCTTAGCTTTATCAGACCACAATTCCGTTCTTGATAAATTATCGGTAACATCTCACGCGTGTACGTTTTCAAATTCTCCACAAGAAAAAAAAACATCCTTAATAATACAGTATAAAAGAATCAAAAGACATAATTGATTTAGAATCCAACACGAACTCAAGAGAAACAAAAAGTAAGAATTTATTGGCTCAGTGTTATCAAATGAATAATATCTTTATATCAAATTCGATCACATAAAATAAACAAAAATAATATCTAGAAGAAACCATAGAATTTATACATACATATAAAAATAGTACATTTTACAAAAAAAAAGTAAGATAAGCGAAAACCATAAATTTTAGTTGTTTTTATAATTTTAAGTTGTATCACCAACTTTAGTTTTTAAGTGAGTAAACTTGAATTTACTTTGATAGTTATTTATTTGATTGTCTAGATGCTATTAACGTAAAAATATTTTCATCATCCAAATTTACAAGATTGAGTTAAAAAATTAGTTTCCTTCTCGT
The DNA here is from genome assembly GCA_963682055.1 of Primula veris. Classification (NCBI taxonomy): domain Eukaryota; kingdom Viridiplantae; phylum Streptophyta; class Magnoliopsida; order Ericales; family Primulaceae; genus Primula; species Primula veris. The sequence continues at coordinate 10,656,931 of OY821741.1, read as the reverse complement.
GTAAGATATATGTGTAAGATTTATTACTAAATAATTATATGAAAATATAATCTCTTATACATTATCATGTTAGTTACAAAAATATTATAATTAAATTTAATCATTTATCATGATCTCATTAGTAATTATTTTTTCCTATATTAATGATTACAATTGGACCTCATGATAGTAGACACCCTGTATATAGCCAAATCAAATTCAATTTTTAACCCAAACAATACTTCACTCGACGAAATATGTCTCAGGCTATTTGTCGGCTTGCAATTGTTTTTTGTAGATCGACAAAACTCGATAAATTCGTTGGTTGGAATTGACGCGACAAAAGTACTTCGTCGCCATTTCGTCGGCAGAAGTTTAAATATATTTGGTGTTTGGCGTGTAGGAATTTGTTTGATGAATCTTTTGTGGAGATTTAAATATATCTCAATCATTAGTTTTACACAATAAAATCCAAGTATAATATTCTATTTTAAAAATTATAGCAGTATTTGTACATCATATTCATATGGTATATTATTAAAAATTATATAATAAATGAAATTTCAAAACTTAAAAAAGGAAAAAATAACACTAACATTCCTAGTTATCTTTACTAACAAAAAGCAAAAATTAATTGGCTCAGTATCATCAAATTAACAAATGAACAAATTGTTGCGAAATAAAGTTTATTTAACTTCCCAGAAGCCACAAAAGCAGCAAAAAAATATACTTTTACACCCCTAGTATACTACTTTATAATCGAGTTTGTAGACTCCAATCACCTCATCATCGTTTTAATTTCCTGTATAATTATAAAACGAGCCAACAAAATAGAACGAATTCGTCGGGAGTCACAGAGCTGACAAATTTTTTTGTCCTTTGTTTTGTCGGGATTAGTATCCACATCTTCAAACCTTATTGTTCCGATTCTCCCGACAAAATTAGTTACTTCGTTGGGTAAGGTGACTTAGAGGCGACAAATTTCGGGTTCATCGGCATTTTTTTGTCGGGAGAGATGTATTTTGTTGTAGTGTAGGTTTAAGAATGTACAAGAAGTAAATCTTATCCGGTTTATGATTTTATTACGATTGAGCCAGTGGCATAGGTTTAAGCATAACTGTGTGGAGTGAAAACAAAACGGATATGGAGACAAAAAAAAATTTAATTCAACTTTTACATGTGAAATATTAGAAAGCATCAAATGAGAAGCGTGAGGTGGGAAATGTGAGATACAATTTTCAAAAGGGAAAAAATCGAGTTTGTTCGAAACTATGGTTTTAGAATGATAACAGGTTAGGGTTATAACTCGGGAATGAAGTTTTCAAGACATCGGTACAAAAAATTAAAAGAAATGACATGAACACCAATTGCTTAAAGATCGTTGGAAATATTTATCCGAATGTAATAGATTAAGGGACAAAATATTATAGAAATATAATATTGTTTTTTTACCTCAATATGTTCTGACCCTATCTATTATTTTGAAATAAAAAATAAAATGAAATAAAATTGTTTTGCAACAAAGATAATTGAATACCATCTTCGGTAGTTAAGTAGTAAATGTTACATTTTTTTTTGTGATAATTTTTTAACAATAACTAATTATTTAGTGAAAGATACATGAAGAAGAAATTAAGATTTCTATATATATGTTTCTGATCAAAATGTAGAAAACGCTGATTTTTAAAAGGTTACTCCAAATATTATAGCACTATCAGTTATGAGAAAAATAATGAGACTTTAAGCATGGATACGACAAATCTCGTATGATATTTTTACCATTTTTTTCTTAAATAGTTTAATTACATAGACATTCATACAAACAAAGTAAGTTATATTCGTTTTGGCGTATTGCGAGTTTGTGACATGTGAATAAATGTCAATAATTCAACTTTGTCTATTGTAAAAGTCAACAAAAATTGTTATTTAAAAGTGGAAACAAGTTAGAGTTTATTTCACATGATTAAGATCTAATAAAAGAAAATGAAAGACAGATATGTAAATGCGAGATATAAGAAAAACATAATCCATTCATAAATCTGATCTATATTGTCTTCTTACCATGGGAATCCTCGAATTTGAATGTGGAAGTAGCACTTCTAGAGAAAACAGACATCAAAGGGATCGAAATAGCTACAATTTATTGAGGTTTAATTGAAGGCTACAACGTCGTTACAAAATATTTGATTCAAATAAAAATTGGTCATTAAAACGATAGACTAGTGTTATACTCGACAAAATAGAATAGAATATGAGAAAGAAATTTGAGGAGCCACGGAGAATGTGAATTAAAATAGTGTTTGTAAGATAAGATTTTACAGAATAATATGGTAATATATATAACGGTGTAAAATCGTCGGCGCGTTACAGAATGATTTTAGGGTATATAATGCAAGCCATGTACATTTGGGCCTACTAGATAAGTCACACTCTTATCTTGATGAGGCCTACCGAAGATGTAAAAATCGCTAACAATACTCAAAGCCATTGAGTACATCGGTCCATGGGCTAAATATACATTTTTATTCATTTTAATATTTTTTTTGACTTTCCATCAAAATATTAAACTTTAACTACAATGTAACTTGCATTAGATGGAATCAAATCAAAATGGTATAATAGAGATGCAAGAGCGGCGGGCGTCCCATCTCAAAATTATTTTTAGGGTAATAGAATCTATGTTTGGACGTATTAATATTAGTCACACTTGCAACTTGGCGAGGCCTACACAAAATGTAAATATCAAGCCATGAACCATATTCGAAGTCATTGAATACATTGTTCAATGCGCTAAATATTACCCTTTTGTCCATTTTAACAATTTATTCACTTCCTGTCAAAATTTCAAACTTGAACTACAATGGGATTTGCATTAAATGAGATCAAATCAAATTTAAATCACATCATAGAAAAATAAATTATTAATCAACTACCTGGTAAAAAACAGAGAGTAAATAATAAACGGTGATAATAACTACTTACCTATGAACAACGATTGATCATGATCATGATCATGATAAACAAACAATTATGAATCTACGATTAAATTACCATTTAGACAAATAACATTAAAAAATTTGTATATGATGAATGATATGATAAAAATGATTGAACTACTAAAATGGCGATTAAACTACTAGTTGTGATTAAACTAAAGATTAAGCTAATTCACGATGCAAATTTAACCAGACATCTATAACACGATAATAAAACTAAAAATGTAGTAAATAAAGGATAAAAGAAGTTACTTTTATTGTTAAAATCATTTCGAACAAGAACACGGATTGAACCACGAGATTGACAACGTTTAACTATGAATAGTATGATATTTAAGCAGAGTTGGCCCATAACACAATATTTTGAGTGTGCTGGCTAGGAGAAGATGATTTTTTTTGCTTGTAAAATACAAGAAAAAATAAAAATACACTATAAAATTTGTTTTTTTGACTGAAATACGCAGAGTTTCATGCATAAATAAAGTAAGAGAAAACATGTAACATTGCTTGGAAATTTGTTTTTTCAATGTCTGTGTTCTCTCTCAGCTCTTTGTTTGGATGTTGTTCTTTGTACTTGTTGAGATCACCATATAGAAAGGAAATAAAATCACCATTAAAGAGAGAAATTTACTCTGAATTTGTATAAAGTATTAGCTGATCTGATTGTTTCATTAATTCGAATGAGATATTTTCAAAAGGAAAAATTTAACCAACGCCAGAATTGACAGTTGGCACCAATCACAGAAGTTAGTTACAACTGTCTTACAGTATAGTCCGCTATTTCTCTCCGTATTACAATTCAGCACACATGTTTCTAATTGAGACAAATATAGAACTAAGTAATTACATAAACACATTACAAGCATAAGGTTCATGACAATTCAGTACACAAATCATTCAAATACAAGTTTGTTCAAAATCAATATGGTTATAAAAAATAAAATTGAAAAAATTAATTGAAAACAAATTATTTTCTGAGAAAAGAATAAGTGGGCACCGGTTATGTCAGTATGCCACATGTGTTCCAATCAATGTCTAATGTCTTGCTGATATAGGAGTGACTCTATTCTCTTGGCATAGCTATTTTTTTTGTTCTCTTCCACAATATATACATGTTTTTGGTTACTCAACCAGTTGCTAAATAAGGAAGTATATACAAGGCCATCCTGAACGAGCATTGCCTTTACAAGTGAAGTGAAGCATATACTAATTTGCAATTCCATTTAGGTTTTATGCCACAAATCAAAATTGTTTGGGTATTAACCGTATATACAGATTTGTTATGTTAATGGGGGAACTAGTAAAGGTCACGTCTTTACATTCATCAAAAATATCAACAAGATGTGCAAATTTCCTATTTTGTGGAAATCTGAAAACGGAAACAAACATCCCGTTCTATGAGTGAGTTAGGGATATTCTAAGTTTCTAACAGGTTCAAAATGAGTTATCAAGACGGTATTTGAATATACTGGCTCATGCAAGTGTTTCTTTTTAACTAGGTGTGATTGATTGCCTGCTAAAAGTTTGTGAAATTGTCACGCCCCAAAATCCATAGAACACGGATATCGAGTCATGACCTTTTTAAAACAAAGAAAAAAGAACTTGTTGGTACGAAATTAAAATTTTTAAAAGAAAATACTAACGAGCTAATGGAACAATTAAATAATAAATAATAGTGTTTGCCAAACGCGGCTACAAGACTAATGGTTTTCACAAAATTATAAAAAAAGGAACGAATGTAAATCGCCCGTAGGATACAACCTCGAAAATGTCTAAGTAAAATGAAAGCAGCATAAAGAAGTCCCGAGCCCATTTGATGCCTTGCTAAAGCTCCTAACGAAAAGCCTCAACCTATAATGTACCTGAACAACAAAATTGTAACGGTGAGTCCCACGCACATAACTAGATGGGACGGCACCACAAGTACCGTCACTCCATCCCATAGATGCAAGAGCTCACAAATTCTACAACTACGATAATCGACGTATAAAAAGAAATATAATAACATTCTATAACGGGATGAATTAAATAAATTAAATAACGTCAACACAAATCTATAACAAACATGGACCTCTCATGCCACCTACCCCAGTCCGTAAGGTAGGTCATTCCCTATCCCCTCGGCCGTCTTCTGTCCCCGGAATTAGGAAGAGACAGAGACCATTGCAACATAAAAATAGATTTATAGTACGCACTTGGACCTCTCATGCCACTCGTCCCAGTCCGTAAGACGAGTCATTCCTTATCCCCACGGCCGTCTACTGTCCCCGGAATTAGGAAGAGACAGAGACCATAGCTAACATAAAAATAAATATAGTGCACACTAGGACCTCTCATGCCACTCGCCCCAGTCCGTAAGACGAGTCATTCCCTATCCCCACTGCCGTCTTCTGTCCCCGGAATTAGGAAGAGACAGAGACCATTGCTAATGTATCAATATTAAGGCCTCGGCCAATAATATTATACTATTCATATAACACAATCTCATTCATATAAATATTAAGGCCTCGGCCAATAAATAATAAACCAATCATTTATCACATTCTCAAACGTCATTCTAACGTAATTCAACAAAACCCAAAAGCATAGGTTCTAGATTCACAACTACCCAAACAAGTCTAATCAACATAAAAACTCATTCAGACATTTTAACAAACACCTTGTATGCGCAATATAAAACTCATCTTTATCCAACAATAATTTACCCAATTCTATCAACAACCATGATAATACAGAATCAACGCATATAACACTCAACCCATTAATATTATCATTAATCCGAAATCAAAAGACTAAATCCACAACTAATCCAAAATCAAATAAGTGAATTAAAAATATAGCAACTAACCCCAATTAACAATTTAACAACATAATTAATATAAAAGACAAAAACCCCCAATTTATACTAAACGTAAAACCTAATCCTAACATACACCCTCGTCTAGTCGCAATGGATAACCCCCGTTACCTTAGTGCGTAGTGGAGATGCTTCCGGTATGAACCCGCTAATGGTGGTTCCTCTTCTTCTTCTTCTTCTCTCTTTTCTCTCTTTTTCTCTCTCTTCTCTTGGCTGATTTTAGGTTTAAAGAATTGAAAGTGGCTGATTTTTGGTTTAGAAAAAACTGTTTTTAGATAGTTTGTGGAAGCGAACTATTTGGTCCCTAAAGTTCTAAAAGCTAAATCTTAATCCAAAAATATAGTTTTACTACTCAAAAATAACAAATCCTTAGAAACAAATCTATTGGGTCCTTTTTATTAGTAAAATTAGTAACAGGTTTTTAAAATAAAGTTTTTCGGAAGAGTTTCGGTTTTTGGCTAAAAATTAGTCGAGTGACCGGTTTTTGGTAAAATTTGTATAAAACGTTTTTGAATAAATTAAAATCATGAATAAACCATTTATAAAAATACGGGATGTTGCAGAAATCCCGGGTATCATTAAAATATGAGGCTGTCAGGGCAAAAGAAATTTCCCACAAAAAGTTTGAAGCAAAAGATTATCTCGGCGCAAAGAAATTTGCACTGAAAGCCCATTTGTAAAGCTTTTCAGTACATATTTCTTTGTGGCGAGGTAATCTTCCGTTTCAAACCTTTTGTGGGAAATTTCTTTTTCCCTAACAGCCTCATCTTTTATGCACTTCATATTTTTAGAGCGGTTAAGCAACCGATTAACAAACCCATATAAGATAATGTAGTTTAACAATACCGGGATTTCATAAACTTTTAGCAAACAAGTTTTAGCAATTCACACCGAATTAAAAAGAAAAACTCGTATGAGCCAGTATAATTCCAACCCGACACAAATAATTTCTAGCTGACAAAAGTAGTGGCCGACAAAAAATTAAATAAGTTTATCCTAGATGGACAATTCAGTCGTAAATGACAAGAGTAATGTTGAAAACTGTCATAACATAATTGCATAGGTAGATTATAATGTTAAACATTATGCAAACAAAGTGAAGCATTAAACAACATATATGTAACCTTTCAAAAAAATAAAAATAAAAAGCATGTATGTAAACTGGATGAAAGAAAGTTTTTTTCTTTCTTCCAGTTGATTGATTGTTTTTTTTTCTTTATAATAAAGTATTTATGGTGATTTTTGTAAAACTTTACCGTTTGATTTATACCGATTAAAAAGAAAAAAGGTTAAAAATGAAAAAAAATGAATAAGTTTGCAATAACATACCATGGAATTTTTCAAATAAAATGAACAACGACCATCAAAATTTTGTACATATTAGATCCAAGTGTTTTTCAGAGCAACCTCGGCCCTGAAATAAGAAATATGTTAAATATATAATGGAAATTTTAAGCAAACAAAAAATTAATTAATTTACCATTGCATTCATGTAGATCACATCATAAAGCATTAAACAAAATTAGTAAAGATAACACAATTTGTATTTTAGCAAGCATATTATTGCTAAAATTTCCCTCAAGTCACATTTCGTTTCTTCTGACGTTTTACATATTACCAAGATATAAATAAATAAAAATTGTAAAAATCCCATACAAGATTGCTATTGAGCCAGTGACATAGGTTTAAGAAAGTACAAGAAGTAAATCTTATCCGGTTTATGATTTTATTACGATTGAGCCAGTGACATAGGTTTAAGCATAACTGTGTGGAGTGAAAACAAAACGGATATGGAGACAAAAAAAAAAATTAATTCAACTTTTACACATGAAATATTAGAAAGCATCAAATGAGAAGCGTGAGGTGGGAAATGTGAGATACAATTTTTAAAAGGGAAAAAAATCGAGTTTGTTGGAAACTATGGTTTTAGAATGATAACAGGTTAGGGTTATAACTCGGGAATGAAGTTTTCAAGACATTGGCTGCGTCCTTAACCACATTGGCTTTAGCAACCGCGTTGCTTGCCCCGCCACCCGCCTTTCCTTCTGGATCGGCGGTTGCTTTGCTCAACATTGAGCCTCTCAATGATTCCCTTCAGAGTCATAGCCTTTCGCTTATGTTTCAGGTAGTTCTGAAACTCTTTCCATGAGGGTGGCAGTTTCTCAATCATTAATGCCACACAAAGCAGTCGGTGCTGCTCCCAAGAAGAAATTCCTGGGAGACTGCTTTGTGTGCAACAAACCGGGTCATCGTGCTGCGGATTATAAGATGCGCATCGACAAGCCCAAACCCCCCCCCCCCCCCCCCCCCCCCCCAAAGAGGAAGTTCCAAGGGAAATGGAGGAAGAGGGCACCTGCTCAGGCAAATGTGGTTGAGGAATGAGATGATGCTGGACAAGACTACATGCACCTGAGTGCTGTGGTCTCTGAAGTGAACCTTGTGGGGAGCAACCCAAATGAGTGGTGGCTGGATACCGGCGTCACAAGTCACATATGTGCCAGCAAATAGATGTTCAAGACCTATACGGCCGTGGACAATGAGAGCTACTTCATGTGGAACTCGGCTACTTCTAGGGTGGAAGGAAACGGAACCGTGATGCTGAGGATGACATCGGGAAAGGAGCTGACACTGACAGGCATTCTCCATGTGTCGGAAATTCGCAAGAATCTAATCTCCGGCTCAGTGATGGTGAACAAAGGGTTTAAACTTGTATTTGAATCTGCTAAAAATTGTAATCACCTTAAATGGAATGTATGTAGGCCGTGGCTATATGACCAACGGCATGTTTAAATTAAATGTTGGAACTCCGGTTCCTAAAGCCGAGTCTGCTAATGAGAGTGCCAAGGCCGAGGTCAGCACCAAGAATAATATAATCATGAATGTTGTACAAGTGGCTAATAAAACTTCTTTTGCTTATTCTTGTGATTCATTTAATTTATGGCATGGTAGATTAGGTCAAGTGAATACTAATTCAATGAAAAAATTAATATCACTGAATCTACCACCAAGTTTTGTCTTCAATAAACAACATAAATGTGAGGTTTGTGTTGAGGCCAAATTAACTAAGTCTTTGTTTCAACATATTGAACGAAGTACTGAACCTCTCGGTCTAATACACACGGATATATGCGACTTAAAGTTTATACAAACGCGAGGAGGGAAAAGTATTTCATCATGTTTATAGATGACTGTACTAGATACTGCTATGTTTACTTAATGAGAAGTAAAGCTGAAACGGTAGAGAAATTCGCTCTTTATAAGACCGAAGTAGAAAATCAACTCAATAAACGGATTAAAATATTGAGAAGTGATAGAGGCGGTGAATACGAAGCACCGTTTGCACTGATATGTGCAGAAAGTGGCATTATACATCAAACCACAGCCCCATACTCTCCGGAGCAGAATGGGGTTGTCGAGCATAAGAATAGGACACTCAAGGAAATGATGAATGCTATGTTAATAAGTTCTGGGTTACTCCAGAACATGTGGGGGGAAGCGCTGCTTTCCGCCAACTATGTGTTGAACAAGCTACCGCATAAGAAGCGTGATAAGCCACCTTATGAACTATGAAAAGGCCATCGGCCGAGCTATAAAATCTTAAGGGTTTGGGGTTGTCTCGCAAAGGTCCTAGTCTCGCTTCCAAAAAGAATGAGAATAGGGCCAAAGACGGTAGACTGTGTGTTCATAGGATATGCACATAACAGTAGTGCTTATCATTTTCTCGTGCACAAGTCGAATTATCCCGATGTGCATGTAGATACTATCATCGAAGCTCGAGAAGCTTCTTTCTTCGAGGATATCTTTCCCTGCAAGACTTCCAAGACTGTAGAGACTGATGAGTCAAATAGTGAGGAAAATGTGTGGGCAAGTGAACCGTTGGAGGAAGAAGAAGAAGAGCCTCGATGAAGTAAAAGGGCGAGAAAGGAAACTTCTTTCGGTCCAGATTTTGTAACCTTCATGATAGAAGGCGAACCGGCGACATTCAAATAAGCAATGTCATCCCCGGAAGCCCAATATTGGGAGAAAGCGATAAACAATGAGGTTGAATCGATATTACAAAATCACACTTGGAAACTAGTGGATCTTCCACCTGGGTGTAAGCCACTAGGACACAAGTGGATCTTCAAGAGGAAGAGAAAGGTCGATAGAACAATCGAAAAATACAAGGCGAGACTTGTAGTGAAAGGTTTTAGACAAACCGAAGGTGTCGACTATTTCGACATGTATGCTCCTGTCTCCAGAAAAACGTCTATCCGGATTGTCATTGCACTCACGGCATTGTTCAATCTGGAAAGACATCAGATGGATGTGAAAACGGCATTCTTGAATGGGGAATTGGAAGAGAAAATTTCAAAGGAACAACCCGAAGGGTTTGTAGTTCCAGGTAAAGATAATAAGGTGTGTAAACTTGTAAAATCCTTATATGGACCTAAACAAGCAACTAAACAATGGCACAAGAAATTTGATAGGGTGATGCTATCCAACGGTTTCTGTATCAACGAGTGTGACAAATGTGTCTATGTAAAAGGAAATGAAAAGGATTACATGGTAGTCTGCCTTTACGTAGATGACATGATTATAATAGGGAGTATTGATAATATCAACTCTACTAAGAAAATATTCTCACAAAAGTTTGAGATGAAAGATTTGGGTGTCGCTGATGTAATACTTGGTATGAAGATCATCAAGACATCAGACGGATATGCGCTATCTCAAACACATTATGTCAAGCAAATGCTAGATAATTTTGACAAAGACAGTAGGGATACATCCAGAACTCCAATAGAGATCTCAACCAACCTAAAGAAGAACTTTGGGGAGAGTGTGAGACGATTGGAATATTCTCGGATAATAGGCAGTCTTATGTACGTCATGAACTGCACTAGACCGGACATAGCCAATTCAGTAAGTAGGCTGAGTAGGTATATCAGTAATTCCAATGGGGATCACTGGAAGGCCATCATGAGACTTCTCAGATACATGAGATTTACTGCCGACCGAGGGTTGCATTATACCAGATATCAGCTGTGCTGGAAGGGTATTCTGATGCCAAATGGATCTCGAATTCCAACAGTACAAGGTCCACAAGTGGATATGTGTTTGTACTGGGTGGAGCAGCTATTTTATGGAGATCATCTAAACAGACCTGCATAGCTAGATCAACTATGGAATCTGAGTTCATAGCTTTGGATCTAGCGACAGAAGAGGCTGACTGGTTGAGAAGTTTTCTGGAAGGAATTCCAATGTGGTCGAAACCTGTTCCGGCAATAAGCATGCACTACGATAGTCAGTAAGTTATTGGATGGGCACAGGATCACATGTATAATGGAAAGTCCCGACATATTCATCGGAGACATAAATCCGTAAGAGAATTGTTAGCTAACGGTGTGGTATCCCTAGATTTTGTGAGATCTAAGGATAATATTGCAGATCCATTAACAAAAGGCTTGACTCAGGTAGGAGTTGAAGTCTCATCGAAGGGAATGGGGTTGAAGCCCATCAAATTGGACACCCACTCAGAGGCTACCCAACCCGAACTGGATTCTCCAGCATCAGGTTCAACAGGAAAACCGAACTGTGAGGGTGACCGAACAAAGCACTCGGGAACCTAGGTTCCCAACCCATTTCTAGGATGAAAGAGTGATAGACCTAGACCATTTAAAGGGTGAGCATGAGGCTCTTAATTACCTATGACGAGTGTGTATGGCTGATACTATGTGATGAGCCATGGGCTAAATCACTAGAGCACTCGGATGAATTTTGCCAAGGCAGTCCAGGGCCAAAAATGGACAACAACCAAAGGGATTAGTAAGTGGTGTAGAGAGGGCACTGTGTGAGTATTACCCTGGTATGCACAAACGCTAAAGGGTTCAAGGCTTTAAGGCTACTCAATAGTAGCATATCAGATTTTACGTCACTATGTTAGGTTTAAGGCGCGCGCTACCTGTCCTTATATAGTGATCTCTTGTGGGTCTCTCATATGCATTTAGGGGCATTTTTATTTTCAGCCAATTGCATTCATGTGGGGGATTGTTGGAAAAACATGTTTTTACATGGGTGTTTCCGAATGGTCATAGAACCAACTTTGAGTCGATATTACATGTGACAACACTGAGTTGTCAATGTCGTACTCAATGCGTTTGAGTATCTCGTGTAACGAGCTTCGTAACGGTATATCGCATGACTTATTCGGAGAATGGGTGTGAATATTAATCGGCTTCAAAATTGGGTTCTCGTAAGAAGGGAAAACCTTAATGCTGGAAAGTGGAATGAATAAATGGAAAACCATTGAGGGTTATCCCACATTGGAGAATTAAGAGTTAATTTTTCAATATATATACAAGAACAACCCATATAATTGTTAAAATATTATGTCCACATACACTTAAGTGTATGAGTGTGTACCACACACGCGCGCACTCGCTCGGGTCTCGGGTCTTGGGTCAAATCTGAAAAGAGAGTTTTGTATAAAATACAAAAGTAGTCCCTAGAGTTTCCAGCAAATTGAAATGCCAGCATTCAATGAGAATAAATTGCAGATTGAGTGATGCAGTTTCAGAAATTGAATAAGCGGATTCTGGGGGTGTAACTCCCATAATTAAATGGACTATTATTGTTGCTGTTTCTGAAAAGCCTATAAAAGGCAGCATTCTCCCTCTCATTTCAGACACAACAACAACACACATAACACAGTATACCATAGCATCATATTAGAGAGAGAATTGCACCACTAACAACTCGACCTGTGGATCGGTGTCGTTTCCACACGAGCAACTGTGTGACAGAAGTTGTACCTTGGGAATAAAGTCCCGAGAACCATAAACCTTTAAGGTTGTTCGGAAAATATTGTTTAAGGGAAACTGCTTGCAGTTACCTCTTCTTTTTACATTCTGTTTTATTTTATTTCAGTCCTTTATAATTATGTTCATTTCATTTCAGTATTGTTTACATTCTATAATTTATTTTCGGTCTTTACATTCTGTAATTTTACATTTCCAGTATTGTTTACATTTCAGTATTTATATTCTATAATTTACGTTTTAGTTCTGTAATTTCATTTATTTATAGAAACAGTCCAGCAGCTTAGTAATCATACTATTCTGTTTGGCAGTTTTTTTTAATTGACAAACAGTCCAGCAATATAGTCCTTATACTATTCTGTTAGGCAGTTTCGTACAATTACAATTCAGTCCAGCAGTTTAATAATTTATATTAAATCTGTCTGGAATTTATTTATTGTAATTTAAATTTTGTACGAGTCAGGAATTTGTAATCGAGTTATATTCCTTTTCAAAGTGAAATAAAATTATTTATTTCCATTTCAGTCCTTGTCATTTAAATTATTCATTTTCGATATAGTAAGAACCAACGGTTATATACTAATAGGAACGCAAACGGAGTACAAGAATAGGCCAATTTGAGATGGCTAATCTCCCCAAACAAACTCTTCAAGAGAGAAAGTTTTAAACAAACTAATTTTCTGCTTAAAACTATTAATACAACTACACTTCTATTTATAAAGGAAACCTACAACATTCTTTTGAATTACAATGGCGGTTACTTTTGCAGTTAAAAGTCGAAAACTGCTATTTTGTTGAACTTTTTCCTGTTTAATCTGATCTTGTAATAAATGGTCAAGTCCGCATAACTGTTCCCGCCTATGAATAGATATGTTACAATAATTAAGGGGTAATTTGAGTTTAGTACGATGATATGGTTTAAATATTGAAAAACACAAAATCTTGTTTATTGTTTAAGATTTAGTATAAATACATTTTCTTGTACAATAATGCTCTTGTTTCAAAAATCTACTCTCCTAACTATGTTCTACATTTTCTCTTTCCATCTCAAATTTTTAAATTAAAATTTAAATTATCCACTTTTAACTATATATTAATAATAATAAGAAACAAAAAACTAAACATGAGACAAAAATGATGTAAATAATAGAGCAATCAAAAAACAAAATAAGGGGAAAAATTATAGCAACATGGAGCATCAAGCGAAACCTTAGAGAAGAAACGATATGCTATACATCGAGAAAAAAAAAAAAAGGGGATACCATCGAGGAAGAAAATAAGAAAAAAAATGAAGAGCAACAAAAAGAACATAGCAAAGGAAAAAAAACATCAAGCAGCATCAACAAATCCACAAAGAAAAACGATAAAATTTACATCAATATATATATATATATAGCATCATGGAGCATCGAACAAATCCACAAATAAAAACGATAAAATGTACATGGAAAAAAAGATCAAACATTAGTATCCTAAAATATTCAAGAGAAAAAAAAAAAAGATAAAACATCAATATCCTACAAAATTCAAGAGAAACAAAATCTAAATACGATGAACATCAAACAAAGTTTTAAGTTTTTTTTTAAAAAGAGCACCAAACAAAAAAATGGAAATAAAACAATAAAAAAATTGAAACTTTTCTAAACCTAGAACGGAAAATATAATGAAGATCACATAGCATCCGAGAGCATCTTATATCAATCTAAAAGTTTAACATTCATAGAACCAAAATATAGAAGGCCGTAGAACTAGATAGCAACGGAAAACATTAAAAAAATTATAGAGCAACAAAAGGGCACCAATCGAAAATATAAGTATTAACAAAATAATTGAAAAAACATTAATTATACTAACTTGCCGATGTTAAAAAGCATCAATGGAAGAATTAAATATAAAACAAAAATTCAAACTAACTATCTAAGTTATGAACAAGTGTGATGAGTAAAGTCCTGGAGAATATACATGTAGATGTATTTTTGGCTATTGAGAATAAAATAAAATGGGATATATAGCTGGGGTTTGACAACGGTAACATATAATTATTAAATCTCGATAATAGATTATTAGATTATTTGCTTAGATGTTGAACATATTAGTAGCCATATCATATGCAAGTATCTCTGTTAATATGGAAATATTTTTCCAAAGAAAAAGGGATTTTATAAGTAACGCATAGATAGAAAGGAAGGGAGAAAAATTAGGCGACTACCATCTAATCAGTTAATTCATATGAGGGGTATATTAGGTATAAATGAGATGCTATATATGTACTAAATTTATATAAAGATTTAGAGAGTGTTTTTTTGGTTAATAAGTAAGTAAACATGTACTAAGTGATCATTTTTCCATAATTAAATGTGTGTGTTTGCCTGTTTGGTACAAAAAAAAAGTTTATTTATTTGTATTGCCAGTCGTGTAAATTATAAAATAAATATAGTTTAAAGAGAAGTATCAAATTTCATACTTATAAAAAGTTTATTTATCATTGAATATAACGATACTTATAAACACCTTATTTTACATCCATACTTAATTTGTACAAATCTAGTTCCCTTTCCGTTCTATTAATAATATTGGAAAAATAATTATGTCTTTATAAGTGTGTGTGTGTGTATTTTTCTTTTCATTTCAATAAGTAAAAAATATGGCTTTGAACAATTGGTGTACCAATCTAGGAAAGTTCACAATTATAGACACTAATCACTGTACAATCAGTACATCAAGGCTAAAAATTGAAGCACTAACTGGCTATCACGGGGCTATATATGCAAAAGTCAAATATCTAATTTCCAAAATTTAATGATCTTCCTATTACTTATGTTCCTAGTTGTAAACAAATAAAACATTGCCATATTTTCCAATATTTCTTATGTGCCTAGTTGAAAAGAAATTAAACATTTCCATAATTTCCACTAAATGATTTAAAGCATTTATATAAATTTGACAAACATTCTCCGGTTCAGTCTTATGTTCAGACGAACATGCTTATACGTAAAAATTATAAAATATAATGCTGATTATTGATAAATACTCTTCACTTTATCTAATAGAATATAGTTCGTACCGAGTTATAAGAAAACGAACAATTAGTTGTTACTCTCGATTATGAAAGTTTGTGGGTTTTGTATTCGATAGCACATTATGATTGCTTTCTTGTGTTTTCTTATATATGTATAAAATCTGCTTAAAATGACGAGCTTATTAGTTATAACACATATCAATACCACCTTAAAAGTTTAATTTTATTTTTCCAAAAGCATTTTGATTTGATTCCATCTAATCCAAGTTTCATTGTAGTTTAAGTTTAATTTTTCGATGGAAAGTTAAAAAATTGTTAAAATGAACAAAAACGTATATCAAGGTAAGAGTGTGACTTATCTAGTAGGCCCAAACATACCTAACTTGCATTACCCTAAAATCATTTCGGAACGCGCCGTCGTTTTTACACATTTATATTACCATATTATTCTATAAAATAATTTCTCACAAACACCATTTTCAATCACATTCGCCGTCACTCCTCAATTTTCCTTCTCATATTGTATTCTCTTTTATCCAGTATAACACTAGTATGTCGTTGTAATGTCCAATTTTTATTAGAATCAAATATTCAGTCACGACGATGTGACCTTAAATTAAAACTCAATAAATTATAGATATTTTGATCTTTTGATGTTTATTGTCTCTGAAAGTGCTACTTCCACATTCAAATTATAGGATTTCCAAGGTAAAAAGACGATATGGATCAGATTTATGAATGGATTGTGTTATTCTTATATCTAGCATTTATATATATTTCTTTCATTTTATTTTCTTAGATCTTGATCATGTGAAATAAAGTCTAACCTGTTTCCACTACAATAAACTTAAGAATTATACACAATATTTTTAGAGGCAATCAAATTTTGTCTACAAATGATATCTTTTCGAGACAAAAATAATAATTTAGACACAAAAACAAATTTTTTGTTATCAAATTTAACTTTTAGGTAAATAATTTGAAAAAAAAATCTTTACAAAGACAATCACATGCGATATAAGAAGACATGTAAAATTTGTCTGCAAATATTTTTTGATACGAAATTAAATTATGTCCTTATGTCCGTATGAGATTTTCTTTGTTGACATTTTTTAAAAAAAATTATGTGCATAAAAGTTAGATTTTGAGATAAAAAATTTATTTTTATGCCTAAAATATTATTTTTGTCCCGAAAATTTACTATTACAAAATTTGATTGTCTCTAACAAAAATTGGCTCTAATTTTTAGGTTTGTGGTAGTACACATACGAATCAGGAAAACATTCCCTATCGCCGCGTCCACACAAGGATTTCTTATTCCTATATATTAATGAATAGGCCGCCGTAGCAGGGGAAATGAAATATAGCCTAACAAAATTTAGATATTACAATGGCAGAAGCAAAACAAAAGGCGTAATATTTAATATAAAGAGGTTAAAGGATATTACTTAGTAACAGAGTAAGTACAACCTAACTACAGTCTACAGTCAAATCCCAAGCCAAAAACAAAAAATTTATACATTTACATACGTATAGAAACATATAGACGAATCTATTCTATCATCACATATAATATACTACATAAATGATAAAATATACTGCATAATTATTTTTTATAGATACATACATATATATAAATATTACCTGAGGAGGAAGTAAGACACCGGAGATTACTTGTGCGCCTAATTTGGGACAACTGTATCTTTGACGGTATATTAACCGTTTACTACCATCTACTTTATCAAAAATTCAATTTTCTCCCATCTACTCTACTTTGTTCATTTTAGGGCCCTGTACAATATAAATCCACTCAATTTTGTACCTCATCCCTCAATTTTTTTACAAAATGTACGACACATGCCTGCACGTGACTAACTTTTGCTGTTTTATGAGTTAGATTTATGTTTGGTAAGAGCTGTGATGAACCGAAGATAGAAAAATGTATTATTCTGTCACTTGTATTTATTTTATTTTTATTTTTATTTTTTATTTTTTTATTAGACCTATGTTACAAATAACCAAAATACCATTTTAGTTAAAATACGTTAATAAAATTTAGTCACGTGCAGACAAGTGTCGTCCATTTTCTGAAGTAATTGACGGATGAGGTACAAAATTGAATGGATTGATATTGTACAGGGCGCTAAAATGAACAAAGTAGAATAGATGGGAGAAAATTGAATTTTTTATAAAGTACATAATAGTAAACGGTTTATACTCCTATCTTTGACTGGTCTTTCCAAATAGGAAGTTTTTGTTTTTGATAAATAATTCCTCAAGTTTTTGTTAATTTTCTCAAATCAGTAAACTAAGCATAGTTTTTGTTAAACCTTAAGTACTATAATCACTTAATCAGTGTGTTCCTTTTTCATCAAATCACAATAACGTGAAAATCAAGTTTATGTACAGTAACAACCCAAAAAAATCGGAATTAATCAGGAGAAAAAAGTTAAATAAGCTGCGTAAGTAAAAAAGTAAGCTGGGACGTTATTAAACAAAATACCCACTTAAATTTCACAATGGCAGAAGCAAAACAAAAGACAGTCTTTAATAAACTTAAAAACTATTATCAGTGTGTTCCTTTTTGCTTGAAAGCACAATAACTTGAAAATCAAGTTTCTGAACAAAAAAAAACAGAATCACAAAAAAAAGTATAGGCTAACCAAGCTTAAATTTTCACAATGACAGAAGCAAAGTTATTAACCTGGGTAAAGTAATAAAGTAAGCTAGGATATAAAAAGGTTAAAATTGGTTGGGCTGCTGGTACTGTAAAATTAAACAAGTACTACGTAAGTTGTAGTACAACCCAACTATCCTCGCTTTATACATACAAGAAAATCTATCCTCGCATATAATTACATATACTGCAAAATTCTTTATATACATGCATGCACATGTAAATATTACCTGAGGAGGAAGTAATAAATCAGAGATGAAGAGCGTTGTTGTTCGCAGGGTGTTTATATCTTAATACCAATATATATAAATAAGTGTAGTTATGATACAAATATTTGGAGAATAAAAAAAAGATAAGAGTATAAGATGAGAAGACTCAAAAGAATTTTGAGAGCTTAAATAGGGATAAAATGTGTTATTAGTTATTACTTTTTCTCTATTTTTTATGAGAATATGGTATTGTGGTAATTAATAAAAAAGTGTAAGGGTATTTTTGGAAAAAAATGGTAAAATTTGGCAGCTTCAAAAAATCTTGGGTTGGCTTATTATAATAGTATAGATATATGTTGGAAAACATGTTTTTTCGTCCGAGTGGTCAGGGACCATTTTTGAGTCAATATTCAATGCGACTACTCAAATTTTCTGAAGCCGTACTCAAAGCGTTTGAATAGCTCGTGCGATGAGTTTCGCAACGGTATATCGCAGGTTGGTACTCGAAAGAGAAAGAAAAATCAAATCTGAAAAATGAAAAAAAAAATGGGATTAAACCATGAGGGTTATCCCACATTGTGAAATCATGAGTGATTTTTACACTATAAATACAAGTCCATCCTATGTAATTGTTAAACTATCAAGTCCACATACCCGTGAGTGGGTTAGTGTATATCACACACGCGCGAGCTCGCATG